>OZ038507.1:7696871-8004371 GCA_964036315.1 Acanthosepion esculentum | reverse complement strand
TTCCCAACAAATGTATTTGCTTTACAGTTTGGTTGACTTGGAAAAATTTAGTCTTTAAAATCGAGAAGGTTTTTCTGTTTTATCTATTTAGCCCCTTGCAAGATGCTGACAAGATTTCACGTGAGTTTTAATCGATTTGTTTTTTTTTACAGATTATCAACCTTTTTTTAAATTTTTAGGAGATAAAGATTTACTGATACAAGTCCTACTAATTAACCCATAGCTGGGGGGAACAGAAGAAGTGCGTTCATACCTTTCCCAATGGCATTTGCGTCTAAGTGAATATAATAAACCCAACTGGAATTAGAACTTGGCTGTCCAATTTCGAATTACAAGCCATTATCCATAACATCATCAGCACATCCAAGCTTAAGCACCTGGTATTTCTGAGTGGTCACCTATGTAGGTACTGACCAGGCTCAACCAGTGCTTAACTTCGTTGATTATATGAGAACCTGTGTTCAACGTAATATGGCCGTAAGCCAGTTCATGTGAGAAATCACTTTTTTTGGGGCCTTCTTACTCTGGCAGCTACTGGATAGTGATTCAAAATAATTTCTAGATGGTGATGAAAGCAATGGTTGTCACTCATGCAATGCTAATACCACATAACTATCTTGATCCATGTGGTTAAACCGAGAGAAGCAATTTTGTTTCACGTATATTCACCTTGATTAGTTCACTTTCCAATGGAACTGATTACATAAATATGGGCTCAAAGAAATACCTTCTCCCAGTTAAACTGTTATATAGGAATAAAGTGCCGACACTGGGGTTTGAACACAGATCACCAGAGCACAAACACAGGTGTTCCCATTTTGAATAAGTAGATCACGTGATGGTAAAGGAAATGTATATATGGGAACTAGTGTGGCGTCTAAGTGATCACTATACTGATTACTATTCACATCACTCTTTGGTGATTACTTTTCGAGCGAATATTATCGAGCAAGTACTATTAGTGCGAGTGTTATTTGAAGATGTCTGACACCAGGATTGTTCAATGGCATTATTATAGTTGTATCTGCAATAGTCTCTACTACAACGAGCATTACAAAAGTGGCAACGAGTGTTCATTGACATCACAAAATAAACAGATATGCAGTTAATTTGATTTTTTTCATATGATGGAAGCAATAAAAAGGCTGTTTACTTTTCAACGGACAAGGAAGTCTTTTTAAAATTTACCTCAACACTGAAAGGATTGCTTCGTGCAGGATTCTCATTGAGACAGAAACACGTCACTCCTTTCACTTTGGCCCCGCTAATAATGGGCTGGAAAAGAAATTTAAAAAAAAAGAAAAAGAAAAATCAGCCATTGATGAAAGGAAAACATTGAAAAAGAACAGAAAATAATTTGGAAAAGAAAACAATATTTTAATTCTCATCATATTGCACACAAATGTTCTTAAATAAAAAGACCCGGAAGTTGCAGTCAGACAAGACGAGTGAAGCTGGAATTAGAAAAGATACAAAAAAAGAAAGAGAATTTATTGATTTATAATTATTAACAATAATTTTTGTAAAAGTTAAGAATGAGGTGGTTAAAATCCAGTGAAATAAATTTGGCAATTCCTTTTTTTACTAATTTTCAATGCATTCCTATAGTAAAATCATTAGCAATGCATTTACATTATACATCTAATAGCCCTATTCTATCAGTAATGCTTGCATTCATTCCTGACCACTGACAATCCCTTTCTTCCTGATTTTCAATGCATTCCTATAGTAAAAGCATTACCAATGCATTTACATTATACATCTAATAGCCCTATTCTATCAGTAATGCTTGCATTCATTCCTGACCACTGACAATCCCTTTCTTCCTGATTTTCAATGCATTCCTATAGTAAAATCATTAGCAATGCATTTCCATTATACATATAATAGCCCTATTCTATCAGTAATGCTTGCATTCATTCCTGACCACTGGCAATCCCTTTCTTCCTGATTTTCAATGCATTCCTATAGTAAAATCATTAGCAATGCATTTCCATTATACATATAATAGCCCTATTCTATCAGTAATGCTTGCATTCATTCCTGACCACTGGCAATCCCTTTCTTCCTGATTTTCAATGCATTCCTATAGTAAAATCATTAGCAATGCATTTACATTATACATATAATAGCCCTATTCTATCAGTAATGCTTGCATTCATTCTTTAGTTACTGAATCGGGCAGAGTCACACTTGGCAGCCTAGGGATGACATTGACTGCTGGTTTTGTCAAATGTTTTAGCAGAGGCAAAATTGGCAGCATATATACTTTTCATCCATTAGATAGCTGTCAATGCCTCAAGGGAAGCAAAAAACCTTACTGAGGTTGAACCTCATGATTGTGATGGTTGAAACTTTTATATTTTCTCATCAATAAAGAATGTCAGTAAGATTGAAATATCGTCTGATCCACCACCACCATCACCACAAACAATGTGACCACCAGTTGTGGTGAATATTTCATCCGAGCAGGTACTCAACATATGTCCAGTGATGAAGATGAGAAACGGGAATAGCCACGGTCAATTCACGCATCCTTCACTGAACAATGATACTAGGGATCTTAATTACTGGGTTAAATTTACATCAGATATACAGTAACTGGAAAACAGTCACCCCCGTGTCATATTTAGTGACTGGGGATCAACTGAGTATTATACTAATTATAAAGAAAGAAAAAAAAAGAGCACTATTTTTTAACAAGGAAAAACTTCTCCCCTTGAAAATTCTTTTAAGTCCCAATACGTTTACCCTAATTACTTGCTCAATGAATATGTCTAACAAACAAACAAACCAAATTATGTCAATAACAAAATCAAAATGTCAAAATCTAGCAACTATCATCAGTATTTAGACATATGAAACAACTTGATGATGTTTTTTCCTCAACCCTATCAAGGCTAAAAACAGACACACACTACAGTTCAAAAGTTTAAAGCTACCCCCAGAATTATCATGGGATGAACTTGAAAGAAGAGTGAAAAAAAAAAAAAAAAAAAAAAAAAAATGAAAAAGAGCTCTTAAAGTCCCTGAAAAAAGAATGCAATCAATTATTAAACTTATAATTTGAGAAACTTTTGCAACAAATGCCAAAAATTTGTACTGCAGTAATTAAGGCTAAAGGAGGATATTTTAAGGCGAGAAAAATTTAATCATAAAATCCTTTTTTTCTTTTTGTCATCATAAAATTTCTAACAAACCATGTCTCACTCTTTTAACCATGTATAATAATTCAGTCTTATTTACAAAACAAATACTTTTGGCACCAATTTAAAAGATTACCAGGGGTCGCCTCAAGCTTTTGAACAGTAGTGTAGTAAAGAAGAAAATAAGTCAATCAAACATGAAAAAAATATTTCAATGTTGTCTTTCGTGCATTTCTGGAAAATAAAAGTTGATACATTTTTTTTTTACAATGATTTTCACCCTCTACAAGGCCCGAGAACCAGACGGTTACAGAGAAAGAGGCTCATTATACGTGAACATGTAGGTAAGATAATGGTTAACTTTAGACTTGAGCAGGTTAAGACTGTAGTGATTGAGGAAACATTGTCTTGGGAATTGGTTCTGCAAAGCAGTGCTTCATGAGAAGAGCCTGCTCGAGTGAAACTTACATCTCACCAATGGAATTCAAAGGAAATGAGGGTGGTTTGCTAAAAGAGCTAATTTTTTTTTTACAATGATTTTCACCCTGTACAAGGCCCGAGAGCCACTCAAGGTAGACGGTTAGAGAGGTGCAGTGTAAGCGAACATGTAGAGAAGATAACGGCGAAACCTAGACTTGAGCAGGTTAAGATTACAGTGATCGGAGAAGTATCCTCTTGGGAGTCGGTTCTACAAAGAAGCGGTATGTGGGGGGTGGGGGAAAGCTACTCAAGTGGAACTTACATTTCACCAATAGGGTACAAAGGGAATGTGGGTGGTTTGCTACAGTGGGCGTGGCAATGCAGGACTTAGCCATGAAGGTGGAACTAAGGAGCGTAACACTTTCCATGGAAATAGCATGTGAGAAGGGGGGTTGTAGGGTGGAAAATAATTTCTTACCCCCAAGGACGTAGAGACGTTTTTGAATTCTGTCACTACTGGAAAGTGAAGACTGTGCAGTTCCTGCCCATATATGGCAACATTACTCTTTACTGACATTCGGATTAATGTCCTCATCTTTGTTGTCATTATTACAACTTGGCCGTTGTACCTTCTGACCTCCTTCAAGTCTATGTTGATATGCATAACATTCAGGGAATTTTTAAAACTGAAGCCTTTATTTAATCTACACGAGTAGATTGCTCTCGTTGTCCTGTCCATATCTAGACATCATGTCTCACCCTGTTTCCACTGCAGTTTACACCTGTACTTCCCGGCCCAGGAATTGAACTCACAATGCCACCAAATTCACAAATCAAGCTTATTTGTCCAATGCACTCTTTTCACCATATGTTAGAATATCATCCCTCCCACCCTTTCCAAGACTGTCCGACTCAAAAGATGCGTTCCAAATGATATGCATATATTATTGGAAATCTTCATTCTTCTTCGTATTAGTACATATACATTTACATTGATTATTTTTATAGAGGATTTTTACAAACTAGGAACAGAAACATTACTAATGAGCGGGAAGAGAAAAGAGTAATCAGGAGGACAATAGATAGCGATTGACATTGCATTTAAATTTTTGCAGATTAAAGTTGGCTGGAAAGCATGGAGCCAGAAGGAAGTTCCACAAGTGAGAAGTGCAAGAAAAGAAACTGTTGCAGTATAAACCACAGGTGGGCTCTGTGGATGTTGAACAAACAAAAAATGTGCCTGAGTGGGCATCTGCAACAGGGATTGGCTAGACATACACTGATACTCTTTCTAAATTTTATGAAGATGCACCACTGAATGAGAACTCCTGCAAATAAATGCAATCTAAAAAAAAAAACCCAGACATTTCAAGAAGTGCCAAAAATTCCCCCCCACCACAAAAAAATAAAAAAATAATGACTCACCTCCAGGTCAAACATATTCAGTAAAGTCAATATATTGTCACATAGCAAGAGGATTCGATTCAGAGCTGAAGCTGCCTTCAACTGAACGACTGGTTTTTTCTAAAAAGAAAAATGCAAAGAAACAATTAGAATTCATGTAAGAAAAGAAAAAAAAATTATATTTTTCAAGTTTAGCTTCGTCTGGCATAACGTCACAATATTGGAGCACTCACAGAATGGGGAAGAAAAAAGAGAACGATAACTAGTGTTTATTATTATTAAGAGAGAAAACTATCACTGCCTGTAATCATTTTAGAAATCACATCAAGGGCATGACTGAAGCTGACAATAATGAAAAGAATTGTTTTGTGCAAGAACATCTTTATTAAATTCTGTGAAATATATAAGTTGTCTTTGATATATTTATATGATTTACCTCAGATTAAAATTTGTTCTCAAATACCTGATGCGTCCTGTTTGTGTTGGCAAGGATTACATAAAACTGACATCAGAGAAATATGCAGTTTTTATCATTGGTAACCATCAGTCTACGTCTTATTCATGTTTAATCAATTCAAGTTAGTTTTGAAATCCAGAAAAAGTATTTTGCTTGTTAGAGATATTAAATTTAATCTAGTCGCTTGAGATTAAAACTAAAATAAAAGTTTCAAGAAAGATTTTTCATTTTAAAAAATACATTTTAAACCTTAGGTATCACGTTTCTATGGTAGTACCTATATCATCTATTAGCAATTTCAAAACGAAAACTCCTTCCAGTTAATTTAAATTAGTTTTGAAAGACAGTAAAGTATTTTGCATATTGGAAATATTAAATTTAATCTATTAGCTTGAAATTAAAACTGAAATAAAAGCTTCAAGAAAGATTTTTCATTGTAAAAAAAAAAAATTCATTTAGTAACACATTTCCAGTTAAAATAGTCATGAGGTCAATTCCAGAGTAGTGCAGAAAAGTTGCATCCTCTTTTAGTGGAAGAAATAAATAAGTGGCACAAAGGTTACATAAAATTGATATGCGATATCATGTCAGCAGAGAGAGTAAAAGAAGAAGAATTCTCCTACCTATAGATTGAATAAAGGGTTAGTTCAAAACTCCAAGAAGATTACCAAATTCAAAACACATAGGAAAGTTTTTATTATAACAACCAAAATGGACATGCTAGTCTGAATAGAATGAATTTAATACTGATGTAGTTTTATGTATAATTTAAAATAAAGGCATACAAGGTTAATGAATCTTGACCATTTAAGTTCCTGACCATTTAATCTGTCGGATTCAGATCAAATGTCCCAGAAGGTTAATTAATAGAGCAGACTGTGATATAAGGTTGAAGAATATAATCGACAAAGTGCCGTGCTTATAACAATCAAGATGAGGACAGTCGTTTGAAAAAATATAGAATTTAATCTCTGAAGTTTTAATTTTTTATCTTAAACTGATAATTTTAATTTAAATGCAATCGCTTTTCAAAATTTAGATTTACCATTTCCATTAGATTAACTTGACAAGATAGAGGGGTTCCTCCAACAGGAGTGAGAAGCCAATCAGGGAGGGATTCCTCCAACAGGAGCGAGAAAGATGTGGCCAATCAGGGAGGGATTCCTCCAACAGGAGCGAGAAAGATGTGGCCAATCAGGGAGGGGTTCCTCCAATAGGACTGAGAAGGCTCTGGATTTGGATTTTGTCCTTTCTTTGTTTAGGCATAATGTTTGTTTGCCTAATTAAATCTTTTCAAAGACAATAAGTTTTTGGATGTGTGGGTGATGTAATGTATATCAGCGTGGAAAGAGGAAGTGGCAGTCAAAATTCAAATTCCAGGCTAGTTTGTTGCATTCACTTTTACACCAGTGCCTTTGGGAATGGCAAGACTCCATTTCTTCTTCTTCTTCTTCCAGCTAAGGGTTAAAAAGCAGAGTACATTGGGCTCTCTAAGCCTTCATTGGCAACCAGAGAAGCAAAACAGATTTTAAAGCCCTAGCGAAGACAATGGGATATCACTCCATTATCTTGTCCAAGAGGTCATGGCAATTAACAAATAATAAAGGAAGCTGTGAAGAGTCATGATTGCTTAGATCCTGGAGGGACATAGCATTTAAAATAAAAAAAAAAATAAAAAAATTATATTGGATTGTTCTTACTTTGTATAATTTTTGTTTATCTAAGTTATTCTTTGCAAAGTCCGTTAATACCTTTCCAGATGTCATTGGAGTTGATAAATACTTTAAAATATTTGTGCTTACATTTGAAGTTGCTTCTTATTTTAAAATAGGGACACTTGATAATTGAATGTTAAAACAGAATTTTCTGAGCGCCATGACAAATTACTTACCAAGCCCAGATATTTGTGCTGCTGCTTCTCACTTGAGAATACAACTTTTCCAGTTGGGGAGGAAACGCTTTCCGTAATTATATAATGGACAATAAAACTGAAAAGAAACAAAAATTTAAATAACAAGAACAGAAAACAATCATAAGTGAGTTGCATTTACTTTGATCTTAATTTTTAATTGTTTTTTTTATCACAATTTAAACTGTCAATAAAAATGATGAAAGGAAATACTAGGCATAAATTAATAATAATGTGACACTATTTGACACTAATAAATGGAAAGAAAGGGGTTAAATCAAAAACATAGCTTGGAACGAAGTGAGAAGTGTTAATGAATAGAATGATGGACAGACCGAGAGAAAGAAGAAAGATTTCTCTTTTCCAAAAGAGAAAACCTTTATTTTTAAAAGAACCAGAAAACATTACTTGAAGGAAAGTGATATTACCACAAGGAAGCCATGTGGCGATCTTTAAGCTGACAGCCGATTACTGAAGCTGCCAAAGAAAGAACTACTTACGAAAACACAATATAAGTAGGACGGATAAGATTTGATCAGAGGAATAGGCATTCTTTGTGTAACCAAGGGTGTCCAGAGTGCAATAACTCTGGCAGGGTTAGGAGAATTGCCGGCTGGTGGAACTACATGGTAAATTTATGATTTTTTGCAAAACCAGGCTGAGAAAATTTCACTTATTTGAAAATCCAAATGATAATTTTAATTAATGACTGTAAGTTAAGCCATGCCAAGCAGTAAAGAGCCACATTAGCCTAAGGGTAGCCAAGGTGGCAGGTGCTGGTGAAATATCAAAGAAGGCAGAGGAATTGTCTACACCCATTGGGAAGTATTGGCGAGAGGTGCCAAGATGAGAAGAAAGGAGTTAAGGCAGATCGATATCCTGCGACCACTCCTCATAGAAGAGGGTATCTCCACAAAATTGGGCAGGTAATTAATTTCCCAGAGCCAGACAACAATGGGCTCTTGTTGGCAATTAGGGGAATAACCAGAACCCCAGGCTGGGCCATGCCCCATGCCAGTTTCGGGTAAAGGTTCATATAAACATGAGATCAAAGCATCTGAGAAACAGTTGTTCCAGACGAGAGATGACCACTTACCTGATCTCACATGACTTCCTGCCTGAAAGAAACCTCCAACATAAGTCTTGTACCAGAAGCCTTGTTCAGACTTAGTTAAACCCAACCAAAGTGCTGTGTTTAACTTAAAAGTGGGGAGGATCGATATTTTCTGCTTGAAGAACTAATAATTTTTAATATCAAGAATTAACCAACTCCTGTACAAAGTTTGTATATATAAAGAAATTCTCTTTTACACATGACTTAACTCTACCTAAACCAAACCAATATCACAATTTCTGTTGACAATTCAATCTTTGCCAGCCATATGATGAAAATCAAACACAACGTGGGATAAGGCAAGGTTCGGATTGAAGTGGTCAATGCAGGGATTAGACATTGGGTGGACTGGCAGAGAAGAAGGCTACAATAATGGTTGACAATGCTTCATCTAATAAAAAAATAAAATCTAATAAAAAAAAAAAGTAGTCTAGAAATACATTATTTGAATTGTATTGTATCCCATATTTGATGACATGTAAATCCCAATTTTCTCTTTAAAAAAATGACCACAAAAATATCTCCCATGTTTAATATGCAATTTTGAGGTATTTGGTTGGCTAATATTTACTCGTATATAGGTTACCAGCACTTGGGCCTAACTAATTAGCATTTTCTAGTATTTACAAAAACATCATTGTTGTTATTAATATGATAGTAATAATGTATATGATATTATTGTAATAATATTGATGAATTGGAATCAACAGAATGATAGGATAAAGAACAAATAGGAAACGTTTATAAATCTAAAATCTTTTACTTTTATTAAAGCTTTGGAGAATAAGATATGGAGAAAAGAGAAAAAAATTCGGGTATTTTAAAATTTTGTGTTGCTTGTTTCTTATTGGTTAAGTAGACTTCACATGCATCTGTCTTGTCAAGCAGTATTTGTGTGTATAATTTATGTGCGTAAGTGTATCATAATTCTAGTTTGTTTAAATGGGATTTGAATGATAATGCATGTGTGTGTGTGTGTGTGTGTATATATAGTAGGTATTTTTATTTGTGTTTGGTATTAGAAGTTGATTCTGCTCTGAATGTCTCCCATTGGGTCAGGTTGTGAGTGGCTTATATAGCAGGTTGCTACTTGGGCAAACCTCTCTAGGTTCTGATTGGCTGCTGACTTTGGTGCGGATACTCTGATCAATAAATATCCATCATTATGCTGCTGGGGGTCTGCATTGATTTACAGCCCGCTTTCTTTTTGTCTTCCAACTGGACGCTAGATGGGAATTCCCCTGCTAGGATGAGCATCACATTTCTGATTCTTCAATGAAGAAATCCAAAGTGTACAATAGGCAAAGCGTGTCATGAATTTGGCAACAAAGACGAGAACAACAGTTTGAACAAAGCAAATAGTGTAATTAATTACAATACTTCAGGCATATAGACAGATATTAAATCATGTTAGTCAAATATTTCCATAAAGGACTCAACCCGTAGCCCACTATTTGGTAATGTATGGTAGTCGGTTTATTTAACTGTCCAAGGGAAGCAACCCTTGATATTCAAAGTGGTTTGAGTTGCTTCCCTTGTCTTCTTGATCGTGTTTCGCTAAGTTTAGCTGTCCAAGTGTTGAAAACAAATGTGCCTGAGCAGACGTCTCCAATAGAGATTTGCTGGCTACACTAGTAATGTTACTTATAGATGTTTTTAATCCTGTAAACTATTGCAGCTGCAATTGATATCTCTTGCACAGGAGCCCTTTTCCTTCAGGTGAATGATTTTTTTTTTGGTATGTCTTTTCAGGACATAGACAATCATGGCTCTCCACATCTTTATTATCTGTAAGTTGCCATGCCTTCTTGTTTTCTCATAACCTTTACAGTTTTGAATTCAGAGTAGTTGTTCTCCAAAAAGAGTAAATTCCCAAGAACCCAGTTTGCCCCTACTATTTAACCCATAGTTAAGGGGAAGAAGAGAAGGATTCATGCTGTTTCTAAGGATATTAGTGCCTTGACCGGAATTTGAACTCGGATCATCCATTCTGTCTCGATAACCATTACTGAACTCTGTAATGTTATTCACTAATTAAATCTTGACCTTTTCAAGTTTAAAGTTGGCTGTTATCTTTCCTGCATAGCTCCAAGAACTTATTGTTCTTTCTTATGCTCATACAGTAACCATCTACCTTGAGTAGCTCTTAGGTCTTGTATTGGGTGAACATTAGTAAAAAAAAAACATATTGGTAACTAGAATTAACTGTTGAATACATCAGGTAATTAAGAAGGGGAGATAATTCATACTTACCAGTCACTTGTGCCAATATAAAGATTTTTCCCACAAACTTCTATGCATTCGATCTGTATAAGAAATCAAGAGTGCACATTTTAGAAACCAAACTTATGTCGACGAAAAATAGAAAAAGAAATCCAAATTAAATTCTTGAAAAGTTTTCTCATCTAGTAGCCTTCTTTTAAAATTTTAAAAGCAGTACAATTTTTCTGGTTGTCAGGGTTGATGCTGATCTGAAGTCATCTTATTTACACCATTTGTAACTTTTTAAAGTTAATATTTTTGTAAAATAAGACACTGATTCTGTATTGACCTTGCAAATGAAAAAAAAAAAAAGGATGTAATCATCTATTAGAAGGCCTCCTCTACTCTACTACATCTCAATTTTTATAAGATAGTATTTATATAAAATACAAATTTTATTGTCATCTAATTATGCACAATAATGCAATATAGGTGAACAATTCAACTAGAAAAATTGAAAGTAAATCCAATGTATCTAAATACAAATTAAAGACATGTCATAATAGATCATTCCGTCTTAAATAAATCAACAAAGTTTTGCAGCAATTTTTAACATCAACCTCAGACTTTTCTTGTTAAAATGTATAATTTTTCACATTCAACATTATCGATAAAAAAAATAGTGAATTTTATATTGTGTTGTTTTTGAGACTTAGCAAAAACAAATTCATGGATTTGGCCCCCCCCCAAAACAACCATAATTATGAAAAATTTTGCAGAAACTTTTCAGTCGTTAAAAGTCAATTGTGCTTAGTTTAAGTCGTAACATCTATAAATGTAAGTAGAAAAAAAGCAAAGGTTGATAAGATAGTGAGAGTCACACAGCACTGCTTGGGGTCTCCAATGAGACCACCAGAAAGTTTGGGGGGGGGGGTGAGAGGGTAGTACACACCAGCCCTGGTAAGGAGAGAAAAAAAAATTATTATTTGTAATAAAAAAAATTTAAAAAAATCAATAAAAAAAATGAATCTGGTAAAGTTTTATGAATAGAATAAAAATCATTTATTGTACTTTCTGGCCTTAATCATGTGCTTGGGTAACCTTCAATGAATTTCAAACTGAACTATTTATTTAATCTACAGGCATAGATTGAACTTGTTCCACTGATCATTTCTAGGGAAATTTCATCTAGTTCTTATTTAGTAGTGCTCATCTTGTTTCATCTGGTTTGACAAAAACATAAAAAAATAAATAAATAAAAATAAAAAGGCAACCCATGTGCATAATTGAAAACTTTTGTTTTAATTTTGATAATCTTCGTTTTTGCAATGAATAATTTCCTACATACGTGTGAAAGCATGTGTGATACCCTGACCTTGTCAACTATCAACCAGGGGAGGTAACACAGTTTTGGTGGCTAAGGCAGTACTGCCACCCCTGGCGCCACCAGCATATTGTTTTTTTTGTATAGACGTGTCAGTCTCTTACAATTTTTTTTTTTTTTTTTTTTTACAACTGCAAGTCAGATCTTTACCGTTGTATTAAAAGCATTTGATTTTTTTTATCATTAACATAACAACGCTTATAGTGACTTTTATCAACGACGTAGAAAATATGTTTTTCTTTTAATATAGTTCACCCCATGCAAGGCAGGAACTCTTCAACCAATTCTTTTATCCACCAGGATAAAAGTGTTGGTTGAAGTAATCAAAAAAGTGACTTGACCCAAAGAGTTGTGGGTTCAATACCTGGCCATGGCAGAAGTGAACAAAAAACTTGGAGAGTTGAGTTACTAAAGGGAACTGAGATATCCAGAAAAAGGCATGGCATGTGGAACTAGAACAATCTACCCCAGTTGATGAAATAAAGGGTTTGATTTGAAATTCCAACATATAATACCTGAAGAAGACCAGAGCGTACAACATCCGAAACATTGTGAATATGGCAATAAAGATGAGGACAACAGTGTGAATGATGTAAATTGCGTAAATAAATTTTGTCACTTAGCTGATTGATGTTAGATTCAGTACCTCTTCCCTGGAATTTCGTAGACAAACCTTTGTGTAATTGTTCAGTCCACACATCAGGAGGTATCAGCAATTGGAGATTATTTATGTTCTATTTGTCTCTCTATCTGTTTCTATCTTCCTTTTCATATCTATTACACTTATACGATTTGCAGATGCACCAGAAGGAGAGGGAATGCTGGAATTTAATTTTTTTTTTTCATTTACATAGCAATCTGATTAACTTTTATAAATTTAAATTTTTATTTTCCTTTTGATAGTCATGATCTGGAGTGCAGAAACTAAACAAAAAAAAAAAAGAAAAAAAAAATTCTTTCTGGTACAGTGCCTACCATAGCCCCAAACTTCTGGACCCAGGCCCTTCATTCAATTCACAGGTGTAAATTGTTATCATTCTGCTGTCATTGGTAGGTGATATTTTGTATCAGTTAATTCTTCCAAAATAACAAAGACAAACTAAGTGATAATATTTTCAAACATGTATAGTGGGATGAGATCAATCTACGACTTTGTTTTTTTTTATTATTTCACCCCCAAACAAGGCAGTAAAGCCACTGAGACGTAAGGGTTGACTGAGTGTGAAATAATATGAGAAAACGAGAAACATTATTAAGGAGCAAGAACAATAAAAGAACAGAAATTAAGAAAACAGAAGATAACAATTGACATTGCATTTAAATATTTGAAGACCAAACTTGACTGGAAAGCAAGAATCCGGAAGAGAGTTCTACAAGTGAGAAGTGCGAGAAAAGAACAGAAATTAAGAAAACAGAAGATAACAATTGACATTGCATTTAAATATTTGAAGACCAAACTTGACTGGAAAGCAAGAATCCGGAAGAGAGTTCTACAAGTGAGAAGTGCGAGAAAAGAACAGAAATTAAGAAAACAGAAGATAACAATTGACATTGCATTTAAATATTTGAAGACCAAACTTGACTGGAAAGCAAGAATCCGGAAGAGAGTTCTACAAGTGAGAAGTGCGAGAAAAGAACAGAAATTAAGAAAACAGAAGATAACAATTGACATTGCATTTAAATATTTGAAGACCAAACTTGACTGGAAAGCAAGAATCCGGAAGAGAGTTCTACAAGTGAGAAGTGCGAGAAAAGAACAGAAATTAAGAAAACAGAAGATAACGATTGACATTGCATTTAAATATTTGAAGACCAAACTTGACTGGAAAGCAAGAATCCGGAAGAGAGTTCTACAAGTGAGAAGTGCGAGAAAAGAACAGAAATTAAAAAAACAGAAGATAACGATTGACATTGCATTTAAATATTTGAAGACCAAACTTGACTGGAAAGCAAGAATCCGGAAGAGAGTTCTACAAGTGAGAAGTGCGAGAAAAGAACAGAAATTAAGAAAACAGAAGATAACAATTGACATTGCATTTAAATATTTGAAGACCAAACTTGACTGGAAAGCAAGAATCCGGAAGAGAGTTCTACAAGTGAGAAGTGCGAGAAAAGAACAGAAATTAAGAAAACAGAAGATAACAATTGACATTGCATTTAAATATTTGAAGACCAAACTTGACTGGAAAGCAAGAATCCGGAAGAGAGTTCTACAAGTGAGAAGTGCGAGAAAAGAACAGAAATTAAGAAAACAGAAGATAACAATTGACATTGCATTTAAATATTTGAAGACCAAACTTGACTGGAAAGCAAGAATCCGGAAGAGAGTTCTACAAGTGAGAAGTGCGAGAAAAGAACAGAAATTAAGAAAACAGAAGATAACAATTGAAATTGCATTTAAATATTTGAAGACCAAACTTGACTGGAAAGCAAGAATCCGGAAGAGAGTTCTACAAGTGAGAAGTGCGAGAAAAGAACAGAAATTAAGAAAACAGAAGATAACAATTGACATTGCATTTAAATATTTGAAGACCAAACTTGACTGGAAAGCAAGAATCCGGAAGAGAGTTCTACAAGTGAGAAGTGCGAGAAAAGAACAGAAATTAAGAAAACAGAAGATAACAATTGACATTGCATTTAAATATTTGAAGACCAAACTTTACTGGAAAGCAAGAATCCGGAAGAGAGTTCTACAAGTGAGAAGTGCGAGAAAAGAACAGAAATTAAGAAAACAGAAGATAACAATTGAAATTGCATTTAAATATTTGAAGACCAAACTTGACTGGAAAGCAAGAATCCGGAAGAGAGTTCTACAAGTGAGAAGTGCGAGAAAAGAACAGAAATTAAGAAAACAGAAGATAACAATTGAAATTGCATTTAAATATTTGAAGACCAAACTTGACTGGAAAGCAAGAATCCGGAAGAGAGTTCTACAAGTGAGAAGTGCGAGAAAAGAACAGAAATTAAGAAAACAGAAGATAACAATTGACATTGCATTTAAATATTTGAAGACCAAACTTGACTGGAAAGCAAGAATCCGGAAGAGAGTTCTACAAGTGAGAAGTGCGAGAAAAGAACAGAAATTAAGAAAACAGAAGATAACAATTGACATTGCATTTAAATATTTGAAGACCAAACTTGACTGGAAAGCAAGAATCCGGAAGAGAGTTCTACAAGTGAGAAGTGCGAGAAAAGAACAGAAATTAAGAAAACAGAAGATAACAATTGACATTGCATTTAAATATTTGAAGACCAAACTTGACTGGAAAGCAAGAATCCGGAAGAGAGTTCTACAAGTGAGAAGTGCGAGAAAAGAACAGAAATTAAGAAAACAGAAGATAACAATTGAAATTGCATTTAAATATTTGAAGACCAAACTTGACTGGAAAGCAAGAATCCGGAAGAGAGTTCTACAAGTGAGAAGTGCGAGAAAAGAACAGAAATTAAGAAAACAGAAGATAACAATTGAAATTGCATTTAAATATTTGAAGACCAAACTTGACTGGAAAGCAAGAATCCGGAAGAGAGTTCTACAAGTGAGAAGTGCGAGAAAAGAACAGAAATTAAGAAAACAGAAGATAACAATTGACATTGCATTTAAATATTTGAAGACCAAACTTGACTGGAAAGCAAGAATCCGGAAGAGAGTTCTACAAGTGAGAAGTGCGAGAAAAGAACAGAAATTAAGAAAACAGAAGATAACAATTGACATTGCATTTAAATATTTGAAGACCAAACTTGACTGGAAAGCAAGAATCCGGAAGAGAGTTCTACAAGTGAGAAGTGCGAGAAAAGAACAGAAATTAAGAAAACAGAAGATAACAATTGACATTGCAATTAAATATTTGAAGACCAAACTTGACTGGAAAGCAAGAATCCGGAAGAGAGTTCTACAAGTGAGAAGTGCGAGAAAAGAACAGAAATTAAGAAAACAGAAGATAACAATTGAAATTGCATTTAAATATTTGAAGACCAAACTTGACTGGAAAGCAAGAATCCGGAAGAGAGTTCTACAAGTGAGAAGTGCGAGAAAAGAACAGAAATTAAGAAAACAGAAGATAACGATTGACATTGCATTTAAATATTTGAAGACCAAACTTGACTGGAAAGCAAGAATCCGGAAGAGAGTTCTACAAGTGAGAAGTGCGAGAAAAGAACAGAAATTAAGAAAACAGAAGATAACAATTGACATTGCATTTAAATATTTGAAGACCAAACTTGACTGGAAAGCAAGAATCCGGAAGAGAGTTCTACAAGTGAGAAGTGCGAGAAAAGAACAGAAATTAAGAAAACAGAAGATAACAATTGACATTGCATTTAAATATTTGAAGACCAAACTTGACTGGAAAGCAAGAATCCGGAAGAGAGTTCTACAAGTGAGAAGTGCGAGAAAAGAACAGAAATTAAGAAAACAGAAGATAACAATTGAAATTGCATTTAAATATTTGAAGACCAAACTTGACTGGAAAGCAAGAATCCGGAAGAGAGTTCTACAAGTGAGAAGTGCGAGAAAAGAACAGAAATTAAGAAAACAGAAGATAACAATTGAAATTGCATTTAAATATTTGAAGACCAAACTTGACTGGAAAGCAAGAATCCGGAAGAGAGTTCTACAAGTGAGAAGTGCGAGAAAAGAACAGAAATTAAGAAAACAGAAGATAACAATTGACATTGCATTTAAATATTTGAAGACCAAACTTGACTGGAAAGCAAGAATCCGGAAGAGAGTTCTACAAGTGAGAAGTGCGAGAAAAGAACAGAAATTAAGAAAACAGAAGATAACAATTGACATTGCATTTAAATATTTGAAGACCAAACTTGACTGGAAAGCAAGAATCCGGAAGAGAGTTCTACAAGTGAGAAGTGCGAGAAAAGAACAGAAATTAAGAAAACAGAAGATAACAATTGAAATTGCATTTAAATATTTGAAGACCAAACTTGACTGGAAAGCAAGAATCCGGAAGAGAGTTCTACAAGTGAGAAGTGCGAGAAAAGAACAGAAATTAAGAAAACAGAAGATAACAATTGACATTGCATTTAAATATTTGAAGACCAAACTTGACTGGAAAGCAAGAATCCGGAAGAGAGTTCTACAAGTGAGAAGTGCGAGAAAAGAACAGAAATTAAGAAAACAGAAGATAACAATTGACATTGCATTTAAATATTTGAAGACCAAACTTGACTGGAAAGCAAGAATCCGGAAGAGAGTTCTACAAGTGAGAAGTGCGAGAAAAGAACAGAAATTAAGAAAACAGAAGATAACAATTGACATTGCATTTAAATATTTGAAGACCAAACTTGACTGGAAAGCAAGAATCCGGAAGAGAGTTCTACAAGTGAGAAGTGCGAGAAAAGAACAGAAATTAAGAAAACAGAAGATAACAATTGACATTGCATTTAAATATTTGAAGACCAAACTTGACTGGAAAGCAAGAATCCGGAAGAGAGTTCTACAAGTGAGAAGTGCGAGAAAAGAACAGAAATTAAGAAAACAGAAGATAACAATTGACATTGCAATTAAATATTTGAAGACCAAACTTGACTGGAAAGCAAGAATCCGGAAGAGAGTTCTACAAGTGAGAAGTGCGAGAAAAGAACAGAAATTAAGAAAACAGAAGATAACAATTGAAATTGCATTTAAATATTTGAAGACCAAACTTGACTGGAAAGCAAGAATCCGGAAGAGAGTTCTACAAGTGAGAAGTGCGAGAAAAGAACAGAAATTAAGAAAACAGAAGATAACAATTGAAATTGCATTTAAATATTTGAAGACCAAACTTGACTGGAAAGCAAGAATCCGGAAGAGAGTTCTACAAGTGAGAAGTGCGAGAAAAGAACAGAAATTAAGAAAACAGAAGATAACAATTGACATTGCATTTAAATATTTGAAGACCAAACTTGACTGGAAAGCAAGAATCCGGAAGAGAGTTCTACAAGTGAGAAGTGCGAGAAAAGAACAGAAATTAAGAAAACAGAAGATAACAATTGACATTGCATTTAAATATTTGAAGACCAAACTTGACTGGAAAGCAAGAATCCGGAAGAGAGTTCTACAAGTGAGAAGTGCGAGAAAAGAACAGAAATTAAGAAAACAGAAGATAACAATTGAAATTGCATTTAAATATTTGAAGACCAAACTTGACTGGAAAGCAAGAATCCGGAAGAGAGTTCTACAAGTGAGAAGTGCGAGAAAAGAACAGAAATTAAGAAAACAGAAGATAACAATTGACATTGCATTTAAATATTTGAAGACCAAACTTGACTGGAAAGCAAGAATCCGGAAGAGAGTTCTACAAGTGAGAAGTGCGAGAAAAGAACAGAAATTAAGAAAACAGAAGATAACAATTGACATTGCATTTAAATATTTGAAGACCAAACTTGACTGGAAAGCAAGAATCCGGAAGAGAGTTCTACAAGTGAGAAGTGCGAGAAAAGAACAGAAATTAAGAAAACAGAAGATAACAATTGACATTGCATTTAAATATTTGAAGACCAAACTTGACTGGAAAGCAAGAATCCGGAAGAGAGTTCTACAAGTGAGAAGTGCGAGAAAAGAAACTATTAGCTTAAAATTAATGGTTTACTTCTAGTCATTTCAATTGTAAAATGAGGAGATCTTGCCATCAACTTAGTACTGCACTTAAATTTATAGAGTTTAGGTACCAAACAGTAAAGTTCATGAGAACAATTACCATGAAAGTATTTATAGAAAAGGCAGAGGGAAGCTATGGTGTTGGGAAAGTAACTGGAGTCGAGATGATATTATTGTTGTTATTATAAATTAGAGCGTATCAAAAATATGTTCATTTTTCACAGCCCTTTACTCCAAAGCTTATTTCATGTACACATCGGCTATAATGCCTCATTATTAATATTATTATTATATATTAGGTTGTATCAAAAGTATTTTCCATTTTTTCCAGACCTTTACTCCAAAGCTTATTTCATGTCCTCATCTAAAGACCGGCTATAATGCCTCATTATTATTATTATTATTATTATTATTATTATAAATTAGGGTGTATCAAAAGTGTTTTCCTTTTTCTGAACCTTGACCTCAAAACATCAACAGACTGGGACTCCACTATATTATTATCATTTCTGGAAAAGCATAAAGGGACAACCAACAAAACGGAAGGGCGCATATTGCTTGTAACATTTATCTGGTGCCATATTGGCAGAAGTTAGATGATGAACATGAATGGCAAGTTGTGGGCCAATGTTGAGAGATAAACACATGTGTCTCCTGAAATGCCCACAACAAACATGGCAGACTCGGAATGCGAGTCCATGTAAAGAAATGTCAAGAAACGACAAGAACCAATATATATGTTTACATTAACCAGAAAAAAAAAACAGGCTTAGACAGAAGCGTCTATCTTTTTAAATTTGGATTTTTTAATGTAACTATAACAAAAACATTTCGATTTCATTTTTGCCTTGCAAAAGTCTGAAGACGAAATGCGTCGCCAATATCTAAGATTTTTTTCCAATTGTCATTTTATACCAATCTGTCTTGTTCACAGAATTGATCTGGGAATTTAACTATATATGTATAAACAAATGATATATATATATATATATATATATATATATATATATATATATATATATATATGTATGTATGTATAAACAAATGATAATGTATTAACAACAAAAGGGTTACAAGTGACAAATACAATGTGTGTGATAAATGAATGTGGAAAGTTTTTGGTCCAACGTATGTGAAGTGAGTGAATGTGTGTACGTATTGTTCATGTGTTTCCCAAAAGGGAGCATATTATAATCACATTCTTCCGTGAGAAATGTTGATGTGAAAAGTAAGACGAAAGTGATAAAAAAATTATTGCAGGGTATCTATAATGCTGGGAAGTATACCCTAGGAGCAGTTTTGAAAATTAAGAGGTGGTAACCAGATAGCAAGACCGATTTGTATGCTTCAGCCAGTTGCATATGTAGAGGGACCAATTTTCCATTTCAAATTTTCATGAATTTCTTTTTTAATATAGTATCCCATTTTTTGCTTCATTCTAATACTTAATTATAACAATATACAAATGTTATTAAAACAAGAAAATAAAATTATTAAAATTTTTGAAGAAAGTCTAACTTGTAAAATTTGGCTTTCTGAAATGACAAACTGCACCCCCCCACCATGTGTGATAAGAAAGAATAAAACAAAAAGACAACATTTTTGTTTTGCCCACCACCTTTCTTTTTAAATCAAGCAAACTTCATAAAACTTGGTTCCTGTAAATTGTAGGGAGACAGTAGGTAAGGAGGTTGTATTAAAATATTACTGACTTTACGCTTTGATGTCTGTCGGATGAGTAAATTTATGAAAGGCAAACATATTAACAAATAAAACTGGCAGTTGGCAGTTCCATTTCAAGTAGGCCATTCTGTTTTTCTGTTCGTTTTATGGACACAAATCACTTCACGTAAGAAAAACACCGACATTGATTGAACAAGCATTAAATTTTTTCAGCTCGTTACTATGTGGTTATGTCAGTGAGACAAGAGAATGAAAATAATAATCCACAAGTTATCTTGGCTAAGTTTTGGTCTCATATGACCCACCCACAAACCTGTGCACTTGGATGATCTCTTTGAATGTACCTAAGCTCCTCTATATCAGCATTTCATTAGCAATCTTAGTGCATGTTCTTGCTGTTTTGGTTGTAGACTAAAAAAAAATAAATAAAAATATAGTGATAATTTGGCTTAAGTCATTTTCAAAGATACGTCGGTTTTTCTTTATTATATGAACAAATAAAACTTAGGTCGTTTTACTAGAGTTTACGTTGACCGTTAAAAAATTGGAAATGTCAAAACACTAAAATAATGGTAAACACATATGAAATCATATTTAAATAAATTTAAAAATAATATTATGTATACTATATATCTCATAAAATCATCAAAAACAAAAAAGTTAGCACAATAAAGTATGTTCATCAGATGTTCTTATTTCAAATTCCTGCTGACAGGCGGCACTCATGCGTTTTTTCCACTCCAACACTGATTTTGAATTCAGACATGTTTACATCTGTGCTCTGCCATTGACATTCTTTCAATTACATTTCAATTGTGATTTAGAATACATTTTTGCCAATGGCTCCGAAGAAAAGTCCCAGTGCAAGTGCTAATGCTAAGTGTAAGGCTATACTGCTGGAAGATAAGGAAGAAATTAATTATTTTATTCAGAATACTGTACGTACATATCATAAATACTGTAATAGGCAGTGCTTATTTGCGGTTATTTTGACTTATGTCAGGACCTCTGGAACCAATTAACAACGTAGGTTGAGGCATACCTGTATAGCAAAGTGACTAAAATAATTTGGAGATGCAAACAAGTTGTGGATTTTAAATTTGTCCAGATACCAGATACTCAGCTGAATTGGTTCTTTTTTATGTTTAGCAACATATCAACCTCTGTGGGTTGTTTAATGCCGAAATCTAAATATTTTGTATGCAATTTTCTTTTTGAGATAATAATGGTTTTAGTGATACAAGTCTTACTAATTAACCCATAGCTAGGGAGAGAGGACATTGATTCTCACCTTTCCCAAGGGTATTTGCACTTAAGTGAATATAATAAACCCAACTGGAATTGGAACTCGGCTCTCCAATTAACATTTCCAAGCTATTACTCATTACACCACCTGCATATCCAAGCTTACAGTGTCTGATATTCCCCATTCATCATTGACAAGGCTCAGCATTGCTTAACTTTAGTGATCATATGGTAACCAGTGCTTCAATGCAATATGGCCATAATCCCTGAGAGTCATTGAAATCTTGTTGAAAAGAATGTAATAAATGAAAGACAGGTTTAACATTATACACTTTTTAAAAATGACCTGTATTTTTCAACATATTTTATGTTAGCCTAAGATTAGTATAGGGATTTTTAGTGTCTTTTTTGGTGTTGAAAACATGTTATTTTGGAAATTCTTGCAAAAATCAAATAATTGTTGGATTTTAATTAAATCTTCAGGACTTATTCACAAATGAATGAAATTAATTTTGAAATTCTTTTTTTAAATATTTAAAATGTATGCCATTCTTCGCTTTTGGCACCATACGCTGAGTACTGACAGTTTCCAAAATAACTTTCCTTATATTTATCAGAAAATCATGATCTAGACCTGTATTCCTATGCTTTTGGGGGTCCTGGATCAATTTTTGGTACTGAAAACATCTAAATGGTTTAAATGCAAAATTTAAGTTCTTTACAACCATGTTAGCTTTTCACTTCAGACTTGGATTTCTAGGCCTAAATCCTTGTTTATTAATTAGAAATGTAGAAGCATTGCTTGAATCTTTCTCCAAAGGATAAATAACATTAACATATTTCCATAATTGAGCTGAAAAGCATTTAGGGGGCTAAAAAAAATTTACAAATGTCTACTTGGTTCCTTTGGCTGCATTGTAGATTTCAAACCCATTCCGATAGGGAGTAGTATAATTTGTCATTGAATAATCCTCATTGTTTGGTGTGTAATACGATTGGAATATTTGTGTTCTACTCTTAACATATTGACCTCCAGAGGTCAGTTACAAAATTTGACATCAAACGCCAATTTTATAATAACCAACTTAGGCAATAAAAATTTTTTAGGGCTTGATTTATAGCTTCAACTGAAGTCATAATATTGTTTTCACGCTCAAATTATCTGTTAGAATAAACTCATCATTTTTATTGTTATTCAAGACCAGCATACACATCTTGGTATGATCTGGCATTCTTCAGGTATCTGTTGTCACACTTAGTAAACTTTTGGGAATTGAAATTTAAACCAAACCCTTTATTCTAATCCATGACGGAGACTGTTGTCATTTCACTAAGATTAGGTGATATTTCATAATACACACCAATGGAAGAAACGGAAAATCAACACAAAGGTGAATAAAACTGGCAAGTATTAACTAATATGAAATATGCCCCAAGCAAAGAAAAGAAAAACAGAACTATCTACCTCTGTGAATGGAATAAAAAGTTTAGTTCAAAATTTACCATGGATGACAACAGACACTAGGAGAAGGCCAGAGTGTACAGTGGCTGAAATGTTGTGAATATAATAACCAAAATGATCGTGCTGGTCTGAATATCAAAGCATATGATAGACACCTGAAGATGGCCAGAGTGTAGAGTGGCCGAAATGTTGTAAATATAATAACCAAGATGAGCGTGCTGATCTGAATATCACAAGTCTATTGCTACTCTACAGCTATTTCCATGGCAAATGTTCAGACAAACTACATTCCCTAGTTCCACTAGTGCTGCAAGGCCTTTACTTATTCACTTTGTATTCCATTAGTAAGGAGAATGTTCAACCTCTTCTCAAGCACCATTAGTTTGTGGAACGAACTCCTGAGGGGGTGCTTCCCTGATCACTACAATCTTAATCTCTTCAAGTCTAGGGTTCAGCCATTATCTATCCTACATATTTCATAATCTATTTCTTCCTCCTTATATCTATACAACAACCTTATTCAGTAATGCTACCTTGAGTGGCTCTTGGGTCTTGTATTGGGTGAACATTTAGGAAGACAAATGTATAACTTAAAATTATGCCTACTGATAATAAATCTTGGTAGGTCATTTAGTTCTCTTAGGATTGCCTCGATGCATAGGTTAAATAAATTCAATGAGAAAACGGATACAAATAAAACATTGTGCATATGTTACCAGAACTACTATGCAACTTTTTTGACATTAGTCGACATCAAGATTGATTTATAAGTTCATAAATACTATGGTATCAAGTAACGGGAGTCAACCTAGCATATCTGCAACGATGATGTCATCTGCCCAGAGTCACTTCCCAGAGAAATGTCATTTGGGGGAACCAAACCAATAATAATTTGAAAAGGGTGTGTGATTCTCTCACTTGGAAGAATACATTATCACCCCTCCCTACAAATTCATGGAAATTGTGTTCTGGGATGCAGAAAGTGTTCTGTTCAGGTTCTTCATACCACATGGTTAGACAGTTATAAGGCAGTCAGATTAAGGAAATTGTAACAAATTCCTTTATTATGAACTCTGGGGGTTGGCACCCTAATCTGAATTAAAAAAATATTGTAGAGAATTACACTCTAACATTTAATAGAAAAAAAAAGGTGGGGAAGCACTCAGGTTAATGATGATAAAGAAAACAATAAATCTTCTTTTTTTACTATTGTGCACCAAATACAAGACCCAAGAGCCATTCAAGGTAGAGAGTTACTAAATCAGGTTGTTGTAGGGGCATACAGAGAGGTGCATATTATGAGGATATGTAGGATAGAAGACTTGAAGAGGTTAAGATTATAGTGATTAGGGAAAATCCTCTTGGGAGTCTTTTCTACAATGCAACAGTTTTGTGGAAGAAACTGAGTGAAACATCCTCCTCACAAATGGAATATGAAAAGAATGCAGATGAATCGATTCAGTGTGAGAGAACTGGTGCTAGCTGTGAAGGTCCAAACTGGTGGAATCATTGAACGTAGCTTGTCTGAACATTTGCCATGAAAATAGGGATATATTAGGGAGAGTCAAGCAAGGTTTCATCTGTGGGAAAGGGGTTTTAAGGTGGAAAACAATTCATTACACACAAGGCCTGTTGAGGCTGGAAAATGAAGAGTGGGCATCTCCAAACCAGACATGACAGCAATACTCCATTTTTAGTTTGATCAGACTCTCAGAAAGATATAACATGGCAGAAGGATTCAGGTAATTTTTGTAGTGGTACAGGGAACCACCTATTTTCCCAGCATCATTAGTGATGGATTGTATATACGAGGCTAGTGACTTCAAACATTGTTCCAAGGACTCATGTTCGGATAATCCCATTACATACAGATGTAGAATACGAAGCTAAGATAGTGACTTTGAGCATTGTTCTAAGAACGCACTCTCAGATAATTCTATTAGATACTGATATGGAATATGAAACGAAGCTAGTAAATTACAAGCATTGTTCCAATCACCCATATTAGGATAATTCCATTAGATACTGACAGAGAATATGAAGTTAGGTTAGCGATTTCAAGCACCCACATTCAGATAATTTCATTAAATATTGATATAGAATACAAAACTAGGCTAGAATAGGAAATATCAGTATTTCAAGCAAAATGCTGGCACAGTAGAGAACAGAAGGATTACTAGAACACATTGGAAATCAGGTAAAGGATTGTCAGAAGTCAAGAAATTCAGCCATGATGCTGAATACCACAGTTTTTTTTTTTCCAACAGACTACACCAGCATGGTTACTAAAACCTTAATCAAGGCCAGGGTCAGGGTCATACCCACAAATTTCCATCACTTAGTTAACATAATGACAATGCCTACATTTAAAACATTAAAATTATACAGATCAGAACATTGGTTTAAGCGAAATATTATCAAGAGACTTCCAAATTCTAATGAATAGAGTGTACAGCAGAATCAGACCAGAAATAGGACAAGAACAGTATGGGTTCATGAAAAGACACTGGAACAAGAAATGTAATATTCATGCACAGAATGAGATCAGAAAGAGCAATACAATTGCAAAAGGGTGTATACCTGGCATTTGTGAACCTGCGCTTGTAGAAGGTATTTCAAATAATGAACTGCAAGAGGTTCTAATGAACGGAACAACATTGGAATTGCCAAATTTACCTACACATTTGCAAGGTGTGGAAAAAGCAGTTAAATTAAGTACTAAAGCTTCACAAATTGTATATAGACAAGAAGTACGGTACAAACACATTATTACTAAATCAGTTTGCCATCAAATAAAACCTTCATTTACTTCAAAGGGAAATTATACCGAATAATTTAGCTATATTATAATGTAATTTGCTTTAGTGTGATTTTCAATAAACAATGTAAATTGAAAACATTTTCTCTTATGTGTGCCCAGCAGTTTTATGGTGTTATATACACTTATTTTTTGTTTTTATTAATTATAGCCTAACAAATGCTGTAAGAATTTATTCATTGATTAGCCTATTTTGGAGTCATTTACTATTTTCAGTTATCACTTATTGAAAACAGTAAACAAATTGCATATTTTACTTGAGGTAATTCATAATTAGAATTCTGGTTTGAATATATTTTCTATTCAACCTAATACAAAAAATATCAACTTTATATGGATCTATTCTTGAAATAGTGAAATTTTGAAGTCAGTCTGCAAGCAAAAACCTGCAGAATTTCTGTACATTTTTTCAGATAATCATTAAACCTAAATGATCAAAAATTGGTAAATTCTATGAATCTAATTTTTGGTTTCAGTACTTATCACATCAAACCCTAGTTTTTGCACAGAGTGCAATGTTGATTTTCTAAAAAAAAAAAAAGAAAAGAAAGGCAAACCAAGCTGCCCTAATGTTGTATAGATTATCCAAAAGCCCCTGATGAAGTGCATAAAGTACTGTTGAAACTGCCAAGTAAGCTGGATATATTTGGGAAGAGGATATTAGGATAATCCAGAACTTGTGTTGGGAGCCAACCATCTGCACATGGATAGAAAATGAATTCAGTAAATATACAAAAATAGAAAGGAATGAAAGACAAAGATGTCTCTTCTCACTGAACTTATTCAACCCTATACAGTGAGACGATTCTGAGAGAATTAGAAGTCCTACTGTGATTATTGTGAGCAAGATACATGACATCATGCCTGAAAATGCCCACGCATTGCATGCGTATGGTGTCGCAGAGCAGTTGGAGGGAGGGAGAATTGGCGGACTGCGCCTCCACATATGTAAATCTCTCCCACTCAACCAATTGGCTGCTTCGTCATGGTCTATAAAATGAGCGTGTCTGAAGGCTTTGGTAGTCAGGGTCAAGGGAGCAGACGAGGATGACGAGAGACGACTGCTCTGTATGAGAGACAACTGCCCTTTTCCAGCGGGTCCGTTTTGGCGTGACAGCTACACCGACTATGATCCCTTATTGGCAGCCGCAATCCATATGCAGATGACACACTGATAGCAGCAGGCATAGAAAGAAAACTACAGGAACTCTTATAGAAGGTACTGAAGGAAAGCAAGAAGAAAGGACTAAATGTCAATTGCAAGAAGAAAGAATGCATGGTTGTCAGCAAAAGGAACAGCCCAACATGTAAAATACAAACTGGAGATAACAAAATCAAGCAAGTACAAAAATTTAAATATCTGGGAAATGTTTTAACAGGAGACGGAAAGTGGGACACTGAAATCCGAAGGGGTATTGGGTTAGTGAAAGATGCCTTCCAAAAGCTAAGAAAAGTATAAAGGAACAGGATAATTTCATTAGAAACAAAGAAAAGAGTACTGAACTGTTATGTAATATCTATCTTCTTCTATGGCAATGAATACTGGACAATCTTCTCACAGATGAAGAGAAATCAAGCAGCAGAATATGGTGCAACAGAAGGATGTTGAGAATACCATGGACTGAATATGTGAGCAACAATAAAGTTTTTAGAGAAAATGGAAACAAAAAGGACACTTATACTTAATATCACAAAGACACAGTCGAAGTTTCTAAGGCACATGAGTAAAGAAGGCTTAGAAAATTTGACACTCACAGGGCATATATTGAAGGCAAGAGGGACAGAGGAAACCAGTACATCACCTACCTAACGAACTTGTGTAAATGGTTGACAAAACAGGGATTAGGAGAGAGAGCAAAAAGACAACATTTACGAAGAACTATAAAGAAATTTTTCAAAAGACATTGAAATTACTTTTCTTTTTTTTTGATTAACTCAAAAGACTCTTTTGAGTTCTGAATTAATTAAAATAAAGTATTCCCTGGAGTTGTAAAAAACAAATTATTTAAGAAAAGTTTTAAGCATTTATATTGCAACAAATTTAATTTAGATAATCAAGGATAATATTTTTTTTTATGGGACTAGATTTTACAAGCATACTAGAGAAAATACACTGGGTTGAATTTTAAGTATAAAAGTTTTAAAAAATAAGAAAAAAAATCGCTACAACGTTTAAATTCAGGACTTTGGTTTCTAACTAAAACTATCTGACGCAAAATTTGTATATTTTACAAGTATACGAATGGGCAGAGATTACAGACAGCGAAGGGAGGGTGTGAAAGAAATCTGAGTGTAATGATGACTTGGCTCACAAGCAGAGTCAGCTCTCCATTGTTTTATTATTATTATTTTTTTTTTTTTTTATAGCAGAGTTTGTAAATGTTGGGATTATTATTCTAATAAAAATTTAGACTATAAATTCTGGAATTTTATTTTAATCAATGATTATTTAACCCTGCCGAAAATAAATAGATAAATTTAAAACTCAGAACACCATACGGAAAAACAAATATGGTCAATTTTTTTTTGTCCCTACTTTACCTCAAATGAAAGAAGATTGAAACAAATAATAATCTTCATTATAATTTTTTTTTAAAGTTCCACAAACAGATATAATCATTATTTAGGGTCTTTCCGCCCTGTTTTTACTAACCTGAGTCTTGACTTTATCAGACATCAATTTGATCCGCTCAATAGCAGAAACTAATTCGAAAGCCTTCACCGACATTGTTTGTTTTGTTGGGTAAGAAATCGAAGTGTGGAAATTATGAAGGCATGGGCAATAGAAGGAGAAAGCTGGATCCCTTAGTTGTTGGTCGATCCGACTCGCCGAAAGTAAAACGACAGTGGCTGGACAAGAAAATGAAAATAATAATAATCCGAACCAACAAGCATCAACTGAAAGTAACAACACACGCCATTATACTGATAAGCGCCACTGACACGCCTCCTGAACTAAGAGCAGATAACTCTACTTGCCCAACGAATAAATTTCATCTGAACATGCAAAAAAATAAAATATATAGTATATGATTATAAGAAAAAAACAAAAATAATAATTCCCACACAGTTAAATCGCATCATCTAACTGTTAAAGTTAAATTGTGTATAATATACATTTCTATTTAAAACTTGATGCTTTTACATGCAATTATTTTTTATTGAGAGAATTTCAGAGACAATTTAATAATTTTGAAAAATTTTAATATCCCCCTCTCTGGAAAATATTATTCTTGGTATCTTCAAAAAAAGTGATACCTAAGATTTAAAAATAAAATGCATTTTAAAAATTAAAAATATTTCTTGAAGCTTTTATTTCAGTTTTAATTCCAAACTAATAAATTAAATTTAAATTTTCCAATAAGCAAAATATTTTGTTGTATTTCAAAGTGAAATTAAATTGATTGGAATAATTTTTTCTGATTATTAGTAAAATCAATGAAATCGTCCATATTGAGAAATCTGTCGACACAACATAATTCTATCAATCAAAAAAATCTTTCAAAAATAAAATATACTTTTCTAAAATGTTATTTGGGAAATAATTGTAATTTAAAGTTTACTTAATCTGAATTGAAACAAGTATTACTTACCTTTAGCTTAATATCACAGAAAAGCATTTTTTAACATGGAGGTGAGTGTTTTATGAGGTGTTGACACATTTACCGACAATCTGATGTTTGGGAATATATCTAGGGAGGAGATAATTGTATTAAAATTACATAACATATACAACGTAAACATCTTTATATATTCATATTCATACATATACTTATATATATATATATATATATATATATATATATATATATATATATATATATATATGGTGGGTCAAGCAGCTCAATTTCTAGGAACCGACAGCCAGACCATATGATTTGATTATAGTGGTGGAGGCTTTGTACAGAACAAACCACATTTTTTGAAGGGTCAAATACAGAAACCTGGTGAACTACGTGCCACAAGGACTCCAAACAATCCTCTGCAGGTTTTGAATTCAGAGTTGTCCTTCTCTAAGACCAGTCGCCATCCAAGGCTATAGAATATATCTTTCCTGCTATTTACCGATAGCTGGAGGAAGAAGAAGAGGATTAATACCTTTCAATCCGAGCTGCTATCCACTACTCCACTGTGCCTCCTTTCTCCCCCCCACCCTCTCTCTCTCTCTATATATATATATGTATATATACAGGGGTGTAGCAGACAGATATTTGGGGGGAGGAAAAAATTTAGAATTTAGCTTTAAGTTATCAAAGGCTGCTAACATAGTTAGCAGCAAGGATATTTAAAGTTTCCAGTACCTCTAGATTTGTGAGAAATTTAATGATATATATGTTTGTTTGAAATTGATTGAAACACTTATCCGATGCTTATTATATTCTTCTTCTGAGTGCTGCATGTCCTTGCATTATTCAGGTTTGCTTGTGGCCAGCATCACCTGTTTTGAAGTTGGCTAAAAACATGTCTATTCAGTTTGTGGTCTTCAGGGTCTCTCTATTGGCAACTAAATTCCATTTGGCACCTAAATTTGCGTCTTACCCATTATTATCAGATAAATGAACCTATCTCCTCACCATCAGGTCTTATCAACCAAGGGAAAAAACTAATATTTTTTATATACTCTCAACACATGGAAAAACATGCAATTCAGCAATATATTGCATGTTGCCAGTCCATGGCATGGCTGTAAAAAACGAATGTAGTTGAAAGACTTACACAGGACTGGCATGGTTGTAAATGACCATTAAGAAATGAATGCAGTTAAGTCTTACACAGGATTGGCATGGTTGTAAATGACCATTAAGAAATGAATGCTGTTTAAAGTCTTACCCAGGACTGGCATGGTTGTAAATGACCATTAAGAAATGAATGCAGTTAAGACTTACCCAGGATTGGCATGGGTGTAAATGACCATTAAGAAATGAATGCAGTTAAGTCTTACCCAGGATTGGCATGGTTGCAAATGACCATTAAGAAATGAATGAAGTTAAGTCTTACCCAGGATTGGCATGGTTGTAAATGACCATGAAGAAATGAATGCAGTTAAGTCTTACCCAGGATTGGCATGGTTGTAAATGACCATTAAGAAATGAATGCAGGTAAGTCTTACCCAGGATTGGCATGGTTGCAAATGACAATTAAGAAATGAATGCAGTGAAGTCTTACCCAGGATTGGCATGGTTGTAAATGACCATTAAGAAATGAATGCTGTTTAAAGTCTTACCCAGGACTGGCATGGTTGTAAATAACCATTAAGAAATGAATATAGTTAAGACTTACCCAGGATTGGCATGGTTGCAAATGACCATTAAGAAATGAATGCAGTTAAGTCTTACCCAGGATTGGCATGGTTGTAAATGACCATTAAGAAATTAAAGAAGTTAAGTCTTAACCAGGACTGGCATGGTTGTAAATGACCATTAAGAAATGAATGCAGTTAAGTCTTACCCAGGATTGGCTTGGTTGTAAATGTCCATTAAGAAATGAATGCAGTTAAGACTTAACTAGCACTGGCATGGTTGTAAATGACCATTAAGAAATGAATGCAGTTAAGTCTTACCCAGGATTGGCATGATTGTAAATGACCATTAAGAAATGAATGCAGTTAAGATTTAACTAGCACTGGCATGGTTGTAAATGACCATTAAGAAATGAATGCAGTTAAGTCTTACCCAGGATGGCATGATTGTAAATGACCATTAAGAAATGAATGCTGTTTAAAGTCTTACCCAGGACTGGCATGGTTTCAAATGACCATTAAGAAATGAATGTAGTTAAGTCTTACCCAGGATTGGCATGGTTGCAAATGACCATTAAGAAATGAATGCAGTTAAGTCTTACCCAGGATCGGCATGGTTGTAAATGACCATGAAGAAATGAATGCAGTTAAGTCTTACCCAGGATTGGCATGGTTGTAAATGACCATTAAGAAATGAATGCAGGTAAGTCTTACCCAGGATTGGCATGGTTGCAAATGACCATTAAGAAATGAATGCAGTGAAGTCTTACCCAGGACTGGCATGGTTGTAAATGACCATTAAGAAATGAATGCAGGTAAGTCTTACCCAGGATTGGCATGGTTGCAAATGACCATTAAGAAATGAATGCAGTGAAGTCTTACCCAGGATTGGCATGGTTGTAAATGACCATTAAGAAATGAATGCTGTTTAAAGTCTTACCCAAGACTGGCATGGTTGTAAATGACCATTAAGAAATGAATATAGTTAAGACTTACCCAGGATTGGCATGGTTGCATATGACCATTAAGAAATGAATGCAGTTAAGTCTTACCCAGGATTGGCATGGTTGTAAATGACCATTAAGTAATTAATGCAGTTAAGTCTTACCCAGGACTGGCATGGTTGTAAATGACCATTAAGAAATGAATGCAGTTAAGTCTTACCCAGGATTGGCTTGGTTGTAAATGTACATTAAGAAATGAATGCAGTTAAGACTTAACTAGCACTGGCATGTTTGTAAATGACCATTAAGAAATGAATGCAGTTAAGTTTTACCCAGGATTGGCATGGTTGTAAATGACCATTAAGAAATGAATGCTGTTAAGACTTACCCAGGATTGGCATGGTTGTAAATGACCACTAAGAAATGAATGCAGGTAAGTCTTACCCACGATTGGCATGGTTGCAAATGACCATTAAGAAATGAATGCAGTTAAGTCTTACCCAGGATTGGCATGGTTGTAAATGACCATTAAGAAATGAATGCAGTTAAGTCTTACCCAGGACTGGCATGGTTGTAAATGACCATTAAGAAATGAATGCAGTTAAGTCTTAACCAGGACTGGCATGGTTGCAAATGACCATTAAGAAATGAATGCAGTTAAGACTTACCCAGGATTGGCATGGTTGTAAATGACCATTAAATAATGAATGTAGTTAAGTCTTAACCAGGATTGGCATGGTTGCAAATGACCATTAAGAAATGAATGCAGTTAAGTCTTAACCAGGACTGGCATGGTTGCAAATGACCATTAAGAAATGAATGCAGTTAAGTCTTACCCAGGATTGGCATGGTTGTAAATGACCATTAAGTAATGAATGTAGTTAAGACTTACCCAGGATTGGCTTGGTTGCAAATGACCATTAAGAAATGAATGCATTTAAGTCATACCCAGGATTGGCATGGTTGTAAATGACCATTAAGAAATGAATGCAGTTAAGTCTTACCCATGACTGGCATGGTTGTAAATGACAATTAAGAAAGGAATGCAGTTAAGTCTTACCCAGGATTGGCATGGTTGCAAATGACCATTAAGAAATGAATGCAGTTAAGTCTTACCCAGTACTGGCATGGTTGTAAATGACATTAGGAAATTAATGTAGTCAAGTCTTAACCAGGACTGGCATGGTTGTAAATGACCATTAAGAAATGAATGCAGTTAAGTCTGACCCAGGATTGAGATAGTTGTAAAAGAACATTAAGAAATGAATGCTGTTTAAAGTCTTACCCAGGACTGGCATGGTTGTAAATGACCATTCAGAAATGAATACAGTTAAGTCTTACCCAGGATTGGAATGGTTGTAAATGAACATTACGAAATGAATGCAGTTAAGTCTTACCCAGGTTTGGCATGTTTGCAAATGACCATTAAGAAATGAATGCAGTTAAGTCTTACCCAGGATTGGCATGGTTGTAAATGACCATTAAGAAATGAATGCAGGTAAGTCTTATCCAGGATTGGCATGGTTGCAAATGACCATTAAGAAATGAATGCAGGTAAGTCTTACCCAGGATTGGCATGGTTGCAAATGGCCATTAAGAAATGAATGCAGTTAAGACTTAACTAGGACTGGCATGGTTGTAAATAACCATTAAGAAAGGAATGAAGTTAAGACTTAACCAGGACTGGCATGGTTGCAAATGACCATTAAGAAATGAATGCAGTTAAGTCTTACCCAAGATTGGCATGGTTGTAAATGACCATTATGAAATGAATGCAGTTAAGTCTTACCCAGGACTGGCATGGTTGTAAATGACCATTAAGAAATGAATGCAGTTAAGTCTTACCCAGTACTGGCATGGTTGTAAATGACCATTAAGAAATGAATGCAGTTTTAAGACTTACCCAGGACTGGCATGGTTGTAAATGACAATTAAGAAATGACTGAAGTTAAGTCTTACCCAGGATTGGCATGGTTGTAAATGACCATTAAGAAATGAATGCAGTTACGTCTTAAGCAGGATTGGCATGGTTGCAAATGACCATTAAGAAATGAATGCAGTTAAGTCTTACCCAGGATTGGCATGGTTGTAAATTACCATTGGAAAATGAATGCTGTTTAAAGGCTTACGCAGGCCTGGCGTGGTTGTAAATGACCATTAAGAAATGAATGCAGTTAAGTCTTAACCAGGACTGGCATGGTTGTAAATGACCATTAAGAAATGAATGCAGTTAAGACGTAACTAGGACTGGCATGGTTGTAAATGACAATTAAGAAATGAATGCAGTTAAGACTTAACCAGGACTGGCATGGTTGCAAATGACCATTAAGAAATGAATGCAGTTAAGTCTTACCCAGGAGTGGCATGGTTGTAAATGACCATTAAGAAATGAATGCAGTTAAGTCTTACCCAGGACTGGCATGGTTGTAAATGGCAATTAAGAAAGGAATGCAGTTAAGTCTTACCCAAGAATTGGCATGGTTGCAAATGACCATTAAGAAATGAATGCAGTTAAGTCTTACCCAGTACTGGTATGGTTGTAAATGACCATTAAGAAATGAATGCAGTTTTAAGTCTTACCCAGGACTGGCATGGTTGTAAATGACCATTAAGAAATGACTGAAGTTAAGTCTTACCCAGGATTGGCATGGTTGTAAATGACCATTAAGAAATGAATGCAGTTAAGTCTTACCAAGGAGTGGCATGGTTGTAAATGACCATTAAGAAATGAATGCAGTTAAGTCTTACCCAGGATTGGCATGGTTGCAAATGACCATTAAGAAATGAATGCAGTTAAGTCTTACCCAGGAGTGGCATGGTTGTAAATGACCATTAAGAAAGGAATGCAGTTAAGTCTTACCCAGGATTGGCATGGTTGCAAATGACCATTAAGAAATGAATGCAGTTAAGTCTTACCCAGTACTGGCATGGTTGTAAATGACCATTAAGAAATGAATGCAGTTTTAAGTCTTACCCAGGACTGGCATGGTTGTAAATGACCATTAAGAAATGACTGAAGTTAAGTCTTACCCAGGATTGGCATGGTTGTAAATGACCATTAAGAAATGAAAGCAGTTAAGTCTTACCCAGGAGTGGCATGGCTGTAAATGACCATTAAGAAAGGAATGCAGTTAAGTCTTACCCAGGATTGACATGGTTACAAATGACCATTAAGAAATGAATGCAGTTAAGTCTTACCCAGTACTGGCATCGTTGTAAATGACCATTAAGAAATGAATGCAGTTTTAAGTCTTACCCAGGACTGGCATGGTTGTAAATGACCATTAAGAAATGACTGAAGTTAAGTCTTACCCAGGATTGGCATGGTTGTAAATGACCATTAAGAAATGAATGCAGTTAAGTCTTAAGCAGGATTGGCATGGTTGCAAATGACCATTAAGTAATGAATGCAGTTAAGTCTTACCCAGGATTGGCATGGTTGTAAATGACCATTAAGAAATGAATGCAGTTAAGTCTTAACCAGGACTGGCATGGTTGTAAATGACCATTAAGAAATGAATGCAGTTAAGACTTAACTAGGACTGGCATGGTTGTAAATGACCATTAAGAAATGAATGCAGTTAAGACTTAACCAGGACTGGCATGGTTGCAAATGACCATTAAGAAATGAATGCAGTTAAGTCTTACCCAGGAGTGGCATGGTTGTAAATGACCATTAAGAAATGAATGCAGTTAAGTCTTACCCAGGACTGGCATGGTTGTAAATGACCATTAAGAAAGGAATGCAGTTAAGTCTTACCCAAGAATTGGCATGGTTGCAAATGACCATTAAGAAATGAATGCAGTTAAGTCTTACCCAGTATTGGCATGGTTGTAAATGACCATTAAGAAATGAATGCAGTTTAAAGTCTTACCCAGGACTGGCATGGTTGTAAATGACCATTAAGAAATGACTGAAATTAAGTCTTACCCAGGATTGGCATGGTTGTAAATGACCATTAAGAAATGAACGCAGTTAAGTCTTAAGCAGGATTGGCATGGTTGCAAATGACCATTAAGAAATGAATGCAGTTAAGTCTTACCCAGGATTGGCATGGTTGTAAATTACCATTAGAAAATGAATGCTGTTTAAAGCCATACGCAGGACTGGCATGGTTGTAAATGACCATTAAGAAATGAATGCAGTTAAGTCTTAACCAGGACTAGCATGGTTGTAAATGACCATTAAGAAATGAATGCAGTTAAGTCTTACCCAGGACTGGCATGGTTGTAAATGACCATTAAGAAATGAATGCAGTTATGTCTTACCCAGGACTGGCATGGTTGTAAATGACCATTAAGAAATGAATGCAGTTAAGTCTTACCCAGGATTGGCATAGTTGCAAATGACCATTAAGAAATGAAAGCAGTTAAGTCTTACCCAGGATTGGCATGGTTGTAAATGACCATTAAGAAATGAATGCAGGTAAGTCTTACCCAGGATTGGCATGGTTGTAAATGATTATTAAGAAATGAATGCAGCTAAGTCTTACCCAGGATTGGCATGGTTGAAAATGACCATTAAGAAATGAATGCAGTTAAGTCTTACCCAGGATGGGCATGGTTGCAAATGACCACTAAGAAATGAATGCAGTTAAGTCTTACCCATGTTTGGCATGTTTGCAAATGAGCATTAAGAAATGAAAGCAGTTAAGTCTTACCCAGGATTGGCATGGTTGTAAATGACCATTAAGAAATGAATGCAGTTAAGTCTTACCCAGGACTGCCATGGTTGTAAATGACCATTAAGAAAAGAATGCAGTTAAGACTTAACCAGGACTGGCATGGTTGCAAATGACCATTAAGAAATGAATGCAGTTAAGTCTTACCCAGGATTTGCATGGTTGTTAATAACCATTAAATTATGAATGTAGTTAAGTCTTAACCAGGATTGGCATGGTTGCAAATGACCATTAAGAAATGAATGCAGTTAAGTCTTAACCAGGACTGGCATGGTTGCAAATGACCATTAAGAAATGAATGCAGTTAAGTCTTACCCAGGATTGGCATGGTTGTAAATGACCATTAAGTAAGGAATGTAGTTAAGTCTTACCCAGGATTGGCATGGTTGCAAATGACCATTAAGAAATGAATGCAGTTAAGTCTTACCCACGATTGGCATGGTTGTAAATGACCATTAAGAAATGAATGAAGTTATGTCTTACCCAGGACTGGCATGGTTGTAAATGACTATTAAGAAATGAATGCAGTTAAGATTTTCCCAGGATTGGCATGGTTGTAAAGGTCTATGAAGAAATGAATGTAGCTAAGTCTTACACAGGATGGGCATGGTTGCAAATGACCATTAAGAAATGAATGCAGTTAAGTCTTACCCAGGATTGGCATGGTTGTAAATGACCATTAAGAAATGAATGCAGTTAAGTCTTACCCAGGATTGGCATGGTTGTAAATGACCATTAAGAAATGAATGCAGTTAAGTCTTACCCAGGATTGGCATGGTTGCAAATAACCATTAAGAAATGAATGCAGTTAAGTCTTACACTGGACTGGCATGGTTGTAAATGACCATTAAGAAATAATGCAGTTAATTCTTGTCCAGGATTGGCATGGTTGTAAATGACCAATAAGAAATGAACGCTGTTTAAAGTCTTTTCCAGGACTGGCAAGGTTGTAAATGACCATTAAGAAATGAATGAAGTTAAGTCTTACCCAGGATAGGCATGGTTGCAAATGACCATTAAGAAATGAATGCAGTTAAGTCTTACCCAGGATTAGCATGGTTGTAAATGACCATTAAGAAATGAATGCAGTTAAGTCTTACCCAGGATTGGCATGGTTGTAAATGACCATTAAGAAAAGAATGCAGTTAAGTCTTACCCAGGATTGACATGGTTGTAAATGACCATTAAGTAATGAATGCAGTTCAGACTTACCCAGGACTGGCATTGTTTTAAATGACCATTAAGAAATGAATCTAGTTAAGTCTTACTCAGGACTGGCATGGTTGTAAATGACCATTAAGAAATGATTGCTGTTTAAAGTCTTACACAGGACTGGCATGGTTGTAAATGACCATTAAGAAATGAATGTAGTTAAGTCTTACCCAGGATTGGCATGGTTGCAAATGACCATTAAGAAATGAATGCAGTTAAGTCTTACCCAGGATTGGCATAATTGGAAATGACCATTAAGAAATGAATGCACTTAAGTCTTACCCAGGATTGGCATGGTTGTAAATGACCATTAAGAAATTAATGCAGTTAAGTCTTAACCAGGACTGGCATGGTTGTAAATGACCATTAAGTAATGAATGCAATGAAGTCTTACCCAGGATTGGCATGGTTGTAAATGACCATTAAGTAATGAATGCAGTTAAGTCTTACCCAGGATTGGGAAGGTTCTAAAAGTACATTAAGAAATGAATGCTGTTTAAAGTCTTACCCAGGACTGGCATGGTTGTAAATGACCATTAAGAAATGAATGTCGTTAAGTCTTACCCAGGTTTGCAATGGTAGTAAATGACCATTAAGTGGTGAATGCAGTTAAGTCTTAACCAGGACTGGCATGGTTGTAAATGACCATTAAGAAATGAATGCAGTTAAGTCTTACCCAGGATTGGCATGTTTGTAAATGACCATTAAGAAATGAATGCAGTTAAGTCTTACCCAGGATTAGCATGGTTGGAAATGACCATTAAGAAATGAATGCAGTTAAGACTTACACAGGATTGGCATGGTTGTAAATGACCATTAAGAAATGAATGTATTTAAGTCTTACCCAGGATTGGCATGGTTGTAAATGACCCTTAAGAAATGAATGCAGTTAAGTCTTACCCAGGATTGGCATGGTTGCAAATGACCATTAAGAAATGAATGCAGTGAAGTCTTACCCAGTACTGGCATGGTTGTAAATGACCATTAAGAAATGAATGCAGTTTTAAGTCTTACCCAGGACTGGCATGGTTGTAAATGACCATTAAGAAATGAATGCAGTTAAGTCTTACCCAGGATTGGCATGGTTGCAAATAACCATTAAGAAATGAATGCAGTTAAGTCTTACACTGGACTGGCATGGTTGTAAATGACCATTAAGAAATAATGCAGTTAATTCTTGTCCAGGATTGGCATGGTTGTAAATGACCAATAAGAAATGAACGCTGTTTAAAGTCTTTTCCAGGACTGGCAAGGTTGTAAATGACCATTAAGAAATGAATGAAGTTAAGTCTTACCCAGGATAGGCATGGTTGCAAATGACCATTAAGAAATGAATGCAGTTAAGTCTTACCCAGGATTAGCATGGTTGTAAATGACCATTAAGAAATGAATGCAGTTAAGTCTTACCCAGGATTGGCATGGTTGTAAATGACCATTAAGAAAAGAATGCAGTTAAGTCTTACCCAGGATTGGCATGGTTGTAAATGACCATTAAGTAATGAATGCAGTTCAGACTTACCCAGGACTGGCATTGTTTTAAATGACCATTAAGAAATGAATCTAGTTAAGTCTTACTCAGGACTGGCATGGTCGTAAATGACCATTAAGAAATGAATGCAGTTAAGTCTTAACCTGGACTGGCATGGTTGTAAATGACCATTAAGAAAAGAATGCAGTTAAGTCTTACCAAGGATTGGCATGGTTGTAAATGACCATTAATAAATGAATGCAATGAAGTCTTACCCAGGATTGGCATGGTTGTAAATGACCATTAAGTAATGAATGCAGTTAAGTCTTACCCAGGATTGGGAAGGTTCTAAAAGTACATTAAGAAATGAATGCTGTTTAAAGTCTTACCCAGGACTGGCATGGTTGTAAATGACCATTAAGAAATGAATGTCGTTAAGTCTTACCCAGGATTGGCATGGTAGTAAATGACCATTAAGTAATGAATGCAGTTAAGTCTTAACCAGGACTGGCATGGTTGTAAATGACCATTAAGAAATGAATGCAGTTAAGTCTTACCCAGGATTGGCATGTTTGTAAATGACCATTAAGAAATGAATGCAGTTAAGTCTTACCCAGGATTGGCATGGTTGGAAATGACCATTAAGAAATGAATGCAGTTAAGACTTACACAGGATTGGCATGGTTGTAAATGACCATTAAGAAATGAATGTATTTAAGTCTTACTCAGGATTGGCATGGTTGTAAATGACCCTTAAGAAATGAATGCAGTTAAGTCTTACCCAGGATTGGCATGGTTGCAAATGACCATTAAGAAATGAATGCAGTGAAGTCATACCCAGGACTGGCATGGTTGTAAATGACCATTAAGAAATGAATGCAGTTTAAAGTCTTACCCAGGACTGGCATGGTTGTACATGACCATTAAGAAATGACTGCAGTTAAGTCTTACCCAGGACTGGCATGGTCGTAAATGACCATTAAGAAATAATGCAGTTAAGTCTTACCCAGGAGTGGCATGGTTGTCAATGACCATTAAGAAATGAATGCAGTTTAAAGTCTTACCCAGGACTGGCATGGTTGTAAATGACCATTAAGAAATGACTGCAGTTAAGTCTTACCCAGGACTGGCATGGTTGTAAATGACCATTAAGAAATAATGCAGTTAAGTCTTACCCAGGACTGGCATGGTTGTAAATGACCATTAACTAATGAATGCAGTGAAGTCATACCCAGGATTGGCATGGTTGCCAATGACCATTAAGTAATGAATGCAGTTAAGTCTTACCCAGGACTGGCATGGTTGTAAATGACCATTAAGAAATAATGCAGTTAAGTCTTACGCAGGACTGGCATGGTTGTAAATGACCATTAAGAAATAATGCAGTTAAGTCTTACCCAGGACTGGCAAGGTTGTAAATGACCATTAAGAAATGAATGCAGTTTAAAGTCTTACCCAGGACTGGCATGGTTGTAAATGACCATTAAGAAATGACTGCAGTTAAGTCTTACCCAGGACTGGCATGGTTGTAAATGACCATTAAGAAATAAAGCAGTTAAGTCTTACGCAGGACTGGCATGGTTGTAAATGACCATTAAGAAATGAATGCAGTTAAAGTCTTACCCAGGACTGGCATGGTTGTAAATGACCATTAAGAAATAATGCAGTTAAGTCTTACCCAGGACTGGCATGGTTGTAAATGACCATTAAGAAATGAATGCTGTTTAAAGTCTTACCCAGGACTGCCATGGTTGTAAATGACCATTAAGAAATGACTGCATTTAAGTCTTACCCAGGACTGGCATGGTTGTAAATGACCATTAAGAAATAATGCAGTTAAGTCTTACCCAGGACTGGCATGGTTGTAAATGACCATTAAGAAATGAATGCAATGAAGTCTTACCCAGGATTGGCATGGTTGTAAATGACCATTAAGTAATGAATGTCGTTAAGTCTTACCCAGGATTGGCATGGTAGTAAATGACCATTAAGTAATGAATGCAGTTAAGTCTTAACCAGGACTGGCATGGTTGTAAATGACCATTAAGAAATGAATGCAGTTAAGTCTTACCCAGGATTGGCATGTTTGTAAATGACCATTAAGAAATGAATGCAGTTAAGTCTTACCTAGGATTGGCATGGTTGGAAATGACCATTAAGAAATGAATGCAGTTAAGACCTACACAGGATTGGCATGGTTGTAAATGACCATTAAGAAATGGTTGTATTTAAGTCTTACCCAGGATTTGCATGGTTGTAAATGACCCTTAAGAAATGAATGCAGTTAAATCTTACCCAGGATTGGCATGGTTGCAAATGACCATTAAGAAATGAATGCAGTGAAGTCATACCCAGGATTGGCATGGTTGTAAATGACCATTAAGAAAGGAATACAGGTAAGACTTACCCAGGATTGGCATGGTTGTAAATGACCATTAAGAAATGAATGTAGTTAAGTCTTACCCAGGATTGGCATGGTTGTAAATGACCATTAAGAAATGAATGCAGTTTAAAGTCTTACCCAGGACTGGCATGGTTGTAAATGACCATTAAGAAATGACTGCAGTTAAGTCTTACCCAGGACTGGCATGGTCGTAAATGACCATTAAGGAATAATGCAGTTAAGTCTTACCCAGGACTGGCATGGTTGTAAATGACCATTAAGAAATGACTGAAGTTTAAAGTCTTACCCAGGACTGGCATGGTTGTAAATGACCATTAAGAAATGACTGCAGTTAAGTCTTACCCAGGACTGGCATGGTTGTAAATGACCATTAAGTAATAATGCAGTTAAGTCTTAGCCAGGACTGGCATGGTTGTAAATGACCATTAACTAATGAATGCAGTGAAGTCTTACCCAGGATTGGCATGGTTGCCAATGACCATTAAGTAATGAATGCAGTTAAGTCTTACCCAGGACTGGCATGGTTGTAAATGACCATTAAGAAATAATGCAGTTAAGTCTTACGCAGGACTGGCATGGTTGTAAATGACCATTAAGAAATAATGCAGTTAAGTCTTACCCAGGACTGCCATGGTTGTAAATGACCATTAAGAAATGACTGCAGTTAAGTCTTACCCAGGACTGGCATGGTTGTAAATGACCATTAAGAAATAATGCAGTTAAGTCTTACCCAGGACTGGCATGGTTGTAAATGACCATTAAGAAATAATGCAGTTAAGTCTTAGCCAGGACTGGCATGGTTGTAAATGACCATTAAGAAATTAATGCAGTTTAAAGACTTACCCAGGACTGGCATGGTTGTAAATGACCATTAAGAAATGACTGCAGTTAAGTCTTACCCAGGACTGGCATGGTTGTAAATGACCATTAAGAAATAATGCAGTTAAGTCTTACCCAGGACTGGCATGGTTGTAAATGACCATTAAGAAATGAATGCAGTTTAAAGTCTTACCCAGGACTGGCATGGTTGTAAATGAGCATTAAGAAATGACTGCAGTTAAGTCTTACCCAGGACTGGCATGGCTGTAAATGACCATTAAGAAATAATGCAGTTAAGTCTTACCCAGGACTGGCATGGTTGTAAATGACCATTAAGAAATAATGCAGTTAAGTCATACCCATGACTAGCATGGTTGTAAATGACCATTAAGAAATAATGCAGTTAAGGCTTACCCAGGAATGGCATGGTCGTAAATGACCATTAAGAAATATTGCAGTTAAGTCTTACCCAGGACTGGCATGGTTGTAAATGACCATTAAGAAATGAATGCAGTTTAAAGTCTTACCCAGGACTGGCATGGTTGTAAATGACAATTAAGAAATGAATGCAGTTTAAAGTCTTACCCAGGACAGGCATGGTTGTAAATGACCATTAAGAAATTACTGCAGTTAAGTCTTACCCAGGACTGGCATAGTTGTAAATGACCATTAAGAAATAATGCAGTTAAATCTTACCCAGGACTGGCATGGTTGTAAATGACCATTAAGAAATGAATGCAGTTAAAGTCTTACCCAGGACTGGCATGGTTGTAAATGACCATTAAGAAATAATGCAGTTAAGTTTTACCCAGGACTGGCATGGTTGTAAATGACCATTAAGAAATGAATGCAGTTTAAAGTCTTACCCAGGACTGGCATGGTTGTAAATGAGCATTAAGAAATGACTGCAGTTAAGCCTTACCCACGACTGGCATGGCTGTAAATGACCATTAAGAAATAATGCAGTTAAGTCTTACCCAGGACTGGCATGGTTGTAAATGGCCATTAAGAAATAATGCAGTTAAGTCATACCCAGGACTGGCATGGTTGTAAATGACCATTAAGAAATAATGCAGTTAAGGCTTACCCAGGACTGGCATGGTCGTAAATGACCATTAAGAAATAATGCAGTTAAGTCTTACCCAGGACTGGCATGGTTGTAAATGACCATTAAGAAATGAATGCAGTTCAAAGTCTTACCCAGGACTGGCATGGTTGTAAATGACAATTAAGAAATGAATGCAGTTTAAAGTCTTACCCAGGACTGGCATGGTTGTAAATGACCATTAAGAAATGACTGCAGTTAAGTCTTACCCAGGATTGGCATGGTTGCCAATGACCATTAAGTAATGAATGCAGTTAAGTCTTACCCAGGACTGGCATGGTTGTAAATGACCATTAAGAAATAATGCAGTTAAGTCTTACGCAGGACTGGCATGGTTGTAAATGACCATTAAGAAATAATGCAGTTAAGTCTTACCCAGGACTGGCATGGTTGTAAATGACCATTAAGAAATGACTGCAGTTAAGTCTTGCCCAGGACTGGCATGGTTGTAAATGACCATTAAGAAATAATGCAGTTAAGTCTTACCCAGGACTGGCATGGTTGTAAATGACCATTAAGAAATGAATGCAGTTAAAGTCTTACCCAGGACTGGCATGGTTGTAAATGACCATTAAGAAATAATGCAGTTAAGTCTTACCCAGGACTGGCATGGTTGTAAATGACCATTAGCAAATGAATGCTGTTTAAAGTCTTACCCAGGACTGCCATGGTTGTAAATGACCATTAAGAAATGACTGCAGTTAAGTCTTACCCAGGACTGGCATGGTTGTAAATGACCATTAAGAAATAATGCAGTTAAGTCTTACCCAGGACTGGCATGGTTGCAAATGACCATTAAGAAATGAATGCTGTTTAAAGTCTTACCCAGGACTGGCATGGTTGTAAATGACCATTAAGAAATGACCGCAGTTAAGTCTTACCAAGGACTGGCATGGTAGTAAATGACCATAAAGAAATAAGGCAGTCAAGTCTTAGCCAGGACTGGCATGGTTGTAAATGACCATTAAGAAATTAATGCAGTTTAAAGTCTTACCCAGGACTGGCATGGTTGTAAATGACCATTAAGAAATAATGCAGTTAAGTCTTACCCAGGATTGGCTTGGTTGTAAATGACCATTAAGAAATGAATGCTGTTTAAAGTCTTACCCAGGACTGGCATGGTTGTAAATGACCATTAAGAAATGACTGCAGTTAAGTCTTACCCAGGACTGGCATGGCTGTAAATGACCATTAAGAAATAATGCAGTGAAGTCTTACCCAGGACTGGCATGGTTGTAAATGGCCATTAAGAAATAATGCAGTAAAGTCATACCCAGGACTGGCATGGTTGTAAATGACAATTAAGAAATGAATGCAGTTTAAAGTCTTACCCAGGACTGGCATGGTTGTAAATGACCATTAAAAAATAATGCAGTTAAGTCTTACCCAGGACTGGCATGGTTGTAAATGACCATTAGGAAATGAATGCTGTTTAAAGTCTTACCCAGGACTGCCATGGTTGTAAATGACCATTAAGAAATGACTGCAGTTAAGTCTTACCCAGGACTGGCATGGTTGTAAATGACCATTAAGAAATAATGCAGTTAAGTCTTACCCAGGACTGGCATGGTTGCAAATGACCATTAAGAAATGAATGCTGTTTAAAGTCTTACCCAGGACTGGCATGGTTGTAAATGACCATTAAGAAATGACCGCAGTTAAGTCTTACCAAGGACTGGCATGGTAGTAAATGACCATTAAGAAATAATGCAGTTAAGTCTTAGCCAGGACTGGCATGGTTGTAAATGACCATTAAGAAATTAATGCAGTTTAAAGTCTTACCCAGGACTGGCATGGTTGTAAATGACCATTAAGAAATAATGCAGTTAAGTCTTACCCAGGATTGGCTTGGTTGTAAATGACCATTAAGAAATGAATGCTGTTTAAAGTCTTACCCAGGACTGGCATGGTTGTAAATGAGCATTAAGAAATGACTGCAGTTAAGTCTTACCCAGGACTGGCATGGCTGTAAATGACCATTAAGAAATAATGCAGTTAAGTCTTACCCAGGACTGGCATGGTTGTAAATGGCCATTAAGAAATAATGCAGTTAAGTCATACCCAGGACTGGCATGGTTGTAAATGACCATTAAGAACTAATGCAGTTAAGGCTTACCCAGGACTGGCATGGTCGTAAATGACCATTAAGAAATAATGCAGTTAAGTCTTACCCAGGACTGGCATGGTTGTAAATGACCATTAAGAAATGAATGCAGTTCAAAGTCTTACCCAGGACTGGCATGGTTGTAAATGACAATTAAGAAATGAATGCAGTTTAAAGTCTTACCCAGGACTGGCATGGTTGTAAATGACCATTAAGAAATGACTGCAGTTAAGTCTTACCCAGGATTGGCATGGTTGCCAATGACCATTAAGTAATGAATGCAGTTAAGTCTTACCCAGGACTGGCATGGTTGTAAATGACCATTAAGAAATAATGCAGTTAAGTCTTACGCAGGACTGGCATGGTTGTAAATGAACATTAAGAAATAATGCAGTTAAGTCTTACCCAGGACTGGCATGGTTGTAAATGACCATTAAGAAATGAATGCAGTTTAAAGTCTTACCCAGGACTGGCATGGTTGTAAATGACCATTAAGAAATGACTGCAGTTAAGTCTTGCCCAGGACTGGCATGGTTGTAAATGACCATTAAGAAATAATGCAGTTAAGTCTTACCCAGGACTGGCATGGTTGTAAATGACCATTAAGAAATGAATGCAGTTAAAGTCTTACCCAGGACTGGCATGGTTGTAAATGACCATTAAGAAATAATGCAGTTAAGTCTTACCCAGGACTGGCATGGTTGTAAATGACCATTAGGAAATGAATGCTGTTTAAAGTCTTACCCAGGACTGCCATGGTTGTAAATGACCATTAAGAAATGACTGCAGTTAAGTCTTACCCAGGACTGGCATGGTTGTAAATGACCATTAAGAAATAATGCAGTTAAGTCTTACCCAGGACTGGCATGGTTGCAAATGACCATTAAGAAATGAATGCTGTTTAAAGTCTTACCCAGGACTGGCATGGTTGTAAATGACCATTAAGAAATGACCGCAGTTAAGTCTTACCAAGGACTGGCATGGTAGTAAATGACCATTAAGAAATAATGCAGTTAAGTCTTAGCCAGGACTGGCATGGTTGTAAATGACCATTAAGAAATTAATGCAGTTTAAAGTCTTACCCAGGACTGGCATGGTTGTAAATGACCATTAAGAAATAATGCAGTTAAGTCTTACCCAGGATTGGCTTGGTTGTAAATGACCATTAAGAAATGAATGCTGTTTAAAGTCTTACCCAGGACTGGCATGGTTGTAAATGACCATTAAGAAATGACTGCAGTTAAGTCTTACCCAGGACTGGCATGGCTGTAAATGACCATTAAGAAATAATGCAGTTAAGTCTTACCCAGGACTGGCATGGTTGTAAATGGCCATTAAGAAATAATGCAGTTAAGTCATACCCAGGACTGTCATGGTTGTAAATGACCATTAAGAAATATTGCAGTTAAGGCTTACCCAGGACTGGCATGGTCGTAAATGACCATTAAGAAATAATGCAGTTAAGTCTTACCCAGGACTGGCATGGTTGTAAATGACCATTAAGAAATGAATGCAGTTCAAAGTCTTACCCAGGACTGGCATGGTTGTAAATGACAATTAAGAAATGAATGCAGTTTAAAGTCTTACCCAGGACTGGCATGGTTGTAAATGACCATTAAGAAATAATGCAGTTAAGTCTTACCCAGGACTGGCATGGTTGTAAATGACCATTAGGAAATGAATGCTGTTTAAAGTCTTACCCAGGACTGCCATGGTTGTAAATGACCATTAAGAAATGACTGCAGTTAAGTCTTACCCAGGACTGGCATGGTTGTAAATGACCATTAAGAAATAATGCAGTTAAGTCTTACCCAGGACTGGCATGGTTGCAAATGACCATTAAGAAATGAATGCTGTTTAAAGTCTTACCCAGGACTGGCATGGTTGTAAATGACCATTAAGAAATGACCGCAGTTAAGTCTTACCAAGGACTGGCATGGTAGTAAATGACCATTAAGAAATAATGCAGTTAAGTCTTAGCCAGGACTGGCATGGTTGTAAATGACCATTAAGAAATTAATGCAGTTTAAAGTCTTACCCAGGACTGGCATGGTTGTAAATGACCATTAAGAAATAATGCAGTTAAGTCTTACCCAGGATTGGCTTGGTTGTAAATGACCATTAAGAAATGAATGCTGTTTAAAGTCTTACCCAGGACTGGCATGGTTGTAAATGACCATTAAGAAATGACTGCAGTTAAGTCTTACCCAGGACTGGCATGGCTGTAAATGACCATTAAGAAATAATGCAGTTAAGTCTTACGCAGGACTGGCATGGTTGTAAATGAACATTAAGAAATAATGCAGTTAAGTCTTACCCAGGACTGGCATGGTTGTAAATGACCATTAAGAAATGAATGCAGTTTAAAGTCTTACCCAGGACCGGCATGGTTGTAAATGACCATTAAGAAATGACTGCAGTTAAGTCTTGCCCAGGACTGGCATGGTTGTAAATGACCATTAAGAAATAATGCAGTTAAGTCTTACCCAGGACTGGCATGGTTGTAAATGACCATTAAGAAATGAATGCAGTTAAAGTCTTACCCAGGACTGGCATGGTTGTAAATGACCATTAAGAAATAATGCAGTTAAGTCTTACCCAGGACTGGCATGGTTGTAAATGACCATTAGGAAATGAATGCTGTTTAAAGTCTTACCCAGGACTGCCATGGTTGTAAATGACCATTAAGAAATGACTGCAGTTAAGTCTTACCCAGGACTGGCATGGTTGTAAATGACCATTAAGAAATAATGCAGTTAAGTCTTACCCAGGACTGGCATGGTTGCAAATGACCATTAAGAAATGAATGCTGTTTAAAGTCTTACCCAGGACTGGCATGGTTGTAAATGACCATTAAGAAATGACCGCAGTTAAGTCTTACCAAGGACTGGCATGGTAGTAAATGACCATTAAGAAATAATGCAGTTAAGTCTTAGCCAGGACTGGCATGGATGTAAATGACCATTAAGAAATTAATGCAGTTTAAAGTCTTACCCAGGACTGGCATGGTTGTAAATGACCATTAAGAAATAATGCAGTTAAATCATACCCATGACTGGCATGGTTGTAAATGACCATTAAGAAATAATGCAGTTAAGGCTTACCCAGGACTGGCATGGTCGTAAATGACCATTAAAAAATATTGCAGTTAAGTCTTACCCAGGACTGGCATGGTTGTAAATGACCATTAAGAAATGAATGCAGTTTAAAGTCTTACCCAGGACTGGCATGGTTGTAAATGACCATTAAGAAATGACTGCAGTTAAGTCTTACCCAGGATTGGCATGGTTGCCAATGACCATTAAGTAATGAATGCAGTTAAGTCTTACCCAGGACTGGCATGGTTGTAAATGACCATTAAGAAATAATGCAGTTATGTCTTACGCAGGACTGGCATGGTTGTAAATGACCATTAAGAAATAATGCAGTTAAGTCTTACCCAGGACTGGCATGGTTGTAAATGACCATTAAGAAATTAATGCAGTTTAAAGTCTTACCCAAGACTGGCATGGTTGTAAATGACCATTAAGAAATGACTGCAGTTAAGTCTTGCCCAGGACTGGCATGGTTGTAAATGACCATTAAGAAATAATGCAGTTAAGTCTTACGCAGGACTGGCATGGTTGTAAATGACCATTAAGAAATGAATGCAGTTAAAGTCTTACCCAGGACTGGCATGGTTGTAAATGACCATTAAGAAATAATGCAGTTAAGAATTACCCAGGACTGGCATGGTTGTAAATGACCATTAGGAAATGAATGCTCTTTAAAGTCTTACCCAGGACTGCCATGGTTGTAAATGACCATTAAGAAATGACTGCAGTTAAGTCTTACCCAGGACTGGCATGGTTGTAAATGACCATTAAGAAATAATGCAATTAAGTCTTACCCAGGACTGGCATGGTTGTAAATGACCATTAAGAAATGAATGCTGTTTAAAGTCTTACCCAGGACTGGCATGGTTGTAAATGACCATTAAGAAATGACTGCAGTTAAGTCTTACCCAGGACTGGCATGGTAGTAAATGACCATTAAGAAATAATGCAGTTAAGTCTTAGCCAGGACTGGCAGGGTTGTAAATGACCATTAAGAAATTAATGCAGTTTAAAGTCTTACCCAGGACTGGCATGGTTGTAAATGACCATTAAGAAATAATGCAGTTAAGTCTTACCCAGGATTGGCATGGTTGTAAATGACCATTAAGAAATGAATGCTGTTTAAAGTCTTACCCAGGACTGGCATGGTTGTAAATGACCATTAAGAAATGACTGCAGTTAAGTCTTACCCAGGACTGGCATGGTTGTAAATGACCATTAAGAAATAATGCAGTTAAGTCTTACCCAGGACTGGCATGGTTGTAAATGACCATTAAGAAATGAATGCAGTTTAAAGTCTTACCCAGGACTGGCATGGTTGTAAATGAGCATTAAGAAATGACTGCAGTTAAGTCTTACACAGGACTGGCATGGCTGTAAATGACCATTAAGAAATAATGCAGTTAAGTCTTACCCAGGACTGGCATGGTTGTAAATGACCATTAAGAAATAATGCAGTTAAATCATACCCATGACTGGCATGGTTGTAAATGACCATTAAGAAATAATGCAGTTAAGGCTTACCCAGGACGGGCATGGTCGTAAATGACCATTAAAAAATATTGCAGTTAAGTCTTACCCAGGACTGGCATGGTTGTAAATGACCATTAAGAAATGAATGCAGTTTAAAGTCTTACCCAGGACTGGCATGGTTGTAAATGACAATTAAGAAATGAATGCAGTTTAAAGTCTTACCCAGGACTGGCATGGTTGTAAATGACCATTAAGAAATTACTGCAGTTAAGTCTTACCCAGGACTGGCATGGTTGTAAATGACCATTAAGAAATAATACAGTTAAATCTTACCCAGGACTGGCATGGTTGTAAATGACCATTAAGAAATAATGCAGTTAAGTTTTACCCAGGACTGGCATGGTTGTAAATGACCATTAAGAAATGAATGCAGTTTAAAGTCTTACCCAGGACTGGCATGGTTGTAAATGAGCATTAAGAAATGACTGCAGTTAAGTCTTACCCAGGACTGGCATGGCTGTAAATGACCATTAAGAAATAATGCAGTTAAGTCTTACCCAGGACTGGCATGGTTGTAAATGACCATTAAGAAATAATGCAGTTAAGTCATACCCAGGACTGGCATGGTTGTAAATGACCATTAAGAAATAATGCAGTTAAGGCTTAACCAGGACTGGCATGGTCGTAAATGACCATTAAGAGATAATGCAGTTAAGTCTTACCCAGGACTGGCATGGTTGTAAATGACCATTAAGAAATGAATGCAGTTTAAAGTCTTACCCAGGACTGGCATGTTTGTAAATGACAATTAAGAAATGAATGCAGTTTAAAGTCTTACCCAGGACTGGCATGGTTGTAAATGACCATTAAGAAATGACTGCAGTTAAGTCTTACCCAGGACTAGCATGGTTGTAAATGACCATTAAGAAATGAATGCAGTTAAATCTTACCCAGGACTGGCATGGTTGTAAATGACCATTAAGAAATGAATGCAGTTAAATTCTTACCCAGGACTGGCATGGTTGTAAATGACCATTAAGAAATGACTGCAATTAAGTCTTGCCCAGGACTGGCATGGTTGTAAATGACCATTAAGAAATAATGCAGTTAAGTCTTACGCAGGACTGGCATGGTTGTAAATGACCATTAAGAAATGAATGCAGTTAAAGTCTTACCCAGGACTGGCATGGTTGTAAATGACCATTAAGAAATAATGCAGTTAAGTCTTACCCAGGACTGGCATGGTTGTAAATGACCATTAGGAAATGAATGCTGTTTAAAGTCTTACCCAGGACTGCCATGGTTGTAAATGACCATTAAGAAATGACTGCAGTTAAGTCTTACCCAGGACTGGCATGGTTGTAAATGACCATTAAGAAATAATGCAGTTAAGTCTTACCCAGGACTGGCATGGTTGTAAATGACCATTAAGCAATGAATGCTGTTTAAAGTCTTACCCAGGACTGGCATGGTTGTAAATGCCCATTAAGAAATGACTGCAGTTAAGTCTTACCCAGGACTGGCATGGTAGTAAATGACCATTAAGAAATAATGCAGTTAAGTCTTAGCCAGGACTGGCATGGTTGTAAATGACCATTAAGAAATTAATGCAGTTTAAAGTCTTACCCAGGACTGGCATGGTTGTAAATGACCATTAAGAAATAATGCAGTTAAGTCTTACCCAGGATTGGCATGGTTGTAAATGACCATTAAGAAATGAATGCTGTTTAAAGTCTTACCCAGGACTGGCATGGTTGTAAATGACCATTAAGAAATGACTGCAGTTAAGCCTTACCCAGGACTGGCATGGTTGTAAATGACCATTAAGAAATAATGCAGTTAAGTCTTACCCAGGACTGGCATGGTTGTAAATGACCATTAAGAAATGAATGCAGTTTAAAGTCTTACCCAGGACTGGCATGGTTGTCAATGAGCATTAAGAAATGACTGCAGTTAAGTCTTACCCAGGACTGGCATGGCTGTAAATGACCATTAAGAAATAATGCAGTTAAGTCTTACCCAGGACTGGCATGGTTGTAAATGACCATTAAGAAATTATGCAGTTAAGTCATACCCATGACTGGCATGGTTGTAAATGACCATTAAGAAATAATGCAGTTAAGGCTTACCCAGGACTGGCATGGTCGTAAATGACCATTAAAAAATATTGCAGTTAAGTCTTACCCAGGACTGGCATGGTTGTAAATGACAATTAAGAAATGAATGCAGTTTAAAGTCTTACCCAGGACTGGCATGGTTGTAAATGACAATTAAGAAATGAATGCAGTTTAAAGTCTTACCCAGGACTGGCATGGTTGTAAATGACCATTAAGAAATTACTGCAGTTAAGTCTTACCCAGGACTGGCATGGTTGTAAATGACCATTAAGAAATAATGCAGTTAAATCTTACCCAGGACTGGCATGGTTGTAAATGACCATTAAGAAATGAATGCAGTTAAAGTCTTACCCAGGACTGGCATGGTTGTAAATGACCATTAAGAAATAATGCAGTTAAGTTTTACCCAGGACTGGCATGGTTGTAAATGACCATTAAGAAATGAATGCAGTTTAAAGTCTTACCCAGGACTGGCATGGTTGTAAATGAGCATTAAGAAATGACTGCAGTTAAGTCTTACCCAGGACTGGCATGGCTGTAAATGACCATTAAGAAATAATGCAGTTAAGTCTTACCCAGGACTGGCATGGTTGTAAATGACCATTAAGAAATAATGCAGTTAAGTCATACCCAGGACTGGCATGGTTGTAAATGACCATTAAGAAATAATGCAGTTTAAAGTCTTACCCAGGACTGGCATGGTTGTAAATGACCATTAAGAAATGACTGCAGTTAAGTCTTACCCAGGACTGGCATGGTTGTAAATGACCATTAAGAAATAATGCAGTTAAGTCTTACCCAGGACTGGCATGGTTGTAAATGACCATTAAGAAATGAATGCTGTTTAAAGTCTTACCCAGGACTGGCATGGTTGTAAATGACCATTAAGAAATGACTGCAGTTAAGTCTTACCCAGGACTGGCATGGTTGTAAATGACCATTAAGAAATAATGCAGTTAAGTCTTACCCAGGACTGGCATGGTTGTAAATGACCATTAAGAAATGAATGCAGTTTAAAGTCTTACCCAGGACTGGCATGGTTGTAAATGAGCATTAAGAAATGACTGCAGTTAAGTCTTACCCAGGACTGGCATGGTTGTAAATGACCATTAAGAAATGAATGCTGTTTAAAGTCTTACCCAGGACTGGCATGGTTGTAAATGACCATTAAGAAATGACTGCAGTTAAGTCTTACCCAGGACTGGCATGGTTGTAAATGACCATTAAGTAATAATGCAGTTAAGTCTTACCCAGGACTGGCATGGTTGTAAATGACCATTAAGAAATGAATGCTGTTTAAAGTCTTACCCAGGACTGGCATGGTTGTAAATGACCATTAAGAAATGACTGCAGTTAAGTCTTACCCAGGTCTGGCCTGGTAGTAAATGACCATTAAGAAATAATGCAGTTAAGTCTTACCCAGTACTGGCATGGTTGTAAATGACCATTAAGAAATTAATGCAGGTTAAAGTCTTACCCAGGACTGGCATGGTTGTAAATGACCATTAAGAAATGACTGCAGTTAAGTCTTACCCAGGACCGGCATGGTTGTAAATGACCATTAAGAAATAATGCAGTTAAGTCTTACCCAGGACTGGCATGGTTGTAAATGACCATTAAGAAATGAATGCAGTTTAAAGTCTTACCCAGTACTGGCATGGTTGTAAATGACAATTAAGAAATGAATGCAGTTTAAAGTCTTACTCAGGACAGGCATGGTTGTAAATGACCATTAAGAAATGACTGCAGTTAAGTCTTACCCAGGACTGGCAGGGTTGTAAATGACCATTAAGAAATAATGCAGTTAAATCTTACCCAGGACTGGCATGGTTGTAAATGACCATTAAGAAATGAATGCAGTTAAAGTCTTACCCAGGACTGGCATGGTTGTAAATGACCATTAAGAAATAATGCAGTTAAGTCTTACCCAGGACTGGCATGGTTGTAAATGACCATTAAGAAATGAATGCTGTTTAAAGTCTTACCCAGGACTGGCATGGTTGTAAATGACCATTAAGAAATGACTGCAGTTAAGTCTTACCCAGGACTGGCATGGTTGTAAATGACCATTAAGAAATAATGCAGTTAAGTCTTACCCAGGACTGGCATGGTTGTAAATGACCATTAAGAAATGAATGCTGTTTAAAGTCTTACCCAGGACTGGCATGGTTGTAAATGACCATTAAGAAATGACTGCAGTTAAGTCTTACCCAGGTCTGGCCTGGTAGTAAATGACCATTAAGAAATAATGCAGTTAAGTCTTACCCAGTACTGGCATGGTTGTAAATGACCATTAAGAAATTAATGCACGTTAAAGTCTTACCCAGGACTGGCATGGTTGTAAATGACCATTAAGAAATGACTGCAGTTAAGTCTTACCCAGGACGGGCATGGTTGTAAATGACCATTAAGAAATAATGCAGTTAAGTCTTACCCAGGACTGGCATGGTTGTAAATGACCATTAAGAAATAAATGCAGTTAAGTCATACCCAGGACTGGCATTTTTGTAAATGACCATTAAGAAATAATGCAGTTAAGGCTTACCCAGGACTGGCATGGTCGTAAATGACCATTAAGAAATGAATGCTGTTTAAAGTCTTACCCAGGACTGGCATGGTTGTAAATGACCATTAAGAAATGACTGCAGTTAAGACATACCCAGGACTGGCATGGTTGTAAATGACCATTAAGAAATGACTGCAGTTAAGTCTTACCCAGGACTGGCATGGTAGTAAATGACCATTAAGAAATAATGCAGTTAAGTCTTACCCAGTACTGGCATGGTTGTAAAAGACCATTAAGAAATTAATGCAGTTTAAAGTCTTACCCAGGGCTGGCATAGTTGTAAATGACCATTAAGAAATAAGGCAGTTAAGTCTTACCCAGGACTGGCATGGTTGTAAATGACCATTAAGAAATGAATGCTGTTCAAAGTCTTACCCAGGAGTGGCATGGTTGTAAATGACCATTAAGAAATGACAGCAGTTAAGTCTTACCCAGGACTTGCATGGTTGTAAATGACCATTAAGAAATAATGCAGTTATGTCTTACCCAGGACAGGCATGGTTGTAAATGACCATTAAGAAATGAATGCAGTTTAAAGACTTAACCAGGACTGGCATGGTTGTAAATGACCATTAAGAAATGACTGCAGTTAAGTCTTACCCAGGACGGGCATGGTTGTAAATGACCATTAAGAAATAATGCAGTTAAGCCTTACCCAGGACTGGCATGGTTGTAAATGACCATTAAGAAATGAAAGCAGTTTAATGTCTTACTCGGGACTGTCATGGTTGTAAATGACCATTAAGAAATGACTGCAGTTAAGTCTTACCCAGGACTGGCATGGTTGTAAATGACCATTAAGAAATAATGCAGTTAAGTCTTACCCAGGACTGGCATGGTTGTAAATGACCATTAAGAAATGAATGCAGTTCAAAGTCTTACCCAGGACTGGCATGGTTGTAAATGACCATTAAGAAATTAATGCTGTTCATAGTCTTACCCAAGACTGGCATGGTCGTAAATGACCATTAAGAAATGAATGCAGTTAAGTCTTAACCTGGACTGGCATGGTTGTACATGACCATTAAGAAAAGAATGCAGTTAAGTCTTACCAAGGATTGGCATGGTTGTAAATGAGCATTAATAAATGAATGCAATGAAGTCTTACCCAGGATTGGCATGGTTGTAAATGACCATTAAGTAATGAATGCAGTTAAGTCTTACCCAGGACTGGGAAGGTTCTAAAAGAACATTAAGAAATAATGCAGTTAAGCCTTACCCAGGACTGGCATGGTTGTAAATGACCATTAAGAAATGAAAGCAGTTTAATGTCTTACTCGGGACTGTCATGGTTGTAAATGACCATTAAGAAATGACTGCAGTTAAGTCTTACCCAGGACTGGCATGGTTGTAAATGACCATTAAGAAATAATGCAGTTAAGTCTTACCCAGGACTGGCATGGTTGTAAATGACCATTAAGAAATGAATGCAGTCAAGTCTTACCCAGGACTGGCATGGTTGTAAATGACCATTAAGAAATTAATGCTGTTCATAGTCTTACCCAAGACTGGCATGGTCGTAAATGACCATTAAGAAATGAATGCAGTTAAGTCTTAACCTGGACTGGCATGGTTGTACATGACCATTAAGAAAAGAATGCAGTTAAGTCTTACCAAGGATTGGCATGGTTGTAAATGAGCATTAATAAATGAATGCAATGAAGTCTTACCCAGGATTGGCATGGTTGTAAATGACCATTAAGTAATGAATGCAGTTAAGTCTTACCCAGGACTGGGAAGGTTCTAAAAGAACATTAAGAAATGAATGCTGTTTAAAGTCTTACACAGGACTGGCATGGTTGTAAATGACCATTAAGAAATGAATGTCGTTAAGTCTTACCCAGGATTGGCATGGTAGTAAATGACCATTAAGTAATGAATGCAGTTAAGTCTTAAACAGGACTGGCATGGTTGTAAATGACCATTAAGAAATGAATGCAGTTAAGTCTTACCCAGGATTGGCATGGTTGTAAATGACCATTAAGTAATGAATGCAGTTCAGACTTACCCAGGACTGGCATTGTTTTAAATGACCATTAAGAAATGAATCCAGTTAAGTCTTACTCAGGACTGGCATGGTTGTAAATGACCATTAAGAAATGATTGCTGTTTAATGTCTTACACAGGACTGGCATGGTTGTAAATGACCATTAAGAAATGAATGTAGTTAAGTCTTACCCAGGATTGGCATGGTTGCAAATGACCATTAAGAAATGAATGCAGTTAAGTCTTACCCAGGATTGGCATAATTGTAAATGACCATTAAGAAATGAATGCACTTAAGTCTTACCCAGGATTGGCATGGTTGTAAATGACCATAAGAAATTAATGCAGTTAAGTCTTACCCAGGATTGGCATGGTTGGAAATAAACATTAAGAAATGAATGCAGTTAAGACTTACACAGGATTGGCATGGTTGTAAATGACCATTAAGAAATGAATGTATTTAAGTCTTACCCAGGATTGGCATGGTTGTAAATGACCCTTAAGTAATGAATGCAGTTAAGTCATACCCAGGATTGGCATGGTTGTAAATGACCATTAAGAAAGGAATACAGGTAAGACTTACCCAGGATTGGCATGGTTGTAAATAACCATTAAGAAATGAATGTAGTTAAGTCTTACCCAGGACTGGCATGGTTGTAAATGACCATTAAGAAATGAATGCAGTTTAAAGTCTTACCCAGGACTGGCATGGTTGTAAATGACCATTAAGAAATGACTGAAGTTAAGTCTTACCCAGGACTGGCATGGTTGTAAATGACCATTAAGAAATAATGCAGTTAAGTCTTACCCAGGACTGGCATGGTTGTAAATGACCATTAACTAATGAATGCAGAGAAGTCTTACCCAGGATTGGCATGGTTGCCAATGACCATTAAGTAATGAATGCAGTTACGTCTTACCCAGGACTGGCATGGTTGTAAATGACCATTAAGAAATAATGCAGTTAAGTCTTACGCAGGACTGGCATGGTTGTAAATGACCATTAAGAAATAATGCAGTTAAGTCTTACCCAGGATTGGCATGGTTGTAAATGACCATTAAGAAATGAATGCAGTTTAAAGTCTTACCCAGGACTGGCATGGTTGTAAATGACCATTAAGAAATGACTGCAGTTAAGTCTTACCCAGGACTGGCATGGTTGTAAATGACCATTAAGAAATAATGCAGTTAAGTCTTACGCAGGACTGGCATGGTTGTAAATGACCATTAAGAAATGAATGCTGTTAAAGTCTTACCCAGGACTGGCATGGTTGTAAATGACCATTAAGAAATAATGCAGTTAAGTCTTACCCAGGACTGGCATGGGTGTAAATGACCATTAAAAAATGAATGCTGTTTAAAGTCTTACCCAGGACTGCCATGGTTGTAAATGACCATTAAGAAATGACTGCAGTTAAGTCTTACCCATGACTGGCATGGTTGTAAATGACCATTAAGAAATAATGCAGTTAAGTCTTACCCAGGACTGGCATGGTAGTAAATGACCATTAAGAAATTACTGCAGTTAAGTCTTACCCAGGACTGGCATGGTAGTAAATGACCATTAAGAAATAATGCAGTTAAGTCTTAGCCAGGACTGGCATGGTTGTAAATGACCATTAAGAAATTAATGCAGTTTAAAGTCTTAACCAGGACTGGCATGGTTGTAACTGACCATTAAGAAATAATGCAGTTAAGTCTTACCCAGGACTGGCATGGTTGTAAATGACCATTAAGAAATGAATGCTGTTTAAAGTCTTACCCAGGACTGGAATGGTTGTAAATGACCATTAAGAAATGACTGCAGTTAAGTCTTACCCAGGACTGGCATGGTTGTAAATGACCATTAAGAAATGACTGCAGTTAAGTCTTACCCAGGACTGGCACGGCTGTAAATTACCATTAAGAAATAATGCAGTTAAGTCATACCAAGGACTGGCATGGTTTTAAATGACCATTAAGAAATAATGCAGTTAAGGCTTACCCAGGACTGGCATGGTCGTAAATGACCATTAAGAAATAATGCAGTCAAGTCTTACCCAGGACTGGCATGGTTGTAAATGACCATTAAGAAATGAATGCAGTTTAAAGTCTTACCCAGGACTGGCATGGTTGTAAATGACAATTAAGAAATAAATGCAGTTTAAAGTCTTACCCAGGACTGGCATGGTTGTAAATGACCATTAAGAAATGACTGCAGTTAAGTCTTACCCAGGACTGGCATGGTTGTAAATGACCATTAAGATATAATGCAGTTAAATCTTACCCAGGACGGGCATGGTTGTAAATGACCATTAAGAAATGAATGCAGTTAAAGTCTTACCCAGGACTGGCATGGTTGTAAATGACCATTAAGAAATAATGCAGTTAAGTCTTACCCAGGACTGGCATGGTTGTAAATGACCATTAAGAAATGAATGCAGTTTAAAGTCTTACCCAGGACTGGCATGGTTGTAAATGAGCATTAAGAAATGACTGCAGTTAAGTCTTACCCAGGACTGGCACGGCTGTAAATTACCATTAAGAAATAATGCAGTTAAGCCTTACCCAGGACTGGCATGGTTGTAAATGACCATTAAGAAATAATGCAGTTAAGACTTACACAGGATTGGCATGGTTGTAAATGACCATTAAGAAATGAATGTATTTAAGTCTTACCCAGGATTGGCATGGTTGTAAATGACCCTTAAGTAATGAATGCAGTTAAGTCATACCCAGGATTGGCATGGTTGTAAATGACCATTAAGAAAGGAATACAGGTAAGACTTACCCAGGATTGGCATGGTTGTAAATAACCATTAAGAAATGAATGTAGTTAAGTCTTACCCAGGACTGGCATGGTTGTAAATGACCATTAAGAAATGAATGCAGTTTAAAGTCTTACCCAGGACTGGCATGGTTGTAAATGACCATTAAGAAATGACTGAAGTTAAGTCTTACCCAGGACTGGCATGGTTGTAAATGACCATTAAGAAATAATGCAGTTAAGTCTTACCCAGGACTGGCATGGTTGTAAATGACCATTAACTAATGAATGCAGAGAAGTCTTACCCAGGATTGGCATGGTTGCCAATGACCATTAAGTAATGAATGCAGTTACGTCTTACCCAGGACTGGCATGGTTGTAAATGACCATTAAGAAATAATGCAGTTAAGTCTTACCCAGGACTGGCATGGTTGTAAATGACCATTAAGAAATAATGCAGTTAAGTCTTACCCAGGACTGGCATGGTTGTAAATGACCATTAAGAAATGAATGCTGTTTAAAGTCTTACCCAGGATTGGCATGGTTGTAAATGACCATTAAGAAATGAATGCAGTTTAAAGTCTTACCCAGGACTGGCATGGTTGTAAATGACCATTAAGAAATGACTGCAGTTAAGTCTTACCCAGGACTGGCATGGTTGTAAATGACCATTAAGAAATAATGCAGTTAAGTCTTACGCAGGACTGGCATGGTTGTAAATGACCATTAAGAAATGAATGCTGTTAAAGTCTTACCCAGGACTGGCATGGTTTTAAATGACCATTAAGAAATAATGCAGTTAAGTCTTACCCAGGACTGGCATGGGTGTAAATGACCATTAAGAAATGAATGCTGTTTAAAGTCTTACACAGGACTGGCATGGTTGTAAATGACCATTAAGAAATGACTGCAGTTAAGTCTTACCCAGGACTGGCATGGTTGTAAATGACCATTAAGAAATAATGCAGTTAAGTCTTACCCAGGACTGGCATGGTTGTAAATGACCATTAAGAAATGAATGCTGTTTAAAGTCTTACCCAGGACTGGCATGGTTGTAAATGACCATTAAGAAATTACTGCAGTTAAGTCTTACCCAGGACTGGCATGATAGTAAATGACCATTAAGAAATAATGCAGTTAAGTCTTAGCCAGGACTGGCATGGTTGTAAATGACCATTAAGAAATTAATGCAGTTTAAAGTCTTAACCAGGACTGGCATGGTTGTAACTGACCATTAAGAAATAATGCAGTTAAGTCTTACCCAGGACTGGCATGGTTGTAAATGACCATTAAGAAATGAATGCTGTTTAAAGTCTTACCCAGGACTGGAATGGTTGTAAATGACCATTAAGAAATGACTGCAGTTAAGTCTTACCCAGGACTGGCATGGTAGTAAATGACCATTAAGAAATAATGCAGTTAAGTCTTACCCAGTACAGGCATGGTTGTAAATGACCATTAAGAAATTAATGCAGTTTAAAGTCTTACACAGGACTGGCATAGTTGTAAATGACCATTAAGAAATAAGGCAGTTAAGTCTTACCCAGGACTGGCATGGTTGTAAATGACCATTAAGAAATGACTGCAGTTAAGTCTTACCCAGGACTGGCATGGCTGTAAATGACCATTAAGAAATAATGCAGTTAAGTCTTACCCAGGACTGGCATGGTTGTAAATGACCATTAAGAAATAATGCAGTTAAGTCATACCCAGGACTGGCATGGTTGTAAATGACCATTAAAAAATAATGCAGTTAAGGCTTACCCAGGACTGGCATGGTCGTAAATGACCATTAAGAAATAATGCAGTTAAGTCTTACCCAGGACTGGCATGGTTGTAAATGACCATTAAGAAATGAATGCAGTTTAAAGTCTTACCCAGGACTGGCATGGTTGTAAATGACAATTAAGAAATGAATGCAGTTTAAAGTCTTAGCCAGGACTGGCATGGTTGTAAATGACCATTAAGAAATGACTACAGTTAAGTCTTACCCAGGACTGGCATGGTTGTAAATGACCATTAAGAAATAATGCAGTTAAATTTTACCCAGGACTGGCATGGTTGTAAATGACCATTAAGAAATGAATGCAGTTAAAGTCTTACCCAGGACTGGCATGGTTGTAAATGTTCATTAAAAAATAATGCAGTTAAGTCTTACCCAGGACTGGCATGGTTGTAAATGACCATTAAGAAATGAATGCTGTTTAAAGTCTTACCCAGGACTGGCATGGTTGTAAATGACCATTAAGAAATGACTGCAGTTAAGTCTTACCCAGGACTGGCATGGTTGTAAATGACCATTTAGAAATAATGCAGTTAAGTCTTACCCAGGACAGGCATGGTTGTAAATGACCATTAAGAAATGAATGCTGTTTAAAGTCTTACCCAGGACTGGCATGGTTGTAAATGACCATTAAGAAATGACTGCAGTTAAGTCTTACCCAGGACTGGCATGGTAGTAAATGACCATTAAGAAATAATGCAGTTAAGTCTTACCCAGTACAGGCATGGTTGTAAATGACCATTAAGAAATTAATGCAGTTTAAAGTCTTACACAGGACTGGCATAGTTGTAAATGACCATTAAGAAATAAGGCAGTTAAGTCTTACCCAGGACTGGCATGGTTGTAAATGACCATTAAGAAATGACTGCAGTTAAGTCTTACCCAGGACCGGCATGGTTGTATATGACAATTAAGAAATAATGCAGTTAAGTCTTACCAAGGACTGGCATGGTTGTAAATGACCATTAATTAATGAATGCAGTTTAATGTCTTACTCAGGACTGTCATGGTTGTAAATGACCATTAAGAAATGACTGCAGTTAAGTCTTACCCAGGATTGGCATGGTTGTAAATGACCATTAAGAAATAATGCAGTTAAGTCTTACCCAGGATTGGCATGGATGTAAATGACCATTAAGAAATGAATGCAGTTTAAAGTCTTACCCAGGACTGGCATGGTTGTAAATGACCATTAAGAAATAATGCAGTCAAGTCTTACCCAGGACTGGCATGGTTGTAAATGACCATTAAGAAATGAATGCTGTTCATAGTCTTACCCAAGACTGGCATGGTCGTAAATGACCATTAAGAAATGAATGCAGTTAAGTCTTAACCTGGACTGGCATGGTTGTAAATGACCATTAAGAAAAGAATGCAATTAAGACTTACCAAGGATTTGCATGGTTGTAAATGACCATTAATAAATGAATGCAGTTAAGTCTTACCCAGGACTGGGAAGGTTCTAAAAGAACATTAAGAAATGAATGCTGTTTAAAGTCTTACCCAGGACTGGCATGGTTGTAAATGACCATTAAGAAATGAATGTCGTTAAGTCTTACCCAGGATTGGCATGGTAGTAAATGACCATTAAGTAATGAATGCAGTTAAGTCTTACCCAGGATTGGCATGGTTGCAAATGACCATTAAGAAATGAATGCAGTGAAGTCATACCCAGGATTGGCATGGTTGTAAATGACCATTAAGAAACGAATACAGGTAAGACTTACCCAGGATTGGCATGGTTGTAAATGAACATTAAGAAATGAATGTAGTTAAGTCTTACCCAGAACTGGCATGGTTGTAAATGACCATTAAGAAATGAATGCAGTTTAAAGTCTTACCCAGGACTGGCATGGTTGTAAATGACCATTAAGAAATGACTGCAGTTAAGTCTTACCCAGGATTGGCATGGTCGTAAATGACCATTAATAAATAATGCAGTTAAATCTTACCCAGGACTGGCATGGTTGTAAATGACCATTAAGAATTAATGCAGTTAAGTCTTACCCAGGACTGGCATGGTTGTAAATGACCATTAAGAAATGAATGCTGTTTAAAATATTACCCAGGACTGGCATGGTTGTAAATGACCATTAAGAAATGACTGCAGTTAAGTCTTACCCAGGACTGGCATGGTAGTAAATGACCATTAAGAAATAATGCAGTTAAGTCTTACCCAGTACAGGCATGGTTGTAAATGACCATTAAGAAATTAATGCAGTTTAAAGTCTTACCCAGGACTGGCATAGTTGTAAATGACAATGAAGAAATAAGGCAGTTAAGTCTTACCCAGGACTGGCATGGTTGTAAATGACCATTAAGAAATGAAAGCTGTTCAAAGTCTTACCCAGGACTGGCATGGTTGTAAATGACGATTAAGAAATGACTGCAGTTAAGTCTTACCCAGTATTGGCATGGTTGTAAATGACCATGAAGAAATAATGCAGTTATGTCTTACCCAGGACTGGCATGGTTGTAAATGACCATTAAGAAATGAATGCAGGTTAAAGTCTTACCCAGGACTGGCATGGTTGTAAATGACCATTAAGAAATGACTGCAGTTAAGTCTTACCCAGGACGGGCATGGTTGTATATGACAATTAAGTAATAATGCAGTTAAGTCTTACCCAGGACTGGCATGGTTGTAAATGACCATTAAGAAATGAATGCAGTTTAATGTCTTACTCAGGACTGTCATGGTTGTAAATGACCATTAAGAAATAATGCAGTTAAGTCTTACCCAGGACTGGCATGGTTGTAAATGACCATTAAGAAAAGAATGCAGTTAAGTCTTACCAAGGATTGGCATGGTTGTAAATGACCATTAATAAATGAATGCAATGAAGTCTTACCCAGGATTGGCATGGTTGTAAATGACCATTAAGAAATGAATGCAGTTAAGTCTTACCCAGGATTTGCATGGTTGGAAATGACCATTAAGAAATGAATGCAGTTAAGACTTACCCAGGATTGGCATGGTTGTAAATGACCATTAAGAAATGAATGTATTTAAGTCTTACCCAGGATTGGCATGGTTGTAAATGACCATTAAGAAATGAATGCAGTTAAGTCTTACCCAGGACTGGGAAGGTTCTAAAAGAACATTAAGAAATGAATGCTGTTTAAAGTCTTACCCAGGACTGGCATGGTTGTAAATGACCATTAAGAAATGAATGTCGTTAAGTCTTACCCAGGATTGGCATGGTAGTAAATGACCATTAAGTAATGAATGCAGTTAAGTCTTACCCAGGATTGGCATGGTTGCAAATGACCATTAAGAAATGAATGCAGTGAAGTCATACCCAGGATTGGCATGGTTGTAAATGACAATTAAGAAAGGAATACAGGTAAGACTTACCCAGGATTGGCATGGTTGTAAATGACCATTAAGAAATGAATGTAGTTAAGTCTTACCCAGGACTGGCATGGTTGTAAATGACCATTAAGAAATGAATGCAGTCTAAAGTCTTACCCAGGACTGGCATGGTTGTAAATGACCATTAAGAAACGACTGCAGTTAAGTCTTACCCAGGACTGGCATGGTCGTAAAAGACCATTAATAAATAATGCAGTTAAATCTTACCCAGGACTGGCATGGTTGTAAATGACCATTAAGAATTAATGCAGTTAAGTCTTACCCAGGACTGGCATGGTTGTAAATGACCATTAAGAAATGAATGCTGTTTAAAGTTTACCCAGGACTGGCATGGTTGTAAATGACCATTAAGAAATGACTGCAGTTAAGTCTTACCCAGGACTGGCATGGTAGTAAATGACCATTAAAAAATAATGCAGTTAAGTCTTACCCAGTACAGGCATGGTTGTAAATGACCATTAAGAAATTAATGCAGTTTAAAGTCTTACCCAGGACTGGCATAGTTGTAAATGACCATTAAGAAATAAGGCAGTTAAGTCTTACCCAGGACTGGCATGGTTGTAAATGACCATTAAGAAATGAATGCTGTTCAAAGTCTTACCCAGGACTGGCATGGTTGTAAATGACCATTAAGAAATGACTGCAGTTAAGTCTTACCCAGGATTGGCATGGTTGTAAATGACCATTAAGAAATAATGCAGTTATGTCTTACCCAGGACTGGCATGGTTGTAAATGACCATTAAGAAATGAATGCAGGTTAAAGTCTTACACAGGACTGGCATGGTTGTAAATGACCATTAAGAAATGACTGCAGTTAAGTCTTACCCAGGACGGGCATGGTTGTATATGACTATTAAGAAATAATGCAGTTAAGACTTACCCAGGACTGGCATGGTTGTAAATGACCATTAAGAAATGAATGCAGTTTAATGTCTTACTCAGGACTGTCATGGTTGTAAATGACCATTAAGAAATGACTGCAGTTAAGTCTTACCCAGGACTGGCATGGTTGTAAATGACCATTATGAAATGAATGCTGTTCATAGTCTTACCCAAGACTGGCATGGTCGTAAATGACCATTAAGAAATGAATGCAGTTAAGTCTTAACCTGGACTGGCATGGTTGTAAATGACCATTAAGAAAAGAATGCAGTTAAGTCTTGCCAAGGATTGGCATGGTTGTAAATGACCATTAATAAATGAATGCAATGAAGTCTTACCCAGGATTGGCATGGTTGTAAATGACCATTAAGAAATGAATGCAGTTAAGTCTTACCCAGGATTGGCATGTTTGTAAATGACCATTAAGAAATGAATGCAGTTAAGTCTTACCCAGGATTTGCATGGTTGGAAATGACCATTAAGAAATGAATGCAGTTAAGACTTACCCAGGATTGGCATGGTTGTAAATGACCATTAAGAAATGAATGTATTTAAGTCTTACCCAGGATTGGCATGGTTGTAAATGACCATTAAGAAATGAATGCAGTTAAGTCTTACCCAGGACTGGGAAGGTTCTAAAAGAACTTTAAGAAATGAATGCTGTTTAAAGTCTTACCCAGGACTGGCATGGTTGTAAATGACCATTAAGAAATGAATGTCGTTAAGTCTTACCCAGGATTGGCATGGTAGTAAATGACCATTAAGTAATGAATGCAGTTAAGTCTTACCCAGGATTGGCATGGTTGCAAATGACCATTAAGAAATGAATGCAGTGAAGTCATACCCAGGATTGGCATGGTTGTAAATGACCATTAAGAAAGGAATACAGGTAAGACTTACCCAGGATTGGCATGGTTGTAAATGACCAGTAAGAAATGAATGTAGTTAAGTCTTACCCAGGATTGGCATGGTTGTAAATGACCATTAAGAAATGAATGCAGTTTAAAGTCTTACCCAGGACTGGCATGGTTGTAAATGACCATTAAGAAATGACTGCAGTTAAGTCTTACCCAGGACTGGCATGGTCGTAAATGACCATTAAGAAATAATGCAGTTAAGTCTTACCCAGGTCTGGCATGGTTGTAAATGACCATTAAGAAATGAACGCAGTTAAAGTCTTACCCAGGACTGGCATGGTTGTAAATGACCATTAAGAAATAATGCAGTTAAGTCTTACCCAGGACTGGCATGGTTGTAAATGACCATTAAGAAATGAATGCTGTTTAAAGTATTACCCAGGACTGGCATGGTTGTAAATGACCATTAAGAAATGACTGCAGTTAAGTCTTACCCAGGACTGGCATGGTTGTAAATGACCATTAAGAAATAATGCAGTTAAGTCTTACCCAGGACTGGCATGGTTGTAAATGACCATTAAGAAATGAATGCTGTTTAAAGTCTTACCCAGGACTGGCATGGTTGTAAATGACCATTAAGAAATGACTGCAGTTAAGTCTTACCCAGGACTGGCATGGTAGTAAATGACCATTAAGAAATAATGCAGTTAAGACTTACCCAGGACTGGCATGGTTGTAAATGACCATTAAGAATTTAATGCAGTTTAAAGTTTTACCCAGGACTGGCATGGTTGTAAATGACCATTAAGAAATAATGCAGTTAAGTCTTACCCAGGACTGACATGGTTGTAAATGACCATTAAGAAATGAATGCTGTTTAAAGTCTTACCCAGGACTGACATGGTTGTAAATGACCATTAAGAAATAATGCAGTTAAGTCTTACCCAGGACTGACATGGTTGTAAATGATCATTAAGAAATGAATGCTGTTTAAAGTCTTACCCAGGACTGACATGGTTGTAAATGACCATTAAGAAGTAATGCAGTTAAGTCTTACCCAGGACTGGCATGGTTGTAAATGACCATTAAGAAATGAATGCATTTTAAAGTCTTACCCAGGACTGGCATGGTTGTATATGACCATTAAGAAATAATGCAGTTAAGTCTTACCCAGGACTGGCATGGTTGTAAATGACCATTAAGAAATGACTGCAGTTAAGTCTTACCCTGGACTGGCATGGTTGTAAATGACCATTAAGGAATGACTGCAGTTAAGTCTTACCCTGGACTGGCATGGTTGTAAATGACCATTAAGAAATGACTGCAGTTAAGTCTTACCCAGGACTGGCATGGTTGTAAATGACCATTAAGAAATGAATGCTGTTCAAAGTCTTACCCAGGACTGGCATGGTTGTAAATGACCATTAAGAAATGAATGTCGTTAAGTCTTACTCTGGATTGGCATGGTAGTAAATGACCATTAAGTAATGAATGCAGTTAAGTCTTACCCAGGATTGGCATGGTTGCAAATGACCATTAAGAAATGAATGCAGTGAAGTCATACCCAGGATTGGCATGGTTGTAAATGACCATTAAGAAAGGAATACAGGTAAGACTTACCCAGGATTGGCATGGTTGTAAATGACCATTAAGAAATGAATGTAGTTAAGTCTTACCCAGGATTGGCATGGTTGTAAATGACCATTAAGAAATGAATGCAGTTTAAAGTCTTACCCAGGACTGGCATGGTTGTAAATGACCATTAAGAAATGACTGCAGTTAAGTCTTACCCAGGACTGGCATGGTCGTAAATGACCATTAAGAAATAATGCAGTTAAGTCTTACCCAGGTCTGGCATGGTTGTAAATGACCATTAAGAAATGAACGCAGTTAAAGTCTTACCCAGGACTGGCATGGTTGTAAATGACCATTAATAAATAATGCAGTTAAGTCTTACCCAGGACTGGCATGGTTGTAAATGACCATTAACAAATGAATGCTGTTTAAAGTATTACCCAGGACTGGCATGGTTGTAAATGACCATTAAGGAATGACTGCAGTTAAGTCTTACCCTGGACTGGCATGGTTGTAAATGACCATTAAGAAATGACTGCAGTTAAGTCTTACCCAGGACTGGCATGGTTGTAAATGACCATTAAGAAATGACTGCAGTTAAGTCTTACCCAGGACTGGCATGGTAGTAAATGACCATTAAGAAATAATGCAGTTAAGTCTTACCCAGGACTGGCATGGTTGTAAATGACCATTAAGAATTTAATGCAGTTTAAAGTTTTACCCAGGACTGGCATGGTTGGAAATGACCATTAAGAAATAATGCAGTTAAGTCTTACCCAGGACTGACATGGTTGTAAATGACCATTAAGAAATGAATGCTGTTTAAAGTCTTACCCAGGACTGACATGGTTGTAAATGACCATTAAGAAATAATGCAGTTAAGTCTTACCCAGGACTGACATGGTTGTAAATGACCATTAAGAAATGAATGCTGTTTAAAGTCTTACCCAGGACTGACATGGTTGTAAATGACCATTAAGAAGTAATGCAGTTAAGTCTTACCCAGGACTGGCATGGTTGTAAATGACCATTAAGAAATGAATGCATTTTAAAGTCTTACCCAGGACTGGCATGGTTGTATATGACCATTAAGAAATAATGCAGTTAAGTCTTACCCAGGACTGGCATGGTTGTAAATGACCATTAAGAAATGACTGCAGTTAAGTCTTACCCTGGACTGGCATGGTTGTAAATGACCATTAAGGAATGACTGCAGTTAAGTCTTACCCTGGACTGGCATGGTTGTAAATGACCATTAAGAAATGACTGCAGTTAAGTCTTACCCAGGACTGGCATGGTTGTAAATGACCATTAAGAATTTAATGCAGTTTAAAGTTTTACCCAGGACTGGCATGGTTGGAAATGACCATTAAGAAATAATGCAGTTAAGTCTTACCCAGGACTGACGTGGTTGTAAATGACCATTAAGAAATGAATGCTGTTTAAAGTCTTACCCAGGACTGACATGGTTGTAAATGACCATTAAGAAGTAATGCAGTAAAGTCTTACCCAGGACTGGCATGGTTGTAAATGACCATTAAGAAATGAATGCATTTTAAAGTCTTACCCAGGACTGGCATGGTTGTATATGACCATTAAGAAATAATGCAGTTAAGTCTTACCCAGGACTGGCATGGTTGTAAATGACCATTAAGAAATGACTGCAGTTAAGTCTTACCCTGGACTGGCATGGTTGTAAATGACCATTAAGGAATGACTGCAGTTAAGTCTTACCCTGGACTGGCATGGTTGTAAATGACCATTAAGAAATGACTGCAGTTAAGTCTTACCCAGGACTGGCATGGTTGTAAATGACCATTAAGAAATGAATGCTGTTCAAAGTCTTACCCAGGACTGGCATGGTTGTAAATGACCATTAAGAAATGAATGTCGTTAAGTCTTACTCTGGATTGGCATGGTAGTAAATGACCATTAAGTAATGAATGCAGTTAAGTCTTACCCAGGATTGGCATGGTTGCAAATGACCATTAAGAAATGAATGCAGTGAAGTCATACCCAGGATTGGCATGGTTGTAAATGACCATTAAGAAAGGAATACAGGTAAGACTTACCCAGGATTGGCATGGTTGTAAATGACCATTAAGAAATGAATGTAGTTAAGTCTTACCCAGGATTGGCATGGTTGTAAATGACCATTAAGAAATGAATGCAGTTTAAAGTCTTACCCAGGACTGGCATTCTTGTAAATGACCATTAAGAAATGACTGCAGTTAAGTCTTACCCAGGACTGGCATGGTCGTAAATGACCATTAAGAAATAATGCAGTTAAGTCTTACCCAGGTCTGGCATGGTTGTAAATGACCATTAAGAAATGAACGCAGTTAAAGTCTTACCCAGGACTGGCATGGTTGTAAATGACCATTAAGAAATAATGCAGTTAAGTCTTACCCAGGACTGGCATGGTTGTAAATGACCATTAACAAATGAATGCTGTTTAAAGTATTACCCAGGACTGGCATGGTTGTAAATGACCATTAAGAAATGACTGCAGTTAAGTCTTACCCAGGACTGGCATGGTTGTAAATGACCATTAAAAAATAATGCAGTTAAGTCTTACCCAGGACTGGCATGGTTGTAAATGACCATTAAGAAATGAATGCTGTTTAAAGTCTTACCCAGGACTGGCATGGTTGTAAATGACCATTAAGAAATGACTGCAGTTAAGTCTTACCCAGGACTGGCATGGTAGTAAATGACCATTAAGAAATAATGCAGTTAAGTCTTACCCAGGACTGGCATGGTTGTAAATGACCATTAAGAATTTAATGCAGTTTAAAGTTTTACCCAGGACTGGCATGGTTGGAAATGACCATTAAGAAATAATGCAGTTAAGTCTTACCCAGGACTGACATGGTTGTAAATGACCATTAAGAAATGAATGCTGTTTAAAGTCTTACCCAGGACTGACATGGTTGTAAATGACCATTAAGAAGTAATGCAGTTAAGTCTTACCCAGGACTGGCATGGTTGTAAATGACCATTAAGAAATGAATGCATTTTAAAGTCTTACCCAGGACTGGCATGGTTGTATATGACCATTAAGAAATAATGCAGTTAAGTCTTACCCAGGACTGGCATGGTTGTAAATGACCATTAAGAAATGACTGCAGTTAAGTCTTACCCTGGACTGGCATGGTTGTAAATGACCATTAAGGAATGACTGCAGTTAAGTCTTACCCTGGACTGGCATGGATGTAAATGACCATTAAGAAATGACTGCAGTTAAGTCTTACCCAGGACTGGCATGGTTGTAAATGACCATTAAGAAATGAATGCTGTTCAAAGTCTTACCCAGGACTGGCATGGTTGTAAATGACCATTAAGAAATGAATGCTGTTATGTCTTACCCAGGACTGGCAGGGTTGTAAATGACCATTAAAAAATAATGCAGTTAAGTCTTACCCAGGACTGGCATGGTTGTAAATGACCATTAAGAAATAATGCAGTTAAGTCTTACCCAGGACTGGCATGGTTGTAAATGACCATTAAGAAATGAATGCTGTTTAAAGTCTCACCCAGGACTGGCATGGTTGTAAATGACCATTAAGAAATAATGCAGTTAAGTCTTACCCAGGACTGGCATGGTTGTAAATGACCATTAAGAAATAAATGCTGTTTAAAGTGTTACCCAGGACTGGCATGGTTGTAAATGACCATTAAGAAATGATTGCAGTTAAGTCTTACCCAGGACTGGCATGGTAGTAAATGACCATTAAGAAATAATGCAGTTAAGTCTTACCCAGGACTGGCATGGTTGTAAATGACCATTAACAAATTAATGCAGTTTAAAGTCTTACCCAGGACTGGCATGGTTGTAAATGACCATTAAGAAATGACTGCTGTTAAGACTTACCCAGGACTGGCATGGTTGTAAATGACCATTAAGAAATAATGCAGTTAAGTCTTACCCAGGACTGGCATGGTTGTAAATGACCATTAAGAAATGAATGCAGTTTAATGTCTTACCCAGGACTGTCATGGTTGTAAATGACCATTAAGAAATGACTGCAGTTAAGTCTTACCCAGGACTGGCATGGTTGTAAATGACCATTAAGAAATAATGCAGTTAAGTCTTACCCAGGATTGGCATGGTTGTAAATGACCATTAAGAAATGAATGCAGTTTAAAGTCGTACCCAGGACTGGCATGGTTGTAAATGACCATTAAGAAATAATGCAGTTAAGTCTTACCCAGGCCTGGCATTGTTGTAAATGACCATTAAGAAATGAATGCTGTTTAAAGTTTTACCTAGGACTGGCATGGTTGTAAATGACCATTAAGAAATGACTGCAGTTAAGTCTTACCCAGGACTGGCATGGTTGTAAATGACCATTAAGAAATGAATGCAGTTTAAAGTCTTACCCAGGACTGGCATGGTTGTAAATGACCATTAAGAAATGAATGCTGTTTAAAGTCTCACCCAGGACTGGCATGGTTGTAAATGACCATTAAGAAATAATGCAGTTAAGTCTTACCCAGGACTGGCATGGTTGTAAATGACCATTAAGAAATAAATGCTGTTTAAAGTGTTACCCAGGACTGGCATGGTTGTAAATGACCATTAAGAAATGATTGCAGTTAAGTCTTACCCAGGACTGGCATGGTAGTAAATGACCATTAAGAAATAATGCAGTTAAGTCTTACCCAGGACTGGCATGGTTGTAAATAACCATTAACAAATTAATGCAGTTTAAAGTCTTACCCAGGACTGGCATGGTTGTAAATGACCATTAAGAAATGACTGCTGTTAAGACTTACCCAGGACTGGCATGGTTGTAAATGACCATTAAGAAATAATGCAGTTAAGTCTTACCCAGGACTGGCATGGTTGTAAATGACCATTAAGAAATGAATGCAGTTTAATGTCTTACCCAGGACTGTCATGGTTGTAAATGACCATTAAGAAATGACAGCAGTTAAGTCTTACGCAGGACTGGCATGGTTGTAAATGACCATTAAGAAATAATGCAGTTAAGTCTTACCCAGGATTGGCATGGTTGTAAATGACCATTAAGAAATGAATGCAGTTTAAAGTCGTACCCAGGACTGGCATGGTTGTAAATGACCATTAAGAAATAATGCAGTTAAGTCTTACCCAGGCCTGGCATTGTTGTAAATGACCATTAAGAAATGAATGCTGTTTAAAGTTTTACCCAGGACTGGCATGGTTGTAAATGACCATTAAGAAATGACTGCAGTTAAGTCTTACCCAGGACTGGCATGGTTGTAAATGACCATTAAGAAATGAATGCAGTTTAAAGTCTTACCCAGGACTGGCATGGTTGTAAATGACCATTAAGAAATGAATGCTGTTTAAAGTCTTACCCAGGACTGGCATGGTTGTAAATGACCATTAAGAAATGACTGCAGTTAAGCCTTACCCAGGACTGGCATGGTAGTAAATGACCATTAAGAAATAATGCAGTTAAGTCTTACCCAGGACTGGCATGGTTGTAAATGACCATTAAGAATTTAATGCAGTTTAAAGTTTTACCCAGGACTGGCATGGTTGGAAATGACCATTAAGAAATAATGCAGTTAAGTCTTACCCAGGACTGACATGGTTGTAAATGACCATTAAGAAATGAATGCTGTTTAAAGTCTTACCCAGGACTGACATGGTTGTAAATGACCATTAAGAAGTAATGCAGTTAAGTCTTACCCAGGACTGGCATGGTTGTAAATGACCATTAAGAAATGAATGCATTTTAAAGTCTTACCCAGGACTGGCATGGTTGTATATGACCATTAAGAAATAATGCAGTTAAGTCTTACCCAGGACTGGCATGGTTGTAAATGACCATTAAGAAATGACTGCAGTTAAGTCTTACCCTGGACTGGCATGGTTGTAAATGACCATTAAGGAATGACTGCAGTTAAGTCTTACCCTGGACTGGCATGGTTGTAAATGACCATTAAGAAATGACTGCAGTTAAGTCTTACCCAGGACTGGCATGGTTGTAAATGACCATTAAGAAATGAATGCTGTTCAAAGTCTTACCCAGGACTGGCATGGTTGTAAATGACCATTAAGAAATGAATGCTGTTATGTCTTACCCAGGACTGGCAGGGTTGTAAATGACCATTAAAAAATAATGCAGTTAAGTCTTACCCAGGACTGGCATGGTTGTAAATGACCATAAAGAAATAATGCAGTTAAGTCTTACCCAGGACTGGCATGGTTGTAAATGACCATTAAGAAATGAATGCTGTTTACAGTCTCACCCAGGACTGGCATGGTTGTAAATGACCATTAAGAAATAATGCAGTTAAGTCTTACCCAGGACTGGCATGGTTGTAAATGACCATTAAGAAATGAATGCTGTTTAAAGTCTTACCCAGGACTGGCATGGTTGTAAATGACCATTAAGAAATGATTGCAGTTAAGTCTTACCCAGAACTGGCATGGTAGTAAATGACCATTAAGAAATAATGCAGTTAACTCTTACCCAGGACTGGCATGGTTGTAAATGACCATTAAGAAATTAATGCAGTTTAAAGTCTTACCCAGGACTGGCATGGTTGTAAATGACCATTAAGAAATGACTGCTGTTAAGACTTACCCAGGACTGGCATGGTTGTAAATGACCATTAAGAAATAATGCAGTTAAGTCTTACCCAGGACTGGCATGGTTGTAAATGACCATTAAGAAATGAATGCAGTTTAATGTCTTACCCAGGACTGTCATGGTTGTAAATGACCATTAAGAAATGACTGCAGTTAAGTCTTACCCAGGACTGGCATGGTTGTAAATGACCATTAAGAAATAATGCAGTTAAGTCTTACCCAGGATTGGCATGGTTGTAAATGACCATTAAGAAATGAATGCAGTTTAAAGTCTTACCCAGGACTGGCATGGTTGTAAATGACCATTAAGAAATAATGCAGTTAAGTCTTACCCAGGACTGGCATTGTTGTAAATGACCATTAAGAAATGAATGCTGTTTAAAGTTTTACCCAGGACTGGCATGGTTGTAAATGACCATTAAGAAATGACTGCAGTTAAGTCTTACCCAGGACTGGCATGGTTGTAAATGACCATTAAGAAATGAATGCAGTTTAAATTCTTACCCAGGACTGGCATGGTTGTATATGACCATTAAAAAATAATGCAGTTAAGTCTTACCCAGGACTGGCATGGTTGTAAATGACCATTAAGAAATGAATGCTGTTTAAATTCTTACCCAGGACTGGCATGATTGTAAATGACCATTAAGAAATGACTGCAGTTAAGTCTTACCCAGGATTGGCATGGTTGTAAATGACCATTAAGAAATGACTGCAGTTAAGTCTTACCCAGGACTGGCATGGTTGTAAATGACCATTAAGAAATGACTGCAGTTAAGTTTTACCCAGGACTGGCCTGGTTGTAAATGACCATTAATAAATGTTTGCAGTTAAGTCTTACCCAGGACTGGCATGGTTGTAAATGACCATTAAGAAATGACTGCAGTTAAGTCCTACCCTGGACTGGCATGGTTGTAAATGACCATTAAGAAATGACTGCAGTTAAGTCTTACCCAGGACTGGCATGGTTGTAAATGACCATTAAGAAATGACTGCAGTTAAGTCTTACCCAGGACTGGCATGGTTGTAAATGACCAGGAAGTAATGACTGCAGTTAAGTCTTTCCCAGGACTGGCATGGTTGTAAATGACCATTAAGAAATGACTGCAGTTAAGTCTTACACAGGACTGGCATGGTTGTAAATGACCATTAAGAAATGACTGCAGTTAAGTCTTACCCTGGACTGGCATGGTTGTAAATGACCATTAAGAAATGACTGCAGTTAAGTCTTACCCAGGACTGGCATGGTTGTAAATGACCATTAAGTAATGAATGCAGTTTAAAGTCTTACCCAGGACTGGCATGGTTGTAAATGACCATTAAGAAATGACTGCAGTTAAGTCTTACCCGGGACTGGCATGGTTGTAAATGACCATTAAGAAATAATGCAGTTAAGTCTTACCCAGGTCTGGCATGGTTGTAAATGACCATTAAGAAATGAATGCAGTTAAAGTCTTACCCAGGACTGGCATGGTTGTAAATGACCATTAAGAAATAATGCAGTTAAGTCTTACGCAGGAGTGGCATGGTTGTAAATGACCATTAAGAAATGAATGCTGTTTAAAGTATTACCCAGGACTGGCATGGTTGTAAATGACCATTAAGAAATGACTGCAGTTAAGTCCTACCCTGGACTGGCATGGTTGTAAATGACCATTAAGAAATGACTGCAGTTAAGTCTTACCCAGGACTGGCATGGTCGTAAATGACCATTAATAAATAATGCAGTTAAATCTTACCCAGGACTGGCATGGTTGTAAATGACCATTAAGAAATGAATGCAGTTTAAAGTCTTACCCAGGACTGGCATGGTTGTAAATGACCATTAAGAAATGACTGCAGTTAAGTCTTACCCAGGACTGGCATGGTTGTAAATGACCATTAAGAAATAATGCAGTTAAGACTTACCCAGGACTGGCATGGTTGTAAATGACCATTAAGTAATGAATGCAGTGAAGTCTTACCCAGGATTGGCATGGTTGCAAATGACCATTAAGTAATGAATGCAGTGAAGTCTTACCCAGGATTGGCATGGTTGTAAATGACCATTAAGAAATGAAAGCAGTTTAAAGTCTTACCCAGGACTGGCATGGTTGTAAATGACCATTAAGAAATGAATGCAGTTTAAAGTCTTACCCAGGACTGGCATGGTTGTAAATGACCATTAAGAAATGACTGCAGTTAAGTCTTACCCAGGACTGGCATGGTTGTAAATGACCATTAAGAAATGAATGCTGTTTAAAGTCTTACCCAGGACTGACATGGTTGTAAATGACCATTAAGAAGTAATGCAGTTAAGTCTTACCCAGGACTGGCATGGTTGTAAATGACCATTAAGAAATGAATGCATTTTAAAGTCTTACCCAGGACTGGCATGGTTGTATATGACCATTAAGAAATAATGCAGTTAAGTCTTACCCAGGACTGGCATGGTTGTAAATGACCATTAAGAAATGACTGCAGTTAAGTCTTACCCTGGACTGGCATGGTTGTAAATGACCATTAAGAAATGACTGCAGTTAAGTCTTACCCAGGACTGGCATGGTTGTAAATGACCATTAAGGAATGACTGCAGTTAAGTCTTACCCAGGACTGGCATGGTTGTAAATGACCATTAAGAAATGACTGCAGTTAAGTCTTACCCAGGACTGGCATGGTTGTAAATGACCATTAAGAAATGACTGCAGTTAAGTCTTACCCTGGACTGGCATGCTTGTAAATGACCATTAAGAAATGACTGCAGTTAAGTCTTACCCAGGACTGGCATGGTTGTAAATGACCATTAAGAAATAATGCAGTTAAGTCTTACCCAGGACTGGCATGGTTGTAAATGACCATTAAGAAATGAATGCTGTTATGTCTTACCCAGGACTGGCAGGGTTGTAAATGACCATTAAAAATAATGCAGTTAAGTCTTACCCAGGACTGGCATGGTTGTAAATGACCATTAAGAAATAATGCAGTTAAGTCTTACCCAGGACTGGCATGGTTGTAAATGACCATTAAGAAATGAATGCTGTTTAAAGTCTCACCCAGGACTGGCATGGTTGTAAATGACCATTAAGAAATAATGCAGTTAAGTCTTACCCAGGACTGGCATGGTTGTAAATGACCATTAAGAAATGAATGCTGTTTAAAGTCTTACCCAGGACTGGCATGGTAGTAAATGACCATTAAGAAATAATGCAGTTAAGTCTTACCCAGGACTGGCATGGTTGTAAATGACCATTAAGAAATTAATGCAGTTTAAAGTCTTACCCAGGACTGGCATGGTTGTAAATGACCATTAAGAAATGACTGCAGTTAAGACTTACCCAGGACTGGCATGGTTGTAAATGACGATTAAGAAATAATGCAGTTAAGTCTTACCCAGGACTGGCATGGTTGTAAATGACCATTAAGAAATGAATGCAGTTTAAAGTCTTACCCAGGACTGGCATGGTTGTAAATGACCATTAAGAAATAATGCAGTTAAGTCTTACCCAGGACTGGCATTGTTGTAAATGACCATTAAGAAATGAATGCTGTTTAAAGTTTTACCCAGGACTGGCATGGTTGTAAATTACCATTAAGAAATGACTGCAGTTAAGTCTTACCCAGGACTGGCATGGTTGTATATGACCATTAAGAAATGAATGCAGTTTAAAGTCTTACCCAGGACTGGCATGGTTGTAAATGACCATTAAAAAATAATGCAGTTAAGTCTTACCCAGGACTGGCATGGTTGTAAATGACCATTAAGAAATGAATGCTGTTTAAATTCTTACCCAGGACTGGCATGATTGTAAATGACCATTAAGAAATGACTGCAGTTAAGTCTTACCCAGGATTGGCATGGTTGTAAATGACCATTAAGAAATGACTGCAGTTAAGTCTTACCCAGGACTGGCATGGTTGTAAATGACCATTAAGAAATGACTGCAGTTAAGTTTTACCCAGGACTGGCCTGGTTGTAAATGACCATTAATAAATGACTGCAGTTAAGTCTTACCCAGTACTGGCATGGTTGTAAATGACCATTAAGAAATGACTGCAGTTAAGTCCTACCCTGGACTGGCATGGTTGTAAATGACCATTAAAAATGACTGCAGTTAAGTCTTACCCAGGACTGGCATGGTTGTAAATGACCATTAAGAAATGACTGCAGTTAAGTCTTACCCTGGACTGGCATGGTTGTAAATGGCCATTAAGAAATGACTGCAGTTAAGTCTTACCCAGGACTGGCATGGTTGTAAATGACCATTAAGTAATGAATGCAGTTAAGTCTTACCCAGGTCTGGCATGGTTGTAAATGACCATTAAGAAATGAATGCAGTTAAAGTCTTACCCAGGACTGGCATGGTTGTAAATGACCATTAAGAAATGACTGCAGTTAAGTCCTACCCTGGACTGGCATGGTTGTAAATGACCATTAAGAAATGACTGCAGTTAAGTCTTACCCAGGACTGGCATGGTCGTAAATGACCATTAATAAATAATGCAGTTAAATCTTACCCAGGACTGGCATGGTTGTAAATGACCATTAAGAAATGAATGCAGTTTAAAGTCTTACCCAGGACTGGCATGGTTGTAAATGACCATTAAGAAATGACTGCAGTTAAGTCTTACCCAGGATTGGCATGGTTGTAAATGACCATTAAGAAATGAAAGCAGTTTAAAGTCTTACCAAGGACTGGCATGGTTGTAAATGAACATTAAGAAATAATGCAGTTAAGTCTTACCCAGGACTGGCATGGTTGTAAATGACCATTAAGAAATAATGCAGTTAAGACTTACCCAGGACTGGCATGGTTGTAAATGACCATTAAGTAATGAATGCAGTGAAGTCTTACCCAGGATTGGCATGGTTGCAAATGACCATTAAGTAATGAATGCAGTGAAGTCTTACCCAGGATTGGCATGGTTGTAAATGACCATTAAGAAATGAAAGCAGTTTAAAGTCTTACCAAGGACTGGCATGGTTGTAAATGAACATTAAGAAATAATGCAGTTAAGTCTTACCCAGGACTGGCATGGTTGTAAATGACCATTAAGAAATGAATGCAGTTTAAAGTCTTACCCAGGACTGGCATGGTTGTAAATGACCATTAAGAAATGACTGCAGTTAAGTCTTACCCAGGACTGGCATGGTTGTAAATGACCATTAAGAAATGAATGCAGTTTAAAGTCTTACCCAGGACTGGCATGGTTGTAAATGACCATTAAGAAATGACTGCAGTTAAGTCTTACCCAGGATTGGCATGGTTGTAAATGACCATTAAGAAATGACTGCAGTTAAGTCTTACCCAGGACTGGCATGGTTGTAAATGACCATTAAGAAATGACTGCAGTTAAGTTTTACCCAGGACTGGCCTGGTTGTAAATGACCATTAATAAATGACTGCAGTTAAGTCTTACCCAGTACTGGCATGGTTGTAAATGACCATTAAGAAATGACTGCAGTTAAGTCCTACCCTGGACTGGCATGGTTGTAAATGACCATTAAAAATGACTGCAGTTAAGTCTTACCCAGGACTGGCATGGTTGTAAATGACCATTAAGAAATGACTGCAGTTAAGTCTTACCCTGGACTGGCATGGTTGTAAATGGCCATTAAGAAATGACTGCAGTTAAGTCTTACCCAGGACTGGCATGGTTGTAAATGACCATTAAGTAATGAATGCAGTTAAGTCTTACCCAGGTCTGGCATGGTTGTAAATGACCATTAAGAAATGAATGCAGTTAAAGTCTTACCCAGGACTGGCATGGTTGTAAATGACCATTAAGAAATGACTGCAGTTAAGTCCTACCCTGGACTGGCATGGTTGTAAATGACCATTAAGAAATGACTGCAGTTAAGTCTTACCCAGGACTGGCATGGTCGTAAATGACCATTAATAAATAATGCAGTTAAATCTTACCCAGGACTGGCATGGTTGTAAATGACCATTAAGAAATGAATGCAGTTTAAAGTCTTACCCAGGACTGGCATGGTTGTAAATGACCATTAAGAAATGACTGCAGTTAAGTCTTACCCAGGATTGGCATGGTTGTAAATGACCATTAAGAAATGAAAGCAGTTTAAAGTCTTACCAAGGACTGGCATGGTTGTAAATGAACATTAAGAAATAATGCAGTTAAGTCTTACCCAGGACTGGCATGGTTGTAAATGACCATTAAGAAATAATGCAGTTAAGACTTACCCAGGACTGGCATGGTTGTAAATGACCATTAAGTAATGAATGCAGTGAAGTCTTACCCAGGATTGGCATGGTTGCAAATGACCATTAAGTAATGAATGCAGTGAAGTCTTACCCAGGATTGGCATGGTTGTAAATGACCATTAAGAAATGAATGCAGTTTAAAGTCTTACCCAGGACTGGCATGGTTGTAAATGACCATTAAGAAATGAATGCTGTTTAAAGTCTTACCCAGGACTGGCATGGTTGTAAATGACCATTAAGAAATGACTGCAGTTAAGTCTTACCCAGGATTGGCATGGTTGTAAATGACCATTAAGAAATGACTGCAGTTAAGTCTTACCCAGGACTGGCATGGTTGTAAATGACCATTAAGAAATGACTGCAGTTAAGTTTTACCCAGGACTGGCCTGGTTGTAAATGACCATTAAGAAATGACTGCAGTTAAGTCCTACCCTGGACTGGCATGGTTGTAAATGACCATTAAAAATGACTGCAGTTAAGTCTTACCCAGGACTGGCATGGTTGTAAATGACCATTAAGAAATGACTGCAGTTAAGTCTTACCCTGGACTGGCATGGTTGTAAATGGCCATTAAGAAATGACTGCAGTTAAGTCTTACCCAGGACTGGCATGGTTGTAAATGACCATTAAGTAATGAATGCAGTTAAGTCTTACCCAGGTCTGGCATGGTTGTAAATGACCATTAAGAAATGAATGCAGTTAAAGTCTTACCCAGGACTGGCATGGTTGTAAATGACCATTAAGAAATGACTGCAGTTAAGTCCTACCCTGGACTGGCATGGTTGTAAATGACCATTAAGAAATGACTGCAGTTAAGTCTTACCCAGGACTGGCATGGTCGTAAATGACCATTAATAAATAATGCAGTTAAATCTTACCCAGGACTGGCATGGTTGTAAATGACCATTAAGAAATGAATGCAGTTTAAAGTCTTACCCAGGACTGGCATGGTTGTAAATGACCATTAAGAAATGACTGCAGTTAAGTCTTACCCAGGATTGGCATGGTTGTAAATGACCATTAAGAAATGAAAGCAGTTTAAAGTCTTACCAAGGACTGGCATGGTTGTAAATGAACATTAAGAAATAATGCAGTTAAGTCTTACCCAGGACTGGCATGGTTGTAAATGACCATTAAGAAATAATGCAGTTAAGACTTACCCAGGACTGGCATGGTTGTAAATGACCATTAAGTAATGAATGCAGTGAAGTCTTACCCAGGATTGGCATGGTTGCAAATGACCATTAAGTAATGAATGCAGTGAAGTCTTACCCAGGATTGGCATGGTTGTAAATGACCATTAAGAAATGAAAGCAGTTTAAAGTCTTACCAAGGACTGGCATGGTTGTAAATGAACATTAAGAAATAATGCAGTTAAGTCTTACCCAGGACTGGCATGGTTGTAAATGACCATTAAGAAATGAATGCAGTTTAAAGTCTTACCCAGGACTGGCATGGTTGTAAATGACCATTAAGAAATGACTGCAGTTAAGTCTTACCCAGGACTGGCATGGTTGTAAATGACCATTAAGAAATGAATGCAGTTTAAAGTCTTACCCAGGACTGGCATGGTTGTAAATGACCATTAAGAAATGAATGCTGTTTAAAGTCTTACCCAGGACTGGCATGGTTGTAAATGACCATTAAGAAATGACTGCAGTTAAGTCTTACCCAGGACTGGCATGGTAGTAAATGACCATTAAGAAATAATGCAGTTAAGTCTTACCCAGGACTGGCATGGTTGTAAATGACCATTAAGAATTTAATGCAGTTTAAAGTTTTACCCAGGACTGGCATGGTTGGAAATGACCATTAAGAAATAATGCAGTTAAGTCTTACCCAGGACTGACATGGTTGTAAATGACCATTAAGAAATGAATGCTGTTTAAAGTCTTACCCAGGACTGACATGGTTGTAAATGACCATTAAGAAGTAATGCAGTTAAGTCTTACCCAGGACTGGCATGGTTGTAAATGACCATTAAGAAATAATGCAGTTAAGTCTTACCCAGGACTGGCATGGTTGTAAATGACCATTAAGAAATGAATGCTGTTATGTCTTACCCAGGACTGGCAGGGTTGTAAATGACCATTAAAAATAATGCAGTTAAGTCTTACCCAGGACTGGCATGGTTGTAAATGACCATTAAGAAATAATGCAGTTAAGTCTTACCCAGGACTGGCATGGTTGTAAATGACCATTAAGAAATGAATGCTGTTTAAAGTCTCACCCAGGACTGGCATGGTTGTAAATGACCATTAAGAAATAATGCAGTTAAGTCTTACCCAGGACTGGCATGGTTGTAAATGACCATTAAGAAATGAATGCTGTTTAAAGTCTTACCCAGGACTGGCATGGTAGTAAATGACCATTAAGAAATAATGCAGTTAAGTCTTACCCAGGAATGGCATGGTTGTAAATGACCATTAAGAAATTAATGCAGTTTAAAGTCTTACCCAGGACTGGCATGGTTGTAAATGACCATTAAGAAATGACTGCAGTTAAGACTTACCCAGGACTGGCATGGTTGTAAATGACGATTAAGAAATAATGCAGTTAAGTCTTACCCAGGACTGGCATGGTTGTAAATGACCATTAAGAAATGAATGCAGTTTAAAGTCTTACCCAGGACTGGCATGGTTGTAAATGACCATTAAGAAATAATGCAGTTAAGTCTTACCCAGGACTGGCATTGTTGTAAATGACCATTAAGAAATGAATGCTGTTTAAAGTTTTACCCAGGACTGGCATGGTTGTAAATTACCATTAAGAAATGACTGCAGTTAAGTCTTACCCAGGACTGGCATGGTTGTATATGACCATTAAGAAATGAATGCAGTTTAAAGTCTTACCCAGGACTGGCATGGTTGTAAATGACCATTAAAAAATAATGCAGTTAAGTCTTACCCAGGACTGGCATGGTTGTAAATGACCATTAAGAAATGAATGCTGTTTAAATTCTTACCCAGGACTGGCATGATTGTAAATGACCATTAAGAAATGACTGCAGTTAAGTCTTACCCAGGATTGGCATGGTTGTAAATGACCATTAAGAAATGACTGCAGTTAAGTCTTACCCAGGACTGGCATGGTTGTAAATGACCATTAAGAAATGACTGCAGTTAAGTTTTACCCAGGACTGGCCTGGTTGTAAATGACCATTAATAAATGACTGCAGTTAAGTCTTACCCAGTACTGGCATGGTTGTAAATGACCATTAAGAAATGACTGCAGTTAAGTCCTACCCTGGACTGGCATGGTTGTAAATGACCATTAAAAATGACTGCAGTTAAATCTTACCCAGGACTGGCATGGTTGTAAATGACCATTAAGAAATGACTGCAGTTAAGTCTTACCCTGGACTGGCATGGTTGTAAATGGCCATTAAGAAATGACTGCAGTTAAGTCTTACCCAGGACTGGCATGGTTGTAAATGACCATTAAGTAATGAATGCAGTTAAGTCTTACCCAGGTCTGGCATGGTTGTAAATGACCATTAAGAAATGAATGCAGTTAAAGTCTTACCCAGGACTGGCATGGTTGTAAATGACCATTAAGAAATAATGCAGTTAAGTCTTACGCAGGACTGGCATGGTTGTAAATGACCATTAAGAAATGAATGCTGTTTAAAGTATTACCCAGGACTGGCATGGTTGTAAATGACCATTAAGAAATGACTGCAGTTAAGTCCTACCCTGGACTGGCATGGTTGTAAATGACCATTAAGAAATGACTGCAGTTAAGTCTTACCCAGGACTGGCATGGTCGTAAATGACCATTAATAAATAATGCAGTTAAATCTTACCCAGGACTGGCATGGTTGTAAATGACCATTAAGAAATGAATGCAGTTTAAAGTCTTACCCAGGACTGGCATGGTTGTAAATGACCATTAAGAAATGACTGCAGTTAAGTCTTACCCAGGATTGGCATGGTTGTAAATGACCATTAAGAAATGAAAGCAGTTTAAAGTCTTACCAAGGACTGGCATGGTTGTAAATGAACATTAAGAAATAATGCAGTTAAGTCTTACCCAGGACTGGCATGGTTGTAAATGACCATTAAGAAATAATGCAGTTAAGACTTACCCAGGACTGGCATGGTTGTAAATGACCATTAAGTAATGAATGCAGTGAAGTCTTACCCAGGATTGGCATGGTTGCAAATGACCATTAAGTAATGAATGCAGTGAAGTCTTACCCAGGATTGGCATGGTTGTAAATGACCATTAAGAAATGAAAGCAGTTTAAAGTCTTACCAAGGACTGGCATGGTTGTAAATGAACATTAAGAAATAATGCAGTTAAGTCTTACCCAGGACTGGCATGGTTGTAAATGACCATTAAGAAATGAATGCAGTTTAAAGTCTTACCCAGGACTGGCATGGTTGTAAATGACCATTAAGAAATGACTGCAGTTAAGTCTTACCCAGGACTGGCATGGTTGTAAATGACCATTAAGAAATGAATGCAGTTTAAAGTCTTACCCAGGACTGGCATGGTTGTAAATGACCATTAAGAAATGAATGCTGTTTAAAGTCTTACCCAGGACTGGCATGGTTGTAAATGACCATTAAGAAATGACTGCAGTTAAGTCTTACCCAGGACTGGCATGGTAGTAAATGACCATTAAGAAATAATGCAGTTAAGTCTTACCCAGGACTGGCATGGTTGTAAATGACCATTAAGAATTTAATGCAGTTTAAAGTTTTACCCAGGACTGGCATGGTTGGAAATGACCATTAAGAAATAATGCAGTTAAGTCTTACCCAGGACTGACATGGTTGTAAATGACCATTAAGAAATGAATGCTGTTTAAAGTCTTACCCAGGACTGACATGGTTGTAAATGACCATTAAGAAGTAATGCAGTTAAGTCTTACCCAGGACTGGCATGGTTGTAAATGACCATTAAGAAATGAATGCATTTTAAAGTCTTACCCAGGACTGGCATGGTTGTATATGACCATTAAGAAATAATGCAGTTAAGTCTTACCCAGGACTGGCATGGTTGTAAATGACCATTAAGAAATGACTGCAGTTAAGTCTTACCCTGGACTGGCATGGTTGTAAATGACTATTAAGGAATGACTGCAGTTAAGTCTTACCCTGGACTGGCATGGTTGTAAATGACCATTAAGAAATGACTGCAGTTAAGTCTTACCCAGGACTGGCATGGTTGTAAATGACCATTAAGAAATGAATGCTGTTCAAAGTCTTACCCAGGACTGGCATGGTTGTAAATGACCATTAAGAAATGAATGCTGTTATGTCTTACCCAGGACTGGCAGGGTTGTAAATGACCATTAAAAAATAATGCAGTTAAGTCTTACCCAGGACTGGCATGGTTGTAAATGACCATTAAGAAATAATGCAGTTAAGTCTTACCCAGGACTGGCATGGATGTAAATGACCATTAAGAAATGAATGCTGTTTAAAGTCTCACCCAGGACTGGCATGGTTGTAAATGACCATTAAGAAATAATGCAGTTAAGTCTTACCCAGGACTGGCATGGTTGTAAATGACCATTAAGAAATGAATGCTGTTTAAAGTCTTACCCAGGACTGGCATGGTTGTAAATGACCATTAAGAAATGATTGCAGTTAAGTCTTACCCAGGACTGGCATGGTAGTAAATGACCATTAAGAAATAATGCAGTTAAGTCTTACCCAGGACTGGCATGGTTGTAAATGACCATTAAGAAATTAATGCAGTTTAAAGTCTTACCCAGGACTGGCATGGTTGTAAATGACCATTAAGAAATGACTGCTGTTAAGACATACCCAGGACTGGCATGGTTGTAAATGACCATTAAGAAATAATGCAGTTAAGTCTTACCCAGGACTGGCATGGTTGTAAATGACCATTAAGAAATGAATGCAGTTTAATGTCTTACCCAGGACTGTCATGGTTGTAAATGACCATTAAGAAATGACTGCAGTTAAGTCTTACCCAGGACTGGCATGGTTGTAAATGACCATTAAGAAATAATGCAGTTAAGTCTTACCCAGGATTGGCATGGTTGTAAATGACCATTAAGAAATGAATGCAGTTTAAAGTCTTACCCAGGACTGGCATGGTTGTAAATGACCATTAAGAAATAATGCAGTTAAGTCTTACCCAGGACTGGCATGGTTGTAAATGACCATTAAGGAATGACTGCAGTTAATTCTTACCCAGGACTGGCATGGTTGTAAATGACCATTAAGAAATGACTGCAGTTAAGTCTTACCCAGGACTGGCATGGTTGTAAATGACCATTATAAATGACTGCAGTTAAGTCTTACCCTGGACTGGCATGGTTGTAAATGACCATTAAGAAATGACTGCAGTTAAGTCTTACCCAGGACTGGCATGGTTGTAAATGACCATTAAGAAATAATGCAGTTAAGTCTTATCCAGGACTGGCATGGTTGTAAATGACCATTAAGAAATGAATGCTGTTATGTCTTACCCAGGACTGGCAGGGTTGTAAATGACCATTAAAAAATAATGCAGTTAAGTCTTACCCAGGACTGGCATGGTTGTAAATGACCATTAAGAAATAATGCAGTTAAGTCTTACCCAGGACTGGCATGGTTGTAAATGACCATTAAGAAATGAATGCTGTTTAAAGTCTCACCCAGGACTGGCATGGTTGTAAATGACCATTAAGAAATAATGCAGTTAAGTCTTACCCAGGACTGGCATGGTTGTAAATGACCATTAAGAAATGAATGCTGTTTAAAGTCTTACCCAGGACTGGCATGGTAGTAAATAACCATTAAGAAATAATGCAGTTAAGTCTTACCCAGGACTGGCATGGTTGTAAATGACCATTAAGAAATGACTGCAGTTAAGTCTTACCCAGGACTGGCATGGTTGTAAATGACCATTAAGAAATGACTGCAGTTAAGTCTTACCCTGGACTGGCATGGTTGTAAATGACCATTAAGAAATGACTGCAGTTAAGTCTTACCCAGGACTGGCATGGTTGTAAATGACCATTAAGTAATGAATGCAGTTTAAAGTCTTACCCAGGACTGGCATGGTTGTAAATGACCATTAAGAAATGACTGCAGTTAAGTCTTACCCGGGACTGGCATGGTTGTAAATGACCATTAAGAAATAATGCAGTTAAGTCTTACCCAGGTCTGGCATGGTTGTAAATGACCATTAAGAAATGAATGCAGTTAAAGTCTTACCCAGGACTGGCATGGTTGTAAATGACCATTAAGAAATAATGCAGTTAAGTCTTACGCAGGACTGGCATGGTTGTAAATGACCATTAAGAAATGAATGCTGTTTAAAGTATTACCCAGGACTGGCATGGTTGTAAATGACCATTAAGAAATGACTGCAGTTAAGTCCTACCCTGGACTGGCATGGTTGTAAATGACCATTAAGAAATGACTGCAGTTAAGTCTTACCCAGGACTGGCATGGTCGTAAATGACCATTAATAAATAATGCAGTTAAATCTTACGCAGGACTGGCATGGTTGTAAATGACCATTAAGAAATGAATGCAGTTTAAAGTCTTACCCAGGACTGGCATGGTTGTAAATGACCATTAAGAAATGACTGCAGTTAAGTCTTACCCAGGACTGGCATGGTTGTAAATGACCATTAAGAAATAATGCAGTTAAGACTTACCCAGGACTGGCATGATTGTAAATGACCATTAAGTAATGAATGCAGTGAAGTCTTACCCAGGATTGGCATGGTTGCAAATGACCATTAAGTAATGAATGCAGTGAAGTCTTACCCAGGATTGGCATGGTTGTAAATGACCATTAAGAAATGAAAGCAGTTTAAAGTCTTACCCAGGACTGGCATGGTTGTAAATGACCATTAAGAAATGAATGCAGTTTAAAGTCTTACCCAGGACTGGCATGGTTGTAAATGACCATTAAGAAATGACTGCAGTTAAGTCTTACCCAGGACTGGCATGGTTGTAAATGACCATTAAGAAATGAATGCTGTTTAAAGTCTTACCCAGGACTGACATGGTTGTAAATGACCATTAAGAAGTAATGCAGTTAAGTCTTACCCAGGACTGGCATGGTTGTAAATGACCATTAAGAAATGAATGCATTTTAAAGTCTTACCCAGGACTGGCATGGTTGTATATGACCATTAAGAAATAATGCAGTTAAGTCTTACCCAGGACTGGCATGGTTTTAATGACCATTAAGAAATGACTGCAGTTAAGTCTTACCCTGGACTGGCATGGTTGTAAATGACCATTAAGAAATGACTGCAGTTAAGTCTTACCCAGGACTGGCATGGTTGTAAATGACCATTAAGGAATGACTGCAGTTAATTCTTACCCAGGACTGGCATGGTTGTAAATGACCATTAAGAAATGACTGCAGTTAAGTCTTACCCAGGACTGGCATGGTTGTAAATGACCATTAAGAAATGACTGCAGTTAAGTCTTACCCTGGACTGGCATGGTTGTAAATGACCATTAAGAAATGACTGCAGTTAAGTCTTACCCAGGACTGGCATGGTTGTAAATGACCATTAAGAAATAATGCAGTTAAGTCTTACCCAGGACTGGCATGGTTGTAAATGACCATTAAGAAATGAATGCTGTTATGTCTTACCCAGGACTGGCAGGGTTGTAAATGACCATTAAAAAATAATGCAGTTAAGTCTTACCCAGGACTGGCATGGTTGTAAATGACCATTAAGAAATAATGCAGTTAAGTCTTACCCAGGACTGGCATGGTTGTAAATGACCATTAAGAAATGAATGCTGTTTAAAGTCTCACCCAGGACTGGCATGGTTGTAAATGACCATTAAGAAATAATGCAGTTAAGTCTTACCCAGTACTGGCATGGTTGTAAATGACCATTAAGAAATGAATGCTGTTTAAAGTCTTACCCAGGACTGGCATGGTAGTAAATGACCATTAAGAAATAATGCAGTTAAGTCTTACCCAGGACTGGCATGGTTGTAAATGACCATTAAGAAATTAATGCAGTTTAAAGTCTTACCCAGGACTGGCATGGTTGTAAATGACCATTAAGAAATGACTGCAGTTAAGACTTACCCAGGACTGGCATGGTTGTAAATGACGATTAAGAAATAATGCAGTTAAGCCTTACCCAGGAATGGCATGGTTGTAAATGACCATTAAGAAATGAATGCAGTTTAAAGTCTTACCCAGGACTGGCATGGTTGTAAATGACCATTAAGAAATAATGCAGTTAAGTCTTACCCAGGACTGGCATTGTTGTAAATGACCATTAAGAAATTAATGCTGTTTAAAGTTTTACCCAGGACTGGCATGGTTGTAAATGACCATTAAGAAATGACTGCAGTTAAGTCTTACCCAGGACTAGCATGGTTGTATATGACCATTAAGAAATGAATGCAGTTTAAAGTCTTACCCAGGACTGGCATGGTTGTAAATGACCATTAAAAAATAATGCAGTTAAGTCTTACCCAGGACTGGCATGGTTGTAAATGACCATTAAGAAATGAATGCTGTTCAAAGTCTTACCCAGGACTGGCATGGTTGTAAATGACCATTAAGAAATGAATGTCGTTAAGTCTTACTCTGGATTGGCATGGTAGTAAATGACCATTAAGTAATGAATGCAGTTAAGTCTTACCCAGGATTGGCATGGTTGCAAATGACCATTAAGAAATGAATGCAGTGAAGTCATACCCAGGATTGGCATGGTTGTAAATGACCATTAAGAAAGGAATACAGGTAAGACTTACCCAGGATTGGCATGGTTGTAAATGACCATTAAGAAATGAATGTAGTTAAGTCTTACCCAGGATTGGCATGGTTGTAAATGACCATTAAGAAATGAATGCAGTTTAAAGTCTTACCCAGGACTGGCATGGTTGTAAATGACCATTAAGAAATGACTGCAGTTAAGTCTTACCCAGGACTGGCATGGTCGTAAATGACCATTAAGAAATAATGCAGTTAAGTCTTACCCAGGTCTGGCATGGTTGTAAATGACCATTAAGAAATGAACGCAGTTAAAGTCTTACCCAGGACTGGCATGGTTGTAAATGACCATTAAGAAATAATGCAGTTAAGTCTTACCCAGGACTGGCATGGTTGTAAATGACCATTAACAAATGAATGCTGTTTAAAGTATTACCCAGGACTGGCATGGTTGTAAATGACCATTAAGAAATGACTGCAGTTAAGTCTTACCCAGGACTGGCATGGTTGTAAATGACCATTAAGAAATGAATGCTGTTTAAAGTCTTACCCAGGACTGGCATGGTTGTAAATGACCATTAAGAAATGACTGCAGTTAAGTCTTACCCAGGACTGGCATGGTAGTAAATGACCATTAAGAAATAATGCAGTTAAGTCTTACCCAGGACTGGCATGGTTGTAAATGACCATTAAGAATTTAATGCAGTTTAAAGTTTTACCCAGGACTGGCATGGTTGGAAATGACCATTAAGAAATAATGCAGTTAAGTCTTACCCAGGACTGACATGGTTGTAAATGACCATTAAGAAATGAATGCTGTTTAAAGTCTTACCCAGGACTGACATGGTTGTAAATGACCATTAAGAAATAATGCAGTTAAGTCTTACCCAGGACTGACATGGTTGTAAATGACCATTAAGAAATGAATGCTGTTTAAAGTCTTACCCAGGACTGACATGGTTGTAAATGACCATTAAGAAGTAATGCAGTTAAGTCTTACCCAGGACTGGCATGGTTGTAAATGACCATTAAGAAATGAATGCATTTTAAAGTCTTACCCAGGACTGGCATGGTTGTATATGACCATTAAGAAATAATGCAGTTAAGTCTTACCCAGGACTGGCATGGTTGTAAATGACCATTAAGAAATGACTGCAGTTAAGTCTTACCCTGGACTGGCATGGTTGTAAATGACCATTAAGGAATGACTGCAGTTAAGTCTTACCCTGGACTGGCATGGTTGTAAATGACCATTAAGAAATGACTGCAGTTAAGTCTTACCCAGGACTGGCATGGTTGTAAATGACCATTAAGAATTTAATGCAGTTTAAAGTTTTACCCAGGACTGGCATGGTTGGAAATGACCATTAAGAAATAATGCAGTTAAGTCTTACCCAGGACTGACGTGGTTGTAAATGACCATTAAGAAATGAATGCTGTTTAAAGTCTTACCCAGGACTGACATGGTTGTAAATGACCATTAAGAAGTAATGCAGTTAAGTCTTACCCAGGACTGGCATGGTTGTAAATGACCATTAAGAAATGAATGCATTTTAAAGTCTTACCCAGGACTGGCATGGTTGTATATGACCATTAAGAAATAATGCAGTTAAGTCTTACCCAGGACTGGCATGGTTGTAAATGACCATTAAGAAATGACTGCAGTTAAGTCTTACCCTGGACTGGCATGGTTGTAAATGACCATTAAGGAATGACTGCAGTTAAGTCTTACCCTGGACTGGCATGGTTGTAAATGACCATTAAGAAATGACTGCAGTTAAGTCTTACCCAGGACTGGCATGGTTGTAAATGACCATTAAGAAATGAATGCTGTTCAAAGTCTTACCCAGGACTGGCATGGTTGTAAATGACCATTAAGAAATGAATGTCGTTAAGTCTTACTCTGGATTGGCATGGTAGTAAATGACCATTAAGTAATGAATGCAGTTAAGTCTTACCCAGGATTGGCATGGTTGCAAATGACCATTAAGAAATGAATGCAGTGAAGTCATACCCAGGATTGGCATGGTTGTAAATGACCATTAAGAAAGGAATACAGGTAAGACTTACCCAGGATTGGCATGGTTGTAAATGACCATTAAGAAATGAATGTAGTTAAGTCTTACCCAGGATTGGCATGGTTGTAAATGACCATTAAGAAATGAATGCAGTTTAAAGTCTTACCCAGGACTGGCATTCTTGTAAATGACCATTAAGAAATGACTGCAGTTAAGTCTTACCCAGGACTGGCATGGTCGTAAATGACCATTAAGAAATAATGCAGTTAAGTCTTACCCAGGTCTGGCATGGTTGTAAATGACCATTAAGAAATGAACGCAGTTAAAGTCTTACCCAGGACTGGCATGGTTGTAAATGACCATTAAGAAATAATGCAGTTAAGTCTTACCCAGGACTGGCATGGTTGTAAATGACCATTAACAAATGAATGCTGTTTAAAGTATTACCCAGGACTGGCATGGTTGTAAATGACCATTAAGAAATGACTGCAGTTAAGTCTTACCCAGGACTGGCATGGTTGTAAATGACCATTAAAAAATAATGCAGTTAAGTCTTACCCAGGACTGGCATGGTTGTAAATGACCATTAAGAAATGAATGCTGTTTAAAGTCTTACCCAGGACTGGCATGGTTGTAAATGACCATTAAGAAATGACTGCAGTTAAGTCTTACCCAGGACTGGCATGGTAGTAAATGACCATTAAGAAATAATGCAGTTAAGTCTTACCCAGGACTGGCATGGTTGTAAATGACCATTAAGAATTTAATGCAGTTTAAAGTTTTACCCAGGACTGGCATGGTTGGAAATGACCATTAAGAAATAATGCAGTTAAGTCTTACCCAGGACTGACATGGTTGTAAATGACCATTAAGAAATGAATGCTGTTTAAAGTCTTACCCAGGACTGACATGGTTGTAAATGACCATTAAGAAGTAATGCAGTTAAGTCTTACCCAGGACTGGCATGGTTGTAAATGACCATTAAGAAATGAATGCATTTTAAAGTCTTACCCAGGACTGGCATGGTTGTATATGACCATTAAGAAATAATGCAGTTAAGTCTTACCCAGGACTGGCATGGTTGTAAATGACCATTAAGAAATGACTGCAGTTAAGTCTTACCCTGGACTGGCATGGTTGTAAATGACCATTAAGGAATGACTGCAGTTAAGTCTTACCCTGGACTGGCATGGATGTAAATGACCATTAAGAAATGACTGCAGTTAAGTCTTACCCAGGACTGGCATGGTTGTAAATGACCATTAAGAAATGAATGCTGTTCAAAGTCTTACCCAGGACTGGCATGGTTGTAAATGACCATTAAGAAATGAATGCTGTTATGTCTTACCCAGGACTGGCAGGGTTGTAAATGACCATTAAAAAATAATGCAGTTAAGTCTTACCCAGGACTGGCATGGTTGTAAATGACCATTAAGAAATAATGCAGTTAAGTCTTACCCAGGACTGGCATGGTTGTAAATGACCATTAAGAAATGAATGCTGTTTAAAGTCTCACCCAGGACTGGCATGGTTGTAAATGACCATTAAGAAATAATGCAGTTAAGTCTTACCCAGGACTGGCATGGTTGTAAATGACCATTAAGAAATAAATGCTGTTTAAAGTGTTACCCAGGACTGGCATGGTTGTAAATGACCATTAAGAAATGATTGCAGTTAAGTCTTACCCAGGACTGGCATGGTAGTAAATGACCATTAAGAAATAATGCAGTTAAGTCTTACCCAGGACTGGCATGGTTGTAAATGACCATTAACAAATTAATGCAGTTTAAAGTCTTACCCAGGACTGGCATGGTTGTAAATGACCATTAAGAAATGACTGCTGTTAAGACTTACCCAGGACTGGCATGGTTGTAAATGACCATTAAGAAATAATGCAGTTAAGTCTTACCCAGGACTGGCATGGTTGTAAATGACCATTAAGAAATGAATGCAGTTTAATGTCTTACCCAGGACTGTCATGGTTGTAAATGACCATTAAGAAATGACTGCAGTTAAGTCTTACCCAGGACTGGCATGGTTGTAAATGACCATTAAGAAATAATGCAGTTAAGTCTTACCCAGGATTGGCATGGTTGTAAATGACCATTAAGAAATGAATGCAGTTTAAAGTCGTACCCAGGACTGGCATGGTTGTAAATGACCATTAAGAAATAATGCAGTTAAGTCTTACCCAGGCCTGGCATTGTTGTAAATGACCATTAAGAAATGAATGCTGTTTAAAGTTTTACCCAGGACTGGCATGGTTGTAAATGACCATTAAGAAATGACTGCAGTTAAGTCTTACCCAGGACTGGCATGGTTGTAAATGACCATTAAGAAATGAATGCAGTTTAAAGTCTTACCCAGGACTGGCATGGTTGTAAATGACCATTAAGAAATGAATGCTGTTTAAAGTCTCACCCAGGACTGGCATGGTTGTAAATGACCATTAAGAAATAATGCAGTTAAGTCTTACCCAGGACTGGCATGGTTGTAAATGACCATTAAGAAATAAATGCTGTTTAAAGTGTTACCCAGGACTGGCATGGTTGTAAATGACCATTAAGAAATGATTGCAGTTAAGTCTTACCCAGGACTGGCATGGTAGTAAATGACCATTAAGAAATAATGCAGTTAAGTCTTACCCAGGACTGGCATGGTTGTAAATAACCATTAACAAATTAATGCAGTTTAAAGTCTTACCCAGGACTGGCATGGTTGTAAATGACCATTAAGAAATGACTGCTGTTAAGACTTACCCAGGACTGGCATGGTTGTAAATGACCATTAAGAAATAATGCAGTTAAGTCTTACCCAGGACTGGCATGGTTGTAAATGACCATTAAGAAATGAATGCAGTTTAATGTCTTACCCAGGACTGTCATGGTTGTAAATGACCATTAAGAAATGACAGCAGTTAAGTCTTACGCAGGACTGGCATGGTTGTAAATGACCATTAAGAAATAATGCAGTTAAGTCTTACCCAGGATTGGCATGGTTGTAAATGACCATTAAGAAATGAATGCAGTTTAAAGTCGTACCCAGGACTGGCATGGTTGTAAATGACCATTAAGAAATAATGCAGTTAAGTCTTACCCAGGCCTGGCATTGTTGTAAATGACCATTAAGAAATGAATGCTGTTTAAAGTTTTACCCAGGACTGGCATGGTTGTAAATGACCATTAAGAAATGACTGCAGTTAAGTCTTACCCAGGACTGGCATGGTTGTAAATGACCATTAAGAAATGAATGCAGTTTAAAGTCTTACCCAGGACTGGCATGGTTGTAAATGACCATTAAGAAATGAATGCTGTTTAAAGTCTTACCCAGGACTGGCATGGTTGTAAATGACCATTAAGAAATGACTGCAGTTAAGCCTTACCCAGGACTGGCATGGTAGTAAATGACCATTAAGAAATAATGCAGTTAAGTCTTACCCAGGACTGGCATGGTTGTAAATGACCATTAAGAATTTAATGCAGTTTAAAGTTTTACCCAGGACTGGCATGGTTGGAAATGACCATTAAGAAATAATGCAGTTAAGTCTTACCCAGGACTGACATGGTTGTAAATGACCATTAAGAAATGAATGCTGTTTAAAGTCTTACCCAGGACTGACATGGTTGTAAATGACCATTAAGAAGTAATGCAGTTAAGTCTTACCCAGGACTGGCATGGTTGTAAATGACCATTAAGAAATGAATGCATTTTAAAGTCTTACCCAGGACTGGCATGGTTGTATATGACCATTAAGAAATAATGCAGTTAAGTCTTACCCAGGACTGGCATGGTTGTAAATGACCATTAAGAAATGACTGCAGTTAAGTCTTACCCTGGACTGGCATGGTTGTAAATGACCATTAAGGAATGACTGCAGTTAAGTCTTACCCTGGACTGGCATGGTTGTAAATGACCATTAAGAAATGACTGCAGTTAAGTCTTACCCAGGACTGGCATGGTTGTAAATGACCATTAAGAAATGAATGCTGTTCAAAGTCTTACCCAGGACTGGCATGGTTGTAAATGACCATTAAGAAATGAATGCTGTTATGTCTTACCCAGGACTGGCAGGGTTGTAAATGACCATTAAAAAATAATGCAGTTAAGTCTTACCCAGGACTGGCATGGTTGTAAATGACCATTAAGAAATAATGCAGTTAAGTCTTACCCAGGACTGGCATGGTTGTAAATGACCATTAAGAAATGAATGCTGTTTAAAGTCTCACCCAGGACTGGCATGGTTGTAAATGACCATTAAGAAATAATGCAGTTAAGTCTTACCCAGGACTGGCATGGTTGTAAATGACCATTAAGAAATGAATGCTGTTTAAAGTCTTACCCAGGACTGGCATGGTTGTAAATGACCATTAAGAAATGATTGCAGTTAAGTCTTACCCAGAACTGGCATGGTAGTAAATGACCATTAAGAAATAATGCAGTTAACTCTTACCCAGGACTGGCATGGTTGTAAATGACCATTAAGAAATTAATGCAGTTTAAAGTCTTACCCAGGACTGGCATGGTTGTAAATGACCATTAAGAAATGACTGCTGTTAAGACTTACCCAGGACTGGCATGGTTGTAAATGACCATTAAGAAATAATGCAGTTAAGTCTTACCCAGGACTGGCATGGTTGTAAATGACCATTAAGAAATGAATGCAGTTTAATGTCTTACCCAGGACTGTCATGGTTGTAAATGACCATTAAGAAATGACTGCAGTTAAGTCTTACCCAGGACTGGCATGGTTGTAAATGACCATTAAGAAATAATGCAGTTAAGTCTTACCCAGGATTGGCATGGTTGTAAATGACCATTAAGAAATGAATGCAGTTTAAAGTCTTACCCAGGACTGGCATGGTTGTAAATGACCATTAAGAAATAATGCAGTTAAGTCTTACCCAGGACTGGCATTGTTGTAAATGACCATTAAGAAATGAATGCTGTTTAAAGTTTTACCCAGGACTGGCATGGTTGTAAATGACCATTAAGAAATGACTGCAGTTAAGTCTTACCCAGGACTGGCATGGTTGTAAATGACCATTAAGAAATGAATGCAGTTTAAATTCTTACCCAGGACTGGCATGGTTGTATATGACCATTAAAAAATAATGCAGTTAAGTCTTACCCAGGACTGGCATGGTTGTAAATGACCATTAAGAAATGAATGCTGTTTAAATTCTTACCCAGGACTGGCATGATTGTAAATGACCATTAAGAAATGACTGCAGTTAAGTCTTACCCAGGATTGGCATGGTTGTAAATGACCATTAAGAAATGACTGCAGTTAAGTCTTACCCAGGACTGGCATGGTTGTAAATGACCATTAAGAAATGACTGCAGTTAAGTTTTACCCAGGACTGGCCTGGTTGTAAATGACCATTAATAAATGTTTGCAGTTAAGTCTTACCCAGGACTGGCATGGTTGTAAATGACCATTAAGAAATGACTGCAGTTAAGTCCTACCCTGGACTGGCATGGTTGTAAATGACCATTAAGAAATGACTGCAGTTAAGTCTTACCCAGGACTGGCATGGTTGTAAATGACCATTAAGAAATGACTGCAGTTAAGTCTTACCCAGGACTGGCATGGTTGTAAATGACCAGGAAGTAATGACTGCAGTTAAGTCTTTCCCAGGACTGGCATGGTTGTAAATGACCATTAAGAAATGACTGCAGTTAAGTCTTACACAGGACTGGCATGGTTGTAAATGACCATTAAGAAATGACTGCAGTTAAGTCTTACCCTGGACTGGCATGGTTGTAAATGACCATTAAGAAATGACTGCAGTTAAGTCTTACCCAGGACTGGCATGGTTGTAAATGACCATTAAGTAATGAATGCAGTTTAAAGTCTTACCCAGGACTGGCATGGTTGTAAATGACCATTAAGAAATGACTGCAGTTAAGTCTTACCCGGGACTTGCATGGTTGTAAATGACCATTAAGAAATAATGCAGTTAAGTCTTACCCAGGTCTGGCATGGTTGTAAATGACCATTAAGAAATGAATGCAGTTAAAGTCTTACCCAGGACTGGCATGGTTGTAAATGACCATTAAGAAATAATGCAGTTAAGTCTTACGCAGGAGTGGCATGGTTGTAAATGACCATTAAGAAATGAATGCTGTTTAAAGTATTACCCAGGACTGGCATGGTTGTAAATGACCATTAAGAAATGACTGCAGTTAAGTCCTACCCTGGACTGGCATGGTTGTAAATGACCATTAAGAAATGACTGCAGTTAAGTCTTACCCAGGACTGGCATGGTCGTAAATGACCATTAATAAATAATGCAGTTAAATCTTACCCAGGACTGGCATGGTTGTAAATGACCATTAAGAAATGAATGCAGTTTAAAGTCTTACCCAGGACTGGCATGGTTGTAAATGACCATTAAGAAATGACTGCAGTTAAGTCTTACCCAGGACTGGCATGGTTGTAAATGACCATTAAGAAATAATGCAGTTAAGACTTACCCAGGACTGGCATGGTTGTAAATGACCATTAAGTAATGAATGCAGTGAAGTCTTACCCAGGATTGGCATGGTTGCAAATGACCATTAAGTAATGAATGCAGTGAAGTCTTACCCAGGATTGGCATGGTTGTAAATGACCATTAAGAAATGAAAGCAGTTTAAAGTCTTACCCAGGACTGGCATGGTTGTAAATGACCATTAAGAAATGAATGCAGTTTAAAGTCTTACCCAGGACTGGCATGGTTGTAAATGACCATTAAGAAATGACTGCAGTTAAGTCTTACCCAGGACTGGCATGGTTGTAAATGACCATTAAGAAATGAATGCTGTTTAAAGTCTTACCCAGGACTGACATGGTTGTAAATGACCATTAAGAAGTAATGCAGTTAAGTCTTACCCAGGACTGGCATGGTTGTAAATGACCATTAAGAAATGAATGCATTTTAAAGTCTTACCCAGGACTGGCATGGTTGTATATGACCATTAAGAAATAATGCAGTTAAGTCTTACCCAGGACTGGCATGGTTGTAAATGACCATTAAGAAATGACTGCAGTTAAGTCTTACCCTGGACTGGCATGGTTGTAAATGACCATTAAGAAATGACTGCAGTTAAGTCTTACCCAGGACTGGCATGGTTGTAAATGACCATTAAGGAATGACTGCAGTTAAGTCTTACCCAGGACTGGCATGGTTGTAAATGACCATTAAGAAATGACTGCAGTTAAGTCTTACCCAGGACTGGCATGGTTGTAAATGACCATTAAGAAATGACTGCAGTTAAGTCTTACCCTGGACTGGCATGCTTGTAAATGACCATTAAGAAATGACTGCAGTTAAGTCTTACCCAGGACTGGCATGGTTGTAAATGACCATTAAGAAATAATGCAGTTAAGTCTTACCCAGGACTGGCATGGTTGTAAATGACCATTAAGAAATGAATGCTGTTATGTCTTACCCAGGACTGGCAGGGTTGTAAATGACCATTAAAAATAATGCAGTTAAGTCTTACCCAGGACTGGCATGGTTGTAAATGACCATTAAGAAATAATGCAGTTAAGTCTTACCCAGGACTGGCATGGTTGTAAATGACCATTAAGAAATGAATGCTGTTTAAAGTCTCACCCAGGACTGGCATGGTTGTAAATGACCATTAAGAAATAATGCAGTTAAGTCTTACCCAGGACTGGCATGGTTGTAAATGACCATTAAGAAATGAATGCTGTTTAAAGTCTTACCCAGGACTGGCATGGTAGTAAATGACCATTAAGAAATAATGCAGTTAAGTCTTACCCAGGACTGGCTTGGTTGTAAATGACCATTAAGAAATTAATGCAGTTTAAAGTCTTACCCAGGACTGGCATGGTTGTAAATGACCATTAAGAAATGACTGCAGTTAAGATTTACCCAGGACTGGCATGGTTGTAAATGACGATTAAGAAATAATGCAGTTAAGTCTTACCCAGGACTGGCATGGTTGTAAATGACCATTAAGAAATGAATGCAGTTTAAAGTCTTACCCAGGACTGGCATGGTTGTAAATGACCATTAAGAAATAATGCAGTTAAGTCTTACCCAGGACTGGCATTGTTGTAAATGACCATTAAGAAATGAATGCTGTTTAAAGTTTTACCCAGGACTGGCATGGTTGTAAATTACCATTAAGAAATGACTGCAGTTAAGTCTTACCCAGGACTGGCATGGTTGTATATGACCATTAAGAAATGAATGCAGTTTAAAGTCTTACCCAGGACTGGCATGGTTGTAAATGACCATTAAAAAATAATGCAGTTAAGTCTTACCCAGGACTGGCATGGTTGTAAATGACCATTAAGAAATGAATGCTGTTTAAATTCTTACCCAGGACTGGCATGATTGTAAATGACCATTAAGAAATGACTGCAGTTAAGTCTTACCCAGGATTGGCATGGTTGTAAATGACCATTAAGAAATGACTGCAGTTAAGTCTTACCCAGGACTGGCATGGTTGTAAATGACCATTAAGAAATGACTGCAGTTAAGTTTTACCCAGGACTGGCCTGGTTGTAAATGACCATTAATAAATGACTGCAGTTAAGTCTTACCCAGTACTGGCATGGTTGTAAATGACCATTAAGAAATGACTGCAGTTAAGTCCTACCCTGGACTGGCATGGTTGTAAATGGCCATTAAAAATGACTGCAGTTAAGTCTTACCCAGGACTGGCATGGTTGTAAATGACCATTAAGAAATGACTGCAGTTAAGTCTTACCCTGGACTGGCATGGTTGTAAATGGCCATTAAGAAATGACTGCAGTTAAGTCTTACCCAGGACTGGCATGGTTGTAAATGACCATTAAGTAATGAATGCAGTTAAGTCTTACCCAGGTCTGGCATGGTTGTAAATGACCATTAAGAAATGAATGCAGTTAAAGTCTTACCCAGGACTGGCATGGTTGTAAATGACCATTAAGAAATGACTGCAGTTAAGTCCTACCCTGGACTGGCATGGTTGTAAATGACCATTAAGAAATGACTGCAGTTAAGTCTTACCCAGGACTGGCATGGTCGTAAATGACCATTAATAAATAATGCAGTTAAATCTTACCCAGGACTGGCATGGTTGTAAATGACCATTAAGAAATGAATGCAGTTTAAAGTCTTACCCAGGACTGGCATGGTTGTAAATGACCATTAAGAAATGACTGCAGTTAAGTCTTACCCAGGATTGGCATGGTTGTAAATGACCATTAAGAAATGAAAGCAGTTTAAAGTCTTACCAAGGACTGGCATGGTTGTAAATGAACATTAAGAAATAATGCAGTTAAGTCTTACCCAGGACTGGCATGGTTGTAAATGACCATTAAGAAATAATGCAGTTAAGACTTACCCAGGACTGGCATGGTTGTAAATGACCATTAAGTAATGAATGCAGTGAAGTCTTACCCAGGATTGGCATGGTTGCAAATGACCATTAAGTAATGAATGCAGTGAAGTCTTACCCAGGATTGGCATGGTTGTAAATGACCATTAAGAAATGAAAGCAGTTTAAAGTCTTACCAAGGACTGGCATGGTTGTAAATGAACATTAAGAAATAATGCAGTTAAGTCTTACCCAGGACTGGCATGGTTGTAAATGACCATTAAGAAATGAATGCAGTTTAAAGTCTTACCCAGGACTGGCATGGTTGTAAATGACCATTAAGAAATGACTGCAGTTAAGTCTTACCCAGGACTGGCATGGTTGTAAATGACCATTAAGAAATGAATGCAGTTTAAAGTCTTACCCAGGACTGGCATGGTTGTAAATGACCATTAAGAAATGAATGCTGTTTAAAGTCTTACCCAGGACTGGCATGGTTGTAAATGACCATTAAGAAATGACTGCAGTTAAGTCTTACCCAGGATTGGCATGGTTGTAAATGACCATTAAGAAATGACTGCAGTTAAGTCTTACCCAGGACTGGCATGGTTGTAAATGACCATTAAGAAATGACTGCAGTTAAGTTTTACCCAGGACTGGCCTGGTTGTAAATGACCATTAAGAAATGACTGCAGTTAAGTCCTACCCTGGACTGGCATGGTTGTAAATGACCATTAAAAATGACTGCAGTTAAGTCTTACCCAGGACTGGCATGGTTGTAAATGACCATTAAGAAATGACTGCAGTTAAGTCTTACCCTGGACTGGCATGGTTGTAAATGGCCATTAAGAAATGACTGCAGTTAAGTCTTACCCAGGACTGGCATGGTTGTAAATGACCATTAAGTAATGAATGCAGTTAAGTCTTACCCAGGTCTGGCATGGTTGTAAATGACCATTAAGAAATGAATGCAGTTAAAGTCTTACCCAGGACTGGCATGGTTGTAAATGACCATTAAGAAATGACTGCAGTTAAGTCCTACCCTGGACTGGCATGGTTGTAAATGACCATTAAGAAATGACTGCAGTTAAGTCTTACCCAGGACTGGCATGGTCGTAAATGACCATTAATAAATAATGCAGTTAAATCTTACCCAGGACTGGCATGGTTGTAAATGACCATTAAGAAATGAATGCAGTTTAAAGTCTTACCCAGGACTGGCATGGTTGTAAATGACCATTAAGAAATGACTGCAGTTAAGTCTTACCCAGGATTGGCATGGTTGTAAATGACCATTAAGAAATGAAAGCAGTTTAAAGTCTTACCAAGGACTGGCATGGTTGTAAATGAACATTAAGAAATAATGCAGTTAAGTCTTACCCAGGACTGGCATGGTTGTAAATGACCATTAAGAAATAATGCAGTTAAGACTTACCCAGGACTGGCATGGTTGTAAATGACCATTAAGTAATGAATGCAGTGAAGTCTTACCCAGGATTGGCATGGTTGCAAATGACCATTAAGTAATGAATGCAGTGAAGTCTTACCCAGGATTGGCATGGTTGTAAATGACCATTAAGAAATGAAAGCAGTTTAAAGTCTTACCAAGGACTGGCATGGTTGTAAATGAACATTAAGAAATAATGCAGTTAAGTCTTACCCAGGACTGGCATGGTTGTAAATGACCATTAAGAAATGAATGCAGTTTAAAGTCTTACCCAGGACTGGCATGGTTGTAAATGACCATTAAGAAATGACTGCAGTTAAGTCTTACCCAGGACTGGCATGGTTGTAAATGACCATTAAGAAATGAATGCAGTTTAAAGTCTTACCCAGGACTGGCATGGTTGTAAATGACCATTAAGAAATAATGCAGTTAAGTCTTACCCAGGACTGGCATTGTTGTAAATGACCATTAAGAAATGAATGCTGTTTAAAGTTTTACCCAGGACTGGCATGGTTGCAAATTACCATTAAGAAATGACTGCAGTTAAGTCTTACCCAGGACTGGCATGGTTGTATATGACCATTAAGAAATGAATGCAGTTTAAAGTCTTACCCAGGACTGGCATGGTTGTAAATGACCATTAAAAAATAATGCAGTTAAGTCTTACCCAGGACTGGCATGGTTGTAAATGACCATTAAGAAATGAATGCTGTTTAAATTCTTACCCAGGACTGGCATGATTGTAAATGACCATTAAGAAATGACTGCAGTTAAGTCTTACCCAGGATTGGCATGGTTGTAAATGACCATTAAGAAATGACTGCAGTTAAGTCTTACCCAGGACTGGCATGGTTGTAAATGACCATTAAGAAATGACTGCAGTTAAGTTTTACCCAGGACTGGCCTGGTTGTAAATGACCATTAATAAATGACTGCAGTTAAGTCTTACCCAGTACTGGCATGGTTGTAAATGACCATTAAGAAATGACTGCAGTTAAGTCCTACCCTGGACTGGCATGGTTGTAAATGACCATTAAAAATGACTGCAGTTAAATCTTACCCAGGACTGGCATGGTTGTAAATGACCATTAAGAAATGACTGCAGTTAAGTCTTACCCTGGACTGGCATGGTTGTAAATGGCCATTAAGAAATGACTGCAGTTAAGTCTTACCCAGGACTGGCATGGTTGTAAATGACCATTAAGTAATGAATGCAGTTAAGTCTTACCCAGGTCTGGCATGGTTGTAAATGACCATTAAGAAATGAATGCAGTTAAAGTCTTACCCAGGACTGGCATGGTTGTAAATGACCATTAAGAAATAATGCAGTTAAGTCTTACGCAGGACTGGCATGGTTGTAAATGACCATTAAGAAATGAATGCTGTTTAAAGTATTACCCAGGACTGGCATGGTTGTAAATGACCATTAAGAAATGACTGCAGTTAAGTCCTACCCTGGACTGGCATGGTTGTAAATGACCATTAAGAAATGACTGCAGTTAAGTCTTACCCAGGACTGGCATGGTCGTAAATGACCATTAATAAATAATGCAGTTAAATCTTACCCAGGACTGGCATGGTTGTAAATGACCATTAAGAAATGAATGCAGTTTAAAGTCTTACCCAGGACTGGCATGGTTGTAAATGACCATTAAGAAATGACTGCAGTTAAGTCTTACCCAGGATTGGCATGGTTGTAAATGACCATTAAGAAATGAAAGCAGTTTAAAGTCTTACCAAGGACTGGCATGGTTGTAAATGAACATTAAGAAATAATGCAGTTAAGTCTTACCCAGGACTGGCATGGTTGTAAATGACCATTAAGAAATAATGCAGTTAAGACTTACCCAGGACTGGCATGGTTGTAAATGACCATTAAGTAATGAATGCAGTGAAGTCTTACCCAGGATTGGCATGGTTGCAAATGACCATTAAGTAATGAATGCAGTGAAGTCTTACCCAGGATTGGCATGGTTGTAAATGACCATTAAGAAATGAAAGCAGTTTAAAGTCTTACCAAGGACTGGCATGGTTGTAAATGAACATTAAGAAATAATGCAGTTAAGTCTTACCCAGGACTGGCATGGTTGTAAATGACCATTAAGAAATGAATGCAGTTTAAAGTCTTACCCAGGACTGGCATGGTTGTAAATGACCATTAAGAAATGACTGCAGTTAAGTCTTACCCAGGACTGGCATGGTTGTAAATGACCATTAAGAAATGAATGCAGTTTAAAGTCTTACCCAGGACTGGCATGGTTGTAAATGACCATTAAGAAATGAATGCTGTTTAAAGTCTTACCCAGGACTGGCATGGTTGTAAATGACCATTAAGAAATGACTGCAGTTAAGTCTTACCCAGGACTGGCATGGTAGTAAATGACCATTAAGAAATAATGCAGTTAAGTCTTACCGAGGACTGGCATGGTTGTAAATGACCATTAAGAATTTAATGCAGTTTAAAGTTTTACCCAGGACTGGCATGGTTGGAAATGACCATTAAGAAATAATGCAGTTAAGTCTTACCCAGGACTGACATGGTTGTAAATGACCATTAAGAAATGAATGCATTTTAAAGTCTTACCCAGGACTGGCATGGTTGTATATGACCATTAAGAAATAATGCAGTTAAGTCTTACCCAGGACTGGCATGGTTGTAAATGACCATTAAGAAATGACTGCAGTTAAGTCTTACCCTGGACTGGCATGGTTGTAAATGACCATTAAGGAATGACTGCAGTTAAGTCTTACCCTGGACTGGCATGGTTGTAAATGACCATTAAGAAATGACTGCAGTTAAGTCTTACCCAGGACTGGCATGGTTGTAAATGACCATTAAGAAATGAATGCTGTTCAAAGTCTTACCCAGGACTGGCATGGTTGTAAATGACCATTAAGAAATGAATGCTGTTATGTCTTACCCAGGACTGGCAGGGTTGTAAATGACCATTAAAAAATAATGCAGTTAAGTCTTACCCAGGACTGGCATGGTTGTAAATGACCATTAAGAAATAATGCAGTTAAGTCTTACCCAGGACTGGCATGGATGTAAATGACCATTAAGAAATGAATGCTGTTTAAAGTCTCACCCAGGACTGGCATGGTTGTAAATGACCATTAAGAAATAATGCAGTTAAGTCTTACCCAGGACTGGCATGGTTGTAAATGACCATTAAGAAATGATTGCAGTTAAGTCTTACCCAGGACTGGCATGGTAGTAAATGACCATTAAGAAATAATGCAGTTAAGTCTTACCCAGGACTGGCATGGTTGTAAATGACCATTAAGAAATTAATGCAGTTTAAAGTCTTACCCAGGACTGGCATGGTTGTAAATGACCATTAAGAAATGACTGCTGTTAAGACATACCCAGGACTGGCATGGTTGTAAATGACCATTAAGAAATAATGCAGTTAAGTCTTACCCAGGACTGGCATGGTTGTAAATGACCATTAAGAAATGAATGCAGTTTAATGTCTTACCCAGGACTGTCATGGTTGTAAATGACCATTAAGAAATGACTGCAGTTAAGTCTTACCCAGGACTGGCATGGTTGTAAATGACCATTAAGAAATAATGCAGTTAAGTCTTACCCAGGATTGGCATGGTTGTAAATGACCATTAAGAAATGAATGCAGTTTAAAGTCTTACCCAGGACTGGCATGGTTGTAAATGACCATTAAGAAATAATGCAGTTAAGTCTTACCCAGGACTGGCATTGTTGTAAATGACCATTAAGAAATGAATGCTGTTTAAAGTTTTACCCAGGACTGGCATGGTTGTAACTGACCATTAAGAAATGACTGCAGTTAAGTCTTACCCAGGAATGGCATGGTTGTAAATGACCATTAAGAAATGAATGCAGTTTAAAGTCTTACCCAGGACTGGCATGGTTGTAAATGACCATTAAGAAATGAATGCTGTTTAAATTCTTACCCAGGACTGGCATGATTGTAAATGACCATTAAGAAATGACTGCAGTTAAGTCTTACCCAGGATTGGCATGGTTGTAAATGACCATTAAGAAATGACTGCAGTTAAGTCTTACCCAGGACTGGCATGGTTGTAAATGACCATTAAGAAATGACTGCAGTTAAGTTTTACCCAGGACTGGCCTGGTTGTAAATGACCATTAATAAATGTTTGCAGTTAAGTCTTACCCAGGACTGGCATGGTTGTAAATGACCATTAAGAAATGACTGCAGTTAAGTCCTACCCTGGACTGGCATGGTTGTAAATGACCATTAAGAAATGACTGCAGTTAAGTCTTACCCAGGACTGGCATGGTTGTAAATGACCATTAAGAAATGACTGCAGTTAAGTCTTACCCAGGACTGGCATGGTTGTAAATGACCAGGAAGTAATGACTGCAGTTAAGTCTTTCCCAGGACTGGCATGGTTGTAAATGACCATTAAGAAATGACTGCAGTTAAGTCTTACACAGGACTGGCATGGTTGTAAATGACCATTAAGAAATGACTGCAGTTAAGTCTTACCCTGGACTGGCATGGTTGTAAATGACCATTAAGAAATGACTGCAGTTAAGTCTTACCCAGGACTGGCATGGTTGTAAATGACCATTAAGTAATGAATGCAGTTTAAAGTCTTACCCAGGACTGGCATGGTTGTAAATGACCATTAAGAAATGACTGCAGTTAAGTCTTACCCGGGACTGGCATGGTTGTAAATGACCATTAAGAAATAATGCAGTTAAGTCTTACCCAGGTCTGGCATGGTTGTAAATGACCATTAAGAAATGAATGCAGTTAAAGTCTTACCCAGGACTGGCATGGTTGTAAATGACCATTAAGAAATAATGCAGTTAAGTCTTACGCAGGACTGGCATGGTTGTAAATGACCATTAAGAAATGAATGCTGTTTAAAGTATTACCCAGGACTGGCATGGTTGTAAATGACCATTAAGAAATGACTGCAGTTAAGTCCTACCCTGGACTGGCATGGTTGTAAATGACCATTAAGAAATGACTGCAGTTAAGTCTTACCCAGGACTGGCATGGTCGTAAATGACCATTAATAAATAATGCAGTTAAATCTTACGCAGGACTGGCATGGTTGTAAATGACCATTAAGAAATGAATGCAGTTTAAAGTCTTACCCAGGACTGGCATGGTTGTAAATGACCATTAAGAAATGACTGCAGTTAAGTCTTACCCAGGACTGGCATGGTTGTAAATGACCATTAAGAAATAATGCAGTTAAGACTTACCCAGGACTGGCATGATTGTAAATGACCATTAAGTAATGAATGCAGTGAAGTCTTACCCAGGATTGGCATGGTTGCAAATGACCATTAAGTAATGAATGCAGTGAAGTCTTACCCAGGATTGGCATGGTTGTAAATGACCATTAAGAAATGAAAGCAGTTTAAAGTCTTACCCAGGACTGGCATGGTTGTAAATGACCATTAAGAAATGAATGCAGTTTAAAGTCTTACCCAGGACTGGCATGGTTGTAAATGACCATTAAGAAATGACTGCAGTTAAGTCTTACCCAGGACTGGCATGGTTGTAAATGACCATTAAGAAATGAATGCTGTTTAAAGTCTTACTCAGGACTGACATGGTTGTAAATGACCATTAAGAAGTAATGCAGTTAAGTCTTACCCAGGACTGGCATGGTTGTAAATGACCATTAAGAAATGAATGCATTTTAAAGTCTTACCCAGGACTGGCATGGTTGTATATGACCATTAAGAAATAATGCAGTTAAGTCTTACCCAGGACTGGCATGGTTGTAATGACCATTAAGAAATGACTGCAGTTAAGTCTTACCCTGGACTGGCATGGTTGTAAATGACCATTAAGAAATGACTGCAGTTAAGTCTTACCCAGGACTGGCATGGTTGTAAATGACCATTAAGGAATGACTGCAGTTAATTCTTACCCAGGACTGGCATGGTTGTAAATGACCATTAAGAAATGACTGCAGTTAAGTCTTACCCAGGACTGGCATGGTTGTAAATGACCATTAAGAAATGACTGCAGTTAAGTCTTACCCTGGACTGGCATGGTTGTAAATGACCATTAAGAAATGACTGCAGTTAAGTCTTACCCAGGACTGGCATGGTTGTAAATGACCATTAAGAAATAATGCAGTTAAGTCTTACCCAGGACTGGCATGGTTGTAAATGACCATTAAGAAATGAATGCTGTTATGTCTTACCCAGGACTGGCAGGGTTGTAAATGACCATTAAAAAATAATGCAGTTAAGTCTTACCCAGGACTGGCATGGTTGTAAATGACCATTAAGAAATAATGCAGTTAAGTCTTACCCAGGACTGGCATGGTTGTAAATGACCATTAAGAAATGAATGCTGTTTAAAGTCTCACCCAGGACTGGCATGGTTGTAAATGACCATTAAGAAATAATGCAGTTAAGTCTTACCCAGGACTGGCATGGTTGTAAATGACCATTAAGAAATGAATGCTGTTTAAAGTCTTACCCAGGACTGGCATGGTAGTAAATGACCATTAAGAAATAATGCAGTTAAGTCTTACCCAGGACTGGCATGGTTGTAAATGACCATTAAGAAATGACTGCAGTTAAGTCTTACCCAGGACTGGCATGGTTGTAAATGACCATTAAGAAATGACTGCAGTTAAGTCTTACCCTGGACTGGCATGGTTGTAAATGACCATTAAGAAATGACTGCAGTTAAGTCTTACCCAGGACTGGCATGGTTGTAAATGACCATTAAGTAATGAATGCAGTTTAAAGTCTTACCCAGGACTGGCATGGTTGTAAATGACCATTAAGAAATGACTGCAGTTAAGTCTTACCCGGGACTGGCATGGTTGTAAATGACCATTAAGAAATAATGCAGTTAAGTCTTACCCAGGTCTGGCATGGTTGTAAATGACCATTAAGAAATGAATGCAGTTAAAGTCTTACCCAGGACTGGCATGGTTGTAAATGACCATTAAGAAATAATGCAGTTAAGTCTTACGCAGGACTGGCATGGTTGTAAATGACCATTAAGAAATGAATGCTGTTTAAAGTATTACCCAGGACTGGCATGGTTGTAAATGACCATTAAGAAATGACTGCAGTTAAGTCCTACCCTGGACTGGCATGGTTGTAAATGACCATTAAGAAATGACTGCAGTTAAGTCTTACCCAGGACTGGCATGGTCGTAAATGACCATTAATAAATAATGCAGTTAAATCTTACGCAGGACTGGCATGGTTGTAAATGACCATTAAGAAATGAATGCAGTTTAAAGTCTTACCCAGGACTGGCATGGTTGTAAATGACCATTAAGAAATGACTGCAGTTAAGTCTTACCCAGGACTGGCATGGTTGTAAATGACCATTAAGAAATAATGCAGTTAAGACTTACCCAGGACTGGCATGATTGTAAATGACCATTAAGTAATGAATGCAGTGAAGTCTTACCCAGGATTGGCATGGTTGCAAATGACCATTAAGTAATGAATGCAGTGAAGTCTTACCCAGGATTGGCATGGTTGTAAATGACCATTAAGAAATGAAAGCAGTTTAAAGTCTTACCCAGGACTGGCATGGTTGTAAATGACCATTAAGAAATGAATGCAGTTTAAAGTCTTACCCAGGACTGGCATGGTTGTAAATGACCATTAAGAAATGACTGCAGTTAAGTCTTACCCAGGACTGGCATGGTTGTAAATGACCATTAAGAAATGAATGCTGTTTAAAGTCTTACCCAGGACTGACATGGTTGTAAATGACCATTAAGAAGTAATGCAGTTAAGTCTTACCCAGGACTGGCATGGTTGTAAATGACCATTAAGAAATGAATGCATTTTAAAGTCTTACCCAGGACTGGCATGGTTGTATATGACCATTAAGAAATAATGCAGTTAAGTCTTACCCAGGACTGGCATGGTTTTAATGACCATTAAGAAATGACTGCAGTTAAGTCTTACCCTGGACTGGCATGGTTGTAAATGACCATTAAGAAATGACTGCAGTTAAGTCTTACCCAGGACTGGCATGGTTGTAAATGACCATTAAGGAATGACTGCAGTTAATTCTTACCCAGGACTGGCATGGTTGTAAATGACCATTAAGAAATGACTGCAGTTAAGTCTTACCCAGGACTGGCATGGTTGTAAATGACCATTAAGAAATGACTGCAGTTAAGTCTTACCCAGGACTGGCATGGTTGTAAATGACCATTAAGAAATAATGCAGTTAAGTCTTACCCAGGACTGGCATGGTTGTAAATGACCATTAAGAAATGAATGCTGTTATGTCTTACCCAGGACTGGCAGGGTTGTAAATGACCATTAAAAAATAATGCAGTTAAGTCTTACCCAGGACTGGCATGGTTGTAAATGACCATTAAGAAATAATGCAGTTAAGTCTTACCCAGGACTGGCATGGTTGTAAATGACCATTAAGAAATGAATGCTGTTTAAAGTCTCACCCAGGACTGGCATGGTTGTAAATGACCATTAAGAAATAATGCAGTTAAGTCTTACCCAGGACTGGCATGGTTGTAAATGACCATTAAGAAATGAATGCTGTTTAAAGTCTTACCCAGGACTGGCATGGTAGTAAATGACCATTAAGAAATAATGCAGTTAAGTCTTACCCAGGACTGGCATGGTTGTAAATGACCATTAAGAAATGACTGCAGTTAAGTCTTACCCAGGACTGGCATGGTTGTAAATGACCATTAAGAAATGACTGCAGTTAAGTCTTACCCTGGACTGGCATGGTTGTAAATGACCATTAAGAAATGACTGCAGTTAAGTCTTACCCAGGACTGGCATGGTTGTAAATGACCATTAAGTAATGAATGCAGTTTAAAGTCTTGCCCAGGACTGGCATGGTTGTAAATGACCATTAAGAAATGACTGCAGTTAAGTCTTACCCGGGACTGGCATGGTTGTAAATGACCATTAAGAAATAATGCAGTTAAGTCTTACCCAGGTCTGGCATGGTTGTAAATGACCATTAAGAAATGAATGCAGTTAAAGTCTTACCCAGGACTGGCATGGTTGTAAATGACCATTAAGAAATAATGCAGTTAAGTCTTACGCAGGACTGGCATGGTTGTAAATGACCATTAAGAAATGAATGCTGTTTAAAGTATTACCCAGGACTGGCATGGTTGTAAATGACCATTAAGAAATGACTGCAGTTAAGTCCTACCCTGGACTGGCATGGTTGTAAATGACCATTAAGAAATGACTGCAGTTAAGTCTTACCCAGGACTGGCATGGTCGTAAATGACCATTAATAAATAATGCAGTTAAATCTTACGCAGGACTGGCATGGTTGTAAATGACCATTAAGAAATGAATGCAGTTTAAAGTCTTACCCAGGACTGGCATGGTTGTAAATGACCATTAAGAAATGACTGCAGTTAAGTCTTACCCAGGACTGGCATGGTTGTAAATGACCATTAAGAAATAATGCAGTTAAGACTTACCCAGGACTGGCATGATTGTAAATGACCATTAAGTAATGAATGCAGTGAAGTCTTACCCAGGATTGGCATGGTTGCAAATGACCATTAAGTAATGAATGCAGTGAAGTCTTACCCAGGATTGGCATGGTTGTAAATGACCATTAAGAAATGAAAGCAGTTTAAAGTCTTACCCAGGACTGGCATGGTTGTAAATGACCATTAAGAAATGAATGCAGTTTAAAGTCTTACCCAGGACTGGCATGGTTGTAAATGACCATTAAGAAATGACTGCAGTTAAGTCTTACCCAGGACTGGCATGGTTGTAAATGACCATTAAGAAATGAATGCTGTTTAAAGTCTTACCCAGGACTGACATGGTTGTAAATGACCATTAAGAAGTAATGCAGTTAAGTCTTACCCAGGACTGGCATGGTTGTAAATGACCATTAAGAAATGAATGCATTTTAAAGTCTTACCCAGGACTGGCATGGTTGTATATGACCATTAAGAAATAATGCAGTTAAGTCTTACCCAGGACTGGCATGGTTTTAATGACCATTAAGAAATGACTGCAGTTAAGTCTTACCCTGGACTGGCATGGTTGTAAATGACCATTAAGAAATGACTGCAGTTAAGTCTTACCCAGGACTGGCATGGTTGTAAATGACCATTAAGGAATGACTGCAGTTAATTCTTACCCAGGACTGGCATGGTTGTAAATGACCATTAAGAAATGACTGCAGTTAAGTCTTACCCAGGACTGGCATGGTTGTAAATGACCATTAAGAAATGACTGCAGTTAAGTCTTACCCTGGACTGGCATGGTTGTAAATGACCATTAAGAAATGACTGCAGTTAAGTCTTACCCAGGACTGGCATGGTTGTAAATGACCATTAAGAAATAATGCAGTTAAGTCTTACCCAGGACTGGCATGGTTGTAAATGACCATTAAGAAATGAATGCTGTTATGTCTTACCCAGGACTGGCAGGGTTGTAAATGACCATTAAAAAATAATGCAGTTAAGTCTTACCCAGGACTGGCATGGTTGTAAATGACCATTAAGAAATAATGCAGTTAAGTCTTACCCAGGACTGGCATGGTTGTAAATGACCATTAAGAAATGAATGCTGTTTAAAGTCTCACCCAGGACTGGCATGGTTGTAAATGACCATTAAGAAATAATGCAGTTAAGTCTTACCCAGTACTGGCATGGTTGTAAATGACCATTAAGAAATGAATGCTGTTTAAAGTCTTACCCAGGACTGGCATGGTAGTAAATGACCATTAAGAAATAATGCAGTTAAGTCTTACCCAGGACTGGCATGGTTGTAAATGACCATTAAGAAATTAATGCAGTTTAAAGTCTTACCCAGGACTGGCATGGTTGTAAATGACCATTAAGAAATGACTGCAGTTAAGACTTACCCAGGACTGGCATGGTTGTAAATGACGATTAAGAAATAATGCAGTTAAGCCTTACCCAGGAATGGCATGGTTGTAAATGACCATTAAGAAATGAATGCAGTTTAAAGTCTTACCCAGGACTGGCATGGTTGTAAATGACCATTAAGAAATAATGCAGTTAAGTCTTACCCAGGACTGGCATTGTTGTAAATGACCATTAAGAAATTAATGCTGTTTAAAGTTTTACCCAGGACTGGCATGGTTGTAAATGACCATTAAGAAATGACTGCAGTTAAGTCTTACCCAGGACTAGCATGGTTGTATATGACCATTAAGAAATGAATGCAGTTTAAAGTCTTACCCAGGACTGGCATGGTTGTAAATGACCATTAAAAAATAATGCAGTTAAGTCTTACCCAGGACTGGCATGGTTGTAAATGACCATTAAGAAATGAATGCTGTTTAAATTCTTACCCAGGACTGGCATGATTGTAAATGACCATTACGAAATGACTGCAGTTAAGTCTTACCCAGGATTGGCATGGTTGCAAATGACCATTAAGAAATGACTGCAGTTAAGTCTTACCCAGGACTGGCATGGTTGTAAATGACCATTAAGTAATGACTGCAGTTAAGTTTTACCCAGGACTGGCCTGGTTGTAAATGACCATTAATAAATGACTGCAGTTAAGTCTTACCCAGTACTGGCATGGTTGTAAATGACCATTAAGAAATGACTGCAGTTAAGTCCTACCCTGGACTGGCATGGTTGTAAATGACCATTAAAAATGACTGCAGTTAAGTCTTACCCAGGACTGGCATGGTTGTAAATGACCATTAAGAAATGACTGCAGTTAAGTCTTACCCTGGACTGGCATGGTTGTAAATGGCCATTAAGAAATGACTGCAGTTAAGTCTTACCCAGGACTGGCATGGTTGTAAATGACCATTAAGTAATGAATGCAGTTAAGTCTTACCCAGGTCTGGCATGGTTGTAAATGACCATTAAGAAATGAATGCAGTTAAAGTCTTACCCAGGACTGGCATGGTTGTAAATGACCATTAAGAAATAATGCGGTTAAGTCTTACGCAGGACTGGCATGGTTGTAAATGACCATTAAGAAATGAATGCTGTTTAAAGTATTACCCAGGACTGGCATGGTTGTAAATGACCATTAAGAAATGACTGCAGTTAAGTCCTACCCTGGACTGGCATGGTTGTAAATGACCATTAAGAAATGACTGCAGTTAAGTCTTACCCAGGACTGGCATGGTTGTAAATGACCATTAAGAAATGACTGCAGTTAAGTCTTACCCAGGACTGGCATGGTTGTAAATGACCATTAAGAAATAATGCAGTTAAGACTTACCCAGGACTGGCATGGTTGTAAATGACCTTTAAGTAATGAATGCAGTGAAGTCTTACCCATGATTGGCATGGTTGCAAATGACCATTAAGTAATGAATGCAGTGAAGTCGTACCCAGGATTGGCATGGTTGTAAATGACCATTAAGAAATGAAAGCAGTTTAAAGTCTTACCAAGGACTGGCATGGTTGTAAATGACCATTAAGAAATGACTGCAGTTAAGTCTTACCCAGGACTGGCATGGTTGTAAATGACCATTAAGAAATAATGCAGTTAAGTCTTACCCAGGTCTGGCATGGTTGTAAATGACCATTAAGAAATGAATGCAGTTAAAGTCTTACCCAGGACTGGCATGGTTGTAAATGACCATTAAGAAATAATGCAGTTAAGTCTTACTCAGAACTGGCATGGTTGTAAATGACCATTAAAAAATGAATGCTGTTTAAAGTATTAACCAGGACTGGCATGGTTGTAAATGACCATTAAGAAATGACTGCAGTTAAGTCTTACCCAGGACTGGCATGGTTGTAAATGACCATTAAGAAATAATGCAGTTAAGTCTTACCCAGGACTGGCATGGTTGTAAATGACCATTAAGAAATGAATGCTGTTTAAAGTCTTACCCAGGACTGGCATGGTTGTAAATGACCATTAAGGAATGACTGCAGTTAAGTTTTACCCTGGACTGGCATGGTTGTAAATGACCATTAAGAAATGAATGCTGTTTAAAGTCTCACCCAGGACTGGCATGGTTGTAAATGACCATTAAGAAATAATGCAGTTAAGTCTTACCCAGGACTGGCATGGTTGTAAATGACCATTAAGAAATGAATGCTGTTTAAAGTCTCACCCAGGACTGGCATGGTTGTAAATGACCATTAAGAAATAATGCAGTTAAGTCTTACCCAGGACTGGCATGGTTGTAAATGACCATTAAGAAATGAATGCTGTTTAAAGTCTTACCCAGGACTGGCATGGTAGTAAATGACCATTAAGAAATAATGCAGTTAAGTCTTACCCAGGACTGGCATGGTTGTAAATGACCATTAAGAAATTAATGCAGTTTAAAGTCTTACCCAGGACTGGCATGGTTGTAAATGACCATTAAGAAATGACTGCAGTTAAGACTTACCCAGGACTGGCATGGTTGTAAATGACGATTAAGAAATAATGCAGTTAAGCCTTACCCAGGAATGGCATGGTTGTAAATGACCATTAAGAAATGAATGCAGTTTAAAGTCTTACCCAGGACTGGCATGGTTGTAAATGACCATTAAGAAATAATGCAGTTAAGTCTTACCCAGGACTGGCATTGTTGTAAATGACCATTAAGAAATGAATGCTGTTTAAAGTTTTACCCAGGACTGGCATGGTTGTAAATGACCATTAAGAAATGACTGCAGTTAAGTCTTACCCAGGACTGGCATGGTTGTATATGACCATTAAGAAATGAATGCAGTTTAAAGTCTTACCCAGGACTGGCATGGTTGTAAATGACCATTAAAAAATAATGCAGTTAAGTCTTACCCAGGACTGGCATGGTTGTAAATGACCATTAAGAAATGAATGCTGTTTAAATTCTTACCCAGGACTGGCATGATTGTAAATGACCATTAAGAAATGACTGCAGTTAAGTCTTACCCAGGATTGGCATGGTTGCAAATGACCATTAAGAAATGACTGCAGTTAAGTCTTACCCAGGACTGGCATGGTTGTAAATGACCATTAAGAAATGACTGCAGTTAAGTTTTACCCAGGACTGGCCTGGTTGTAAATGACCATTAATAAATGACTGCAGTTAAGTCTTACCCAGTACTGGCATGGTTGTAAATGACCATTAAGAAATGACTGCAGTTAAGTCCTACCCTGGACTGGCATGGTTGTAAATGACCATTAAAAATGACTGCAGTTAAGTCTTACCCAGGACTGGCATGGTTGTAAATGACCATTAAGAAATGACTGCAGTTAAGTCTTACCCTGGACTGGCATGGTTGTAAATGGCCATTAAGAAATGACTGCAGTTAAGTCTTACCCAGGACTGGCATGGTTGTAAATGACCATTAATTAATGAATGCAGTTAAGTCTTACCCAGGTCTGGCATGGTTGTAAATGACCATTAAGAAATGAATGCAGTTAAAGTCTTACCCAGGACTGGCATGGTTGTAAATGACCATTAAGAAATGAATGCTGTTTAAAATCTTACCCAGGACTGGCATGGTTGTAAATGACCATTAAGAAATGACTGCAGTTAAGTCTTACCCAGGACTGGCATGGTAGTAAATGACCATTAAGAAATAATGCAGTTAAGTCTTACCCAGTACAGGCATGGTTGTAAATGACCATTAAGAAATTAATGCAGTTTAAAGTCTTACCCAGGACTGGCATAGTTGTAAATGACCATGAAGAAATAAGGCAGTTAAGTCTTACCCAGGACTGGCATGGTTGTAAATGACCATTAAGAAATGAAAGCTGTTCAAAGTCTTACCCAGGACTGGCATGGTTGTAAATGACGATTAAGAAATGACTGCAGTTAAGTCTTACCGAGGATTGGCATGGTTGTAAATGACCATGAAGAAATAATGCAGTTATGTCTTACCCAGGACTGGCATGGTTGTAAATGACCATTAAGAAATGAATGCAGGTTAAAGTCTTACCCAGGACTGGCATGGTTGTAAATGACCATTAAGAAATGACTGCAGTTAAGTCTTACCCAGGACGGGCATGGTTGTATATGACAATTAAGTAATAATGCAGTTAAGTCTTACCCAGGACTGGCATGGTTGTAAATGACCATTAAGAAATGAATGCAGTTTAATGTCTTACTCAGGACTGTCATGGTTGTAAATGACCATTAAGAAATGACTGCAGTTAAGTCTTACCCAGGACTGGCATGGTTGTAAATGACCATTAAGAAATAATGCAGTTAAGTCTTACCCAGGATTGGCATGGTTGTAAATGACCATTAAGAAAAGAATGCAGTTAAGTCTTACCAAGGATTGGCATGGTTGTAAATGACCATTAATAAATGAATGCAATGAAGTCTTACCCAGGATTGGCATGGTTGTAAATGACCATTAAGAAATGAATGCAGTTAAGTCTTACCCAGGATTTGCATGGTTGGAAATGACCATTAAGAAATGAATGCAGTTAAGACTTACCCAGGATTGGCATGGTTGTAAATGACCATTAAGAAATGAATGTATTTAAGTCTTACCCAGGATTGGCATGGTTGTAAATGACCATTAAGAAATGAATGCAGTTAAGTCTTACCCAGGACTGGGAAGGTTCTAAAAGAACATTAAGAAATGAATGCTGTTTAAAGTCTTACCCAGGACTGGCATGGTTGTAAATGACCATTAAGAAATGAATGTCGTTAAGTCTTACCCAGGATTGGCATGGTAGTAAATGACCATTAAGTAATGAATGCAGTTAAGTCTTACCCAGGATTGGCATGGTTGCAAATGACCATTAAGAAATGAATGCAGTGAAGTCATACCCAGGATTGGCATGGTTGTAAATGACAATTAAGAAAGGAATACAGGTAAGACTTACCCAGGATTGGCATGGTTGTAAATGACCATTAAGAAATGAATGTAGTTAAGTCTTACCCAGGACTGGCATGGTTGTAAATGACCATTAAGAAATGAATGCAGTCTAAAGTCTTACCCAGGACTGGCATGGTTGTAAATGACCATTAAGAAACGACTGCAGTTAAGTCTTACCCAGGACTGGCATGGTCGTAAAAGACCATTAATAAATAATGCAGTTAAATCTTACCCAGGACTGGCATGGTTGTAAATGACCATTAAGAATTAATGCAGTTAAGTCTTACCCAGGACTGGCATGGTTGTAAATGACCATTAAGAAATGAATGCTGTTTAAAGTTTACCCAGGACTGGCATGGTTGTAAATGACCATTAAGAAATGACTGCAGTTAAGTCTTACCCAGGACTGGCATGGTAGTAAATGACCATTAAAAAATAATGCAGTTAAGTCTTACCCAGTACAGGCATGGTTGTAAATGACCATTAAGAAATTAATGCAGTTTAAAGTCTTACCCAGGACTGGCATAGTTGTAAATGACCATTAAGAAATAAGGCAGTTAAGTCTTACCCAGGACTGGCATGGTTGTAAATGACCATTAAGAAATGAATGCTGTTCAAAGTCTTACCCAGGACTGGCATGGTTGTAAATGACCATTAAGAAATGACTGCAGTTAAGTCTTACCCAGGATTGGCATGGTTGTAAATGACCATTAAGAAATAATGCAGTTATGTCTTACCCAGGACTGGCATGGTTGTAAATGACCATTAAGAAATGAATGCAGGTTAAAGTCTTACACAGGACTGGCATGGTTGTAAATGACCATTAAGAAATGACTGCAGTTAAGTCTTACCCAGGACGGGCATGGTTGTATATGACTATTAAGAAATAATGCAGTTAAGACTTACCCAGGACTGGCATGGTTGTAAATGACCATTAAGAAATGAATGCAGTTTAATGTCTTACTCAGGACTGTCATGGTTGTAAATGACCATTAAGAAATGACTGCAGTTAAGTCTTACCCAGGACTGGCATGGTTGTAAATGACCATTAAGAAATAATGCAGTTAAGACTTACCCAGGATTGGCATGGTTGTAAATGACCATTAAGAAATGAATGCAGTTTAAAGTCTTACCCAGGACTGGCATGGTTGTAAATGACCATTAAGAAATAATGCAGTCAAGTCTTACCCAGGACTGGCATGGTTGTAAATGACCATTATGAAATGAATGCTGTTCATAGTCTTACCCAAGACTGGCATGGTCGTAAATGACCATTAAGAAATGAATGCAGTTAAGTCTTAACCTGGACTGGCATGGTTGTAAATGACCATTAAGAAAAGAATGCAGTTAAGTCTTGCCAAGGATTGGCATGGTTGTAAATGACCATTAATAAATGAATGCAATGAAGTCTTACCCAGGATTGGCATGGTTGTAAATGACCATTAAGAAATGAATGCAGTTAAGTCTTACCCAGGATTGGCATGTTTGTAAATGACCATTAAGAAATGAATGCAGTTAAGTCTTACCCAGGATTTGCATGGTTGGAAATGACCATTAAGAAATGAATGGAGTTAAGACTTACCCAGGATTGGCATGGTTGTAAATGACCATTAAGAAATGAATGTATTTAAGTCTTACCCAGGATTGGCATGGTTGTAAATGACCATTAAGAAATGAATGCAGTTAAGTCTTACCCAGGACTGGGAAGGTTCTAAAAGAACTTTAAGAAATGAATGCTGTTTAAAGTCTTACCCAGGACTGGCATGGTTGTAAATGACCATTAAGAAATGAATGTCGTTAAGTCTTACCCAGGATTGGCATGGTAGTAAATGACCATTAAGTAATGAATGCAGTTAAGTCTTACCCAGGATTGGCATGGTTGCAAATGACCATTAAGAAATGAATGCAGTGAAGTCATACCCAGGATTGGCATGGTTGTAAATGACCATTAAGAAAGGAATACAGGTAAGACTTACCCAGGATTGGCATGGTTGTAAATGACCAGTAAGAAATGAATGTAGTTAAGTCTTACCCAGGATTGGCATGGTTGTAAATGACCATTAAGAAATGAATGCAGTTTAAAGTCTTACCCAGGACTGGCATGGTTGTAAATGACCATTAAGAAATGACTGCAGTTAAGTCTTACCCAGGACTGGCATGGTCGTAAATGACCATTAAGAAATAATGCAGTTAAGTCTTACCCAGGTCTGGCATGGTTGTAAATGACCATTAAGAAATGAACGCAGTTAAAGTCTTACCCAGGACTGGCATGGTTGTAAATGACCATTAAGAAATAATGCAGTTAAGTCTTACCCAGGACTGGCATGGTTGTAAATGACCATTAAGAAATGAATGCTGTTTAAAGTATTACCCAGGACTGGCATGGTTGTAAATGACCATTAAGAAATGACTGCAGTTAAGTCTTACCCAGGACTGGCATGGTTGTAAATGACCATTAAGAAATAATGCAGTTAAGTCTTACCCAGGACTGGCATGGTTGTAAATGACCATTAAGAAATGAATGCTGTTTAAAGTCTTACCCAGGACTGGCATGGTTGTAAATGACCATTAAGAAATGACTGCAGTTAAGTCTTACCCAGGACTGGCATGGTAGTAAATGACCATTAAGAAATAATGCAGTTAAGTCTTACCCAGGACTGGCATGGTTGTAAATGACCATTAAGAATTTAATGCAGTTTAAAGTTTTACCCAGGACTGGCATGGTTGTAAATGACCATTAAGAAATAATGCAGTTAAGTCTTACCCAGGACTGACATGGTTGTAAATGACCATTAAGAAATGAATGCTGTTTAAAGTCTTACCCAGGACTGACATGGTTGTAAATGACCATTAAGAAATAATGCAGTTAAGTCTTACCCAGGACTGACATGGTTGTAAATGACCATTAAGAAATGAATGCTGTTTAAAGTCTTACCCAGGACTGACATGGTTGTAAATGACCATTAAGAAGTAATGCAGTTAAGTCTTACCCAGGACTGGCATGGTTGTAAATGACCATTAAGAAATGAATGCATTTTAAAGTCTTACCCAGGACTGGCATGGTTGTATATGACCATTAAGAAATAATGCAGTTAAGTCTTACCCAGGACTGGCATGGTTGTAAATGACCATTAAGAAATGACTGCAGTTAAGTCTTACCCTGGACTGGCATGGTTGTAAATGACCATTAAGGAATGACTGCAGTTAAGTCTTACCCTGGACTGGCATGGTTGTAAATGACCATTAAGAAATGACTGCAGTTAAGTCTTACCCAGGACTGGCATGGTTGTAAATGACCATTAAGAATTTAATGCAGTTTAAAGTTTTACCCAGGACTGGCATGGTTGGAAATGACCATTAAGAAATAATGCAGTTAAGTCTTACCCAGGACTGACATGGTTGTAAATGACCATTAAGAAATGAATGCTGTTTAAAGTCTTACCCAGGACTGACATGGTTGTAAATGACCATTAAGAAGTAATGCAGTTAAGTCTTACCCAGGACTGGCATGGTTGTAAATGACCATTAAGAAATGAATGCATTTTAAAGTCTTACCCAGGACTGGCATGGTTGTATATGACCATTAAGAAATAATGCAGTTAAGTCTTACCCAGGACTGGCATGGTTGTAAATGACCATTAAGAAATGACTGCAGTTAAGTCTTACCCTGGACTGGCATGGTTGTAAATGACCATTAAGGAATGACTGCAGTTAAGTCTTACCCTGGACTGGCATGGTTGTAAATGACCATTAAGAAATGACTGCAGTTAAGTCTTACCCAGGACTGGCATGGTTGTAAATGACCATTAAGAAATGAATGCTGTTCAAAGTCTTACCCAGGACTGGCATGGTTGTAAATGACCATTAAGAAATGAATGTCGTTAAGTCTTACTCTGGATTGGCATGGTAGTAAATGACCATTAAGTAATGAATGCAGTTAAGTCTTACCCAGGATTGGCATGGTTGCAAATGACCATTAAGAAATGAATGCAGTGAAGTCATACCCAGGATTGGCATGGTTGTAAATGACCATTAAGAAAGGAATACAGGTAAGACTTACCCAGGATTGGCATGGTTGTAAATGACCATTAAGAAATGAATGTAGTTAAGTCTTACCGAGGATTGGCATGGTTGTAAATGACCATTAAGAAATGAATACAGTTTAAAGTCTTACCCAGGACTGGCATGGTTGTAAATGACCATTAAGAAATGACTGCAGTTAAGTCTTACCCAGGACTGGCATGGTCGTAAATGACCATTAAGAAATAATGCAGTTAAGTCTTACCCAGGTCTGGCATGGTTGTAAATGACCATTAAGAAATGAACGCAGTTAAAGTCTTACCCAGGACTGGCATGGTTGTAAATGACCATTAAGAAATAATGCAGTTAAGTCTTACCCAGGACTGGCATGGTTGTAAATGACCATTAACAAATGAATGCTGTTTAAAGTATTACCCAGGACTGGCATGGTTGTAAATGACCATTAAGAAATGACTGCAGTTAAGTCTTACCCAGGACTGGCATGGTTGTAAATGACCATTAAGAAATGAATGCTGTTTAAAGTCTTACCCAGGACTGGCATGGTTGTAAATGACCATTAAGAAATGACTGCAGTTAAGTCTTACCCAGGACTGGCATGGTAGTAAATGACCATTAAGAAATAATGCAGTTAAGTCTTACCCAGGACTGGCATGGTTGTAAATGACCATTAAGAATTTAATGCAGTTTAAAGTTTTACCCAGGACTGGCATGGTTGGAAATGACCATTAAGAAATAATGCAGTTAAGTCTTACCCAGGACTGACATGGTTGTAAATGACCATTAAGAAATGAATGCTGTTTAAAGTCTTACCCAGGACTGACATGGTTGTAAATGACCATTAAGAAATAATGCAGTTAAGTCTTACCCAGGACTGACATGGTTGTAAATGACCATTAAGAAATGAATGATGTTTAAAGTCTTACCCAGGACTGACATGGTTGTAAATGACCATTAAGAAGTAATGCAGTTAAGTCTTACCCAGGACTGGCATGGTTGTAAATGACCATTAAGAAATGAATGCATTTTAAAGTCTTACCCAGGACTGGCATGGTTGTATATGACCATTAAGAAATAATGCAGTTAAGTCTTACCCAGGACTGGCATGGTTGTAAATGACCATTAAGAAATGACTGCAGTTAAGTCTTACCCTGGACTGGCATGGTTGTAAATGACCATTAAGGAATGACTGCAGTTAAGTCTTACCCTGGACTGGCATGGTTGTAAATGACCATTAAGAAATGACTGCAGTTAAGTCTTACCCAGGACTGGCATGGTTGTAAATGACCATTAAGAATTTAATGCAGTTTAAAGTTTTACCCAGGACTGGCATGGTTGGAAATGACCATTAAGAAATAATGCAGTTAAGTCTTACCCAGGACTGACATGGTTGTAAATGACCATTAAGAAATGAATGCTGTTTAAAGTCTTACCCAGGACTGACATGGTTGTAAATGACCATTAAGAAGTAATGCAGTTAAGTCTTACCCAGGACTGGCATGGTTGTAAATGACCATTAAGAAATGAATGCATTTTAAAGTCTTACCCAGGACTGGCATGGTTGTATATGACCATTAAGAAATAATGCAGTTAAGTCTTACCCAGGACTGGCATGGTTGTAAATGACCATTAAGAAATGACTGCAGTTAAGTCTTACCCTGGACTGGCATGGTTGTAAATGACCATTAAGGAATGACTGCAGTTAAGTCTTACCCTGGACTGGCATGGTTGTAAATGACCATTAAGAAATGACTGCAGTTAAGTCTTACCCAGGACTGGCATGGTTGTAAATGACCATTAAGAAATGAATGCTGTTCAAAGTCTTACCCAGGACTGGCATGGTTGTAAATGACCATTAAGAAATGAATGTCGTTAAGTCTTACTCTGGATTGGCATGGTAGTAAATGACCATTAAGTAATGAATGCAGTTAAGTCTTACCCAGGATTGGCATGGTTGCAAATGACCATTAAGAAATGAATGCAGTGAAGTCATACCCAGGATTGGCATGGTTGTAAATGACCATTAAGAAAGGAATACAGGTAAGACTTACCCAGGATTGGCATGGTTGTAAATGACCATTAAGAAATGAATGTAGTTAAGTCTTACCCAGGATTGGCATGGTTGTAAATGACCATTAAGAAATGAATGCAGTTTAAAGTCTTACCCAGGACTGGCATGGTTGTAAATGACCATTAAGAAATGACTGCAGTTAAGTCTTACCCAGGACTGGCATGGTCGTAAATGACCATTAAGAAATAATGCAGTTAAGTCTTACCCAGGTCTGGCATGGTTGTAAATGACCATTAAGAAATGAACGCAGTTAAAGTCTTACCCAGGACTGGCATGGTTGTAAATGACCATTAAGAAATAATGCAGTTAAGTCTTACCCAGGACTGGCATGGTTGTAAATGACCATTAACAAATGAATGCTGTTTAAAGTATTACCCAGGACTGGCATGGTTGTAAATGACCATTAAGAAATGACTGCAGTTAAGTCTTACCCAGGACTGGCATGGTTGTAAATGACCATTAAAAAATAATGCAGTTAAGTCTTACCCAGGACTGGCATGGTTGTAAATGACCATTAAGAAATGAATGCTGTTTAAAGTCTTACCCAGGACTGGCATGGTTGTAAATGACCATTAAGAAATGACTGCAGTTAAGTCTTACCCAGGACTGGCATGGTAGTAAATGACCATTAAGAAATAATGCAGTTAAGTCTTACCCAGGACTGGCATGGTTGTAAATGACCATTAAGAATTTAATGCAGTTTAAAGTTTTACCCAGGACTGGCATGGTTGGAAATGACCATTAAGAAATAATGCAGTTAAGTCTTACCCAGGACTGACATGGTTGTAAATGACCATTAAGAAATGAATGCTGTTTAAAGTCTTACCCAGGACTGACATGGTTGTAAATGACCATTAAGAAGTAATGCAGTTAAGTCTTACCCAGGACTGGCATGGTTGTAAATGACCATTAAGAAATGAATGCATTTTAAAGTCTTACCCAGGACTGGCATGGTTGTATATGACCATTAAGAAATAATGCAGTTAAGTCTTACCCAGGACTGGCATGGTTGTAAATGACCATTAAGAAATGACTGCAGTTAAGTCTTACCCAGGACTGGCATGGTTGTAAATGACCATTAAGAAATGAATGCTGTTTAAAGTCTCACCCAGGACTGGCATGGTTGTAAATGACCATTAAGAAATAATGCAGTTAAGTCTTACCCAGGACTGGCATGGTTGTAAATGACCATTAAGAAATAAATGCTGTTTAAAGTGTTACCCAGGACTGGCATGGTTGTAAATGACCATTAAGAAATAATTGCAGTTAAGTCTTACCCAGGACTGGCATGGTAGTAAATGACCATTAAGAAATAATGCAGTTAAGTCTTACCCAGGACTGGCATGGTTGTAAATGACCATTAACAAATTAATGCAGTTTAAAGTCTTACCCAGGACTGGCATGGTTGTAAATGACCATTAAGAAATGACTGCTGTTAAGACTTACCCAGGACTGGCATGGTTGTAAATGACCATTAAGAAATAATGCAGTTAAGTCTTACCCAGGACTGGCATGGTTGTAAATGACCATTAAGAAATGAATGCAGTTTAATGTCTTACCCAGGACTGTCATGGTTGTAAATGACCATTAAGAAATGACTGCAGTTAAGTCTTACCCAGGACTGGCATGGTTGTAAATGACCATTAAGAAATAATGCAGTTAAGTCTTACCCAGGATTGGCATGGTTGTAAATGACCATTAAGAAATGAATGCAGTTTAAAGTCGTACCCAGGACTGGCATGGTTGTAAATGACCATTAAGAAATAATGCAGTTAAGTCTTACCCAGGCCTGGCATTGTTGTAAATGACCATTAAGAAATGAATGCTGTTTAAAGTTTTACCCAGGACTGGCATGGTTGTAAATGACCATTAAGAAATGACTGCAGTTAAGTCTTACCCAGGACTGGCATGGTTGTAAATGACCATTAAGAAATGAATGCAGTTTAAAGTCTTACCCAGGACTGGCATGGTTGTAAATGACCATTAAGAAATGAATGCTGTTTAAAGTCTTACCCAGGACTGGCATGGTTGTAAATGACCATTAAGAAATGACTGCAGTTAAGTCTTACCCAGGACTGGCATGGTAGTAAATGACCATTAAGAAATAATGCAGTTAAGTCTTACCCAGGACTGGCATGGTTGTAAATGACCATTAAGAATTTAATGCAGTTTAAAGTTTTACCCAGGACTGGCATGGTTGGAAATGACCATTAAGAAATAATGCAGTTAAGTCTTACCCAGGACTGACATGGTTGTAAATGACCATTAAGAAATGAATGCTGTTTAAAGTCTTACCCAGGACTGACATGGTTGTAAATGACCATTAAGAAGTAATGCAGTTAAGTCTTACCCAGGACTGGCATGGTTGTAAATGACCATTAAGAAATGAATGCATTTTAAAGTCTTACCCAGGACTGGCATGGTTGTATATGACCATTAAGAAATAATGCAGTTAAGTCTTACCCAGGACTGGCATGGTTGTAAATGACCATTAAGAAATGACTGCAGTTAAGTCTTACCCTGGACTGGCATGGTTGTAAATGACCATTAAGGAATGACTGCAGTTAAGTCTTACCCTGGACTGGCATGGTTGTAAATGACCATTAAGAAATGACTGCAGTTAAGTCTTACCCAGGACTGGCATGGTTGTAAATGACCATTAAGAAATGAATGCTGTTCAAAGTCTTACCCAGGACTGGCATGGTTGTAAATGACCATTAAGAAATGAATGCTGTTATGTCTTACCCAGGACTGGCAGGGTTGTAAATGACCATTAAAAAATAATGCAGTTAAGTCTTACCCAGGACTGGCATGGTTGTAAATGACCATTAAGAAATAATGCAGTTAAGTCTTACCCAGGACTGGCATGGTTGTAAATGACCATTAAGAAATGAATGCTGTTTAAAGTCTCACCCAGTACTGGCATGGTTGTAAATGACCATTAAGAAATAATGCAGGTAAGTCTTACCCAGGACTGGCATGGTTGTAAATGACCATTAAGAAATGAATGCTGTTTAAAGTCTTACCCAGGACTGGCATGGTTGTAAATGACCATTAAGAAATGAGTGCAGTTAAGTCTTACCCAGAACTGGCATGGTAGTAAATGACCATTAAGAAATAATGCAGTTAACTCTTACCCAGGACTGGCATGGTTGTAAATGACCATTAAGAAATTAATGCAGTTTAAAGTCTTACCCAGGACTGGCATGGTTGTAAATGACCATTAAGAAATGACTGCTGTTAAGACTTACCCAGGACTGGCATGGTTGTAAATGACCATTAAGAAATAATGCAGTTAAGTCTTACCCAGGACTGGCATGGTTGTAAATGACCATTAAGAAATGAATGCAGTTTAATGTCTTACCCAGGACTGTCATGGTTGTAAATGACCATTAAGAAATGACTGCAGTTAAGTCTTACCCAGGACTGGCATGGTTGTAAATGACCATTAAGAAATAATGCAGTTAAGTCTTACCCAGGATTGGCATGGTTGTAAATGACCATTAAGAAATGTATGCAGTTTAAAGTCTTACCCAGGACTGGCATGGTTGTAAATGACCATTAAGAAATAATGCAGTTAAGTCTTACCCAGGACTGGCATTGTTGTAAATGACCATTAAGAAATGAATGCTGTTTAAAGTTTTACCCAGGACTGGCATGGTTGTAAATGACCATTAAGAAATGACTGCAGTTAAGTCTTACCCAGGACTGGCATGTTTGTAAATGACCATTAAGAAATGAATGCAGTTTAAAGTCTTACCCAGGACTGGCATGGTTGTAAATGACCATTAAAAAATAATGCAGTTAAGTCTTACCCAGGACTGGCATGGTTGTAAATGACCATTAAGAAATGAATGCTGTTTAAATTCTTACCCAGGACTGGCATGATTGTAAATGACCATTAAGAAATGACTGCAGTTAAGTCTTACCCAGGATTGGCATGGTTGTAAATGACCATTAAGAAATGACTGCAGTTAAGTCTTACCCAGGACTGGCATGGTTGTAAATGACCATTAAGAAATGACTGCAGTTAAGTTTTACCCAGGACTGGCCTGGTTGTAAATGACCATTAATAAATGTTTGCAGTTAAGTCTTACCCAGGACTGGCATGGTTGTAAATGACCATTAAGAAATGACTGCAGTTAAGTCCTACCCTGGACTGGCATGGTTGTAAATGACCATTAAGAAATAACTGCAGTTAAGTCTTACCCAGGACTGGCATGGTTGTAAATGACCATTAAGAAATGACTGCAGTTAAGTCTTACACAGGACTGGCATGGTTGTAAATGACCATTAAGAAATGACTGCAGTTAAGTCTTACCCTGGACTGGCATGGTTGTAAATGACCATTAAGAAATGACTGCAGTTAAGTCTTACCCAGGACTGGCATGGTTGTAAATGACCATTAAGTAATGAATGCAGTTTAAAGTCTTACCCAGGACTGGCATGGTTGTAAATGACCATTAAGAAATGACTGCAGTTAAGTCTTACCCGGGACTGGCATGGTTGTAAATGACCATTAAGAAATAATGCAGTTAAGTCTTACCCAGGTCTGGCATGGTTGTAAATGACCATTAAGAAATGAATGCAGTTAAAGTCTTACCCAGGACTGGCATGGTTGTAAATGACCATTAAGAAATAATTCAGTTAAGTCTTACGCAGGAGTGGCATGGTTGTAAATGACCATTAAGAAATGAATGCTGTTTAAAGTATTACCCAGGACTGGCATGGTTGTAAATGACCATTAAGAAATGACTGCAGTTAAGTCCTACCCTGGACTGGCATGGTTGTAAATGACCATTAAGAAATGACTGCAGTTAAGTCTTACCCAGGACTGGCATGGTCGTAAATGACCATTAATAAATAATGCAGTTAAATCTTACCCAGGACTGGCATGGTTGTAAATGACCATTAAGAAATGAATGCAGTTTAAAGTCTTACCCAGGACTGGCATGGTTGTAAATGACCATTAAGAAATGACTGCAGTTAAGTCTTACCCAGGACTGGCATGGTTGTAAATGACCATTAAGAAATAATGCAGTTAAGACTTACCCAGGACTGGCATGGTTGTAAATGACCATTAAGTAATGAATGCAGTGAAGTCTTACCCAGGATTGGCATGGTTGCAAATGACCATTAAGTAATGAATGCAGTGAAGTCTTACCCAGGATTGGCATGGTTGTAAATGACCATTAAGAAATGAAAGCAGTTTAAAGTCTTACCCAGGACTGGCATGGTTGTAAATGACCATTAAGAAATGAATGCAGTTTAAAGTCTTACCCAGGACTGGCATGGTTGTAAATGACCATTAAGAAATGACTGCAGTTAAGTCTTACCCAGGACTGGCATGGTTGTAAATGACCATTAAGAAATGAATGCTGTTTAAAGTCTTACCCAGGACTGACATGGTTGTAAATGACCATTAAGAAGTAATGCAGTTAAGTCTTACCCAGGACTGGCATGGTTGTAAATGACCATTAAGAAATGAATGCATTTTAAAGTCTTACCCAGGACTGGCATGGTTGTATATGACCATTAAGAAATAATGCAGTTAAGTCTTACCCAGGACTGGCATGGTTGTAAATGACCATTAAGAAATGACTGCAGTTAAGTCTTACCCTGGACTGGCATGGTTGTAAATGACCATTAAGAAATGACTGCAGTTAAGTCTTACCCAGGACTGGCATGGTTGTAAATGACCATTAAGGAATGACTGCAGTTAAGTCTTACCCAGGACTGGCATGGTTGTAAATGACCATTAAGAAATGACTGCAGTTAAGTCTTACCCAGGACTGGCATGGTTGTAAATGACCATTAAGAAATGACTGCAGTTAAGTCTTACCCTGGACTGGCATGGTTGTAAATGACCATTAAGAAATGACTGCAGTTAAGTCTTACCCAGGACTGGCATGGTTGTAAATGACCATTAAGAAATAATGCAGTTAAGTCTTACCCAGGACTGGCATGGTTGTAAATGACCATTAAGAAATGAATGCTGTTATGTCTTACCCAGGACTGGCAGGGTTGTAAATGACCATTAAAAAATAATGCAGTTAAGTCTTACCCAGGACTGGCATGGTTGTAAATGACCATTAAGAAATAATGCAGTTAAGTCTTACCCAGGACTGGCATGGTTGTAAATGACCATTAAGAAATGAATGCTGTTTAAAGTCTCACCCAGGACTGGCATGGTTGTAAATGACCATTAAGAAATAATGCAGTTAAGTCTTACCCAGGACTGGCATGGTTGTAAATGACCATTAAGAAATGAATGCTGTTTAAAGTCTTACCCAGGACTGGCATGGTAGTAAATGACCATTAAGAAATAATGCAGTTAAGTCTTACCCAGGACTGGCATGGTTGTAAATGACCATTAAGAAATTAATGCAGTTTAAAGTCTTACCCAGGACTGGCATGGTTGTAAATGACCATTAAGAAATGACTGCAGTTAAGACTTACCCAGGACTGGCATGGTTGTAAATGACGATTAAGAAATAATGCAGTTAAGTCTTACCCAGGACTGGCATGGTTGTAAATGACCATTAAGAAATGAATGCAGTTTAAAGTCTTACCCAGGACTGGCATGGTTGTAAATGACCATTAAGAAATAATGCAGTTAAGTCTTACCCAGGACTGGCATTGTTGTAAATGACCATTAAGAAATGAATGCTGTTTAAAGTTTTACCCAGGACTGGCATGGTTGTAAATGACCATTAAGAAATGACTGCAGTTAAGTCTTACCCAGGACTGGCATGGTTGTATATGACCATTAAGAAATGAATGCAGTTTCAAGTCTTACCCAGGACTGGCATGGTTGTAAATGACCATTAAAAAATAATGCAGTTAAGTCTTACCCAGGACTGGCATGGTTGTAAATGACCATTAAGAAATGAATGCTGTTTAAATTCTTACCCAGGACTGGCATGATTGTAAATGACCATTAAGAAATGACTGCAGTTAAGTCTTACCCAGGATTGGCATGGTTGTAAATGACCATTAAGAAATGACTGCAGTTAAGTCTTACCCAGGACTGGCATGGTTGTAAATGACCATTAAGAAATGACTGCAGTTAAGTCTTACCCAGGACTGGCATGGTAGTAAATGACCATTAAGAAATAATGCAGTTAAGTCTTACCCAGGACTGGCATGGTTGTAAATGACCATTAAGAATTTAATGCAGTTTAAAGTTTTACCCAGGACTGGCATGGTTGGAAATGACCATTAAGAAATAATGCAGTTAAGTCTTACCCAGGACTGACATGGTTGTAAATGACCATTAAGAAATGAATGCTGTTTAAAGTCTTACCCAGGACTGACATGGTTGTAAATGACCATTAAGAAGTAATGCAGTTAAGTCTTACCCAGGACTGGCATGGTTGTAAATGACCATTAAGAAATGAATGCATTTTAAAGTCTTACCCAGGACTGGCATGGTTGTATATGACCATTAAGAAATAATGCAGTTAAGTCTTACCCAGGACTGGCATGGTTGTAAATGACCATTAAGAAATGACTGCAGTTAAGTCTTACCCTGGACTGGCATGGTTGTAAATGACCATTAAGGAATGACTGCAGTTAAGTCTTACCCTGGACTGGCATGGTTGTAAATGACCATTAAGAAATGACTGCAGTTAAGTCTTACCCAGGACTGGCATGGTTGTAAATGACCATTAAGAAATGAATGCTGTTCAAAGTCTTACCCAGGACTGGCATGGTTGTAAATGACCATTAATAAATGAATGCTGTTATGTCTTACCCAGGACTGGCAGGGTTGTAAATGACCATTAAAAAATAATGCAGTTAAGTCTTACCCAGGACTGGCATGGTTGTAAATGACCATTAAGAAATAATGCAGTTAAGTCTTACCCAGGACTGGCATGGTTGTAAATGACCATTAAGAAATGAATGCTGTTTAAAGTCTCACCCAGGACTGGCATGGTTGTAAATGACCATTAAGAAATAATGCAGTTAAGTCTTACCCAGGACTGGCATGGTTGTAAATGACCATTAAGAAATGAATGCTGTTTAAAGTGTTACCCAGGACTGGCATGGTTGTAAATGACCATTAAGAAATGATTGCAGTTAAGTCTTACCCAGGACTGGCATGGTAGTAAATGACCATTAAGAAATAATGCAGTTAAGTCTTACCCAGGACTGGCATGGTTGTAAATGACCATTAAGAAATTAATGCAGTTTAAAGTCTTACCCAGGACTGGCATGGTTGTAAATGACCATTAAGAAATGACTGCTGTTAAGACTTACCCAGGACTGGCATGGTTGTAAATGACCATTAAGAAATAATGCAGTTAAGTCTTACCCAGGACTGGCATGGTTGTGAATGACCATTAAGAAATGAATGCAGTTTAATGTCTTACCCAGGACTGTCATGGTTGTAAATGACCATTAAGAAATGACTGCAGTTAAGTCTTACCCAGGACTGGCATGGTTGTAAATGACCATTAAGAAATAATGCAGTTAAGTCTTACCCAGGATTGGCATGGTTGTAAATGACCATTAAGAAATGAATGCAGTTTAAAGTCTTACCCAGGACTGGCATGGTTGTAAATGACCATTAAGAAATAATGCAGTTAAGTCTTACCCAGGACTGGCATTGTTGTAAATGACCATTAAGAAATGAATGCTGTTTAAAGTTTTACCCAGGACTGGCATGGTTGTAAATGACCATTAAGAAATGACTGCAGTTAAGTCTTACCCAGGACTGGCATGGTTGTAAATGACCATTAAGAAATGAATGCAGTTTAAAGTCTTACCCAGGACTGGCATGGTTGTAAATGACCATTAAAAAATAAGGCAGTTAAGTCTTACCCAGGACTGGCATGGTTGTAAATGACCATTAAGAAATGAATGCTGTTTAAATTCTTACCCAGGACTGGCATGATTGTAAATGACCATTAAGAAATGACTGCAGTTAAGTCTTACCCAGGATTGGCATGGTTGTAAATGACCATTAAGAAATGACTGCAGTTAAGTCTTACCCAGGACTGGCATGGTTGTAAATGACCATTAAGAAATGACTGCAGTTAAGTTTTACCCAGGACTGGCCTGGTTGTAAATGACCATTAATAAATGTTTGCAGTTAAGTCTTACCCAGGACTGGCATGGTTGTAAATGACCATTAAGAAATGACTGCAGTTAAGTCCTACCCTGGACTGGCATGGTTGTAAATGACCATTAAGAAATGACTGCAGTTAAGTCTTACCCAGGACTGGCATGGTTGTAAATGACCATTAAGAAATGACTGCAGTTAAGTCTTACCCAGGACTGGCATGGTTGTAAATGACCAGGAAGTAATGACTGCAGTTAAGTCTTTCCCAGGACTGGCATGGTTGTAAATGACCATTAAGAAATGACTGCAGTTAAGTCTTACACAGGACTGGCATGGTTGTAAATGACCATTAAGAAATGACTGCAGTTAAGTCTTACCCTGGACTGGCATGGTTGTAAATGACCATTAAGAAATGACTGCAGTTAAGTCTTACCCAGGACTGGCATGGTTGTAAATGACCATTAAGTAATGAATGCAGTTTAAAGTCTTACCCAGGACTGGCATGGTTGTAAATGACCATTAAGAAATAATGCAGTTAAGTCTTACCCAGGTCTGGCATGGTTGTAAATGACCATTAAGAAATGAATGCAGTTAAAGTCTTACCCAGGACTGGCATGGTTGTAAATGACCATTAAGAAATAATGCAGTTAAGTCTTACGCAGGACTGGCATGGTTGTAAATGACCATTAAGAAATGAATGCTGTTTAAAGTATTACCCAGGACTGGCATGGTTGTAAATGACCATTAAGAAATGACTGCAGTTAAGTCTTACCCAGGACTGGCATGGTTGTAAATGACCATTAAGAAATAATGCAGTTAAGACTTACCCAGGACTGGCATGGTTGTAAATGACCATTAAGTAATGAATGCAGTGAAGTCTTACCCAGGATTGGCATGGTTGCAAATGACCATTAAGTAATGAATGCAGTGAAGTCTTACCCAGGATTGGCATGGTTGTAAATGACCATTAAGAAATGAAAGCAGTTTAAAGTCTTACCCAGGACTGGCATGGTTGTAAATGACCATTAAGAAATGAATGCAGTTTAAAGTCTTACCCAGGACTGGCATGGTTGTAAATGACCATTAAGAAATGACTGCAGTTAAGTCTTACCCAGGACTGGCATGGTTGTAAATGACCATTAAGAAATGAATGCTGTTTAAAGTCTTACCCAGGACTGACATGGTTGTAAATGACCATTAAGAAGTAATGCAGTTAAGTCTTACCCAGGACTGGCATGGTTGTAAATGACCATTAAGAAATGAATGCATTTTAAAGTCTTACCCAGGACTGGCATGGTTGTATATGACCATTAAGAAATAATGCAGTTAAGTCTTACCCAGGACTGGCATGGTTGTAAATGACCATTAAGAAATGACTGCAGTTAAGTCTTACCCTGGACTGGCATGGTTGTAAATGACCATTAAGAAATGACTGCAGTTAAGTCTTACCCAGGACTGGCATGGTTGTAAATGACCATTAAGGAATAACTGCAGTTAAGTCTTACCCAGGACTGGCATGGTTGTAAATGACCATTAAGAAATGACTGCAGTTAAGTCTTACCCAGGACTGGCATGGTTGTAAATGACCATTAAGAAATGACTGCAGTTAAGTCTTACCCTGGACTGGCATGGTTGTAAATGACCATTAAGAAATGACTGCAGTTAAGTCTTACCCAGGACTGGCATGGTTGTAAATGACCATTAAGAAATAATGCAGTTAAGTCTTACCCAGGACTGGCATGGTTGTAAATGACCATTAAGAAATGAATGCTGTTATGTCTTACCCAGGACTGGCAGGGTTGTAAATGACCATTAAAAATAATGCAGTTAAGTCTTACCCAGGACTGGCATGGTTGTAAATGACCATTAAGAAATAATGCAGTTAAGTCTTACCCAGGACTGGCATGGTTGTAAATGACCATTAAGAAATGAATGCTGTTTAAAGTCTCACCCAGGACTGGCATGGTTGTAAATGACCATTAAGAAATAATGCAGTTAAGTCTTACCCAGGACTGGCATGGTTGTAAATGACCATTAAGAAATGAATGCTGTTTAAAGTCTTACCCAGGACTGGCATGGTAGTAAATGACCATTAAGAAATAATGCAGTTAAGTCTTACCCAGGACTGGCATGGTTGTAAATGACCATTAAGAAATTAATGCAGTTTAAAGTCTTACCCAGGACTGGCATGGTTGTAAATGACCATTAAGAAATGACTGCAGTTAAGACTTACCCAGGACTGGCATGGTTGTAAATGACGATTAAGAAATAATGCAGTTAAGTCTTACCCAGGACTGGCATGGTTGTAAATGACCATTAAGAAATGAATGCAGTTTAAAGTCTTACCCAGGACTGGCATGGTTGTAAATGACCATTAAGAAATAATGCAGTTAAGTCTTACCCAGGACTGGCATTGTTGTAAATGACCATTAAGAAATGAATGCTGTTTAAAGTTTTACCCAGGACTGGCATGGTTGTAAATTACCATTAAGAAATGACTGCAGTTAAGTCTTACCCAGGACTGGCATGGTTGTATATGACCATTAAGAAATGAATGCAGTTTAAAGTCTTACCCAGGACTGGCATGGTTGTAAATGACCATTAAAAAATAATGCAGTTAAGTCTTACCCAGGACTGGCATGGTTGTAAATGACCATTAAGAAATGAATGCTGTTTAAATTCTTACCCAGGACTGGCATGATTGTAAATGACCATTAAGAAATGACTGCAGTTAAGTCTTACCCAGGATTGGCATGGTTGTAAATGACCATTAAGAAATGACTGCAGTTAAGTCTTACCCAGGACTGGCATGGTTGTAAATGACCATTAAGAAATGACTGCAGTTAAGTTTTACCCAGGACTGGCCTGGTTGTAAATGACCATTAATAAATGACTGCAGTTAAGTCTTACCCAGTACTGGCATGGTTGTAAATGACCATTAAGAAATGACTGCAGTTAAGTCCTACCCTGGACTGGCATGGTTGTAAATGACCATTAAAAATGACTGCAGTTAAGTCTTACCCAGGACTGGCATGGTTGTAAATGACCATTAAGAAATGACTGCAGTTAAGTCTTACCCTGGACTGGCATGGTTGTAAATGGCCATTAAGAAATGACTGCAGTTAAGTCTTACCCAGGACTGGCATGGTTGTAAATGACCATTAAGTAATGAATGCAGTTAAGTCTTACCCAGGTCTGGCATGGTTGTAAATGACCATTAAGAAATGAATGCAGTTAAAGTCTTACCCAGGACTGGCATGGTTGTAAATGACCATTAAGAAATGACTGCAGTTAAGTCCTACCCTGGACTGGCATGGTTGTAAATGACCATTAAGAAATGACTGCAGTTAAGTCTTACCCAGGACTGGCATGGTCGTAAATGACCATTAATAAATAATGCAGTTAAATCTTACCCAGGACTGGCATGGTTGTAAATGACCATTAAGAAATGAATGCAGTTTAAAGTCTTACCCAGGACTGGCATGGTTGTAAATGACCATTAAGAAATGACTGCAGTTAAGTCTTACCCAGGATTGGCATGGTTGTAAATGACCATTAAGAAATGAAAGCAGTTTAAAGTCTTACCAAGGACTGGCATGGTTGTAAATGAACATTAAGAAATAATGCAGTTAAGTCTTACCCAGGACTGGCATGGTTGTAAATGACCATTAAGAAATAATGCAGTTAAGACTTACCCAGGACTGGCATGGTTGTAAATGACCATTAAGTAATGAATGCAGTGAAGTCTTACCCAGGATTGGCATGGTTACAAATGACCATTAAGTAATGAATGCAGTGAAGTCTTACCCAGGATTGGCATGGTTGTAAATGACCATTAAGAAATGAAAGCAGTTTAAAGTCTTACCAAGGACTGGCATGGTTGTAAATGAACATTAAGAAATAATGCAGTTAAGTCTTACCCAGGACTGGCATGGTTGTAAATGACCATTAAGAAATGAATGCAGTTTAAAGTCTTACCCAGGACTGGCATGGTTGTAAATGACCATTAAGAAATGACTGCAGTTAAGTCTTACCCAGGACTGGCATGGTTGTAAATGACCATTAAGAAATGAATGCAGTTTAAAGTCTTACCCAGGACTGGCATGGTTGTAAATGACCATTAAGAAATGAATGCTGTTTAAAGTCTTACCCAGGACTGGCATGGTTGTAAATGACCATTAAGAAATGACTGCAGTTAAGTCTTACCCAGGACTGGCATGGTAGTAAATGACCATTAAGAAATAATGCAGTTAAGTCTTACCCAGGACTGGCATGGTTGTAAATGACCATTAAGAATTTAATGCAGTTTAAAGTTTTACCCAGGACTGGCATGGTTGTAAATGACCATTAAGAAATAATGCAGTTAAGTCTTACCCAGGACTGGCATGGTTGTAAATGACCATTAAGAAATGAATGCTGTTTAAAGTCTTACCCAGGACTGGCATGGTAGTAAATGACCATTAAGAAATAATGCAGTTAAGTCTTACCCAGGACTGGCATGGTTGTAAATGACCATTAAGAAATTAATGCAGTTTAAAGTCTTACCCAGGACTGGCATGGTTGTAAATGACCATTAAGAAATGACTGCAGTTAAGACTTACCCAGGACTGGCATGGTTGTAAATGACGATTAAGAAATAATGCAGTTAAGTCTTACCCAGGACTGGCATGGTTGTAAATGACCATTAAGAAATGAATGCAGTTTAAAGTCTTACCCAGGACTGGCATGGTTGTAAATGACCATTAAGAAATAATGCAGTTAAGTCTTACCCAGGACTGGCATTGTTGTAAATGACCATTAAGAAATGAATGCTGTTTAAAGTTTTACCCAGGACTGGCATGGTTGTAAATTACCATTAAGAAATGACTGCAGTTAAGTCTTACCCAGGACTGGCATGGTTGTATATGACCATTAAGAAATGAATGCAGTTTAAAGTCTTACCCAGGACTGGCATGGTTGTAAATGACCATTAAAAAATAATGCAGTTAAGTCTTACCCAGGACTGGCATGGTTGTAAATGACCATTAAGAAATGAATGCTGTTTAAATTCTTACCCAGGACTGGCATGATTGTAAATGACCATTAAGAAATGACTGCAGTTAAGTCTTACCCAGGATTGGCATGGTTGTAAATGACCATTAAGAAATGACTGCAGTTAAGTCTTACCCAGGACTGGCATGGTTGTAAATGACCATTAAGAAATGACTGCAGTTAAGTTTTACCCAGGACTGGCCTGGTTGTAAATGACCATTAATAAATGACTGCAGTTAAGTCTTACCCAGTACTGGCATGGTTGTAAATGACCATTAAGAAATGACTGCAGTTAAGTCCTACCCTGGACTGGCATGGTTGTAAATGACCATTAAAAATGACTGCAGTTAAGTCTTACCCAGGACTGGCATGGTTGTAAATGACCATTAAGAAATGACTGCAGTTAAGTCTTACCCTGGACTGGCATGGTTGTAAATGGCCATTAAGAAATGACTGCAGTTAAGTCTTACCCAGGACTGGCATGGTTGTAAATGACCATTAAGTAATGAATGCAGTTAAGTCTTACCCAGGTCTGGCATGGTTGTAAATGACCATTAAGAAATGAATGCAGTTAAAGTCTTACCCAGGACTGGCATGGTTGTAAATGACCATTAAGAAATGACTGCAGTTAAGTCCTACCCTGGACTGGCATGGTTGTAAATGACCATTAAGAAATGACTGCAGTTAAGTCTTACCCAGGACTGGCATGGTCGTAAATGACCATTAATAAATAATGCAGTTAAATCTTACCCAGGACTGGCATGGTCGTAAATGACCATTAATAAATAATGCAGTTAAATCTTACCCAGGACTGGCATGGTTGTAAATGACCATTAAGAAATGAATGCAGTTTAAAGTCTTACCCAGGACTGGCATGGTTGTAAATGACCATTAAGAAATGACTGCAGTTAAGTCTTACCCAGGACTGGCATGGTTGTAAATGACCATTAAGAAATGAATTCAGTTTAAAGTCTTACCCAGGACTGGCATGGTTGTAAATGACCATTAAGAAATGAATGCTGTTTAAAGTCTTACCCAGGACTGGCATGGTTGTAAATGACCATTAAGAAATGACTGCAGTTAAGTCTTACCCAGGACTGGCATGGTAGTAAATGACCATTAAGAAATAATGCAGTTAAGTCTTACCCAGGACTGGCATGGTTGTAAATGACCATTAAGAATTTAATGCAGTTTAAAGTTTTACCCAGGACTGGCATGGTTGGAAATGACCATTAAGAAATAATGCAGTTAAGTCTTACCCAGGACTGACATGGTTGTAAATGACCATTAAGAAATGAATGCTGTTTAAAGTCTTACCCAGGACTGACATGGTTGTAAATGACCATTAAGAAGTAATGCAGTTAAGTCTTACCCAGGACTGGCATGGTTGTAAATGACCATTAAGAAATAATGCAGTTAAGTCTTACCCAGGACTGGCATGGTTGTAAATGACCATTAAGAAATGAATGCTGTTATGTCTTACCCAGGACTGGCAGGGTTGTAAATGACCATTAAAAATAATGCAGTTAAGTCTTACCCAGGACTGGCATGGTTGTAAATGACCATTAAGAAATAATGCAGTTAAGTCTTACCCAGGACTGGCATGGTTGTAAATGACCATTAAGAAATGAATGTTGTTTAAAGTCTCACCCAGGACTGGCATGGTTGTAAATGACCATTAAGAAATAATGCAGTTAAGTCTTACCCAGGACTGGCATGGTTGTAAATGACCATTAAGAAATTAATGCAGTTTAAAGTCTTACCCAGGACTGGCATGGTTGTAAATGACCATTAAGAAATGACTGCAGTTAAGACTTACCCAGGACTGGCATGGTTGTAAATGACGATTAAGAAATAATGCAGTTAAGTCTTACCCAGGACTGGCATGGTTGTAAATGACCATTAAGAAATGAATGCAGTTTAAAGTCTTACCCAGGACTGGCATGGTTGTAAATGACCATTAAGAAATAATGCAGTTAAGTCTTACCCAGGACTGGCATTGTTGTAAATGACCATTAAGAAATGAATGCTGTTTAAAGTTTTACCCAGGACTGGCATGGTTGTAAATTACCATTAAGAAATGACTGCAGTTAAGTCTTACCCAGGACTGGCATGGTTGTATATGACCATTAAGAAATGAATGCAGTTTAAAGTCTTACCCAGGACTGGCATGGTTGTAAATGACCATTAAAAAATAATGCAGTTAAGTCTTACCCAGGACTGGCATGGTTGTAAATGACCATTAAGAAATGAATGCTGTTTAAATTCTTACCCAGGACTGGCATGATTGTAAATGACCATTAAGAAATGACTGCAGTTAAGTCTTACCCAGGATTGGCATGGTTGTAAATGACCATTAAGAAATGACTGCAGTTAAGTCTTACCCAGGAATGGCATGGTTGTAAATGACCATTAAGAAATGACTGCAGTTAAGTTTTACCCAGGACTGGCCTGGTTGTAAATGACCATTAATAAATGACTGCAGTTAAGTCTTACCCAGTACTGGCATGGTTGTAAATGACCATTAAGAAATGACTGCAGTTAAGTCCTACCCTGGACTGGCATGGTTGTAAATGACCATTAAAAATGACTGCAGTTAAATCTTACCCAGGACTGGCATGGTTGTAAATGACCATTAAGAAATGACTGCAGTTAAGTCTTACCCTGGACTGGCATGGTTGTAAATGGCCATTAAGAAATGACTGCAGTTAAGTCTTACCCAGGACTGGCATGGTTGTAAATGACCATTAAGTAATGAATGCAGTTAAGTCTTACCCAGGTCTGGCATGGTTGTAAATGACCATTAAGAAATGAATGCAGTTAAAGTCTTACCCAGGACTGGCATGGTTGTAAATGACCATTAAGAAATAATGCAGTTAAGTCTTACGCAGGACTGGCATGGTTGTAAATGACCATTAAGAAATGAATGCTGTTTAAAGTATTACCCAGGACTGGCATGGTTGTAAATGACCATTAAGAAATGACTGCAGTTAAGTCCTACCCTGGACTGGCATGGTTGTAAATGACCATTAAGAAATGACTGCAGTTAAGTCTTACCCAGGACTGGCATGGTCGTAAATGACCATTAATAAATAATGCAGTTAAATCTTACCCAGGACTGGCATGGTTGTAAATGACCATTAAGAAATGAATGCAGTTTAAAGTCTTACCCAGGACTGGCATGGTTGTAAATGACCATTAAGAAATGACTGCAGTTAAGTCTTACCCAGGATTGGCATGGTTGTAAATGACCATTAAGAAATGAAAGCAGTGAAGTCTTACCCAGGATTGGCATGGTTGCAAATGACCATTAAGTAATGAATGCAGTGAAGTCTTACCCAGGATTGGCATGGTTGTAAATGACCATTAAGAAATGAAAGCAGTTTAAAGTCTTACCAAGGACTGGCATGGTTGTAAATGAACATTAAGAAATAATGCAGTTAAGTCTTACCCAGGACTGGCATGGTTGTAAATGACCATTAAGAAATGAATGCAGTTTAAAGTCTTACCCAGGACTGGCATGGTTGTAAATGACCATTAAGAAATGACTGCAGTTAAGTCTTACCCAGGACTGGCATGGTTGTAAATGACCATTAAGAAATGAATGCAGTTTAAAGTCTTACCCAGGACTGGCATGGTTGTAAATGACCATTAAGAAATGAATGCTGTTTAAAGTCTTACCCAGGACTGGCATGGTTGTAAATGACCATTAAGAAATGACTGCAGTTAAGTCTTACCCAGGACTGGCATGGTAGTAAATGACCATTAAGAAATAATGCAGTTAAGTCTTACCCAGGACTGGCATGGTTGTAAATGACCATTAAGAATTTAATGCAGTTTAAAGTTTTACCCAGGACTGGCATGGTTGGAAATGACCATTAAGAAATAATGCAGTTAAGTCTTACCCAGGACTGACATGGTTGTAAATGACCATTAAGAAATGAATGCTGTTTAAAGTCTTACCCAGGACTGACATGGTTGTAAATGACCATTAAGAAGTAATGCAGTTAAGTCTTACCCAGGACTGGCATGGTTGTAAATGACCATTAAGAAATGAATGCATTTTAAAGTCTTACCCAGGACTGGCATGGTTGTATATGACCATTAAGAAATAATGCAGTTAAGTCTTACCCAGGACTGGCATGGTTGTAAATGACCATTAAGAAATGACTGCAGTTAAGTCTTACCCTGGACTGGCATGGTTGTAAATGACCATTAAGGAATGACTGCAGTTAAGTCTTACCCTGGACTGGCATGGTTGTAAATGACCATTAAGAAATGACTGCAGTTAAGTCTTACCCAGGACTGGCATGGTTGTAAATGACCATTAAGAAATGAATGCTGTTCAAAGTCTTACCCAGGACTGGCATGGTTGTAAATGACCATTAAGAAATGAATGCTGTTATGTCTTACCCAGGACTGGCAGGGTTGTAAATGACCATTAAAAAATAATGCAGTTAAGTCTTACCCAGGACTGGCATGGTTGTAAATGACCATTAAGAAATAATGCAGTTAAGTCTTACCCAGGACTGGCATGGATGTAAATGACCATTAAGAAATGAATGCTGTTTAAAGTCTCACCCAGGACTGGCATGGTTGTAAATGACCATTAAGAAATAATGCAGTTAAGTCTTACCCAGGACTGGCATGGTTGTAAATGACCATTAAGAAATGAATGCTGTTTAAAGTCTTACCCAGGACTGGCATGGTTGTAAATGACCATTAAGAAATGATTGCAGTTAAGTCTTACCCAGGACTGGCATGGTAGTAAATGACCATTAAGAAATAATGCAGTTAAGTCTTACCCAGGACTGGCATGGTTGTAAATGACCATTAAGAAATTAATGCAGTTTAAAGTCTTACCCAGGACTGGCATGGTTGTAAATGACCATTAAGAAATGACTGCTGTTAAGACTTACCCAGGACTGGCATGGTTGTAAATGACCATTAAGAAATAATGCAGTTAAGTCTTACCCAGGACTGGCATGGTTGTAAATGACCATTAAGAAATGAATGCAGTTTAATGTCTTACCCAGGACTGTCATGGTTGTAAATGACCATTAAGAAATGACTGCAGTTAAGTCTTACCCAGGACTGGCATGGTTGTAAATGACCATTAAGAAATAATGCAGTTAAGTCTTACCCAGGATTGGCATGGTTGTAAATGACCATTAAGAAATGAATGCAGTTTAAAGTCTTACCCAGGACTGGCATGGTTGTAAATGACCATTAAGAAATAATGCAGTTAAGTCTTACCCAGGACTGGCATTGTTGTAAATGACCATTAAGAAATGAATGCTGTTTAAAGTTTTACCCAGGACTGGCATGGTTGTAACTGACCATTAAGAAATGACTGCAGTTAAGTCTTACCCAGGAATGGCATGGTTGTAAATGACCATTAAGAAATGAATGCAGTTTAAAGTCTTACCCAGGACTGGCATGGTTGTAAATGACCATTAAGAAATGAATGCTGTTTAAATTCTTACCCAGGACTGGCATGATTGTAAATGACCATTAAGAAATGACTGCAGTTAAGTCTTACCCAGGATTGGCATGGTTGTAAATGACCATTAAGAAATGACTGCAGTTAAGTCTTACCCAGGACTGGCATGGTTGTAAATGACCATTAAGAAATGACTGCAGTTAAGTTTTACCCAGGACTGGCCTGGTTGTAAATGACCATTAATAAATGTTTGCAGTTAAGTCTTACCCAGGACTGGCATGGTTGTAAATGACCATTAAGAAATGACTGCAGTTAAGTCCTACCCTGGACTGGCATGGTTGTAAATGACCATTAAGAAATGACTGCAGTTAAGTCTTACCCAGGACTGGCATGGTTGTAAATGACCATTAAGAAATGACTGCAGTTAAGTCTTACCCAGGACTGGCATGGTTGTAAATGACCAGGAAGTAATGACTGCAGTTAAGTCTTTCCCAGGACTGGCATGGTTGTAAATGACCATTAAGAAATGACTGCAGTTAAGTCTTACACAGGACTGGCATGGTTGTAAATGACCATTAAGAAATGACTGCAGTTAAGTCTTACCCTGGACTGGCATGGTTGTAAATGACCATTAAGAAATGACTGCAGTTAAGTCTTACCCAGGACTGGCATGGTTGTAAATGACCATTAAGTAATGAATGCAGTTTAAAGTCTTACCCAGGACTGGCATGGTTGTAAATGACCATTAAGAAATGACTGCAGTTAAGTCTTACCCGGGACTGGCATGGTTGTAAATGACCATTAAGAAATAATGCAGTTAAGTCTTACCCAGGTCTGGCATGGTTGTAAATGACCATTAAGAAATGAATGCAGTTAAAGTCTTACCCAGGACTGGCATGGTTGTAAATGACCATTAAGAAATAATGCAGTTAAGTCTTACGCAGGACTGGCATGGTTGTAAATGACCATTAAGAAATGAATGCTGTTTAAAGTATTACCCAGGACTGGCATGGTTGTAAATGACCATTAAGAAATGACTGCAGTTAAGTCCTACCCTGGACTGGCATGGTTGTAAATGACCATTAAGAAATGACTGCAGTTAAGTCTTACCCAGGACTGGCATGGTCGTAAATGACCATTAATAAATAATGCAGTTAAATCTTACGCAGGACTGGCATGGTTGTAAATGACCATTAAGAAATGAATGCAGTTTAAAGTCTTACCCAGGACTGGCATGGTTGTAAATGACCATTAAGAAATGACTGCAGTTAAGTCTTACCCAGGACTGGCATGGTTGTAAATGACCATTAAGAAATAATGCAGTTAAGACTTACCCAGGACTGGCATGATTGTAAATGACCATTAAGTAATGAATGCAGTGAAGTCTTACCCAGGATTGGCATGGTTGCAAATGACCATTAAGTAATGAATGCAGTGAAGTCTTACCCAGGATTGGCATGGTTGTAAATGACCATTAAGAAATGAAAGCAGTTTAAAGTCTTACCCAGGACTGGCATGGTTGTAAATGACCATTAAGAAATGAATGCAGTTTAAAGTCTTACCCAGGACTGGCATGGTTGTAAATGACCATTAAGAAATGACTGCAGTTAAGTCTTACCCAGGACTGGCATGGTTGTAAATGACCATTAAGAAATGAATGCTGTTTAAAGTCTTACCCAGGACTGACATGGTTGTAAATGACCATTAAGAAGTAATGCAGTTAAGTCTTACCCAGGACTGGCATGGTTGTAAATGACCATTAAGAAATGAATGCATTTTAAAGTCTTACCCAGGACTGGCATGGTTGTATATGACCATTAAGAAATAATGCAGTTAAGTCTTACCCAGGACTGGCATGGTTGTAATGACCATTAAGAAATGACTGCAGTTAAGTCTTACCCTGGACTGGCATGGTTGTAAATGACCATTAAGAAATGACTGCAGTTAAGTCTTACCCAGGACTGGCATGGTTGTAAATGACCATTAAGGAATGACTGCAGTTAATTCTTACCCAGGACTGGCATGGTTGTAAATGACCATTAAGAAATGACTGCAGTTAAGTCTTACCCAGGACTGGCATGGTTGTAAATGACCATTAAGAAATGACTGCAGTTAAGTCTTACCCTGGACTGGCATGGTTGTAAATGACCATTAAGAAATGACTGCAGTTAAGTCTTACCCAGGACTGGCATGGTTGTAAATGACCATTAAGAAATAATGCAGTTAAGTCTTACCCAGGACTGGCATGGTTGTAAATGACCATTAAGAAATGAATGCTGTTATGTCTTACCCAGGACTGGCAGGGTTGTAAATGACCATTAAAAAATAATGCAGTTAAGTCTTACCCAGGACTGGCATGGTTGTAAATGACCATTAAGAAATAATGCAGTTAAGTCTTACCCAGGACTGGCATGGTTGTAAATGACCATTAAGAAATGAATGCTGTTTAAAGTCTCACCCAGGACTGGCATGGTTGTAAATGACCATTAAGAAATAATGCAGTTAAGTCTTACCCAGGACTGGCATGGTTGTAAATGACCATTAAGAAATGAATGCTGTTTAAAGTCTTACCCAGGACTGGCATGGTAGTAAATGACCATTAAGAAATAATGCAGTTAAGTCTTACCCAGGACTGGCATGGTTGTAAATGACCATTAAGAAATTAATGCAGTTTAAAGTCTTACCCAGGACTGGCATGGTTGTAAATGACCATTAAGAAATGACTGCAGTTAAGACTTACCCAGGACTGGCATGGTTGTAAATGACGATTAAGAAATAATGCAGTTAAGCCTTACCCAGGAATGGCATGGTTGTAAATGACCATTAAGAAATGAATGCAGTTAAGTCTTACCCAGGACTAGCATGGTTGTATATGACCATTAAGAAATGAATGCATTTTAAAGTCTTACCCAGGACTGGCATGGTTGTAAATGACCATTAAAAAATAATGCAGTTAAGTCTTACCCAGGACTGGCATGGTTGTAAATGACCATTAAGAAATGAATGCTTTTTAAATTCTTACCCAGGACTGGCATGATTGTAAATGACCATTACGAAATGACTGCAGTTAAGTCTTACCCAGGATTGGCATGGTTGCAAATGACCATTAAGAAATGACTGCAGTTAAGTCTTACCCAGGACTGGCATGATTGTAAATGACCATTAAGTAATGACTGCAGTTAAGTTTTACCCAGGACTGGCCTGGTTGTAAATGACCATTAATAAATGACTGCAGTTAAGTCTTACCCAGTACTGGCATGGTTGTAAATGACCATTAAGAAATGACTGCAGTTAAGTCCTACCCTGGACTGGCATGGTTGTAAATGACCATTAAAAATGACTGCAGTTAAGTCTTACCCAGGACTGGCATGGTTGTAAATGACCATTAAGAAATGACTGCAGTTAAGTCTTACCCTGGACTGGCATGGTTGTAAATGGCCATTAAGAAATGACTGCAGTTAAGTCTTACCCAGGACTGGCATGGTTGTAAATGACCATTAAGTAATGAATGCAGTTAAGTCTTACCCAGGTCTGGCATGGTTGTAAATGACCATTAAGAAATGAATGCAGTTAAAGTCTTACCCAGGACTGGCATGGTTGTAAATGACCATTAAGAAATAATGCGGTTAAGTCTTACGCAGGACTGGCATGGTTGTAAATGACCATTAAGAAATGAATGCTGTTTAAAGTATTACCCAGGACTGGCATGGTTGCAAATGACCATTAAGAAATGACTGCAGTTAAGTCCTACCCTGGACTGGCATGGTTGTAAATGACCATTAAGAAATGACTGCAGTTAAGTCTTACCCAGGACTGGCATGGTCGTAAATGACCATTAATAAATAATGCAGTTAAATCTTACCCAGGACTGGCATGGTTGTAAATGACCATTAAGAAATGAATGCAGTTTAAAGTCTTACCCAGGACTGGCATGGTTGTAAATGACCATTAAGAAATGACTGCAGTTAAGTCTTACCCAGGACTGGCATGGTTGTAAATGACCATTAAGAAATAATGCAGTTAAGACTTACCCAGGACTGGCATGGTTGTAAATGACCTTTAAGTAATGAATGCAGTGAAGTCTTACCCATGATTGGCATGGTTGCAAATGACCATTAAGTAATGAATGCAGGGAAGTCGTACCCAGGATTGGCATGGTTGTAAATGACCATTAAGAAATGAAAGCAGTTTAAAGTCTTACCAAGGACTGGCATGGTTGTAAATGAACATTAAGAAATAATGCAGTTAAGTCTTACCCAGGACTGGCATGGTTGTAAATGACCATTAAGAAATGAATGCAGTTTAAAGTCTTACCCAGGACTGGCATGGTTGTAAATGACCATTAAGAAATGACTGCAGTTAAGTCTTACCCAGGACTGGCATGGTTGTAAATGACCATTAAGAAATAATGCAGTTAAGTCTTACCCAGGTCTGGCATGGTTGTAAATGACCATTAAGAAATGAATGCAGTTAAAGTCTTACCCAGGACTGGCATGGTTGTAAATGACCATTAAGAAATAATGCAGTTAAGTCTTACTCAGAACTGGCATGGTTGTAAATGACCATTAAAAAATGAATGCTGTTTAAAGTATTAACCAGGACTGGCATGGTTGTAAATGACCATTAAGAAATGACTGCAGTTAAGTCTTACCCAGGACTGGCATGGTTGTAAATGACCATTAAGAAATAATGCAGTTAAGTCTTACCCAGGACTGGCATGGTTGTAAATGACCATTAAGAAATGAATGCTGTTTAAAGTCTTACCCAGGACTGGCATGGTTGTAAATGACCATTAAGGAATGACTGCAGTTAAGTCTTACCCTGGACTGGCATGGTTGTAAATGACCATTAAGAAATGAATGCTGTTTAAAGTCTCACCCAGGACTGGCATGGTTGTAAATGACCATTAAGAAATAATGCAGTTAAGTCTTACCCAGGACTGGCATGGTTGTAAATGACCATTAAGAAATGAATGCTGTTTAAAGTCTCACCCAGGACTGGCATGGTTGTAAATGACCATTAAGAAATAATGCAGTTAAGTCTTACCCAGGACTGGCATGGTTGTAAATGACCATTAAGAAATGAATGCTGTTTAAAGTCTTACCCAGGACTGGCATGGTAGTAAATGACCATTAAGAAATAATGCAGTTAAGTCTTACCCAGGACTGGCATGGTTGTAAATGACCATTAAGAAATTAATGCAGTTTAAAGTCTTACCCAGGACTGGCATGGTTGTAAATGACCATTAAGAAATGACTGCAGTTAAGACTTACCCAGGACTGGCATGGTTGTAAATGACGATTAAGAAATAATGCAGTTAAGCCTTACCCAGGAATGGCATGGTTGTAAATGACCATTAAGAAATGAATGCAGTTTAAAGTCTTACCCAGGACTGGCATGGTTGTAAATGACCATTAAGAAATAATGCAGTTAAGTCTTACCCAGGACTGGCATTGTTGTAAATGACCATTAAGAAATGAATGCTGTTTAAAGTTTTACCCAGGACTGGCATGGTTGTAAATGACCATTAAGAAATGACTGCAGTTAAGTCTTACCCAGGACTGGCATGGTTGTATATGACCATTAAGAAATGAATGCAGTTTAAAGTCTTACCCAGGACTGGCATGGTTGTAAATGACCATTAAAAAATAATGCAGTTAAGTCTTACCCAGGACTGGCATGGTTGTAAATGACCATTAAGAAATGAATGCTGTTTAAATTCTTACCCAGGACTGGCATGATTGTAAATGACCATTAAGAAATGACTGCAGTTAAGTCTTACCCAGGATTGGCATGGTTGCAAATGACCATTAAGAAATGACTGCAGTTAAGTCTTACCCAGGACTGGCATGGTTGTAAATGACCATTAAGAAATGACTGCAGTTAAGTTTTACCCAGGACTGGCCTGGTTGTAAATGACCATTAATAAATGACTGCAGTTAAGTCTTACCCAGTACTGGCATGGTTGTAAATGACCATTAAGAAATGACTGCAGTTAAGTCCTACCCTGGACTGGCATGGTTGTAAATGACCATTAAAAATGACTGCAGTTAAGTCTTACCCAGGACTGGCATGGTTGTAAATGACCATTAAGAAATGACTGCAGTTAAGTCTTACCCTGGACTGGCATGGTTGTAAATGGCAATTAAGAAATGACTGCAGTTAAGTCTTACCCAGGACTGGCATGGTTGTAAATGACCATTAAGTAATGAATGCAGTTAAGTCTTACCCAGGTCTGGCATGGTTGTAAATGACCATTAAGAAATGAATGCAGTTAAAGTCTTACCCAGGACTGGCATGGTTGTAAATGACCATTAAGAAATAATGCAGTTAAGTCTTACGCAGGACTGGCATGGTTGTAAATGACCATTAAGAAATGAATGCTGTTTAAAGTATTACCCAGGACTGGCATGGTTGTAAATGACCATTAAGAAATGACTGCAGTTAAGTCCTACCCTGGACTGGCATGGTTGTAAATGACCATTAAGAAATGACTGCAGTTAAGTCTTACCCAGGACTGGCATGGTCGTAAATGACCATTAATAAATAATGCAGTTAAATCTTACCCAGGACTGGCATGGTTGTAAATGACCATTAAGAAATGAATGCAGTTTAAAGTCTTACCCAGGACTGGCATGGTTGTAAATGACCATTAAGAAATGACTGCAGTTAAGTCTTACCCAGAACTGGCATGGTTGTAAATGACCATTAAGAAATAATGCAGTTAAGACTTACCCAGGACTGGCATGGTTGTAAATGACCATTAAGTAATGAATGCAGTGAAGTCTTACCCAGGATTGGCATGGTTGCAAATGACCATTAAGTAATGAATGCAGTGAAGTCTTACCCAGGATTGGCATGGTTGTAAATGACCATTAAGAAATGAAAGCAGTTTAAAGTCTTACCCAGGACTGGCATGGTTGTAAATGACCATTAAGAAATGAATGCAGTTTAAAGTCTTACCCAGGACTGGCATGGTTGTAAATGACCATTAAGAAATGACTGCAGTTAAGTCTTACCCAGGACTGGCATGGTTGTAAATGACCATTAAGAAATGAATGCTGTTTAAAGTCTTACCCAGGACTGACATGGTTGTAAATGACCATTAAGAAGTAATGCAGTTAAGTCTTACCCAGGACTGGCATGGTTGTAAATGACCATTAAGAAATGAATGCATTTTAAAGTCTTACCCAGGACTGGCATGGTTGTATATGACCATTAAGAAATAATGCAGTTAAGTCTTACCCAGGACTGGCATGGTTGTAAATGACCATTAAGAAATGACTGCAGTTAAGTCTTACCCTGGACTGGCATGGTTGTAAATGACCATTAAGAAATGACTGCAGTTAAGTCTTACCCAGGACTGGCATGGTTGTAAATGACCATTAAGGAATGACTGCAGTTAAGTCTTACCCAGGACTGGCATGGTTGTAAATGACCATTAAGAAATGACTGCAGTTAAGTCTTACCCAGGACTGGCATGGTTGTAAATGACCATTAAGAAATGACTGCAGTTAAGTCTTACCCTGGACTGGCATGGTTGTAAATGACCATTAAGAAATGACTGCAGTTAAGTCTTACCCAGGACTGGCATGGTTGTAAATGACCATTAAGAAATAATGCAGTTAAGTCTTACCCAGGACTGGCATGGTTGTAAATGACCATTAAGAAATGAATGCTGTTATGTCTTACCCAGGACTGGCAGGGTTGTAAATGACCATTAAAAAATAATGCAGTTAAGTCTTACCCAGGACTGGCATGGTTGCAAATGACCATTAAGAAATAATGCAGTTAAGTCTTACCCAGGACTGGCATGGTTGTAAATGAACATTAAGAAATGAATGCTGTTTAAAGTCTCACCCAGGACTGGCATGGTTGTAAATGACCATTAAGAAATAATGCAGTTAAGTCTTACCCAGGACTGGCATGGTTGTAAATGACCATTAAGAAATGAATGCTGTTTAAAGTCTTACCCAGGACTGGCATGGTAGTAAATGACCATTAAGAAATAATGCAGTTAAGTCTTACCAAGGACTGGCATGGTTGTAAATGACCATTAAGAAATTAATGCAGTTTAAAGTCTTACCCAGGACTGGCATGGTTGTAAATGACCATTAAGAAATGACTGCAGTTAAGACTTACCCAGGACTGGCATGGTTGTAAATGACGATTAAGAAATAATGCAGTTAAGTCTTACCCAGGACTGGCATGGTTGTAAATGACCATTAAGAAATGAATGCAGTTTAAAGTCTTACCCAGGACTGGCATGGTTGTAAATGACCATTAAGAAATAATGCAGTTAAGTCTTACCCAGGACTGGCATTGTTGTAAATGACCATTAAGAAATGAATGCTGTTTAAATTCTTACCCAGGACTGGCATGATTGTAAATGACCATTAAGAAATGACTGCAGTTAAGTCTTACCCAGGATTGGCATGGTTGTAAATGACCATTAAGAAATGACTGCAGTTAAGTCTTACCCAGGACTGGCATGGTTGTAAATGACCATTAAGAAATGACTGCAGTTAAGTTTTACCCAGGACTGGCCTGGTTGTAAATGACCATTAATAAATGACTGCAGTTAAGTCTTACCCAGTACTGGCATGGTTGTAAATGACCATTAAGAAATGACTGCAGTTAAGTCCTACCCTGGACTGGCATGGTTGTAAATGACCATTAAAAATGACTGCAGTTAAGTCTTACCCAGGACTGGCATGGTTGTAAATGACCATTAAGAAATGACTGCAGTTAAGTCTTACCCTGGACTGGCATGGTTGTAAATGGCCATTAAGAAATGATTGCAGTTAAGTCTTACCCAGGACTGGCATGGTTGTAAATGACCATTAAGTAATGAATGCAGTTAAGTCTTACCCAGGTCTGGCATGGTTGTAAATGACCATTAAGAAATGAATGCAGTTAAAGTCTTACCCAGGACTGGCATGGTTGTAAATGACCATTAAGAAATAATGCAGTTAAGTCTTACGCAGGACTGGCATGGTTGTAAATGACCATTAAGAAATGAATGCTGTTTAAAGTATTACCCAGGACTGGCATGGTTGTAAATGACCATTAAGAAATGACTGCAGTTAAGTCTTACCCAGGACTGGCATGGTCGTAAATGACCATTAATAAATAATGCAGTTAAATCTTACCCAGGACTGGCATGGTTGTAAATGACCATTAAGAAATGAATGCAGTTTAAAGTCTTACCCAGGACTGGCATGGTTGTAAATGACCATTAAGAAATGACTGCAGTTAAGTCTTACCCAGGACTGGCATGGTTGTAAATGACCATTAAGAAATAATGCAGTTAAGACTTACCCAGGACTGGCATGGTTGTAAATGACCATTAAGTAATGAATGCAGTGAAGTCTTACCCAGGATTGGCATGGTTGCAAATGACCATTAAGTAATGAATGCAGTGAAGTCTTACCCAGGATTGGCATGGTTGTAAATGACCATTAAGAAATGAAAGCAGTTTAAAGTCTTACCCAGGACTGGCATGGTTGTAAATGACCATTAAGAAATGAATGCAGTTTAAAGTCTTACCCAGGACTGGCATGGTTGTAAATGACCATTAAGAAATGACTGCAGTTAAGTCTTACCCAGGACTGGCATGGTTGTAAATGACCATTAAGAAATGAATGCTGTTTAAAGTCTTACCCAGGACTGACATGGTTGTAAATGACCATTAAGAAGTAATGCAGTTAAGTCTTACCCAGGACTGGCATGGTTGTAAATGACCATTAAGAAATGAATGCATTTTAAAGTCTTACCCAGGACTGGCATGGTTGTATATGACCATTAAGAAATAATGCAGTTAAGTCTTACCCAGGACTGGCATGGTTGTAAATGACCATTAAGAAATGACTGCAGTTAAGTCTTACCCTGGACTGGCATGGTTGTAAATGACCATTAAGAAATGACTGCAGTTAAGTCTTACCCAGGACTGGCATGGTTGTAAATGACCATTAAGGAATGACTGCAGTTAAGTCTTACCCAGGACTGGCATGGTTGTAAATGACCATTAAGAAATGACTGCAGTTAAGTCTTACCCAGGACTGGCATGGTTGTAAATGACCATTAAGAAATGACTGCAGTTAAGTCTTACCCTGGACTGGCATGGTTGTAAATGACCATTAAGAAATGACTGCAGTTAAGTCTTACCCAGGACTGGCATGGTTGTAAATGACCATTAAGAAATAATGCAGTTAAGTCTTACCCAGGACTGGCATGGTTGTAAATGACCATTAAGAAATGAATGCTGTTATGTCTTACCCAGGACTGGCAGGGTTGTAAATGACCATTAAAAAATAATGCAGTTAAGTCTTACCCAGGACTGGCATGGTTGCAAATGACCATTAAGAAATAATGCAGTTAAGTCTTACCCAGGACTGGCATGGTTGTAAATGAACATTAAGAAATGAATGCTGTTTAAAGTCTCACCCAGGACTGGCATGGTTGTAAATGACCATTAAGAAATAATGCAGTTAAGTCTTACCCAGGACTGGCATGGTTGTAAATGACCATTAAGAAATGAATGCTGTTTAAAGTCTTACCCAGGACTGGCATGGTAGTAAATGACCATTAAGAAATAATGCAGTTAAGTCTTACCCAGGACTGGCATGGTTGTAAATGACCATTAAGAAATTAATGCAGTTTAAAGTCTTACCCAGGACTGGCATGGTTGTAAATGACCATTAAGAAATGACTGCAGTTAAGACTTACCCAGGACTGGCATGGTTGTAAATGACGATTAAGAAATAATGCAGTTAAGTCTTACCCAGGACTGGCATGGTTGTAAATGACCATTAAGAAATGAATGCAGTTTAAAGTCTTACCCAGGACTGGCATGGTTGTAAATGACCATTAAGAAATAATGCAGTTAAGTCTTACCCAGGACTGGCATTGTTGTAAATGACCATTAAGAAATGAATGCTGTTTAAAGTTTTACCCAGGACTGGCATGGTTGTAAATGACCATTAAGAAATGACTGCAGTTAAGTCTTACCCAGGACTGGCATGGTTGTATATGACCATTAAGAAATGAATGCAGTTTAAAGTCTTACCCAGGACTGGCATGGTTGTAAATGACCATTAAAAAATAATGCAGTTAAGTCTTACCCAGGACTGGCATGGTTGTAAATGACCATTAAGAAATGAATGCTGTTTAAATTCTTACCCAGGACTGGCATGATTGTAAATGACCATTAAGAAATGACTGCAGTTAAGTCTTACCCAGGATTGGCATGGTTGTAAATGACCATTAAGAAATGACTGCAGTTAAGTCTTACCCAGGACTGGCATGGTTGTAAATGACCATTAAGAAATGACTGCAGTTAAGTTTTACCCAGGACTGGCCTGGTTGTAAATGACCATTAATAAATGACTGCAGTTAAGTCTTACCCAGTACTGGCATGGTTGTAAATGACCATTAAGAAATGACTGCAGTTAAGTCCTACCCAGGACTGGCATGGTTGTAAATGACCATTAAGAAATTAATGCAGTTTAAAGTCTTACCCAGGACTGGCATGGTTGTAAATGACCATTAAGAAATGACTGCAGTTAAGACTTACCCAGGACTGGCATGGTTGTAAATGACGATTAAGAAATAATGCAGTTAAGTCTTACCCAGGACTGGCATGGTTGTAAATGACCATTAAGAAATGAATGCAGTTTAAAGTCTTACCCAGGACTGGCATGGTTGTAAATGACCATTAAGAAATAATGCAGTTAAGTCTTACCCAGGACTGGCATTGTTGTAAATGACCATTAAGAAATGAATGCTGTTTAAAGTTTTACCCAGGACTGGCATGGTTGTAAATGACCATTAAGAAATGACTGCAGTTAAGTCTTACCCAGGACTGGCATGGTTGTATATGACCATTAAGAAATGAATGCAGTTTAAAGTCTTACCCAGGACTGGCATGGTTGTAAATGACCATTAAAAAATAATGCAGTTAAGTCTTACCCAGGACTGGCATGGTTGTAAATGACCATTAAGAAATGAATGCTGTTTAAATTCTTACCCAGGACTGGCATGATTGTAAATGACCATTAAGAAATGACTGCAGTTAAGTCTTACCCAGGATTGGCATGGTTGTAAATGACCATTAAGAAATGACTGCAGTTAAGTCTTACCCAGGACTGGCATGGTTGTAAATGACCATTAAGAAATGACTGCAGTTAAGTTTTACCCAGGACTGGCCTGGTTGTAAATGACCATTAATAAATGACTGCAGTTAAGTCTTACCCAGTACTGGCATGGTTGTAAATGACCATTAAGAAATGACTGCAGTTAAGTCCTACCCTGGACTGGCATGGTTGTAAATGACCATTAAAAATGACTGCAGTTAAGTCTTACCCAGGACTGGCATGGTTGTAAATGACCATTAAGAAATGACTGCAGTTAAGTCTTACCCTGGACTGGCATGGTTGTAAATGGCCATTAAGAAATGATTGCAGTTAAGTCTTACCCAGGACTGGCATGGTTGTAAATGACCATTAAGTAATGAATGCAGTTAAGTCTTACCCAGGTCTGGCATGGTTGTAAATGACCATTAAGAAATGAATGCAGTTAAAGTCTTACCCAGGACTGGCATGGTTGTAAATGACCATTAAGAAATAATGCAGTTAAGTCTTACGCAGGACTGGCATGGTTGTAAATGACCATTAAGAAATGAATGCTGTTTAAAGTATTACCCAGGACTGGCATGGTTGTAAATGACCATTAAGAAATGACTGCAGTTAAGTCCTACCCTGGACTGGCATGGTTGTAAATGACCATTAAGAAATGACTGCAGTTAAGTCTTACCCAGGACTGGCATGGTCGTAAATGACCATTAATAAATAATGCAGTTAAATCTTACCCAGGACTGGCATGGTTGTAAATGACCATTAAGAAATGAATGCAGTTTAAAGTCTTACCCAGGACTGGCATGGTTGTAAATGACCATTAAGAAATGACTGCAGTTAAGTCTTACCCAGGATTGGCATGGTTGTAAATGACCATTAAGAAATGAAAGCAGTTTAAAGTCTTACCAATGACTGGCATGGTTGTAAATGAACATTAAGAAATAATGCAGTTAAGTCTTACCCAGGACTGGCATGGTTGTAAATGACCATTAAGAAATAATGCAGTTAAGACTTACCCAGGACTGGCATGGTTGTAAATGACCATTAAGTAATGAATGCAGTGAAGTCTTACCCAGGATTGGCATGGTTGCAAATGACCATTAAGTAATGAATGCAGTGAAGTCTTACCCAGGATTGGCATGGTTGTAAATGACCATTAAGAAATGAAAGCAGTTTAAAGTCTTACCAAGGACTGGCATGGTTGTAAATGAACATTAAGAAATAATGCAGTTAAGTCTTACCCAGGACTGGCATGGTTGTAAATGACCATTAAGAAATGAATGCAGTTTAAAGTCTTACCCAGGACTGGCATGGTTGTAAATGACCATTAAGAAATGACTGCAGTTAAGTCTTACCCAGGACTGGCATGGTTGTAAATGACCATTAAGAAATGAATGCAGTTTAAAGTCTTACCCAGGACTGGCATGGTTGTAAATGACCATTAAGAAATGAATGCTGTTTAAAGTCTTACCCAGGACTGGCATGGTTGTAAATGACCATTAAGAAATGACTGCAGTTAAGTCTTACCCAGGACTGGCATGGTAGTAAATGACCATTAAGAAATAATGCAGTTACGTCTTACCCAGGACTGGCATGGTTGTAAATGACCATTAAGAATTTAATGCAGTTTAAAGTTTTACCCAGGACTGGCATGGTTGGAAATGACCATTAAGAAATAATGCAGTTAAGTCTTACCCAGGACTGACATGGTTGTAAATGACCATTAAGAAATGAATGCTGTTTAAAGTCTTACCCAGGACTGACATGGTTGTAAATGACCATTAAGAAGTAATGCAGTTAAGTCTTACCCAGGACTGGCATGGTTGTAAATGACCATTAAGAAATGAATGCATTTTAAAGTCTTACCCAGGACTGGCATGGTTGTATATGACCATTAAGAAATAATGCAGTTAAGTCTTACCCAGGACTGGCATGGTTGTAAATGACCATTAAGAAATGACTGCAGTTAAGTCTTACCCTGGACTGGCATGGTTGTAAATGACCATTAAGGAATGACTGCAGTTAAGTCTTACCCTGGACTGGCATGGTTGTAAATGACCATTAAGAAATGACTGCAGTTAAGTCTTACCCAGGACTGGCATGGTTGTAAATGACCATTAAGAAATGAATGCTGTTCAAAGTCTTACCCAGGACTGGCATGGTTGTAAATGACCATTAAGAAATGAATGCTGTTATGTCTTAGCCAGGACTGGCAGGGTTGTAAATGACCATTAAAAAATAATGCAGTTAAGTCTTACCCAGGACTGGCATGGTTGTAAATGACCATTAAGAAATAATGCAGTTAAGTCTTACCCAGGACTGGCATGGTTGTAAATGACCATTAATAAATGAATGCTGTTTAAAGTCTCACCCAGGACTGGCATGGTTGTAAATGACCATTAAGAAATAATGCAGTTAAGTCTTACCCAGGACTGGCATGGTTGTAAATGACCATTAAGAAATGAATGCTGTTTAAAGTCTTACCCAGGACTGGCATGGTTGTAAATGACCATTAAGAAATGATTGCAGTTAAGTCTTACCCAGGACTGGCATGGTAGTAAATGACCATTAAGAAATAATGCAGTTAAGTCTTACCCAGGACTGGCATGGTTGTAAATGACCATTAAGAAATTAATGCAGTTTAAAGTCTTACCCAGGACTGGCATGGTTGTAAATGACCATTAAGAAATGACTGCTGTTAAGACTTACCCAGGACTGGCATGGTTGTAAATGACCATTAAGAAATAATGCAGTTAAGTCTTAACCAGGACTGGCATGGTTGTAAATGACCATTAAGAAATGAATGCAGTTTAATGTCTTACCCAGGACTGTCATGGTTGTAAATGACCATTAAGAAATGACTGCAGTTAAGTCTTACCCAGGACTGGCATGGTTGTAAATGACCATTAAGAAATAATGCAGTTAAGTCTTACCCAGGATTGGCATGGTTGTAAATGAACATTAAGAAATGAATGCAGTTTAAAGTCTTACCCAGGACTGGCATGGTTGTAAATGACCATTAAGAAATAATGCAGTTAAGTCTTACCCAGGACTGGCATTGTTGTAAATGACCATTAAGAAATGAATGCTGTTTAAAGTTTTACCCAGGACTGGCATGGTTGTAAATGACCATTAAGAAATGACTGCAGTTAAGTCTTACCCAGGACTGGCATGGTTGTAAATGACCATTAAGAAATGAATGCAGTTTAAAGTCTTACCCAGGACTGGCATGGTTGTAAATGACCATTAAAAAATAATGCAGTTAAGTCTTACCCAGGACTGGCATGGTTGTAAATGACCATTAAGAAATGAATGCTGTTTAAATTCTTACCCAGGACTGGCATGATTGTAAATGACCATTAAGAAATGACTGCAGTTAAGTCTTACCCAGGATTGGCATGGTTGTAAATGACCATTAAGAAATGACTGCAGTTAAGTCTTACCCAGGACTGGCATGGTTGTAAATGACCATTAAGAAATGACTGCAGTTAAGTTTTACCCAGGACTGGCCTGGTTGTAAATGACCATTAATAAATGTTTGCAGTTAAGTCTTACCCAGGACTGGCATGGTTGTAAATGACCATTAAGAAATGACTGCAGTTAAGTCCTACCCTGGACTGGCATGGTTGTAAATGACCATTAAGAAATGACTGCAGTTAAGTCTTACCCAGGACTGGCATGGTTGTAAATGACCAGGAAGTAGTGACTGCAGTTAAGTCTTTCCCAGGACTGGCATGGTTGTAAATGACCATTAAGAAATGACTGCAGTTAAGTCTTACCCAGGACTGGCATGGTTGTAAATGACCATTAAGAAATGAATGCAGTTTAAAGTCTTACCCAGGACTGGCATGGTTGTAAATGACCATTAAAAAATAATGCAGTTAAGTCTTACCCAGGACTGGCATGGTTGTAAATGACCATTAAGAAATGAATGCTGTTTAAATTCTTACCCAGGACTGGCATGATTGTAAATGACCATTAAGAAATGACTGCAGTTAAGTCTTACCCAGGATTGGCATGGTTGTAAATGACCATTAAGAAATGACTGCAGTTAAGTCTTACCCAGGACTGGCATGGTTGTAAATGACCATTAAGAAATGACTGCAGTTAAGTTTTACCCAGGACTGGCCTGGTTGTAAATGACCATTAATAAATGTTTGCAGTTAAGTCTTACCCAGGACTGGCATGGTTGTAAATGACCATTAAGAAATGACTGCAGTTAAGTCCTACCCTGGACTGGCATGGTTGTAAATGACCATTAAGAAATGACTGCAGTTAAGTCTTACCCAGGACTGGCATGGTTGTAAATGACCATTAAGAAATGACTGCAGTTAAGTCTTACCCAGGACTGGCATGGTTGTAAATGACCAGGAAGTAGTGACTGCAGTTAAGTCTTTCCCAGGACTGGCATGGTTGTAAATGACCATTAAGAAATGACTGCAGTTATGTCTTACACAGGACTGGCATGGTTGTAAATGACCATTAAGAAATGACTGCAGTTAAGTCTTACCCTGGACTGGCATGGTTGTAAATGACCATTAAGAAATGACTGCAGTTAAGTCTTACCCAGGACTGGCATGGTTGTAAATGACCATTAAGTAATGAATGCAGTTTAAAGTCTTACCCAGGACTGGCATGGTTGTAAATGACCATTAAGAAATGACTGCAGTTAAGTCTTACCCGGCACTGGCATGGTTGTAAATGACCATTAAGAAATAATGCAGTTAAAGTCTTACCCAGGACTGGCATGGTTGTAAATGACCATTAAGAAATAATGCAGTTAAGTCTTACGCAGGACTGGCATGGTTGTAAATGACCATTAAGAAATGAATGCTGTTTAAAGTATTACCCAGGACTGGCATGGTTGTAAATGACCATTAAGAAATGACTGCAGTTAAGTCCTACCCTGGACTGGCATGGTTGTAAATGACCATTAAGAAATGACTGCAGTTAAGTCTTACCCAGGACTGGCATGGTCGTAAATGACCATTAATAAATAATGCAGTTAAATCTTACCCAGGACTGGCATGGTTGTAAATGACCATTAAGAAATGAATGCAGTTTAAAGTCTTACCCAGGACTGGCATGGTTGTAAATGACCATTAAGAAATGACTGCAGTTAAGTCTTACCCAGGACTGGCATGGTTGTAAATGACCATTAAGAAATAATGCAGTTAAGACTTACCCAGGACTGGCATGGTTGTAAATGACCATTAAGTAATGAATGCAGTGAAGTCTTACCCAGGATTGGCATGGTTGCAAATGACCATTAAGTAATGAATGCAGTGAAGTCTTACCCAGGATTGGCATGGTTGTAAATGACCATTAAGAATTGAAAGCAGTTTAAAGTCTTACCCAGGACTGGCATGGTTGTAAATGACCATTAAGAAATGAATGCAGTTTAAAGTCTTACCCAGGACTGGCATGGTTGTAAATGACCATTAAGAAATGACTGCAGTTAAGTCTTACCCAGGACTGGCATGGTTGTAAATGACCATTAAGAAATGAATGCTGTTTAAAGTCTTACCCAGGACTGACATGGTTGTAAATGACCATTAAGAAGTAATGCAGTTAAGTCTTACCCAGGACTGGCATGGTTGTAAATGACCATTAAGAAATGAATGCATTTTAAAGTCTTACCCAGGACTGGCATGGTTGTATATGACCATTAAGAAATAATGCAGTTAAGTCTTACCCAGGACTGGCATGGTTGTAAATGACCATTAAGAAATGACTGCAGTTAAGTCTTACCCTGGACTGGCATGGTTGTAAATGACCATTAAGAAATGACTGCAGTTAAGTCTTACACAGGACTGGCATGGTTGTAAATGACCATTAAGGAATGACAGCAGTTAAGTCTTACCCAGGACTGGCATGGTTGTAAATGACCATTAAGAAATGACTGCAGTTAAGTCTTACCCAGGACTGGCATGGTTGTAAATGACCATTAAGAAATGACTGCAGTTAAGTCTTACCCTGGACTGGCATGGTTGTAAATGACCATTAAGAAATGACTGCAGTTAAGTCTTACCCAGGACTGGCATGGTTGTAAATGACCATTAAGAAATAATGCAGTTAAGTCTTACCCAGGACTGGCATGGTTGTAAATGACCATTAAGAAATGAATGCTGTTATGTCTTACCCAGGACTGGCAGGGTTGTAAATGACCATTAAAAAATAATGCAGTTAAGTCTTACCCAGGACTGGCATGGTTGTAAATGACCATTAAGAAATAATGCAGTTAAGTCTTACCCAGGACTGGCATGGTTGTAAATGACCATTAAGAAATGAATGCTGTTTAAAGTCTCACCCAGGACTGGCATGGTTGTAAATGACCATTAAGAAATAATGCAGTTAAGTCTTACCCAGGACTGGCATGGTTGTAAATGACCATTAAGAAATGAATGCTGTTTAAAGTCTTACCCAGGACTGGCATGGTAGTAAATGACCATTAAGAAATAATGCAGTTAAGTCTTACCCAGGACTGGCATGGTTGTAAATGACCATTAAGAAATTAATGCAGTTTAAAGTCTTACCCAGGACTGACATGGTTGTAAATGACCATTAAGAAATGACTGCAGTTAAGACTTACCCAGGACTGGCATGGTTGTAAATGACGATTAAGAAATAATGCAGTTAAATCTTACCCAGGACTGGCATGGTTGTAAATGACCATTAAGAAATGAATGCAGTTTAAAGTCTTACCCAGGACTGGCATGGTTGTAAATGACCATTAAGAAATAATGCAGTTAAGTCTTACCCAGGACTGGCATTGTTGTAAATGACCATTAAGAAATGAATGCTGTTTAAAGTTTTACCCAGGACTGGCATGGTTGTAAATGACCATTAAGAAATGACTGCAGTTAAGTCTTACCCAGGACTGGCATGGTTGTAAATGACCATTAAGAAATGAATGCAGTTTAAAGTCTTACCCAGGACTGGCATGGTTGTAAATGACCATTAAAAAATAATGCAGTTAAGTCTTACCCAGGACTGGCATGGTTGTAAATGACCATTAAGAAATGAATGCTGTTTAAATTCTTACCCAGGACTGGCATGATTGTAAATGACCATTAAGAAATGACTGCAGTTAAGTCTTACCCAGGATTGGCATGGTTGTAAATGACCATTAAGAAATGACTGCAGTTAAGTCTTACCCAGGACTGGCATGGTTGTAAATGACCATTAAGAAATGACTGCAGTTAAGTTTTACCCAGGACTGGCCTGGTTGTAAATGACCATTAATAAATGTTTGCAGTTAAGTCTTACCCAGGACTGGCATGGTTGTAAATGACCATTAAGAAATGACTGCAGTTAAGTCCTACCCTGGACTGGCATGGTTGTAAATGACCATTAAGAAATGACTGCAGTTAAGTCTTACCCAGGACTGGCATGGTTGTAAATGACCATTAAGAAATGACTGCAGTTAAGTCTTACCCAGGACTGGCATGGTTGTAAATGACCAGGAAGTAGTGACTGCAGTTAAGTCTTTCCCAGGACTGGCATGGTTGTAAATGACCATTAAGAAATGACTGCAGTTAAGTCTTACCCAGGACTGGCATGGTTGTAAATGACCATTAAGAAATGAATGCAGTTTAAAGTCTTACCCAGGACTGGCATGGTTGTAAATGACCATTAAAAAATAATGCAGTTAAGTCTTACCCAGGACTGGCATGGTTGTAAATGACCATTAAGAAATGAATGCTGTTTAAATTCTTACCCAGGACTGGCATGATTGTAAATGACCATTAAGAAATGACTGCAGTTAAGTCTTACCCAGGACTGGCATGGTTGTAAATGACCATTAAGAAATAATGCAGTTAAGACTTACCCAGGACTGGCATGGTTGTAAATGACCATTAAGTAATGAATGCAGTGAAGTCTTACCCAGGATTGGCATGGTTGCAAATGACCATTAAGTAATGAATGCAGTGAAGTCTTACCCAGGATTGGCATGGTTGTAAATGACCATTAAGAAATGAAAGCAGTTTAAAGTCTTACCAAGGACTGGCATGGTTGTAAATGAACATTAAGAAATAATGCAGTTAAGTCTTACCCAGGACTGGCATGGTTGTAAATGACCATTAAGAAATGAATGCAGTTTAAAGTCTTACCCAGGACTGGCATGGTTGTAAATGACCATTAAGAAATGACTGCAGTTAAGTCTTACCCAGGACTGGCATGGTTGTAAATGACCATTAAGAAATAATGCAGTTAAGTCTTACCCAGGTCTGGCATGGTTGTAAATGACCATTAAGAAATGAATGCAGTTAAAGTCTTACCCAGGACTGGCATGGTTGTAAATGACCATTAAGAAATAATGCAGTTAAGTCTTACCCAGAACTGGCATGGTTGTAAATGACCATTAAGAAATGAATGCTGTTTAAAGTATTAACCAGGACTGGCATGGTTGTAAATGACCATTAAGAAATGACTGCAGTTAAGTCTTACCCAGGACTGGCATGGTTGTAAATGACCATTAAGAAATAATGCAGGTAAGTCTTACCCAGGACTGGCATGGTTGTAAATGACCATTAAGAAATGAATGCTGTTTAAATTCTTACCCAGGACTGGCATGATTGTAAATGACCATTAAGAAATGACTGCAGTTAAGTCTTACCCAGGATTGGCATGGTTGTAAATGACCATTAAGAAATGACTGCAGTTAAGTCTTACCCAGGACTGGCATGGTTGTAAATGACCATTAAGAAATGACTGCAGTTAAGTTTTACCCAGGACTGGCCTGGTTGTAAATGACCATTAATAAATGTTTGCAGTTAAGTCTTACCCAGGACTGGCATGGTTGTAAATGACCATTAAGAAATGACTGCAGTTAAGTCCTACCCTGGACTGGCATGGTTGTAAATGACCATTAAGAAATGACTGCAGTTAAGACTTACCCAGGACTGGCATGGTTGTAAATGACCATTAAGAAATGACTGCAGTTAAGTCTTACCCAGGACTGGCATGGTTGTAAATGACCAGGAAGTAGTGACTGCAGTTAAGTCTTTCCCAGGACTGGCATGGTTGTAAATGACCATTAAGAAATGACTGCAGTTATGTCTTACACAGGACTGGCATGGTTGTAAATGACCATTAAGAAATGACTGCAGTTAAGTCTTACCCTGGACTGGCATGGTTGTAAATGACCATTAAGAAATGACTGCAGTTAAGTCTTACCCAGGACTGGCATGGTTGTAAATGACCATTAAGTAATGAATGCAGTTTAAAGTCTTACCCAGGACTGGCATGGTTGTAAATGACCATTAAGAAATGACTGCAGTTAAGTCTTACCCGGCACTGGCATGGTTGTAAATGACCATTAAGAAATAATGCAGTTAAAGTCTTACCCAGGACTGGCATGGTTGTAAATGACCATTAAGAAATAATGCAGTTAAGTCTTACGCAGGACTGGCATGGTTGTAAATGACCATTAAGAAATGAATGCTGTTTAAAGTATTACCCAGGACTGGCATGGTTGTAAATGACCATTAAGAAATGACTGCAGTTAAGTCCTACCCTGGACTGGCATGGTTGTAAATGACCATTAAGAAATGACTGCAGTTAAGTCTTACCCAGGACTGGCATGGTCGTAAATGACCATTAATAAATAATGCAGTTAAATCTTACCCAGGACTGGCATGGTTGTAAATGACCATTAAGAAATGAATGCAGTTTAAAGTCTTACCCAGGACTGGCATGGTTGTAAATGACCATTAAGAAATGACTGCAGTTAAGTCTTACCCAGGACTGGCATGGTTGTAAATGACCATTAAGAAATAATGCAGTTAAGACTTACCCAGGACTGGCATGGTTGTAAATGACCATTAAGTAATGAATGCAGTGAAGTCTTACCCAGGATTGGCATGGTTGCAAATGACCATTAAGTAATGAATGCAGTGAAGTCTTACCCAGGATTGGCATGGTTGTAAATGACCATTAAGAATTGAAAGCAGTTTAAAGTCTTACCCAGGACTGGCATGGTTGTAAATGACCATTAAGAAATGAATGCAGTTTAAAGTCTTACCCAGGACTGGCATGGTTGTAAATGACCATTAAGAAATGACTGCAGTTAAGTCTTACCCAGGACTGACATGGTTGTAAATGACCATTAAGAAATGAATGCTGTTTAAAGTCTTACCCAGGACTGACATGGTTGTAAATGACCATTAAGAAGTAATGCAGTTAAGTCTTACCCAGGACTGGCATGGTTGTAAATGACCATTAAGAAATGAATGCATTTTAAAGTCTTACCCAGGACTGGCATGGTTGTATATGACCATTAAGAAATAATGCAGTTAAGTCTTACCCAGGACTGGCATGGTTGTAAATGACCATTAAGAAATGACTGCAGTTAAGTCTTACCCTGGACTGGCATGGTTGTAAATGACCATTAAGAAATGACTGCAGTTAAGTCTTACACAGGACTGGCATGGTTGTAAATGACCATTAAGGAATGACAGCAGTTAAGTCTTACCCAGGACTGGCATGGTTGTAAATGACCATTAAGAAATGACTGCAGTTAAGTCTTACCCAGGACTGGCATGGTTGTAAATGACCATTAAGAAATGACTGCAGTTAAGTCTTACCCTGGACTGGCATGGTTGTAAATGACCATTAAGAAATGACTGCAGTTAAGTCTTACCCAGGACTGGCATGGTTGTAAATGACCATTAAGAAATAATGCAGTTAAGTCTTACCCAGGACTGGCATGGTTGTAAATGACCATTAAGAAATGAATGCTGTTATGTCTTACCCAGGACTGGCAGGGTTGTAAATGACCATTAAAAAATAATGCAGTTAAGTCTTACCCAGGACTGGCATGGTTGTAAATGACCATTAAGAAATAATGCAGTTAAGTCTTACCCAGGACTGGCATGGTTGTAAATGACCATTAAGAAATGAATGCTGTTTAAAGTCTCACCCAGGACTGGCATGGTTGTAAATGACCATTAAGAAATAATGCAGTTAAGTCTTACCCAGGACTGGCATGGTTGTAAATGACCATTAAGAAATGAATGCTGTTTAAAGTCTTACCCAGGACTGGCATGGTAGTAAATGACCATTAAGAAATAATGCAGTTAAGTCTTACCCAGGACTGGCATGGTTGTAAATGACCATTAAGAAATTAATGCAGTTTAAAGTCTTACCCAGGACTGACATGGTTGTAAATGACCATTAAGAAATGACTGCAGTTAAGACTTACCCAGGACTGGCATGGTTGTAAATGACCATTAAGAAATGAATGCAGTTTAAAGTCTTACCCAGGACTGGCATGGTTGTAAATGACCATTAAAAAATAATGCAGTTAAGACTTACCCAGGACTGGCATGGTTGTAAATGACCATTAAGAAATGAATGCTGTTTAAATTCTTACCCAGGACTGGCATGATTGTAAATGACCATTAAGAAATGACTGCAGTTAAGTCTTACCCAGGATTGGCATGGTTGTAAATGACCATTAAGAAATGACTGCAGTTAAGTCTTACCCAGGACTGGCATGGTTGTAAATGACCATTAAGAAATGACTGCAGTTAAGTTTTACCCAGGACTGGCCTGGTTGTAAATGACCATTAATAAATGACTGCAGTTAAGTCTTACCCAGTACTGGCATGGTTGTAAATGACCATTAAGAAATGACTGCAGTTAAGTCCTACCCTGGACTGGCATGGTTGTAAATGACCATTAAAAATGACTGCAGTTAAGTCTTACCCAGGACTGGCATGGTTGTAAATGACCATTAAGAAATGACTGCAGTTAAGTCTTACCCTGGACTGGCATGGTTGTAAATGGCCATTAAGAAATGACTGCAGTTAAGTCTTACCCAGGACTGGCATGGTTGTAAATGACCATTAAGTAATGAATGCAGTTAAGTCTTACCCAGGTCTGGCATGGTTGTAAATGACCATTAAGAAATGAATGCAGTTAAAGTCTTACCCAGGACTGGCATGGTTGTAAATGACCATTAAGAAATAATGCAGTTAAGTCTTACGCAGGACTGGCATGGTTGTAAATGACCATTAAGAAATGAATGCTGTTTAAAGTATTACCCAGGACTGGCATGGTTGTAAATGACCATTAAGAAATGACTGCAGTTAAGTCCTACCCTGGACTGGCATGGTTGTAAATGACCATTAAGAAATGACTGCAGTTAAGTCTTACCCAGGACTGGCATGGTCGTAAATGACCATTAATAAATAATGCAGTTAAATCTTACCCAGGACTGGCATGGTTGTAAATGACCATTAAGAAATGAATGCAGTTTAAAGTCTTACCCAGGACTGGCATGGTTGTAAATGAGCATTAAGAAATGACTGCAGTTAAGTCTTACCCAGGACTGGCATGGTTGTAAATGACCATTAAGAAATAATGCAGTTAAGACTTACCCAGGACTGGCATGGTTGTAAATGACCATTAAGTAATGAATGCAGTGAAGTCTTACCCAGGATTGGCATGGTTGCAAATGACCATTAAGTAATGAATGCAGTGAAGTCTTACCCAGGATTGGCATGGTTGTAAATGACCATTAAGAAATGAAAGCAGTTTAAAGTCTTACCAAGGACTGGCATGGTTGTAAATGAACATTAAGAAATAATGCAGTTAAGTCTTACCCAGGACTGGCATGGTTGTAAATGACCATTAAGAAATGAATGCAGTTTAAAGTCTTACCCAGGACTGGCATGGTTGTAAATGACCATTAAGAAATGACTGCAGTTAAGTCTTACCCAGGACTGGCATGGTTGTAAATGACCATTAAGAAATAATGCAGTTAAGTCTTACCCAGGTCTGGCATGGTTGTAAATGACCATTAAGAAATGAATGCAGTTAAAGTCTTACCCAGGACTGGCATGGTTGTAAATGACCATTAAGAAATAATGCAGTTAAGTCTTACCCAGAACTGGCATGGTTGTAAATGACCATTAAGAAATGAATGCTGTTTAAAGTATTAACCAGGACTGGCATGGTTGTAAATGACCATTAAGAAATGACTGCAGTTAAGTCTTACCCAGGACTGGCATGGTTGTAAATGACCATTAAGAAATAATGCAGGTAAGTCTTACCCAGGACTGGCATGGTTGTAAATGACCATTAAGAAATGAATGCTGTTTAAAGTCTTACCCAGGACTGGCATGGTTGTAAATGACCATTAAGAAATGACTGCAGTTAAGTCTTACCCAGGACTGGCATGGTAGTAAATGACCATTAAGAAATAATGCAGTTAAGTCTTACCCAGGACTGGCATGGTTGTAAATGACCATTAAGAAATAATGCAGTTAAGTCTTACCCAGGACTGGCATGGTTGTAAATGACCATTAAGAAATGAATGCTGTTTAAAGTTTTACCCAGGACTGGCATGGTTGTAAATGACCATTAAGAAATGACTGCAGTTAAGTCTTACCCAGGACTGGCATGGTTGTAAATGACCATTAAGAAATAATGCAGTTAAGTCTTACCCAGGACTGGCATGGTTGTAAATGACCATTAAGAAATGAATGCAGTTAAGTCTTACCCAGGACTGGCATGGTTGTAAATGACCATTAAGGAATGACTGCAGTTAAGTCTTACCCAGGACTGGCATGGTTGTAAATGACCATTAAGAAATGACTGCAGTTAAGTCTTACCCAGGACTGGCATGGTTGTAAATGACCATTAAGAAATGACTGCAGTTAAGTCTTACCCTGGACTGGCATGGTTGTAAATGACCATTAAGAAATGACTGCAGTTAAGTCTTACCCAGGACTGGCATGGTTGTAAATGACCATTAAGGAATGACTGCAGTTAAGTCTTACCCAGGACTGGCATGGTTGTAAATGACCATTAAGAAATGACTGCAGTTAAGTCTTACCCAGGACTGGCATGGTTGTAAATGACCATTAAGAAATGACTGCAGTTAAGTCTTACCCTGGACTGGCATGGTTGTAAATGACCATTAAGAAATGACTGCAGTTAAGTCTTACCCAGGACTGGCATGGTTGTAAATGACCATTAAGAAATAATGCAGTTAAGTCTTACCCAGGACTGGCATGGTTGTAAATGACCATTAAGAAATGAATGCTGTTATGTCTTACACAGGACTGGCAGGGTTGTAAATGACCATTAAAAAATAATGCAGTTAAGTCTTACCCAGGACTGGCATGGTTGTAAATGACCATTAAGAAATAATGCAGTTAAGTCTTACCCAGGACTGGCATGGTTGTAAATGACCATTAAGAAATGAATGCTGTTTAAAGTCTCACCCAGGACTGGCATGGTTGTAAATGACCATTAAGAAATAATGCAGTTAAGTCTTACCCAGGACTGGCATGGTTGTAAATGACCATTAAGAAATGAATGCTGTTTAAAGTCTTACCCAGGACTGGCATGGTAGTAAATGACCATTAAGAAATAATGCAGTTAAGTCTTACCCAGGACTGGCATGGTTGTAAATGACCATTAAGAAATTAATGCAGTTTAAAGTCTTACCCAGGACTGGCATGGTTGTAAATGACCATTAAGAAATGACTGCAGTTAAGACTTACCCAGGACTGGCATGGTTGTAAATGACGATTAAGAAATAATGCAGTTAAGTCTTACCCAGGACTGGCATGGTTGTAAATGACCATTAAGAAATGAATGCAGTTTAAAGTCTTACCCAGGACTGGCATGGTTGTAAATGACCATTAAGAAATAATGCAGTTAAGTCTTACCCAGGACTGGCATTGTTGTAAATGACCATTAAGAAATGAATGCTGTTTAAAGTTTTACCCAGGACTGGCATGGTTGTAAATGACCATTAAGAAATGACTGCAGTTAAGTCTTACCCAGGACTGGCATGGTTGTATATGACCATTAAGAAATGAATGCAGTTTAAAGTCTTACCCAGGACTGGCATGGTTGTAAATGACCATTAAAAAATAATGCAGTTAAGTCTTACCCAGGACTGGCATGGTTGTAAATGACCATTAAGAAATGAATGCTGTTTAAATTCTTACCCAGGACTGGCATGATTGTAAATGACCATTAAGAAATGACTGCAGTTAAGTCTTACCCAGGATTGGCATGGTTGTAAATGACCAGTAAGAAATGACTGCAGTTAAGTCTTACCCAGGACTGGCATGGTTGTAAATGACCATTAAGAAATGACTGCAGTTAAGTTTTACCCAGGACTGGCCTGGTTGTAAATGACCATTAATAAATGACTGCAGTTAAGTCTTACCCAGTACTGGCATGGTTGTAAATGACCATTAAGAAATGACTGCAGTTAAGTCCTACCCTGGACTGGCATGGTTGTAAATGACCATTAAAAATGACTGCAGTTAAGTCTTACCCAGGACTGGCATGGTTGTAAATGACCATTAAGAAATGACTGCAGTTAAGTCTTACCCTGGACTGGCATGGTTGTAAATGGCCATTAAGAAATGACTGCAGTTAAGTCTTACCCAGGACTGGCATGGTTGTAAATGACCATTAAGTAATGAATGCAGTTAAGTCTTACCCAGGTCTGGCATGTTTGTAAATGACCATTAAGAAATGAATGCAGTTAAAGTCTTACCCAGGACTGGCATGGTTGTAAATGACCATTAAGAAATAATGCAGTTAAGTCTTACGCAGGACTGGCATGGTTGTAAATGACCATTAAGAAATGAATGCTGTTTAAAGTATTACCCAGGACTGGCATGGTTGTAAATGACCATTAAGAAATGACTGCAGTTAAGTCCTACCCTGGACTGGCATGGTTGTAAATGACCATTAAGAAATGACTGCAGTTAAGTCTTACCCAGGACTGGCATGGTCGTAAATGACCATTAATAAATAATGCAGTTAAATCTTACCCAGGACTGGCATGGTTGTAAATGACCATTAAGAAATGAATGCAGTTTAAAGTCTTACCCAGGACTGGCATGGTTGTAAATGACCATTAAGAAATGACTGCAGTTAAGTCTTACCCAGGACTGGCATGGTTGTAAATGACCATTAAGAAATAATGCAGTTAAGACTTACCCAGGACTGGCATGGTTGTAAATGACCATTAAGTAATGAATGCAGTGAAGTCTTACCCAGGATTGGCATGGTTGCAAATGACCATTAAGTAATGAATGCAGTGAAGTCTTACCCAGGATTGGCATGGTTGTAAATGACCATTAAGAAATGAAAGCAGTTTAAAGTCTTACCAAGGACTGGCATGGTTGTAAATGAACATTAAGAAATAATGCAGTTAAGTCTTACCCAGGACTGGCATGGTTGTAAATGACCATTAAGAAATGAATGCAGTTTAAAGTCTTACCCAGGACTGGCATGGTTGTAAATGACCATTAAGAAATGACTGCAGTTAAGTCTTACCCAGGACTGGCATGGTTGTAAATGACCATTAAGAAATAATGCAGTTAAGTCTTACCCAGGTCTGGCATGGTTGTAAATGACCATTAAGAAATGAATGCAGTTAAAGTCTTACCCAGGACTGGCATGGTTGTAAATGACCATTAAGAAATAATGCAGTAAAGTCTTACCCAGGACTGGCATGGTTGTAAATGACCATTAAGAAATGAATGCAGTTTAAAGTCTTACCCAGGACTGGCATGGTTGTAAATGACCATTAAGAAATAATGCAGTTAAGTCTTACCCAGGACTGGCATTGTTGTAAATGACCATTAAGAAATGAATGCTGTTTAAAGTATTAACCAGGACTGGCATGGTTGTAAATGACCATTAAGAAATGACTGCAGTTAAGTCTTACCCAGGACTGGCATGGTTGTAAATGACCATTAAGGAATAATGCAGTTAAGTCTTACCCAGGACTGGCATGGTTGTAAATGACCATTAAGAAATGAATGCTGTTTAAAGTCTTACCCAGGACTGGCATGGTTGTAAATGACCATTAAGAAATGACTGCAGTTAAATCTTACCCAGGACTGGCATGGTAGTAAATGACCATTAAGAAATAATGCAGTTAAGTCTTACCCAGGACTGGCATGGTTGTAAATGACCATTAAGAATTTAATGCAGTTTAAAGTCTTACCCAGGACTGGCATGTTTGGAAATGACCATTAAGAAATAATGCAGTTAAGTCTTACCCAGGACTGACATGGTTGTAAATGACCATTAAGAAATGAATGCTGTTTAAAGTCTTACCCAGGACTGGCATTGTTGTAAATGACCATTAAGAAATAATGCAGTTAAGTCTTACCCAGGACTGGCATGGTTGTAAATGACCATTAAGAAATGAATGCAGTTTAAAGTCTTACCCAGGACTGGCATGGTTGTAAATGACCATTAAGAAATAATGCAGTTAAGTCTTACCCAGGACTGGCATGGTTGTAAATGACCATTAAGAAATGAATGCTGTTTAAAGTTTTACCCAGGACTGGCATGGTTGTAAATGACCATTAAGAAATGACTGCAGTTAAGTCTTACCCAGGACTGGCATGGTTGTAAATGACCATTAAGAAATGAATGCAGTTTAAAGTCTTACCCAGGACTGGCATGGTTGTAAATGACCATTAAGAAATAATGCAGTTAAGTCTTACCCAGGACTGGCATGGTTGTAAATGACCATTAAGAAATGACTGCAGTTAAGTCTTAACCTGGACTGGAATGGTTGTAAATGACCATTAAGAAATGACTGCAGTTAAGTCTTACCCAGGACTGGCATGGTTGTAAATGACCATTATGGAATGACTGCAGTTAAGTCTTACCCAGGACTGGCATGGTTGTAAATGACCATTAAGAAATGACTGCAGTTAAGTCTTACCCAGGACTGGCATGGTTGTAAATGACCATTAAGGAATAATGCAGTTAAGTCTTACCCAGGTCAGGCATGGTTGTAAATGACCATTAAGAAATGAATGCTGTTTAAAGTCTTACCCAGGACTGGCATGGTTGTAAATGACCATTAAGAAATGATTGCAGTTAAGTCTTACCCAGGACTGGCATGGTTGTAAATGACCATTAAGAAATAATGCAGTTAAGTCTTACCCAGGATTGGCATGGTTGTAAATGACCATTAAGAAATGAATGCAGTTTAAAGTCTTACCCAGTACTGGCATGGTTGTAAATGACCATTAAGAAATGACTGCAGTTAAGACTTACCCAGGACTGGCATGGTTGTAAATGACGATTAAGAAATAATGCAGTTAAGTCTTACCCAGGACTGGCATGGTTGTAAATGACCATTAAGAAATGAATGCAGTTTAAAGTCTTACCCAGGACTGGCATGGTTGTAAATGACCATTAAGAAATAATGCAGTTAAGTCTTACCCAGGACTGGCATTGTTGTAAATGACCATTAAGAAATGAATGCTGTTTAAAGTTTTACCCAGGACTGGCATGGTTGTAAATGACCATTAAGAAATGACTGCAGTTAAGTCTTACCCAGGACTGGCATGGTTGTATATGACCATTAAGAAATGAATGCAGTTTAAAGTCTTACCCAGGACTGGCATGGTTGTAAATGACCATTAAAAAATAATGCAGTTAAGTCTTACCCAGGACTGGCATGGTTGTAAATGACCATTAAGAAATGAATGCTGTTTAAATTCTTACCCAGGACTGGCATGATTGTAAATGACCATTAAGAAATGACTGCAGTTAAGTCTTACCCAGGATTGGCATGGTTGTAAATGACCAGTAAGAAATGACTGCAGTTAAGTCTTACCCAGGACTGGCATGGTTGTAAATGACCATTAAGAAATGACTGCAGTTAAGTTTTACCCAGGACTGGCCTGGTTGTAAATGACCATTAATAAATGACTGCAGTTAAGTCTTACCCAGTACTGGCATGGTTGTAAATGACCATTAAGAAATGACTGCAGTTAAGTCCTACCCTGGACTGGCATGGTTGTAAATGACCATTAAAAATGACTGCAGTTAAGTCTTACCCAGGACTGGCATGGTTGTAAATGACCATTAAGAAATGACTGCAGTTAAGTCTTACCCTGGACTGGCATGGTTGTAAATGGCCATTAAGAAATGACTGCAGTTAAGTCTTACCCAGGACTGGCATGGTTGTAAATGACCATTAAGTAATGAATGCAGTTAAGTCTTACCCAGGTCTGGCATGTTTGTAAATGACCATTAAGAAATGAATGCAGTTAAAGTCTTACCCAGGACTGGCATGGTTGTAAATGACCATTAAGAAATAATGCAGTTAAGTCTTACGCAGGACTGGCATGGTTGTAAATGACCATTAAGAAATGAATGCTGTTTAAAGTATTACCCAGGACTGGCATGGTTGTAAATGACCATTAAGAAATGACTGCAGTTAAGTCCTACCCTGGACTGGCATGGTTGTAAATGACCATTAAGAAATGACTGCAGTTAAGTCTTACCCAGGACTGGCATGGTCGTAAATGACCATTAATAAATAATGCAGTTAAATCTTACCCAGGACTGGCATGGTTGTAAATGACCATTAAGAAATGAATGCAGTTTAAAGTCTTACCCAGGACTGGCATGGTTGTAAATGACCATTAAGAAATGACTGCAGTTAAGTCTTACCCAGGACTGGCATGGTTGTAAATGACCATTAAGAAATAATGCAGTTAAGACTTACCCAGGACTGGCATGGTTGTAAATGACCATTAAGTAATGAATGCAGTGAAGTCTTACCCAGGATTGGCATGGTTGCAAATGACCATTAAGTAATGAATGCAGTGAAGTCTTACCCAGGATTGGCATGGTTGTAAATGACCATTAAGAAATGAAAGCAGTTTAAAGTCTTACCAAGGACTGGCATGGTTGTAAATGAACATTAAGAAATAATGCAGTTAAGTCTTACCCAGGACTGGCATGGTTGTAAATGACCATTAAGAAATGAATGCAGTTTAAAGTCTTACCCAGGACTGGCATGGTTGTAAATGACCATTAAGAAATGACTGCAGTTAAGTCTTACCCAGGACTGGCATGGTTGTAAATGACCATTAAGAAATAATGCAGTTAAGTCTTACCCAGGTCTGGCATGGTTGTAAATGACCATTAAGAAATGAATGCAGTTAAAGTCTTACCCAGGACTGGCATGGTTGTAAATGACCATTAAGAAATAATGCAGTTAAGTCTTACCCAGGACTGGCATGGTTGTAAATGACCATTAAGAAATGAATGCAGTTTAAAGTCTTACCCAGGACTGGCATGGTTGTAAATGACCATTAAGAAATAATGCAGTTTAGTCTTACCCAGGACTGGCATTGTTGTAAATGACCATTAAGAAATGAATGCTGTTTAAAGTATTAACCAGGACTGGCATGGTTGTAAATGACCATTAAGAAATGACTGCAGTTAAGTCTTACCCAGGACTGGCATGGTTGTAAATGACCATTAAGGAATAATGCAGTTAAGTCTTACCCAGGACTGGCATGGTTGTAAATGACCATTAAGAAATGAATGCTGTTTAAAGTCTTACCCAGGACTGGCATGGTTGTAAATGACCATTAAGAAATGACTGCAGTTAAATCTTACCCAGGACTGGCATGGTAGTAAATGACCATTAAGAAATAATGCAGTTAAGTCTTACCCAGGACTGGCATGGTTGTAAATGACCATTAAGAATTTAATGCAGTTTAAAGTCTTACCCAGGACTGGCATGTTTGGAAATGACCATTAAGAAATAATGCAGTTAAGTCTTACCCAGGACTGACATGGTTGTAAATGACCATTAAGAAATGAATGCTGTTTAAAGTCTTACCCAGGACTGGCATTGTTGTAAATGACCATTAAGAAATAATGCAGTTAAGTCTTACCCAGTACTGGCATGGTTGTAAATGACCATTAAGAAATGAATGCAGTTTAAAGTCTTACCCAGGACTGGCATGGTTGTAAATGACCATTAAGAAATAATGCAGTTAAGTCTTACCCAGGACTGGCATGGTTGTAAATGACCATTAAGAAATGAATGCTGTTTAAAGTTTTACCCAGGACTGGCATGGTTGTAAATGACCATTAAGAAATGACTGCAGTTAAGTCTTACCCAGGACTGGCATGGTTGTAAATGACCATTAAGAAATGAATGCAGTTTAAAGTCTTACCCAGGACTGGCATGGTTGTAAATGACCATTAAGAAATAATGCAGTTAAGTCTTACCCAGGACTGGCATGGTTGTAAATGACCATTAAGAAATGACTGCAGTTAAGTCTTAACCTGGACTGGAATGGTTGTAAATGACCATTAAGAAATGACTGCAGTTAAGTCTTACCCAGGACTGGCATGGTTGTAAATGACCATTATGGAATGACTGCAGTTAAGTCTTACCCAGGACTGGCATGGTTGTAAATGACCATTAAGAAATGACTGCAGTTAAGTCTTACCCAGGACTGGCATGGTTGTAAATGACCATTAAGGAATAATGCAGTTAAGTCTTACCCAGGTCAGGCATGGTTGTAAATGACCATTAAGAAATGAATGCTGTTTAAAGTCTTACCCAGGACTGGCATGGTTGTAAATGACCATTAAGAAATGATTGCAGTTAAGTCTTACCCAGGACTGGCATGGTTGTAAATGACCATTAAGAAATAATGCAGTTAAGTCTTACCCAGGATTGGCATGGTTGTAAATGACCATTAAGAAATGAATGCAGTTTAAAGTCTTACCCAGTACTGGCATGGTTTTAAATGACCATTAAGAAATAATGCAGTTAAGTCTTACCCAGGACTGGCATGGTTGTAAATGACCATTAAGAAATGAATGCTGTTTAAAGTTTTACCCAGGACTGGCATGGTTGTAAATGACCATTAAGAAATGACTGCAGTTAAGTCTTACCCAGGACTGGCATGGTTGTAAATGACCATTAAGAAATGAATGCAGTTTAAAGTCTTACCCAGGACTGGCATGGTTGTAAATGACCATTAAGAAATGACAGCAGTTAAGTCTTACCCTGGACTGGCATGGTTGTAAATGACCATTAAGAAATGACTGCAGTTAAGTCTTACCCAGGAATGGCATGGTTGTAAATGACCATTAAGAAATAATGCAGTTAAGTCTTACCCAGGACTGGCATGGTTGTAAATGACCATTAAGAAATGAATGCAGTTATGTCTTACCCAGGACTGGCAGGGTTGTAAATGACCATTAAAAAATAATGCAGTTAAGTCTTACCCAGGACTGGCATGGTTGTAAATGACCATTAAGAAATGAATGCAGTTTAATGTCTTACCCAGGACTGTCATGGTTGTAAATGACCATTAAGAAATGACTGCAGTTAAGTCTTACCCAGGACTGGCATGGTTGTAAATGACCAGGAAGGAATGACTGCAGTTAAGTCTTTCCCAGGACTGGCATGGTTGTAAATGATCAGGAGGGAATGACTGCAGTTAAGTCTTTCCCAGGGCTTGCATGGTTGTAAATGACCATTAAGTAATGACTGCAGTTAAGTCTTACCCAGGACTGGCATGGTTGTAAATGACCATTAAGAAATGACTGCAGTTAAGTCTTACCCTGGACTGGCATGGTTGTAAATGACCATTAAGAAATGACTGCAGTTAAGTCTTACCCAGGACTGGCATGGTTGTAAATGACCATTAAGTAATGAATGCAGTTCAAAGTCTTACCCAGGACTGGCATGGTTGTAAATGACCATTAAGTAATGACTGCAGTTAAGTCTTACCCAGGACTGGCATGGTTGGAAATGACCATTAAGAAATAAAGCAGTTAAGTCTTACCCAGGACTGGCATGGTTGTAAATGACCATTAAGAAATAATGCAGTTAAGTCTTACCCAGGATTGGCATGGTTGTAAATGACCATTAAGAAATGAATGCTGTTTAAAGTCTTACCCAGGACTGGCATGGTTGTAAATGACCATTAAGAAATAATGCAGTTAAGTCTTACCCAGGACTGGCATGGTTGTAAATGACCATTAAGAAATAAATGCAGTTTAATGTCTTACCCAGGAATGTCATGGTTGTAAATAAGCATTAAGAAATGACTGCAGTTAAGTCTTACCCAGGACTGGCATGGTTGTAAATGACCATTAAGAAATCAATGCAGTTTAAAGTCTCAACCAGGACTGGCATGGTTGTAAATGACTATTAAGAAATGACTGCAGTTAAGTCTTACCCAGGACTGGCATGGTTGTAAATGACCATTAAGAAATGACTGCAGTTAAGTCTTACCCTGTACTGGCATGGTTGTAAATGACCATTAAGAAATAATGCAGTTAAGTCTTACACAGGATTGGCATGGTTGTAAATGACCATTAAGAAATGAATGCAGTTTAAAGTCTTACCCAGGACTGGCATGGTTGTAAATGACCATTAAGAAATAATGCAGTTAAGTCTTACCCATGAATGGCATGGTTGTAAATGACCATTAAGAAATGAATGCTGTTTAATGTCTTACCCAGGACTGGAATTGTTGTAAATGACCATTAAGAAATGACTGCAGTTAAGTCTTACCCAGGACTGGCATGGTTGTAAAGGACCATTAAGAAACAATGCAGTTAAGATTTACCCAGGACTGGCATGGTTGTAAATGACCATTAAGAAATGAATGCAGTTTAAAGTCTTACCCAGGACTGGCATGGTTGTAAATGACCATTAAGAAATAATACAGTTAAGTCTTACCCAGGACTGGCATGGTTGTAAATGACCATTAAGAAATGAATGCTGCTTAAATTCTTACCCAGGACTGGCATGGTTGTAAATGACCATTAAGAAATGACTGCAGTTAAGTCTTACCCAGGACTGGCATGGTTGTAAATGACCATTAAGAAATGAATGCAGATAAGTCTTACCCAGGATTGGCATGGATGTAAATGACCATTAAGAAATGAATGCAGTTAAGTCTTACCCAGGACTGGCATGGTTGTAAATGACCATTAAGTAATGAATGCTGTTTAAAGTCTTACTCAGGACTGGCCTGGTTTTAAATGACCATTAAGAAATGAATGTAATTAAGTCTTACCCAGGATTGGCATGGTTGCAAATGACCATTAAGTAATGAATGCAGTTAAGTCTTACCCAGGTTTGGCATGGTTGTAAATGACCATTAAGAAATGAATGCATTTAAGCATTACCCAGGATTGGCGTGGTTGTAAATGACCATTAAGAAATGAATGCAGTTAAGTCTTAACCTGGACTGGCATGGTTGTAAATGTCCATTAAGAAATGAACGCTGTTTAAAGTCTTACCCAGGACTGGCATGGTTGTAAATACCATTAAGAAATGAATGCAGTTAAGTATTAACCTGGACTGGCATGGTTGTAAATGACCATTAAGTAATAAATGCAGTTAAGTCTTACCCAGGTTTGGCATGGTTGTAAAGGACCATTAAGAAATTAATGCAGTTAAGTCTTACCCAGGATTGGCATGGTTGTAAATGTCCATTAAGAAATGAAGTCAGGGAAGTCTTACCCAGGATGGGCATGGTTGCAAATGACCATTAAGAAATGAATGTAGTTAAGACTTACCCAGGATTAGCATTGTTGTAAATGACCATTAAGAAATGAATGCAGTTAAGTCTTACCCAGGATTGGCATGGTTGTAAATGACCATTAAGAAATGAATTAAGTTATGTCTTACCCAGGACTGGCATGGTTGTAAATGTCCATTAAGAAATGAAGTCAGGGAAGTCTTACCCAGGATGGGCATGGTTGCAAATGACCATTAAGAAATGAATGTAGTTAAGACTTACCCAGGATTAGCATTGTTGTAAATTACCATTAAGAAAAAAATGCAGTTAAATCATACACAGGACTGGCATGGTTGTAAATGACTATTAAGAAATGAATGCAGTTAAGATTTACCCAGGATTGGCATTGTTGTAAATGTCTATTAAGAAATGAATGTAGCTAAGTCTTACCCAGGATGGGCATGGTTGCAAATGACCATTAAGAAATGAATGCATTTAAGTCTTACCTAGGATTGCATGGTTGTAAATGCCCATTAAGAAATGAATGCAGTTAAGGCTTACCCTGGAATGGCATGGTTGTAAATGACCATTAAGAAATGAAAGCAGTTTAAAGTCTTACCAAGGACTGGCATGGTTGTAAATGACCATTAAGAAATAATGCAGTTAAGTCTTACCCAGGACTGGCATGGTTGTAAATGACCATTAAGAAATGAATGCAGTTTAAAGTCTTACCCAGGACTGGCATGGTTGTAAATGACCATTAAGGAATGACTGCAGTTAAGTCTTACCCAGGACTGGCATGGTTGTAAATGACCATTAAGAAATAATGCAGTTAAGTCTTACCCAGGACTGGCATGGTTGTAAATTACCATTAAGAAATGAATGCTGTTTAAAGTCTTACCCAGGACTGGCATGGTTGTAAATGACCATTAAGAAATGACTGCAGTTAAGTCTTACCCAGGACTGGCATGGTAGTAAATGACCATTAAGAAATAATGCAGTTAAGTCTTACCCAGGACTGGCATGGTTGTAAATGACCATTAAGAAATTAATGCAGTTTAAAGTCTTACCCAGGACTGGCATGGTTGTAAATGACCATTAAGAAATAATGCAGTTAAGTCTTACCCAGGACTGGCATGGTTGTAAATGACCATTAAGAAATGAATGCTGTTTAAAGTCTTACCCAGGACTGGCATGGTTGTAAATGACCATTAAGAAATGACTGCAGTTAAGTCTTACCCAGGACTGGCATGGTTGTAAATGACCATTAAGAAATAATGCAGTTAAGTCTTACCCAGGACTGGCATGGTTGTAAATGACCATTAAGAAATGAATGCAGTTTAAAGTCTTACCCAGGACTGGCATGGTTGTAAATGACCATTAAGAAATGACTGCAGTTAAGTCTTACCCAGGACTGGCATGTTTGTAAATGACCATTAAGAAATAACGCAGTTAAGACTTACCCAGGACTGGCATGGTCGTAAATGACCATTAAGAAATAATGCAGTTAAGTCTTACCCAGGACTGGCATGGTTGTAAATGACCATTAAGAAATAATGCAGTTAAGTCTTACCCAGGACTGGCATGGTTGTAAATGACCATTAAGAAATGAATGCAGTTTAAAGTCTTACCCAGGACTGGCATGGTTGTAAATGACCATTAAGTAATGACTGCAGTTAAGTCTTACCCAGGACTGGCATGGTTGTAAATGACCATTAAGAAATAACTGCAGTTAAGTCTTACCCAGGACTGGCATGGTTGTAAATGACCATTAAGAAATAATGTAGTTAAGTCTTACCCAGGACTGGCATGGTTGTAAATGACCATTGAGAAATGAATGCAGTTTAAAGTCTTACCCAGGACGGGCATGGTTGTAAATGACCATTAAGAAATGACTGCAGTTAAGTCTTACCCAGGACTGGCATGGTTGTAAATGACCATTAAGAAATGACTGCAGTTAAGTCTTACCCAGGACTGGCATGGTTGTAAATGACCATTAAGAAATAATGCAGTTAAGTCTTACCCAGGACTGACATGGTTGTAAATGACCATTAAGAAATGAATGCAGTTTAAAGACTTACCCAGGACTGGCATGGTTGTAAATGACCATTAAGAAATGACTGCAGTTAAGTCTTACCCTGGACTGGCATGATTGTAAATGACCATTAAGTAATGACTGCAGTTAAGTCTTACCCAGGACTGGCATGGTTGTAAATGACCATTAAGAAATGAATGCAGTTAAGTCTTACCCAGGATGGGCATGGTTGTAAACGACCATTAAGAAATGAATGCAGTTAAGTCTTAACCAGGACTGGCATGGTTGTAAAAGACCATTAAGAAATGAATGCAGTTAAGTCTGACCCAGGACTGGGATGGTTGTAAAAGAACATTAAGCAATGAATGCTATTTAAAGACTTACCCAGGACTGGCATGTTTGTCAATGACCATTAAGAAATGAATGCAGTTAAGTCTTACCCAGGACTGGAATGGCTTTAAATGACCATTAAGAAATGAATACTGTTTAAAGTCTTATCCAGGACTGGCCTGGTTTTAAATGACCATTAAGAAATGAATGCAGTTAAGTCTTACCCAGGACTGGCATGGTTGTAAATGACCATTAAGAAATAATGCAGTTAAGTCTTACACAGGACTGGCATGGTTGTAAATGACCATTAAGAAATAATGCAGTTAAGTCTTACCCAGGACTGGCATGGTTGTAAATGACCATTAAGAAATGAATGCAGTTTAAAGTCTTACCCAGGACTGGCATGGTTGTAAATGACCATTAAGAAATGACTGCAGTTAAGTCTTACCCAGGACTGGCATGGTTGTAAATGACCATTAAGAAATAATGCAGTTAAGTCTTACCCAGGACTGGCATGGTTGTAAATGACCATTAAGAAATGAATGCAGTTTAAAGTCTTACCCAGGACTGGCATGGTTATAAATGACCATTAAGAAATGACTGCAGTTAAGTCTTACCCTGGACTGGCATGGTTGTAAATGACCATTAAGAAATGACTGCAGTTAAGTCTTACCCAGGACTGGCATGGTTGTAAATGACCATTAAAAAATGACTGCAGTTAAGTCTTACCCAGGACTGGCATGGTTGTAAATGACCATTAAGAAATGACTGCAGTTAAGTCTTACCCTGGACTGGCATGGTTGTATATGACCATTAAGAAATGACTGCAGTTAAGTCTTGCCCAGGACTGGCATGGTTGTAAAGGACCATTAAGATATAATGCAGTTAAGTCTTACCCAGGACTGGCATGGTTGTAAATGACCATTAAGAAATGACTGCAGTTAAGTCTTACCCAGGACTGGCACGGTTGTAAATGACCATTAAGAAATAATGCAGTTAAGTCTTACCCAGTACTGGCATGGTTGTAAATGACCATTAAGAAATGAATGCAGTTTAAAGACTTACCCAGGACTGGCATGGTTGTAAATGACCATTAAGAAATGACTGCAGTTAAGTCTTACCCTGGACTGGCATGGTTGTAAATGACCATTAAGTAATGACTGCAGTTAAGTCTTACCCAGGACTGGCATGGTTGTAAATGACCATTAAGAAATGAATGCAGTTAAGTCTTACCCAGGATGGGCATGGTTGTAAACGACCATTAAGAAATGAATGCAGTTAGGTCTTAACCAGGACTGGCATGGTTGTAAAAGACCATTAAGAAATGAATGCAGTTAAGTCTGTCCCAGGACTGGGATGGTTGTAAAAGAACATTAAGTAATGAATGCTATTTAAAGTCTTACCCAGGACTGGCATGTTTGTCAATGACCATTAAGAAATGAATGCAGTTAAGTCTTACCCAGGACTGGAATGGCTTTAAATGACCATTAAGAAATGAATGCTGTTTAAAGTCTTACCCAGGACTGGCCTGGTTTTAAATGACCATTAAGAAATGAATGCAGTTAAGTCTTACCCATGACTGGCATGGTTGTAAATGACCATTAAGAAATGAATGCAGTCAAGTCTTACCCAAGACTGGCATGGTTGTCAATGACCATTAAGAAATGAATGCTGTTTAAAGTCTTAACCAGGACTGGCATGGTTTTAAATGACTATTAAGAAATGAATGCAGTTAAGTCTTACCCAGGACTGGCCTGGTTTTAAATGACCATTAAGAAATGAATGCAGTTAAGTCTTACCCAGGACTGGCATGGTTGTAAATGACCATTAAGTAATGAATGCAGTTAAGACTTACCCAGGATTCGCATGGTTGTAAATGACCATTAAGTAATGAATGCAGTTATGTCTAACCCAGGATTGGCATGGTTGTAAATGACCATTAAGAAATGAATGCAGTTAAGTCTGATCCAGGATTGGCATGGTTGTAAATGACCATTAAGAAATGAATGCTGTTTAAAATCTTACCCAGGAATGGCATGGTTGTAAATGACCATTAAGAAATGAATGCAGTTAAGTCTTACCCACGACTGGCATGGTTGTAAATGACCATTAAGAAATGAATGCAGTTAAAACTTACCCAGGATTGGCATGGTTTTAAATGACCATTAAGAAATGAATGCAGTTAAGTCTTACCCAGGATTGGCATGGTTGTAAATTACCATTAACAAAAAAATGCAGTTAAGTCATACACAGGACTGGCATGGTTGTAAATGACCATTAAGAAATGAATGCAGTTAAGTCTTACCCAGGAGTGGCATGGTTGTATATGTCCATTAAGAAATGAATGCAGTTAAGTCTTAACCAGGACTGGCATGGTTGTAAATGACCATTAAGAAATGAATGCAGTTAAGTCTGACCCAGGACTGGGATGGTTGTAAAAGAACATTAAGTAATGAATGCTATTTAAAGTCTTACCCAGGACTGGCATGGTTCTAAATGACCATTAAGAAATGAATGCAGTTAAGTCTTACCCACGACTGGCATGGTTGTAAATGACCATTAAGAAATGAATGCAGTTAAGTCTTACCCAGGACTGGCATGGTTGTAAATGACCATTAAGAAATGAATGCAGTTAAGTCTTACCCAGGATGGGCATGGTTGTAAACGACCATTAAGAAATGAATGCAGTTAAGTCTTAACCAGGACTGGCATGGTTGTAAAAGACCATTAAGAAATGAATGCAGTTAAGTCTGACCCAGGACTGGGATGGTTGTAAAAGAACATTAAGCAATGAATGCTATTTAAAGACTTACCCAGGACTGGCATGTTTGTCAATGACCATTAAGAAATGAATGCAGTTAAGTCTTACCCAGGACTGGAATGGCTTTAAATGACCATTAAGAAATGAATACTGTTTAAAGTCTTATCCAGGACTGGCCTGGTTTTAAATGACCATTAAGAAATGAATGCAGTTAAGTCTTACCCAGGACTGGCATGGTTGTAAATGACCATTAAGAAATAATGCAGTTAAGTCTTACACAGGACTGCCATGGTTGTAAATGACCATTAAGAAATAATGCAGTTAAGTCTTACCCAGGACTGGCATGGTTGTAAATGACCATTAAGAAATGAATGCAGTTTAAAGTCTTACCCAGGACTGGCATGGTTGTAAATGACCATTAAGAAATGACTGCAGTTAAGTCTTACCCAGGACTGGCATGGTTGTAAATGACCATTAAGAAATAATGCAGTTAAGTCTTACCCAGGACTGGCATGGTTGTAAATGACAATTAAGAAATGAATGCAGTTTAAAGTCTTACCCAGGACTGGCATGGTTATAAATGACCATTAAGAAATGACTGCAGTTAAGTCTTACCCTGGACTGGCATGGTTGTAAATGACCATTAAGAAATGACTGCAGTTAAGTCTTACCCAGGACTGGCATGGTTGTAAATGACCATTAAGAAATGACTGCAGTTAAGTCTTACCCAGGACTGGCATGGTTGTAAATGACCATTAAGAAATGACTGCAGTTAAGTCTTACCCTGGACTGGCATGGTTGTCTATGACCATTAAGAAATGACTGCAGTTAAGTCTTGCCCAGGACTGGCATGGTTGTAAATGACCATTAATATATAATGCAGTTAAGTCTTACCCAGGACTGGCATGGTTGTAAATGACCATTAAGAAATGACTGCAGTCAAGTCTTACCCAGGACTGACACGGTTGTAAATGACCATTAAGAAATAATGCAGTTAAGTCTTACCCAGTACTGGCATGGTTGTAAATGACCATTAAGAAATGAATGCAGTTTAAAGACTTACCCAGGACTGGCATGGTTGTAAATGACCATTAAGAAATGACTGCAGTTAAGTCTTACCCTGGACTGGCATGGTTGTAAATGACCATTAAGTAATGACTGCAGTTAAGTCTTACCCAGGACTGGCATGGTTGTAAATGACCATTAAGAAATGAATGCAGTTAAGTCTTACCCAGGATGGGCATGGTTGTAAACGACCATTAAGAAATGAATGCAGTTAGGTCTTAACCAGGACTGGCATGGTTGTAAAAGACCATTAAGGAATGAATGCAGTTAAGTCTGTCCCAGGACTGGGATGGTTGTAAAAGAACATTAAGTAATGAATGCTATTTAAAGTCTTACCCAGGACTGGCATGTTTGTCAATGACCATTAAGAAATGAATGCAGTTAAGTCTTACCCAGGACTGGAATGGCTTTAAATGACCATTAAGAAATGAATGCTGTTTAAAGTCTTACCCAGGACTGGCCTGGTTTTAAATGACCATTAAGAAATGAATGCAGTTAAGTCTTACCCAGGACTGGCATGGTTGTAAATGACCATTAAGAAATGAATGCAGTCAAGTCTTACCCAAGACTGGCATGGTTGTCAATGACCATTAAGAAATGAATGCTGTTTAAAGTCTTAACCAGGACTGGCATGGTTTTAAATGACTATTAAGAAATGAATGCAGTTAAGTCTTACCCAGGACTGGCCTGGTTTTAAATGACCATTAAGAAATGAATGCAGTTAAGTCTTACCCAGGACTGGCATGGTTGTAAATGACCATTAAGTAATGAATGCAGTTAAGACTTACCCAGGATTCGCATGGTTGTAAATGACCATTAAGTAATGAATGCAGTTATGTCTAACCCAGGATTGGCATGGTTGTAAATGACCATTAAGAAATGAATGCAGTTAAGTCTGATCCAGGATTGGCATGGTTGTAAATGACCATTAAGAAAGGAATGCTGTTTAAAATCTTACCCAGGAATGGCATGGTTGTAAATGACCATTAAGAAATGAATGCAGTTAAGTCTTACCCACGACTGGCATGGTTGTAAATGACCATTAAGAAATGAATGCAGTTAAACCTTACCCAGGATTGGCATGGTTTTAAATGACCATTAAGAAATGAATGCAGTTAAGTCTTACCCAGGATTGGCATTGTTGTAAATTACCATTAAGAAAAAAATGCAGTTAAGTCATACACAGGACTGGCATGGTTGTAAATGACCATTAAGAAATGAATGCAGTTAAGTCTTACCCAGGATTGGCATGGTTGTATATGTCCATTAAGAAATGAATGCAGTTAAGTCTTACCCAGGATTGGCATGGTTGTAAACGACCATTAAGAAATGAATGCAGTTAAGTCTTAACCAGGACTGGCATGGTTGTAAATGACCATTAAGAAATGAATGCAGTTAAGTCTGACCCAGGACTGGGATGGTTGTAAAAGAACATTAAGTAATGAATGCTATTTAAAGTCTTACCCAGGACTGGCATGGTTGTAAATGACCATTAAGAAATGAATGCAGTTAAGTCTTACCCACGACTGGCATGGTTGTAAATGACCATTAAGAAATGAATGCAGTTAAGTCTTACCCACGACTGGCATGGTTGTAAATGACCATTAAGAAATGAATGCAGTTAAGTCTTACCCTGGGCTGGCATGGTTGTAAATGACCATTAAGAAATGAATGCAGTTAAGTCTTACCCAGGATTGGCATGGTTGTAAATTACCATTAAGAAAAAAATGCAGTTAACTCATACACAGGACTGGCATGGTTGTAAATGACCATTAAGAAATGAATGCAGTTAAGTCTTACCCAGGATTGGCATGGTTGTATATGTCCATTAAGAAATGAATGCAGTTAAGTCTTACCCAGGATTGGCATGGTTGTAAACGACCATTAAGAAATGAATGCAGTTAAGTCTTAACCAGGACTGGCATGGTTGTAAATGAGCATTAAGAAACGAATGTAGTTAAGTCTGACCCAGGACTGGGATGGTTGTAAAAGAACATTAAGTAATGAATGCTATTTAAAGTCTTACCCAGGAATGGCATGGTTTTAAATGACCATTAAGAAATGAATGCTGTTAAGCCTTACCTAGGACTGGCATGGTTGTAAATGACCATTAAGAAATGAATGCAGTTATGTCTTACCCACGACTGGCATGGTTGTAAATGACCATTAAGTAATGAATGCAGTTAAAACTTACCCAGGATTGGCATGGTTTTAAATGACCATTAAGAAATGAATGCAGTTAAGTCTTACCCACGACTGGGATGGTTGTAAATGACCATTAAGAAATGAATGCAGTTAAAACTTACCCAGGATTGGCATGGTTGTAAATGACCATTAAGAAATGAATGCAGTTAAGTCTTACCCACGATTGGCATGGTTGTAAATGACCATTAAGAAATGAATGCAGTTAAAACTTACCCAGGATTGGCATGGTTTTAAATGACCATTAAGAAATGAATGCAGTTAAGTCTTACCCAGGATTGGCATGGTTGTAAATTACCATTAAGAAAAAAATGCAGTTAAGTCATACACAGGACTGGCATGGTTGTAAATGACCATTAAGAAATGAATGCAGTTAAGTCTTACCCAGGATTGGCATGGTTGTATATGTCCATTAAGAAATGAATGCAGTTAAGACTTACCCAGGATTGGCATGGTTGTAAACGACCATTAAGAAATGAATGCAGTTAAGTCTTAACCAGGACTGGCATGGTTGTAAATGACCATTAAGAAATGAATGCAGTTAAGTCTGACCCAGGACTGGGATGGTTGTAAAAGAACATTAAGTAATGAATGCTATTTAAAGTCTTACCCAGGACTGGCATGGTTGTAAATGACCATTAAGAAATGAATGCAGTTAAGTCTTACCCACGACTGGCATGGTTGTAAATGACCATTAAGAAATGAATGCAGTTAAAACTTACCCAGGATTGGCATGGTTTTAAATGACCATTAAAAAATGAATGCAGTTAAGTCTTACCCAGGATTGGCATGGTTGCAAATTACCATTAAGAAAAAAATGCAGTTAAGTCATACACAGGACTGGCATGGTTGTAAATGACCATTAAGAAATGAATGCAGTTAAGTCTTACCCAGGATTGGCATGGTTGTATATGTCCATTAAGAAATGAATGCAGTTAAGTCTTACCCAGCATTGGCATGGTTGTAAACGACCATTAAGAAATGAATGCAGTTAAGTCTTAACCAGGACTGGCATGGTTGTAAATGACCATTAAGAAATGAATGCAGTTAAGTCTGACCCAGGACTGGGATGGTTGTAAAAGAACATTAAGTAATGAATGCTATTTAAAGTCTTACCCAGGACTGGCATGGTTGTAAATGACCATTAAGAAATGAATGCTGTTAAGCCTTACCCAGGACTGGCATGGTTGTAAATGACCATTAAGAAATGAATGCAGTTAAGTCTTACCCACGATTGGCATGGTTGTAAATGACCATTAAGAAATGAATGCAGTTAAAACTTACCCAGGATTGGCATAGTTTTAAATGACCATTAAGAAATGAATGCAGTTAAGTCTTACCCACGACTGGCATGGTTGTAAATGACCACTAAGTAATGAATGCAGTTAAAACTTACCCAGGATTGGCATGGTTGTAAATGACCATTAAGAAATGAATGCAGTTAAGTCTTACCCACGACTGGCATGGTTGTAAATGACCATTAAGAAATGAATGCAGTTAAGTCTTACCCTGGACTGGCATGGTTGTAAATGACCATTAAGAAATGAATGCAGTTAAGTCTTACCCAGGATTGGCATGGTTGTAAATTACCATTGAGAAAAAAATGCAGTTAAGTCATACACAGGACTGGCATGGTTGTAAATGACCATTAAGAAATGAATGCAGTTAAGTCTTACCCAGGATTGGCATGGTTGTATATGTCCATTAAGAAATGAATGCAGTTAAGTCTTACCCAGGATTGGCATGGTTGTAAACGACCATTAAGAAATGAATGCAGTTAAGTCTTAACCAGGACTGGCATGGTTGTAAATGACCATTAAGAAATGAATGCAGTTAAGTCTGACCCAGGACTGGGATGGTTGTAAAAGAACATTAAGTAATGAATGCTATTTAAAGTCTTACCCAGGACTGGCATGGTTTTAAATGACCATTAAGAAATGAATGCTGTTAAGCCTTACCCAGGACTGGCATGATTTGTAAATGACCATTAAGAAATGAATGCAGTTAAGTCTTACCCACGACTGGCATGGTTGTAAATGACCATTAAGAAATGAATGCAGTTAAAACTTACCCAGGATTGGCATGGTTTTAAATGACCATTAAGAAATGAATGCAGTTAAGTCTTACCCACGACTGGCATGGTTGTAAATGACCATTAAGAAATGAATGCAGTTAAAACTTACCCAGGATTGGCATGGTTGTAAATGACCATTAAGAAATGAATGCAGTTATGTCTTATCCACGACTGGCATGGTTGTAAATGACCATTAAGAAATGAATGCAGTTAAAACTTACCCAGGATTGGCATGGTTTTAAATGACCATTAAGAAATGAATGCAGTTAAGTCTTACCCAGGATTGGCATGGTTGTAAATTACCATTAAGAAAAAAATGCAGTTAAGTCATACACAGGACTGGCATGGTTGTAAATGACCATTAAGGAATGAATGCAGTTAAGTCTTACCCAGGATTGGCATGGTTGTATATGTCCATTAAGAAATGAATGCAGTTCAGTCTTACCCAGGATTGGCATGGTTGTAAACGACCATTAAGAAATGAATGCAGTTAAGTCTTAACCAGGACTGGCATGGTTGTAAATGACCATTAAGAAATGAATGCAGTTAAGTCTTACCCAGGACTGGGATGGTTGTAAAAGAACATTAAGTAATGAATGCTATTTAAAGTCTTACCCAGGACTGGCATGGTTGTAAATGACCATTAAGAAATGAATGCTGTTAAGCCTTACCCAGGACTGGCATGGTTGTAAATGACCATTAAGTAATGAATGCAGTTAAGTCTTACCCACGACTGTCATGGTTGTAAATGACCATTAAGAAATGAATGCAGTTAAAACTTACCCAGGATTGGCATGGTTTTAAATGACCATTAAGAAATGAATGCAGTTAAGTCTTACCCACGACTGGCATGGTTGTAAATGACCATTAAGAAATGAATGCAGTTAAAACTTACCCAGGATTGGCATGGTTGTAAATGACCATTAAGAAATGAATGCAGTTAAGTCTTACCCACGACTGGCATGGTTGTAAATGACCATTAAGAAATGAATGCAGTTAAAACTTACCCAGGATTGGCATGGTTTTAAATGACCATTAAGAAATGAATGCAGTTAAGTCTTACCCAGGATTGGCATGGTTGTAAATTACCATTAAGAAAAAAATGCAGTTAAGTCATACACAGGACTGGCATGGTTGTAAATGACCATTAAGAAATGAATGCAGTTAAGTCTTACCCAGGATTGGCATGGTTGTATATGTCCATTAAGAAATGAATGCAGTTAAGTCTTACCCAGGATTGGCATGGTTGTAAACGACCATTAAGAAATGAATGCAGTTAAGTCTTAACCAGGACTGGCATGGTTGTAAATGACCATTAAGAAATGAATGCAGTTAAGTCTGACCCAGGACTGGGATGGTTGTAAAAGAACATTAAGTAATGAATGCTATTTAATGTCTTACCCAGGACTGGCATGGTTTTAAATGACCATTAAGAAATGAATGCTGTTAAGCCTTACCCAGGACTGGCATGGTTGTAAATGACCATTAAGAAATGAATGCAGTTAAGTCTTACCCACGACTGGCATGGTTGTAAATGACCATTAAGAAATGAATGCAGTTAAAACTTACCCAGGATTGGCATGGTTTTAAATGACCATTAAGAAATGAATGCAGTTAAGTCTTACCCACGACTGGCATGGTTGTAAATGACCATTAAGAAATGAATGCAGTTCAAACTTACCCAGGATTGGCATGGTTGTAAATGACCATTAAGAAATGAATGCAGTTAAGTCTTACCCACGACTGGCATGGTTGTAAATGACCATTAAGAAATGAATGCAGTTAAAACTTACCCAGGATTGGCATGGTTTTAAATGACCATTAAGAAATGAATGCAGTTAAGTCTTACCCAGGATTGGCATGGTTGTAAATTACCATTAAGAAAAAAATGCAGTTAAGTCATACACAGGACTGGCATGGTTGTAAATGACCATTAAGTAATGAATGCAGTTAAGTCTTACCCAGGATTGGCATGGTTGTATATGTCCATTAAGAAATGAATGCAGTTAAGTCTTACCCAGGATTGGCATGGTTGTAAACGACCATTAAGAAATGAATGCTGTTAAGTCTTAACCAGGACTGGCATGGTTGTAAATGACCATTAAGAAATGAATGCAGTTAAGTCTTACCCAGGACTGGGATGGTTGTAAAAGAACATTAAGTAATGAATGCTATTTAAAGTCTTACCCAGGACTGGCATGGTTGTCAATGACCATTAAGAAATGAATGCTGTTAAGCCTTACCCAGGACTGGCATGGTTGTAAATGACCATTAAGAAATGAATGCAGTTAAGTCTTACCCACGACTGGCATGGTTGTAAATGACCATTAAGAAATGAATGCAGTTAAAACTTACCCAGGATTGGCATGGTTTTAAATGACCATTAAGAAATGAATGCAGTTAAGTCTTACCCACGTCTGGCATGGTTGTAAATGACCATTAAGAAATGAATGCAGTTAAAACTTACCCAGGATTGGCATGGTTGTAAATGACCATTAAGAAATGAATGCAGTTAAGTCTTACCCACGACTGGCATGGTTGTAAATGACCATTAAGAAATGAATGCAGTTAAAACTTACCCAGGATTGGCATGGTTTTAAATGACCATTAAGAAATGAATGCAGTTAAGTCTTACCCAGGATTGGCATGTTTGTAAATTACCATTAAGAAAAAAATGCAGTTAAGTCATACACAGGACTGACATGGTTGTAAATGACCATTAAGAAATGAATGCAGTTAAGTCTTACCCAGCATTGGCATGGTTGTATATGTCCATCAAGAAATGAATGCAGTTAAGTCTTACCCAGGATTGGCATGGTTGTAAACGACCATTAAGAAATGAATGCAGTTAAGTCTTAACCAGGACTGGCATGGTTGTAAATGACCATTAAGAAATGAATGCAGTTAAGTCTTACCCAGGACTGGCATGGTTGTCAATGACCATTAAGGAATGAATGCTGTTTAAAGTCTTACCCAGGACTGGCATGGTTTTAAATGACCATTAAGAAATGAATGCTGTTAAGCCTTACCCAGGACTGGCATGGTTGCAAATGACCATTAAGAAATGAATGCTGTTTAAAGTCATACCCAGGACTGGCATGGTTTTAAATGACCATTAAGAAATGAATGCAGTTAAGTCTTACCCAGGACTGGCATGGTTGTAAATGACCATTAAGTAATTAATGCAGTTAAGACTTACCCAGGATTCGCATGGTTGTAAATGACCATTAAGAAATGAATGCAGTTAAGTCTTACCCAGGATGGGCATGGTTGTAAACGACCATTAAGAAATGAATGCAGTCAAGTCTTAACCATGACTGGCATGGTTGTAAATGACCATTAAGAAATGAATGCAGTTAAGTCTGACCCAGGACTGGGATGGTTGTAAAAGAACATTAAGTAATGAATGCTATTTAAAGTCTTACCCAGGACTGGCATGTTTGTCAATGACCATTAAGAAATGCATGCAGTTAAGTCTTACCCAGGACTGGAATGGCTTTAAATGACCATTAAGAAATTAATGCTGTTTAAAGTCTTACCCAGGACTGGCCTGGTTTTAAATGACCATTAAGAAATGAATGCAGTTAAGTCTTACCCAGGACTGGCATGGTTGTAAATGACCATTAAGAAATGAATGCAGTTAAGTCTTACTCAGGACTGGCATGGTTGTAAATGACCATTAAGAAATGAATGCAGTTAAGACTTACCCAGGATTCGCATGGTTGTAAATGACCATTAAGAAATGAATGCAGTTAAGTCGTACCCAGGATTGGCATGGTTGTAAATTACCATTAAGAAATGAATGTAGTTAAGTCTTACCCAGGAATGGCATGGTTGTAAATGACAATTAAGTAATGAATGCAGTTATGTCTAACCCAGGATTGGCATGGTTGTAAATGACCATTAAGAAATGAATGCAGTTAAGTCTGATCCAGGATTGGCATGGTTGTAAATGACCATTAAGAAATGAATGCTGTTTAAAGTCTTACCCAGGACTGGCATGGTTGTAAATGACCATTAAGAAATGAATGCAGTTAAGTCTTACCCAGGATTGGCATGGTTGTAAATGACCATTAAGAAATGAATGCTGTTTAAACTCTTACCCAGGACTGGCATGGTTGTAAATAACCATTAAGAAATGAATGCAGTTAAGTCTCACCCAGGACTGGCATGGTTGTAAATGACCATTAAGAAATGAATGCAGTTAAGTCTTACCCAGGATTGGCATGGTTGTCCATTAAGAAATGAATGCAGTTAAGTCTTACCCAGGATTGGCATGGTTGTCAATGACCATTAAGAAATGAATGCAGTTAAGTCTCACCCAGGACTGGCATGGTTGTAAATGACCATTAAGAAATGAATGCAGTTAAGTCGTACCCAGGATTGGCATGGTTGTCAATGACCATTAAGAAATGAATGCAGTTAAGTCTCACCCAGGACTGGCATGGTTGTAAATGACCATTAAGAAATGAATGCAGTTAAGTCTTACCCAGGATTGGCATGGTTGTATATGTCCATTAAGAAATGAATGCAGTTAAGTCTTACCCAGGATTGGCATGGTTGTAAACGACCATTAAGTAATGAATGCAGTTAAGTCTTACCCAGGACTGGCATGGTTGTCAATGACCATTAAGGAATGAATGCTGTTTAAAGTCTTACCCAGGACTGGCATGGTTTTAAATGACCATTAAGAAATGAATGCAGTTAAGTCTTAACCAGGACTGGCATGGTTGTAAATGACCATTAAGAAATGAATGCTGTTTAAAATCATACCCAGGACTGGCATGGTTTTAAATGACCATTAAGAAATGAATGCAGTTAAGTCTTACCCAGGACTGGCATGGTTGTTAATGACCATTAAGAAATTAATGCAGTTAAGACTTACCCAGGATTCGCATGGTTGTAAATGACCATTAAGAAATGAATGCAGTTAAGTCTTACCCAGGATGGGCATGGTTGTAAACGACCATTAAGAAATGAATGCAGTTAAGTCTTAACCAGGACTGGCATGGTTGTAAAAGACCATTAAGAAATGAATGCAGTTAAGTCTGACCCAGGGCTGGGATGGTTGTAAAAGTACATTAAGTAATGAATGCTATTTAAAGTCTTACCCAGGACTGGCATGTTTGTCAATGACCATTAAGAAATGAATGCAGCTAAGTCTTACCCAGGACTGGAATGGCTTTAAATGACCATTAAGAAATGAATGCTGTTTAAAGTCTTACCCAGGACTGGCCTGGTTTTAAATGACCATTAAGAAATGAATGCAGTTAAGTCTTACCCAGGACTGGCATGGTTGTAAATGACCATTAAGAAATGAATGCAGTCAAGTCTTACCCAGGACTGGCATGGTTGTCAATGACCATTAAGAAATGAATGCTGTTTAAAGTCTTAACCAGGACTGGCATGGTTTTAAATGACTATTAAGAAATGAATGCAGTTAATCTTACCCAGGACTGGCCTGGTTTTAAATGACCATTAAGAAATGAATGCAGTTAAGTCTTACCCAGGACTGGCATGGTTGTAAATGACCATTAAGAAATGAATGCAGTTAAGACTTACCCAGGATTCGCATGGTTGTAAATGACCATTAAGAAATGAATGCAGTTAAGTCGTACCCAGGATTGGCATGGTTGTAAATTACCATTAAGAAATGAATGTAGTTAAGTCTTACACAGGAATGGCATGGTTGTAAATGACAATTAAGTAATGAATGCAGTTATGTCTAACCCAGGATTGGCATGGTTGTAAATGACCATTAAGAAATGAATGCAGTTAAGTCTGATCCAGGATTGGCATGGTTGTAAATGACCATTAAGAAATGAATGCTGTTTAAAGTCTTACCCAGGACTGGCATGGTTGTAAATGACCATTAAGAAATGAATGCAGTTAAGTCTTACCCAGGATTGGCATGGTTGTAAATGACCATTAAGAAATGAATGCTGTTTAAACTCTTACCCAGGACTGGCATGGTTGTAAATAACCATTAAGAAATGAATGCAGTTAAGTCTCACCCAGGACTGGCATGGTTGTAAATGACCATTAAGAAATGAATGCTGTTTAAACTCTTACCCAGGCCTGGCATGGTTGTAAATTACCATTAAGAAATGAATGCAGTTAAGTCTTACACAGCACTGGCATGGTTGTAAATTACCATTAAGGAATGAATGCAGTTAAGTCTTACCCAGGATTGGCATGGTTGTAAATGACCATTAAGAAATGAAGGCTGTTAAGTCTTACCCACGACTGGCTTGTTGTAAATGACCATTAAGAAATGAATGTAGTTAAGTCTTAACCAGGCCTGGCATGGTTGTAAATGACCATTAAGAAATGAATGCTGTTTAAAGTCTTACCCAGGACTGGCATGTTTGTAAATGACCATTAAGAAATGAATGCAGTTAAGTCTTACCCAGGACTGGCATGGTTGCAAATGACCATTAAGAAATGTATGCTGTTTAAACTCTTACCCAGGACTGGCATGGTTGTAAATGACCATTATGAAATGAATGCATTTAAGTCTTACCCGGGATTGGCATGTTTATAAATGACCATTAAGAAATGAATGCAGTTAAGTCTTACCCAGGACTGGCATGGTTGTAAATGACCATTAAGAAATGAATGCTGTTTAAACTCTTACCCAGGCCTTGCATGGTTGTAAATGACCATTAAGTAATGAATGCATTTAAGTCTTCCCCAGGACTGGTATGGTTGTAAATGACCATTAAGTAACGAATTCTGTTTAAAGTCTTATCTAGGACTGGCATGGTTGTAAATGACCATTAAGAAATGAATGCTGTTTAATGTCTTACCCGGACTTGCATGATTGTAAATGACCATTAAGAAATGAATGCAATTAAGTCTTACCCAGGACTGGTATGTTTGTAAATGACCATTAAGCAATGAATGCAGTTAAGTCTTACCCAGGATTGGCATAGTTGTAAATGACCATTAAAAAATGAATGCTGTTTAAAGTCTTACCTAGTTTTACTCAGGACTGGAGTGGTCATAAATGACAATTAGTAAATTAGTGCAGGCTACATTCTAACCCAAGACTAATTTGATGAATTGCAGATCCTTAACTTGAAAGTACTGATGGACAGAAAAAAACTGTCTTTTGCTGACCATACCGGCTATGAACAATAAATCTTTGCATTATTTCAAGTGATCCTTTGCATTTTGTCAAAATGTAGCATTTATAAATTTAACACTTTTGTGCACTGAAGCAAAATGTTTTCTTAAGTGCATAGTTAGCACTTGTTTTAAATATTGCACTCATTCTTAATTTCTTCTTCATAATTGAAGATTTTGAATTACTAACATAGCTACAGTTTAATCCCTTGTTCAAGGACAAGTTTGGCTTAGATATGAATGGATAGGTTAAGGGTGCAAGTTTAGTCATACTTAGAACCAAATTGGCCAGAATTGAGATGGCAATTAAGTGGTCAGTTAGTGACCAAATGAAATGGATGCCATTTGAAGTCTTACCCAGGACTTTTAATACACACATTCTTTGCTGAAATTCTTGATATTTTGCTTAGTTCTTTAGATATTTTGAGAGACAGTGTTTTGCAACAGTTTAATACTTACTGGCATAGGACTTTTTTTAAGCATTATGTGTCAAGGAAAGTTACAATAGAAACAAATGTTGTATATTATTAGTCTCATAAGATCCATCTCCTCTAGCTATGAAAAGTTCAGTCATCCTTCCAAGTTCCCAGAATGGTCTGGCTTATGCAGGATTTTTAATTAACTATTAGGTCATCCCATAAGTTCTGTCCGAATTTTAACTTTTTGTTAAAATGAACTAAATTTAAAGAGTATTTTATAATGTCTAATGGAACTGAACATTATTTTTATGTTTAGATGCATTTAAACTGATCAAATTTTATTTCAGAGAACAATAAAATTAAATTTTGTTTGATTAAAACCCTGCTAACATGGAAGTACCCAAGAATCATTTCAGGCACATAATGCTTTATGAGTTCAAGAAAGGAAACTCAGCAGCTGAAGTGGCTAGAAACATTCACTCAGTTTATGGAGAGGAATGTTTGAATGAAAGAACTTGCAGAAGATGGTTTGCAAAGTTCAGAGGTGGAGATTTCACCCTTGAAGATGTAGATCGAACCGGACGTTCAGTTGAGTTTGATGAAAAGCTTCTTGAAGCAGCCCTTGAAGAAAATCCTGCTTTATCAGTTGAGGAATTGGCAGTGGTTCTCAGTTCAAACCATACAACTGTTCATCGTCATCTTCAACAACTTGGAAAAGTTCCTAATCTTGGAAAATGGGTGCCTCATGAATTGTCTGAAAACAACCTCAAATCCCGAGTTTTCAATTCAATAATAAAAATTTAAATTTCATCTGATATATGTCGCGATCTGTAAATAAAATATTGCGTTATATGCCCTGTTCAAAATGATTTTTTTTCGTAATGAACGATACTACTGGAAATAATAAATCTAATCCTAAAAATGAAATCTTTAAGAATGCTTTTCCATTTTTAAAAATTCATTTTATTTTTAAACATTATGTATTGAAAATTTATGCAGAAAAAGTGGAGGTACCTATTGTAACAATGCGTTGTTTTTTTAGGAAACAGAGTTTTTTTATTTGAAACGGAATGGCTCATGCAACATGTCTCACTGGTGATGGTCCGAGGTAATGCTTCCTCCATCATTGCAGCTGGAAGAGGATTGCATCTTGATTAAGGGACGAGCCTCGCAAAACGGAGTGGCTCTTGCAGTGTGTCTCACTGGCGATGGTTCGAGGTAATGTTTTCTCCATCATTGCGGCTGGCAGAGGATAGAAAAAAAATTGGTTATAGTTAATTTGTTCAAATTTTTTTTTCAGTAATTAAATTTCTCATTTTTAGGATATTACCATTCGTTCTCAAAATGAGATGCCGTTGTTGTTTTAGCTTCGTACGTAAAGAAGAAAGAAAACCTTAATCTCTTGTGACGTCACACAATAAATGCTCATTTGGCGAAGTGTTAAATTAGTGATGGCAGTATTTCTTTTATCTTTTACTTTTTTCACTAATAGTTTACCAAATACAAGGCTCAGAGAGTTACTGATTAAGGTTCTTGCACATAAGAAGAGGAGGTAAGAAATTTTAAGAGTATATGTAAAAAAGATAACACTTAACCCTAGACTTAGAGGTTAAGATTGTAGTGAAGCATCATCTCAGGAGTCTATTCCACGGAGCAGTAGTTCTTGGGAAGAAATGGAACTTCCCTCTTACTAATGGAATACTGTGGGAAATATGTCTCAGCCTACCCACATGAAAAGGATGTATGGATATTATTATAAATAATTAAAAATAAAATATAAAATAATAGTAATAATGAAAATTACAAATAACATAAAATAAAACAATAACATAAAAGCGTTGTAAAGAATAAATTAAATAAAAATTAAAAATAATAAAAATACTTTCAGCAGGCAACAAAAACTGTTCCTACCGGAAATACGGACGTCCCACCAAAAGACGTTAAATTCAATCTCTTCGCCACGAATCTTGGTACGAGCAACACGTGTCTGACTTCTTTCTGGGGAAGGTAATGTTGTCAGCATTTTAAAACCATTGGCGATTTTCACTAAGGAAGGTCATAAGTGTAAACATCTTTTGCTTTTGAAACAGGAATCGTTTGTAATATTTTTTTTTTTTGGAGAAGAAATATATTTATTTTCATTTTCTAAGAAATAAATAAAGAAAAAACTCACACAGCGAAATGTGTTAATCACATTGCCATCAGCAATAATAATATATCAAGACTTCAATTTTTTAATTATAGAAAAATCGTTTCTTCGCAAAAATCCTTTCTCTTACACATATGGTCTTCTGTAGTGAAAATAGCTGCGGTACCTACTACGAAAATGACCTTGAATCTTTTTAGCAGTGCAGTCCGCATACCCATTCTCTTTCAATCCCAGTAACCCCCTTGCGTCTTAGTGGCATTATCACCATCTTCTGTCTTCCTGACACCTGTTCTTTTATTGTCCTTTCTCCTCACTAAAGTCTTCCCATTCTCTTTCACTCCCAGTAACCCCTTGCGTCTTAGTGGCATTATCACCATCTTCTGTCTTCCTGAAACCTGTTCTTTTATTCTCCTTTCTCCTCACTAAAGTCTTCACATAGTCTTTCCCTCCCAGAAACCATTAAAAGTATAGAGTTGGAGTAAACTTTTGAAGGAACCCGAAACCCAATCTTAAACAAGAAACAATGGTTAAACCCCCATTCCTGTTCAAAACACAGAGGAGGAGTGTGAACCAGATGATAGGGAAATCTATCTGCTCTTATGTAGTTTATTGAATTTGTTTGGTTCATTTGATTTGAATGATTTCTTATAAGTTTTATTGAACTGACAAACCTTTTAAAAGTTCAATGATAATTCTTCTGCCGTCACTTAATTTAAAGACAGTTTGATGTACGTAGGTCCTTACTTTCCATACAAACAATCATTGTTATTTCATGTGTGACTTTCGCTGGATTTCTTAATTAATTTCGATTATTCCTGCATTTATTTCAAAGTTATAAAAATAGTTATCGTACAAAAAAATTTGTTGCAAAAATCATGTAAAAAATCGCCAAAAACAATCACAGTAATGAAATCTTGGGAATCCAAAATTTCAGGCCCTTATCATCATGTGAAGGCATACCTTCCTGTCCTTGAACTCCTCCACCAATGAGGAGGTGGGAAATTGCAGGTTTCCAGCATTGGTATAGAATCCCCACTGAGGAGAATCAGAGGGGAACTCCAAGTTACTTACGCACGTACTTGTTGATACACTGTTGCTCTTCTGAATGCCAGACAGGGTAATATCATACATCTGCAACAGCCACAGAAGACGAGGCAGCAAACCATGTTGGGAGAATCAAGCCTTCAGTTTGCCGGAGAGAAGTGTTCTATCGATGCATCTAGTGCCAATTTCTGCACCTCTTTACCTTGGTGCCAATCAGTCAGTGGAATTTCATACAGCTGTCCGAGGCTCTTCACTGGCTTTACTTTGACTGTCGGATCATGCCACCCCCAATGCAGAAGTGAACCTCCATGAGTAATTATAAACTCTGACTTTTCGTAGGTTTAGCCAACATTCTGCCACACGTGAAGAGCTTATGGTAGCGCTGAAGTAGTTCATCGACCTTAGACGGAAGCAGAATGGCGAAGAAATCAATGAACACTCTAAAAGGAGGAAGGACCATTTGTTCCTAAGTCATTGTTCCCTTTGCTGTGTCTGCTGCACCCCATAATATGAGTTCCATGGACATAATGAAAAGAAGTGGTGAAATCATGATGCCGACCTTGAGGGATTGCCACTGGAGAGTGCAGCTACGAACTGTGAAATGCATAAACGCTGTACTTAAATGTTTCATTATCACTTGCCCAACCTTATTAGGGAAGTTTAAAAATTTGAGGGACATTCAAATTAACTCATGAGGAATTGATTCATACACATTCGAGAGATCGAGGCAAATTATTTGAAACTTAGTTTTATTTTGTTTGGCTGATAGGATTGAGTTCCAAATCATGTATGAATGCTCCGGACAGCCAGGGAAACCAGGTATGCTAGCCATCTAGATCAAGGCAAATTGTATAAAGCTTAGTTTTATTTTGTTTGGCTGATAGGATTGAGTTCCAAATCATGTATGAATGCTCCGGACAGCCAGGGAAACCAGGTATGCTAGCCATCTAGATCAAGGCAAATTGTATAAAGCTTAGTTTTATTTTGTTTGGCTGATAGGATTGAGTTCCAAATCATGTATGAATGCTCCGGACAGCCAGGGAAACCAGGTATGCTAGCCATCTAGATCAAGGCAAATTGTATAAAGCTTAGTTTTATTTTGTTTGGCTGATAGGATTGAGTTCCAAATCATGTATGAATGCTCCGGACAGCCAGGGAAACCAGGTATGCTAGCCATCTAGATCAAGGCAAATTGTATAAAGCTTAGTTTTATTTTGTTTGGCTGATAGGATTGAGTTCCAAATCATGTATGAATGCTCCGGACAGCCAGGGAAACCAGGTATGCTAGCCATCTAGATCAAGGCAAATTGTATAAAGCTTAGTTTTATTTTGTTTGGCTGATAGGATTGAGTTCCAAATCATGTATGAATGCTCCGGACAGCCAGGGAAACCAGGTATGCTAGCCATCTAGATCAAGGCAAATTGTATAAAGCTTAGTTTTATTTTGTTTGGCTGATAGGATTGAGTTCCAAATCATGTATGAATGCTCCGGACAGCCAGGGAAACCAGGTATGCTAGCCATCTAGATCAAGGCAAATTGTATAAAGCTTAGTTTTATTTTGTTTGGCTGATAGGATTGAGTTCCAAATCATGTATGAATGCTCCGGACAGCCAGGGAAACCAGGTATGCTAGCCATCTAGATCAAGGCAAATTGTATAAAGCTTAGTTTTATTTTGTTTGGCTGATAGGATTGAGCTCCAAATCATGTATGAATGCTCCGGACAGCCAGGGAAACCAGGTATGCTAGCCATCTAGATCAAGGCAAATTGTATAAAGCTTAGTTTTATTTTGTTTGGCTGATAGGATTGAGTTCCAAATCATGTATGAATGCTCCGGACAGCCAGGGAAGCCAGGTATGCCAGTCATCGAAATCTAGGCAAATTACATGAAGCTTAGTTTTATTTTGTTTGGCTGATAGGATTGAGCTCCAAATCATGTATGAATGCTCCGGACAGCCAGGGAAACCAGGTATGCTAGCCATCTAGATCAAGGCAAATTGTATAAAGCTTAGTTTTATTTTGTTTGGCTGATAGGATTGAGTTCCAAATCATGTATGAATGCTCCAGACAGCCAGGGAAGCCAGGTATGCCAGTCATCGAGATCTAGGCAAATTACATGAAGCTTAGTTTTATTTTGTTTGACTGATAGGATTGTGTTCCAATCATCATGTCAACCTTATCCACCAGAGGATTGTTCTTGTTTCTGCTGAGCTGACAAAGGTGTACAGGACCAGAGCCCAAAACAGAGGAAAGCATGACCAAGAAGGTATATATATATTTTATACCCTGGAGTTGTAGCAAAGTCTACAAAGGAGAAACCAGCTGCTCTTTAAAATTACGGCTGTAGGAACATTGAAAAACTGTAATTAAGAGCATGACAATGAAATCAGGCATGGCTGATCCTGTATGGAGGGGAAAATTAATTACCAATCCCAATGGAGTGAAGTAAAACAAGAGTAAGCCTCTAGCATTAGTGGCAGCATTAAGAAATAGAGAGTGGGTGCTGAAGGATGTCAAGCATGACAGCAATTGCAGCAGCAGTAGCTGTAGCAGAATGAGTAGCAGGCATGATATAAGAATGTTAGGTTTAAGGCTCCAAGTTCTAAATTCAGGATTGTCTCAAGAGACAATACACTCGTGGATTAAAGCATTGGTCTGTGAATTTGGTGTGATGGCAACGGTAACTTGGGCCAGGTATTAGTGTAGACAGAATTAGTGGGAACAAGACAAGCAATAACTGAGAAATACCAAATGAGAACAAGAAGAAATATCTCTTGCCATGGACAGCAGAAGAATTTGCTTTTGCAGATTAAATAAAGGGGTCAGTTCAAAAATGCCTAAACGTTAACTGAATCAAAAAATAATTGATGAATGTCAGAGGGCATAATGACCAAAAAGTTGTGATAATAAGAACAAAGATAAGGAAAACAGAACAATTATAAGTAATGTAAAGAGTATTTTTTTCATCTTAATTTCACTTGCGTTTTATTACAGGTGGGAATATTATCATGTTTTTATATTGAATAAAGTGTTGTCATTCTTTATTAAATTACATAATTAATTCATTCATTTTAATTTCAAATGCTTATCATTTACAGTTTGAATCTCGCCAAGAACATATTTGCTTTTATGATACAATGCGTGCATATGTGATTGTATATTGCTGATTTCAGGAATTGTAAGCAAAAGTAACTAAGAATAGGATGAAAGTAATATTGGTAAGAAATGAAAAATGGTTGCTAATATATTATTCATATATATATATATAGATATATATATGAATAATATAAAGATAATATTACTCTTAATACTATTAAAGTAATAAAAAGCAAGTGAAAACCAGAGGAAAGAAATACTAGTCCAAAATGAATAATGGCTGACAATGCTTCATCTAATAATAATAAAATTCAAGATAATATAGCTACTTATATTACTAATGTAACAAAAAACCAGTTGAAATTATGATGAAAGAAATCCTAGTCCAAAATGAATAATGGCTGACAATGCTTCATCTAATAATAATAAAATTTAAGATGATATTACTACTAATACTACTAATGTAATAAAAAGCAAGTGAAATTAAGATGAAAGAAATCCTAGTCAAAAATGAATAATGGCTGACAATGCTTCATCTAATAATAATACAATTCAAGATAATATTACTACTAATACTACTAATGTAATAAAAAGCAAGTGAAATTAAGATGAAAGAAATCCTAGTCCAAAATGAATAATGGCTGACAATGCTTCATCTAATAATAACAAAAGTCAAGATGATATTACTACTAATACTACACATGTAATAAAAAGCAAGTGAAATTAAGATGAAAGAAATCCTAGTCAAAAATGAATAATGGCTGACAATGCTTCATCTAATAATAATAAAAGTCAAGATAATATTACTAGTAATACTACTATTGTAATAAAAAGCAAGTGAAATTAAGATGAAAGAAATCCTAGTCCAAAATGAATAATGGCTGACAATGCTTCATCTAATAATAACAAAATTCAAGATAATATTACTACTAATACTACTAATGTAATAAAAAGCAAGTGAAATTAAGATGAAAGAAATCCTAGTCCAAAATGAATAATGGCTGACAATGCGTCATCTAATGATAATAAAATTCAAGATAATATTACTACTAATACTACACATGTAATAAAAAGCAAGTGAAATTAAGATGAAAGAAATCCTAGTCCAAAATGAATAATGGCTGACAATTCTTCATCTAATAATAATACAATTCAAGATAATATTACTACTAATACTACTAATGTAATAAAAAGCAAGTGAAATTAAGATGAAAGAAATCCTAGTCAAAAATGAATAATGGCTGACAATGCTTCATCTAATAATAATAAAATTCAAGATAATATTACTACTAATATTACTAATGTAATAAAAAGCAAGTGAAATTAAGATGAAAGAAATCCTAGTCTAAAATGAATAATGGCTGACAATGCTTCATCTAATAATAACAAATGTCAAGATGATATTACTACTAATACTACACATGTAATAAAAAGCAAGTGAAATTAAGATGAAAGAAATCCTAGTCAAAAATGAATAATGGCTGACAATGCGTCATCTAATGATAATAAAATTCAAGATAATATTACTACTAATATTACTAATGTAATAAAAAGCAAGTGAAATTAAGATGAAAGAAATCCTAGTCCAAAATGAATAATGGCTGACAATGCTTCATCTAATAATAACAAAATTCAAGATAATATTACTACTAATACTACTAATGTAATAAAAAGCAAGTGAAATTAAGATGAAAGAAATCCTAGTCAAAAATGAATAATGGCTGACAATGCTTCATCTAATAATAACAAAATTCAAGATAATATTACTACTAATACTAAAAATGTAATAAAAAGCAAGTAAAATTAAGATGAAAGAAATCCTAGTCCAAAATGAATAATGGCTGACAATGCTTCATCTAATAATAACAAAATTCAAGATAATATTACTACTAATACTACTAATGTAATAAAAAGCAAGTGAAATTAAGATGAAAGAAATCCTAGTCCAAAATGAATAATGGCTGACAATGCGTCATCTAATGATAATAAAATTCAAGATAATATTACTACTAATACTACTAATGTAATAAAAAGCAAGTGAAATTAAGATGAAAGAAATCCTAGTCAAAAATGAATAATGGCTGAGAATGCTTCATCTAATAAAAATACAATTCAAGATAATATTACTACTAATACTACTAATGTACTAAAAAGCAAGTGAAATTAAGATGAAAGAAATCCTAGTCAAAAATGAATAATGGCTGACAATGCTTCATCTAATAATAATAAAATTCAAGATAATATTACTACTAATATTACTAATGTAATAAAAAGCAAGTGAAATTAAGATGAAAGAAATCCTAATCCAAAATGAATAATGGCTGACAATGCTTCATCTAATAATAATAAAATTCAAGATGATATTACTACTAATACTACTAATGTAAATGCTGGTTGTGTTGAAAATATTGATGTGGCTGCGTGTTGAATAGCATTTAACAATTATACATTTTTGAATTAAGGAAAAACAAATGAAAACTGATTTTTGTTTCATCGATAAAATATATATTAAAATCAACAAATACAAAACATTTTTTGTAATGTGTGAAATAATAAGTAAGAAAAAGTAGTTTCCCTTTATCTCTTAGCTGAAAATTTAAATGTAATAAAACAAGTTTTCTGAATAAGAATGTTCAAAAATTCTGTAGTAGATAGAATGATGTTTTCAGAAGAACATGTAGTAATTCAGTTGTGGGTTATATATAACTAACAGAGCTGTTGTAACTTGGCTTGTTACATAGAACTGATGGTGAATGATATTTAAGTTCTGTGTGTGTGTGCGCGCAGTGAGTAGAATGAATAGTCTGTGTAGACGCGTGTGAGTTGCTGAGTTCTACTGAGTTCTGCTTCTACTGTCTATTTTTGGAACGAATCCTGGTTTATATAACCATGGGTAGGCTCCCAGGACAAAGGCGAGAGAAATTTCAAGAGAACACAAAAAATATCTGATTGGATAAAAAATTACCCAATCGGTGATTTTATAAGAAAAGTGTGTTTGTGAATTAACAGTAGCAAAAATTCAGTGTGATGAATGCGATCAGTAAATTGTCCTGTGATAGTTAGTATTTATTATTTGACCAATCACAGTTGAGAAAAATGTAGGCGTGGCAAACATAGTAGTAATCACTACACTAATGTAATAAAAAGCCAGTGAAATTAAGATGAAAGAAATCCTAGTCCAAAATGAATAATGGCTGACAATGCTTCATCTAATAATAATAAAAGTCAAGATGATATTACTACTAATACTACACATGTAATAAAAAGTAAGTGAAATTAAGATGAAAGAAATCCTAGTCCAAAATGAATAATGGCTGACAATGCTTCATCTAATAATAATAAAATTCAAGATAATATTACTAGTAATACTACTATTGTAATAAAAAGCAAGTGAAATTAAGATGAAAGAAATCCTAGTCCAAAATGAATAATGGCTGACAATGCTTCATCTAATAATAATAAAATTCAAGATGATATTACTACTAATACTACTAATGTAATAAAAAGCAAGTGAAATTAAGATGAAAGAAATCCTAGTCAAAAATGAATAATGGCTGACAATGCTTCATCTAATAATAACAAAAGTCAAGATGATATTACTACTAATACTACACATGTAATAAAAAGCAAGTGAAATTAAGATGAAAGAAATCCTAGTCAAAAATGAATAATGGCTGACAATGCTTCATCTAATAATAACAAAATTCAAGATAATATTACTACTAATACTACTAATGTAATAAAAAGCAAGTGAAATTAAGATGAAAGAAATCCTAGTCCAAAATGAATAATGGCTGACAATGCGTCATCTAATGATAATAAAATTCAAGATAATATTACTACTAATACTACTAATGTAATAAAAAGCAAGTGAAATTAAGATGAAAGAAATCCTAGTCAAAAATGAATAATGGCTGAGAATGCTTCATCTAATAAAAATACAATTCAAGATAATATTACTACTAATACTACTAATGTACTAAAAAGCAAGTGAAATTAAGATGAAAGAAATCCTAGTCAAAAATGAATAATGGCTGACAATGCTTCATCTAATAATAATAAAATTCAAGATAATATTACTACTAATATTACTAATGTAATAAAAAGCAAGTGAAATTAAGATGAAAGAAATCCTAATCCAAAATGAATAATGGCTGACAATGCTTCATCTAATAATAATAAAATTCAAGATGATATTACTACTAATACTACTAATGTAAATGCTGGTTGTGTTGAAAATATTGATGTGGCTGTGTGTTGAATAGCATTTAACAATTATACATTTTTGAATTAAGGAAAAACAAATGAAAACTGATTTTTGTTTCATCGATAAAATATATATTAAAATCAACAAATACAAAACATTTTTTGTAATGTGTGAAATAATAAGTAAGAAAAAGTAGTTTCCCTTTATCTCTTAGCTGAAAATTTAAATGTAATAAAACAAGTTTTCTGAATAAGAATGTTCAAAAATTCTGTAGTAGATAGAATGATGTTTTCAGAAGAACATGTAGTAATTCAGTTGTGGGTTATATATAACTAACAGAGCTGTTGTAACTTGGCTTGTTACATAGAACTGATGGTGAATGATATTTAAGTTCTGTGTGTGTGTGCGCGCAGTGAGTAGAATGAATAGTCTGTGTAGACGCGTGTGAGTTGCTGAGTTCTACTGAGTTCTGCTTCTACTGTCTATTTTTGGAACGAATCCTGGTTTATATAACCATGGGTAGGCTCCCAGGACAAAGGCGAGAGAAATTTCAAGAGAACACAAAAAATATCTGATTGGATAAAAAATTACCCAATCGGTGATTTTATAAGAAAAGTGTGTTTGTGAATTAACAGTAGCAAAAATTCAGTGTGATGAATGCGATCAGTAAATTGTCCTGTGATAGTTAGTATTTATTATTTGACCAATCACAGTTGAGAAAAATGTAGGCGTGGCAAACATAGTAGTAATCACTACACTAATGTAATAAAAAGCCAGTGAAATTAAGATGAAAGAAATCCTAGTCCAAAATGAATAATGGCTGACAATGCTTCATCTAATAATAATAAAAGTCAAGATGATATTACTACTAATACTACACATGTAATAAAAAGTAAGTGAAATTAAGATGAAAGAAATCCTAGTCCAAAATGAATAATGGCTGACAATGCTTCATCTAATAATAATAAAATTCAAGATAATATTACTAGTAATACTACTATTGTAATAAAAAGCAAGTGAAATTAAGATGAAAGAAATCCTAGTCCAAAATGAATAATGGCTGACAATGCTTCATCTAATAATAATAAAATTCAAGATGATATTACTACTAATACTACTAATGTAATAAAAAGCAAGTGAAATTAAGATGAAAGAAATCCTAGTCAAAAATGAATAATGGCTGACAATGCTTCATCTAATAATAATAAAAGTCAAGATGATATTACTACTAATACTACACATGTAATAAAAAGCAAGTGAAATTAAGATGAGAGAAATCCTAGTCAAAAATGAATAATGGCTGACAATGCTTCATCTAATAATAACAAAAGTCAAGATGATATTACTACTAATACTACACATGTAATAAAAAGCAAGTGAAATTAAGATGAAAGAAATCCTAGTCAAAAATGAATAATGGCTGACAATGCTTCATCTAATAATAACAAAATTCAAGATAATATTACTACTAATACTACTAATGTAATAAAAAGCAAGTGAAATTAAGATGAAAGAAATCCTAGTCCAAAATGAATAATGGCTGACAATGCGTCATCTAATGATAATAAAATTCAAGATAATATTACTACTAATACTACTAATGTAATAAAAAGCCAGTGAAATTAAGATGAAAGAAATCCTAGTCAAAAATGAATAATGGCTGACAATGCTTCATCTAATAATAATAAAATTCAAGATAATATTACTACTAATACTACTAATATAAAAAAAAGCAAGTGAAATTAAGATGAAAGAAATCCTAGTCCAAAATGAATAATGGCTGACAATGCTTCATCTAATAATAATAAAATTCAAGATGATATCACTACTAATACTACACATGTAATAAAAAGCAAGTGAAATTAAGATGAAAGAAATCCTTGTCAAAAATGAATAATGGCTGACAGTGCTTCATCTAATAATAATAAAAGTCAAGATAATATTACTACTAATACTACAGATGTAATAAAAAGCAAGTGAAATTAAGATGAAAGAAATCCTAGTCAAAAATGAATAATGGCTGACAATGCTTCATCTAATAATAATAATAGTCAAGATGATATTACTACTAATACTACAGATGTAATAAAAAGTAAGTGAAATTAAGATGAAAGAAATCCTAGTCCAAAATGAATAATGGCTGACAATGCTTCATCTAATAATAATAAAATTCAAGATGATATTACTACTAATACTACTAATATAATAAAAAGCAAGTGAAATTAAGATGAAAGAAATCCTAGTCCAAAATGAATAATGGCTGACAATGCTTCATCTAATAATAATAAAAGTCAAGATGATATTACTACTAATACTACACATGTAATAAAAAGCAAGTGAAATTAAGATGAAAGAAATCCTTGTCAAAAATGAATAATGGCTGACAGTGCTTCATCTAATAATAATAAAAGTCAAGATGATATTACTACTAATACTACAGATGTAATAAAAAGCAAGTGAAATTAAGATGAAAGAAATCCTAGTCCAAAATGAATAATGGCTGACAATGCTTCATCTAATAATAATAAAAGTCAAGATGATATTACTACTAATACTACACATGTAATAAAAAGCAAGTGAAATTAAGATGAAAGAAATCCTTGTCAAAAATGAATAATGGCTGACAGTGCTTCATCTAATAATAATAAAAGTCAAGATGATATTACTACTAATACTACAGATGTAATAAAAAGCAAGTGAAATTAAGATGAAAGAAATCCTAGTCAGAAATGAATAATGGCTGACAATGCTTCATCTAATAATAACAAAATTCAAGATAATATTACTACTAATACTACTAATGTAATAAAAAGCAAGTGAAATTAAGATGAAAGAAATCCTAGTCCAAAATGAATAATGGCTGACAATGCGTCATCTAATGATAATAAAATTCAAGATAATATTACTACTAATACTACTAATGTAATAAAAAGCAAGTGAAATTAAGATGAAAGAAATCCTAGTCAAAAATGAATAATGGCTGACAATGCTTCATCTAATAATAATAAAATTCAAGATGATATTACTACTAATACTACTAATGTAATAAAAAGCCAGTGAAATTAAGATGAAAGAAATCCTAGTCAAAAATGAATAATGGCTGACAATGCTTCATCTAATAATAATAAAATTCAAGATAATATTACTACTAATACTACTAATATAATAAAAAGCAAGTGAAATTAAGATGAAAGAAATCCTAGTCCAAAATGAATAATGGCTGACAATGCTTCATCTAATAATAATAAAATTCAAGATGATATCACTACTAATACTACACATGTAATAAAAAGCAAGTGAAATTAAGATGAAAGAAATCCTTGTCAAAAATGAATAATGGCTGACAGTGCTTCATCTAATAATAATAAAAGTCAAGATAATATTACTACTAATACTACAGATGTAATAAAAAGCAAGTGAAATTAAGATGAAAGAAATCCTAGTCAAAAATGAATAATGGCTGACAATGCTTCATCTAATAATAATAATAGTCAAGATGATATTACTACTAATACTACAGATGTAATAAAAAGTAAGTGAAATTAAGATGAAAGAAATCCTAGTCCAAAATGAATAATGGCTGACAATGCTTCATCTAATAATAATAAAATTCAAGATGATATTACTACTAATACTACTAATATAATAAAAAGCAAGTGAAATTAAGATGAAAGAAATCCTAGTCCAAAATGAATAATGGCTGACAATGCTTCATCTAATAATAATAAAAGTCAAGATGATATTACTACTAATACTACACATGTAATAAAAAGCAAGTGAAATTAAGATGAAAGAAATCGTTGTCAAAAATGAATAATGGCTGACAGTGCTTCATCTAATAATAATAAAAGTCAAGATGATATTACTACTAATACTACAGATGTAATAAAAAGCAAGTGAAATTAAGATGAAAGAAATCCTAGTCCAAAATGAATAATGGCTGACAATGCTTCATCTAATAATAATAAAAGTCAAGATGATATTACTACTAATACTACACATGTAATAAAAAGCAAGTGAAATTAAGATGAAAGAAATCCTTGTCAAAAATGAATAATGGCTGACAGTGCTTCATCTAATAATAATAAAAGTCAAGATGATATTACTACTAATACTACAGATGTAATAAAAAGCAAGTGAAATTAAGATGAAAGAAATCCTAGTCAGAAATGAATAATGGCTGACAATGCTTCATCTAATAATAACAAAATTCAAGATAATATTACTACTAATACTACTAATGTAATAAAAAGCAAGTGAAATTAAGATGAAAGAAATCCTAGTCCAAAATGAATAATGGCTGACAATGCGTCATCTAATGATAATAAAATTCAAGATAATATTACTACTAATACTACTAATGTAATAAAAAGCAAGTGAAATTAAGATGAAAGAAATCCTAGTCAAAAATGAATAATGGCTGACAATGCTTCATCTAATAATAATAAAATTCAAGATGATATTACTACTAATACTACTAATGTAATAAAAAGCCAGTGAAATTAAGATGAAAGAAATCCTAGTCAAAAATGAATAATGGCTGACAATGCTTCATCTAATAATAATAAAATTCAAGATAATATTACTACTAATACTACTAATATAATAAAAAGCAAGTGAAATTAAGATGAAAGAAATCCTAGTCCAAAATGAATAATGGCTGACAATGCTTCATCTAATAATAATAAAATTCAAGATGATATCACTACTAATACTACACATGTAATAAAAAGCAAGTGAAATTAAGATGAAAGAAATCCTTGTCAAAAATGAATAATGGCTGACAGTGCTTCATCTAATAATAATAAAAGTCAAGATAATATTACTACTAATACTACAGATGTAATAAAAAGCAAGTGAAATTAAGATGAAAGAAATCCTAGTCAAAAATGAATAATGGCTGACAATGCTTCATCTAATAATAATAATAGTCAAGATGATATTACTACTAATACTACAGATGTAATAAAAAGTAAGTGAAATTAAGATGAAAGAAATCCTAGTCCAAAATGAATAATGGCTGACAATGCTTCATCTAATAATAATAAAATTCAAGATGATATTACTACTAATACTACTAATATAATAAAAAGCAAGTGAAATTAAGATGAAAGAAATCCTAGTCCAAAATGAATAATGGCTGACAATGCTTCATCTAATAATAATAAAAGTCAAGATGATATTACTACTAATACTACACATGTAATAAAAAGCAAGTGAAATTAAGATGAAAGAAATCCTTGTCAAAAATGAATAATGGCTGACAGTGCTTCATCTAATAATAATAAAAGTCAAGATGATATTACTACTAATACTACAGATGTAATAAAAAGCAAGTGAAATTAAGATGAAAGAAATCCTAGTCCAAAATGAATAATGGCTGACAATGCTTCATCTAATAATAATAAAAGTCAAGATGATATTACTACTAATACTACACATGTAATAAAAAGCAAGTGAAATTAAGATGAAAGAAATCCTTGTCAAAAATGAATAATGGCTGACAGTGCTTCATCTAATAATAATAAAAGTCAAGATGATATTACTACTAATACTACAGATGTAATAAAAAGCAAGTGAAATTAAGATGAAAGAAATCCTAGTCAGAAATGAATAATGGCTGACAATGCTTCTTGTAATAATAATAAAATTCAAGATAATATTACTACTAATACTACAGATGTAATAAAAAGCAAGTGAAATTAAGATGAAAGAAATCCCTGTGAAAAATGACTAATGGAGAATAATAAATAATTAAAATTCAAGAATCTATTGTAATTGAAACAATCTTATTCTTCCTAACTGAATTAATTAAATCCCTTAATGAAGTGTATAAGCCCAAACAAGCGATATTTAAAAGAAAAAAAATCAATATATCTCAAAACAAATTGCGTGCGTATCCGACAAATCCTAATAGTATGCACATTCAAATAACAGGATGTATTTAGTAATGATATTTAGTGACTCATTCGTGCCAAGTGAAATTGCGTCGTACAGACTTGCTTGACAAGAGAGACAACTCTTGCAATTTACTAAGAGTAGTCTCCCTTATAACAGAAAATTGTATTCACAATATTCGAAGTCTCCGTTTTATTGAAATACATTGGCTCACTCGTAAAAAGACAGCGAAAATTTTCCGAGGAATATCTTTTATACATTTATTTAAACCTTCTTTATATCACGAAATGAAGCGGAATAAAAAAAATCAGGATTGTTATCGATTTAGAAAGGAAGTCCTTTCAGCACTTCTTTAGGCACCGCCCTTTTTTCGCGAAAAAAAAAACAGCATGGAATGACGAATAAAGGCCCCAAAGTGAATAAAAAATAAGTGTTGTTATCAAAATGTTGGTAAATTTTGGTTTTATTTCCCGAGGGCTAAAAATCTCTTAAAATTTTCCAAAATCGTCATAATTCCGTGCAAATGTACATGCTGAACTCGAATTAACAATTATGAAGAACACTTACCGCTTTGGAGTTATCGACAAGATAAAATCGAACTTCTTCATGGTCACTCGTCCCCCATTACTTCCGTAATGTTCACTGATTCACTGCGTATTACCGAAGCAGGCGTAATCATAAAATTTGGCCTATTTACTTTCATTACAGCCTTTCCTTGCAGAAAATCACTACGCACTACCGGTAAATACCTAACCCTAAAGTTAATCTTTAGGGTTAGGTGTTAAAGTTAGGGATGGGGTTTTCTTAATTAATGCAGAAGAAGGGGACAAATTAAAAAATAATTTAACATTAAAAAATAATTTACCAAGTTTGTGCATTAATTTTTTTTATTTTCAATTTTAAAATATAATAAATGCTTTATTGTATTATTTAATTTGTTCTTTTAATTTGTCATTGCTATTCTACACAGAAAAAAGGATTTATTGTATTATTTAATTTGTTTTTGTTTAGAGTTTTCTGTTCTACACTTATCAAAAAAATGCTTTACGATAATGCGTAGTGATTTCAAAAGTGATATAGCTGTAAAAGAAGTAAATAGGCCAAAATTTATGATTACACCAACAAAGTACTCAGCAGTGAATGAGTGAACATTATGGCAGTAATGGGGGACGAATGACCAACAAGAAGTCCGATTTTTAATTGTCGATAACGCCAAAACGGTAGATTTCTTCATAAATATAATTGTTAATTCGAGTTCAGCAAGTAAATTTGCACGGAAATATGACAATTTTGGACAAATTTTAAGGATTTTTAGCGCTCGGGAAATAAAACCAAAATTTACCAAAATGTTTATGTTCTTATTAAGAGGAAAGATCAAATTATTTTTTTCGTTTTTCTTGAAATTTTTTAATTCTTTGAAAATTTTAGGTTAAAAATCTTGTTTTGTTTACGTCAGCGGCCGACGTAATGATAAAGGTTAATTTTTTTACGTTTTTTTTCCGGTGAAACACACATTAATTTGGAAATTTTTACAAAAATCAAATAATTGTTGCATTTTTAATTTAAACTTTCAGGACATATTCAGAAGTAAATGAAATTATTTTTGAACGTTTTTTTTTTTTTTAGCAAATCTTGGTAAAATAATTTTTTACATATGTTACCACTAACTTACATAATTTCATGAAATTTCGAGAAAATCAAAATCCTCCCACCAAATCGTTTGTAGAAGACTTTTTTTTTTTACTTCAATCTTAGAAGCCTCCGCCCAGCGATAACGTGTAATCACCGTACAGACTGTATCCATAGCTATGGAGTCCAGACTACACCAGTGCTAGATAGTGAAATTGTTTTTAAACGAACTGAACGTCAAGACACCCTCCTCAGAAGGAAAAAGCCTGGTGGGAGAACCGGTTCAGTTACCTATAGCCCGATCATGCAGATTTACATAGTAGCAGTAGCGGTCTGAAAAAAAGTACTTAAATTTGAAAAAAATTAATCAAACGCGGATATCTTGGGGAATTTGAAATGCTGCCCATCAAAGATGGTGGAGTCATGATTAGAGAAATTCACCTGTTTGAATTGAAAACGTTAAAAGATGTCACACTATAAACAACAGAAGAAATTGTTGAAGATAAGGGATTCTTGCTGAGTGATGATTTATTGTTACTGAACATGTTATATCAGCGACTTTTAGCATAAATTATATGTAAAAGCCAGTGTCCTTTACTTTCTAAACATAAAACAAGTCATATCGCAGCTGCTCACTAAAGCGGAAGAGACAAGGGCATTTTCAACGTTGAGCTTTCCATCGTGATCTCTACACGCTTGTAATCTCGTTTAGAGATGAACTAATTACCTTTTCAGTTCGCTGTTGTTACGTTTTCACGCCGTAAGTTTCGCATAGCAAATCTCTACTGACATTTTAGAGAGATTTTTGACATTTTAGTGATGGCATTTTCTGTCGTAAGGCACTCTGAACATAACACAGCGACTCCTCGCCGAATCCGAAGGTCGGTACTGATGCTAACCTCCAGGAAAGTGACTCGTTGGGCCTTCTTGGGGTAACGTTCTCAGCTGACCTGAAGTGAAAAGTCTATATTGAATCCATAGCTACGTCAGCTGCGAAGAACGTAGGTTCATTGTGTTATCCGAGACAATTTTTCTCTCCAGAATCTATCCGACATATAACGCCTTCAAAACTAAACATTAATCACCTGAGAGATCCCTCTCTGCTTTCCACCAGCATGACTGATGCTAATCTCCAGGAAAGTGGCTCGTTGCGCCTTCTCAGGATAACGTTCTCAGCTGACCTAAAGTGGAAAGACTATATTGAATCCATTGCTCCTCAGCTGCAAAGAAAGTAGGTTCACTGTGTCGTGTGAGACAATTTTTCTCTCCAGAATCTATCTTACCTATCTATAAGTCTACCATTCGTCCATGCTTTGAATAATGCTGCCACATATGGTCCGGTGCCGTTGTTATTTACCTTGAGCTCCTTAATACGATCCAAAGAAGTATCAGCAATCTTATTGGTCCTGATCTGGCAACTTGGCTTTAGTCACTTTCCCACTACCTTAAAGTTGCCTCTGTGTCTTTTTTATAAATACTTTCATGGTTATTGTTCGAATGAGTTCTTCGCTATGGTACCTAGACTGGTGGTACGATCACATTAATTTACAGTTGAGCTGGCTAGATATAGCCGTAAGTTCTATGCTAACAGTTTCTTCTCTCGCAGTTCTCGCTTGTGGAACTCCTTTCCGGCTCCATGCTTTCCAGTCAACTTTAATCTGCAACAATTTAAATGCAATCTCAATCGCTATCTACTGTCCTTCTTGTTTAATCCTTTATCTTCCCGCTCATTATTAATGTTTCAGATTTTAATTCTTCCACGTTCTGTAACCGCTTGTGTCTTAGTGGCTTTACTGCCTTGCGCGGGGTGATACCGATTCTGTTTTTCAAAGAATACCTTTTTGGTTTCAACTTCATAGCTTTAAATATTAACTTCGTTGTCATTTTTCTGTTTATGTTAAAAAAATAGGTTGACATATTCCCACGAGAGAAAAATGTTTCTAGTGGCTTGTTTGTGTGTCATCGCTATGCGTGTTGTGGCTATTCAGCTAGACAGGATATAGGGAATGAATGACTGCGACAAACTGTTTGATGCTACTGTTCAGTGCTGCTTATAAAAAACAATAAAGAGGGCAAGTGTCGAAGAAAGAAAAATAATCACACACTAACATATATAGACATATATGAAAACACATTAAAAATGGCTAGATTACACTACCAGACGTTTATGTGGAATAATCAATTGTGTATAATTCAGTCTGACTTTGAAAAACAAAATCTGACGACCCTGACATGACAAATAGCAAAATTTGAACACTATTTACATAATTCGAACTATTGTCCTCATCTTTGTCGCCATATATATCACAACGTTTCGGCCTTTCAGTATCTGTCTGTATTTCTGAGATGAGGTATTATGTACACTATTTACATTATTCGGACTATTGTCCTCATCTTTGTTGCCATATTTATTACAACGTTTCGGCCTTTCAGCATCTGTCTATATTTCTGAGATGAGGTATTATGTACACTATTTACATTATTTGCACTATTGTCCTCATCTTTGTCGCCATATATATCACAACATTTCTGCCTTTCAGTATCTGTCTATATTTCTGAGATGAGGTATTATGTACACTATTTGCATTATTGGGACTATTGTCCTCATCTTTGTCGCCATATTTATTACAACGTTTCGGCCTTTCAGCATCTGTCTATATTTCTGAGATGAGGTATTATGTACACTATTTACATTATTTGCACTATTGTCCTCATCTTTGTTGCCATATTCATCCGATCCTTCAGTATCTGTCTATATTTCTGAGATGAGGTATTATAAAATTGTTATATACAAAAAAAATTGTCGCAAACAATCGCAGTAATAAAAACTTGGAAATCCAAAGTTTCAGAATTACGAGTTCCGATCCGGTACGAAATATCTGTATATATTTCTGATATGAGGTATTATGTACACTATTTACATTATTCGGACTATTGTCCGCATCTTTGTTGCCATGTTTATCACAACGTTTCGGCCGTTGTACGCTCCGGCCTTCTTCAGGTGCTTAGAATGTCGAACTGAACCCTTTATTTCGCTCACTGGGGTAGACTGTTCTAGTTCCACGTCACATGTTTAATGGATATCAGTTATCAGTTATCTCCTGTTAATTACTCTCCAAGTTCTCCACTGCCTTAACCGGGTATTGAACTTACATTCTTTGGGTCCTGTCACTGGATCTAACTAACGCCTTTATCCACTGTGCCATGTGTTCTTGACAGATAGCAAAATTTGACTATAAAATTAATTTTTACATCTTTCATAGTTTTTTTTTATTATTCTGGTGTCAAATTTCGGCAATGAAAATCAGAGATACTTATATTTAGGACAGATTTTAATTAGGTTTGGTTTGGTTTGGTTTGGTTTATTTTGTTTTACGGTATATCAACCTCAATGGGTTATTTAATGCCGACAACATTTTTAGGATAGATTCGTATGAATAGAATATGTGTTCTTTGGTTTAGATTGGTTTGGTTTATTTTGTTTTACGGCATATCAACCTCAACGGGTTATTTAATGCCGACATTTTTTTTATTGCTGGTAATATTTTGTTTTGTCAAAAATCTGTTTATGGTAATATTTTTCCTTCAAAATTGTATTGTTGGTAATAATTTTTTTCAAAAAAATATTGCTGGTAATAGTTAACTATTTGCCCATAGCTGGGACCCTAACAGGTGCTACTACTCCGGATCAGGGTAGACCTAGGAACACCAGCAATTAAGAGGTGGTTCCACGTTCCTCGAAACCTCCTGATCAGAGGTCTTGCTGCTGGACGTAGTTTAACGTCTTACCCAGGGCGCGGGTGTAGTTTAACGTCTTACCCAGGACAGATATTTTAATTAGATGCTAAAATTCTTCTTGGGCTCCAAATCAGGTCTAGACAGCCTTTTTCGGACAGTGAGCTGCATGAGTTACAGTAGCTTATAAAGTGAGATGATAAACTACATCGCCGTCTTTGGTGAGATGTTAAACTACATCGGCGTCTTGGGTGAGATGATAAACTACATCGGCGTCTTGGGTGAGATGATAAACTACATCGGCGTCTTGGGTGAGATGATAAACTACTTCGGTGTCTTGGGTGAGATGATAAACTACTTCGGTGTCTTGGGTGAGACGTTAAACTATATCGGCGTCTTAGGTGAGACGATAATGTACATCCAACAGCAAGGCCTCTGATCAGGCGGTTTCTTAGGAGTTTGGGACCACCTCTTAATTGCTGGTGCCCCCAGATTCACCCCGACCCGGGATGATAGCACCTGTCAGAGTCCCAGCTATAGCCAAATAGTTAACCCCCAAACTGGGGTCAAAACACTATGAAAGTGTAAAAATAGGTTTTAGTACCAGCAATACATTTTTGCAAAAAATCATTACCAGTAATGAATTTCTGATGGAAAATATTACCAGCAATAAAAATCTCGTCGGTATTAAATAACCCATTGAGATTTATATGGTGTAAAACAAACCAAACCAAACCAAACCAAACCAAAAGCAAAATATATTTATACGTATGATCTTCCTTAGTTAAAATTGCCAATCGTTTAAGATGCTAACAACATTACCGACAACAAAAGTTACAAAATTCAATAAACATTTTACTTAATCATTGTTTATGTGTGAGTTTGTACGAGAATGTGTGAGTGAACAAGTGAGAATGAAGCAAGATAAACATTTCAAGAAATGTTATTTACTTCATGAAATTATGCGAGCCAGAAAGCCAGTCGGGCGGCATTCTAATCCTGGCGGAGATGTGCATAGTTTTCTTTAATAAGATTTCTCGTATATTCAGGCCGGGAGACGAAAACAAATAAATATAGAGTTTAATAAATAAACAGGACGTCTACTCAAATATGGGCATCCATTAAAAATAATGTTTAAAGTGATAAAATCTGTCGGATTAATAAATTTAAAGAAATCCATTACGTCTTTAGAATATATGTGCGTGCACATGGGTATATATATATATATATATATATATATATATATATATATATATATATATATATATATATATATATATATATATATATATATATATATATATAGAGAGAGAGAGAGAGAGAGAGAGAGAGAGAGAGGAGACACGATGGAGTAATGGATAGCGGCTTGGATTGAAGAATCGGAGAGCTGAGTTCGAATTCGAATTTTTATCGAATCCATTGCATTCACGTACGTGCTAATACCATTGAGAAAGGTATGAATCCTCTTTTTCTCCCTCCAGCTATGGGTAAATAGCAGGACAGCCTGGGTTCTATAGCCTTGGATGGCAACTGGTCTAAGAGAAGGACAACTCTGAATTCAAAACCTGCGGAGGGTCGTTTGGGGACCTTGTAGCACTTAGTGCACCAGGTCTCTGTATTCGGCCAATCAAAAAGTGTGGTTTATTCTGCACGAAACCTTCACCACTATAATCAAATCTCATGTGCTGGTGTCGGGCTGTCAGTTTCCTAGGAACTGATTTGCTTGACCCTCATACGCCGAATTCGATGTGGGGAGAGTCGAGTATATATATATATATATATATATATATATATATATATATATATATATATATATATATATATATATATATATATATATATATATAAAGACAAAAGGAAAACATCTTGGCAGATGCGTTTCATCCTCTGTTAAGATAAGTTTTCTTTTTATCAATATTCATATTGTTCTTTACACTAACAGATATACTCTATATGACATATTACACACAGACACGCACAAATATATATATATATATATATATATATATATATATATATATATATATATATATATATATATATATATATAAAATTATTTTACTCCGTCTGTACCGAAATAGTTGTTCCATAGCCGGAAATCTCATGTGGAATATACTAATTCTTAGTCGAATTGTTTGCCGTTTACATTAACAGGTCAGCATTGATGTTCCCCAAGTATTTATATTAGCTTATTCAGGTAGAATAATTTGAAGCGCAAATTATTTAATTTTTTCACCACATTAAAATTGTATTTTTTTTTCAGACCAGCCGCTGGCAAGAGATTATGATGGGAGAAGAGAAGCCAATTGGCAGAAATGCTAAACGAAATTGCAAGAAGCACGAATTGACAAATAATGAACGTAGTGCTGTGTTTCAAGCACTGCTGGAAAGATCCACAGATCGTCTCCTGAAGCGTGGTGCAATAAAACAGGTTGCAGATGAATTAAACGTAGCTGCAGAACGTCTGGGTTTGCAAATTGAATTAGTTTGCCAGCCTCCAAATAGTCCTGATCTCAATGTCCTTGATCTGGGTTATTTTATTGCAATTCAATCAATTCAGCACCAGCAAGCTCCAAATAATGTTGACCAGCTCATTGAAGCAGTGGAAGAAAGCTTCAATACAATTCAGAAGTCGAAGCTTAACAATACTTTTCTAAGTTTGCAGTTAACAATGGAACAAGTTATTTTAGTTGACGGCGATAACAACTATAAACTCCGGCACATGTCTAAAGAGAAGCTTGAAAGAGAAGGAAAACTTGAAGTATCCATTTCTATTTCTGACGAGTTGCAACAAAAACTGTTTTTGTTAAAGTAAACCTTCCCCAGTTATTTTTGTTATTAATTTAACTGTTTATGTATATCAGTTTCGATGTATTTCACACTTATTTATATGACAATTCACTAATATTACTCATTTACTGTTGAGTATGGGAATAAATGATATTTTTGTTCTTTTTGGTGTTTTTTTTATCTACTGGAACAATTATTTTGGAACAACATGAAAATATTTTTGGTACAACTATTTCGGAACGGACGGAGTATTATTTAAGAGAGATGCAAGATGAAAGTTATTCATTCCCGTTCAAATGCAATCTTTTTGTGTCTGTGTGTTTGTCCCATTGAAAATGGCATTCAGAACGTATTGCCCTTCTGTGTCTGTGTGTTCGTCCCATTAACCAAGGCATTCAGAATGTATTACCCTCTGTGTCTGTGTGTTTGCCCTGCTAACAAAGTTGTGGAGCATTTACGATTTTGTGTCTGTGTGTTCGTCCCTTTTACCGTGCGTCAATACATTCAGTCGCTGTTTCCGTTTTTCCTAAAATAAAAGAATAACTTTTTAGTATTTATTGTTAGCAGTATCTATCAATTCCTCTCAGTCTCTTTCTTTCTTTCTTTCTTTCTTTCTTTCTTTCTTTCTTTCTTTCTTTCTTTCTTTCTTTCTTCTCACTGTGCGTGTGTCACACACACGCACGTAATGTGAACAGCTACTACACTAGTTTTCTAGGTAGAAAAAGAACGACCTCTATCCGGACCTAATGCAAGCACAGGGCCAAGTTTCAATTAAGGGCGCCACGCGTACAGAGGACCAAAGACTATAATTTATAATAAGACTATAAAAGAAATGTATGTATATATGTGTGTGTTTGCGTGTGTGTGATCGGATGTTGTTTAAAGAGTTTCCACAGTTTTCATCCGATTTCGATTAAATTTTTTGTTGATTAATTTTTTTTTGGTTTGATAGATAATTCTTCAGTGCCGGTTTTGAGTCCAAATTGTTGGCGACAATGGCTCTCCACTACTTCTTGTCCATTATAACTTACGGCAACGTTTTACTTTTTTTTTTACTGTTATATGTCCTTCATAAAAACTTTGATAAAAATTAATAGTCTAAATTATTGCAATAATATTATTATTATAGAATTTCGTTTTCAGGGCCGACCCCCCATTCAAATTGTTAACCCCACCTTCATTTGGCGATGTGCCTCAGTTGCATCCAATTGTTACTAATATTGTGTGGGCTGATTTTAAACTTAAACGGCACCAATTGAACGGCAGAAATTCCTAGTAATGAAAAACCCGGTCGAAGCCGGGTTATACTGCTAGTTTTATAATAAGACTATAAGAAACTATAATTTATCCAGCCCCCTCAGCACTTATTCTTTTGAAGACGCCCCCTCGGGTACCAGTTTTCTCCCGAGGCGCTCCAGGACTGTAATTTATACAACTACAATTTTGCACCACAAGATTAAAAAATTCCCCTTGACGCGCTGCTGGTAAGAGGCATCCTACTCCGAGGCAGAATTGTCGGTCTATATATAAATAAAACCTTTTTTTTTACGAATCCCTGACAAGGGTAAAATAGCAAGGCAGACTGGTCTCCCTAGCCTTGGCTGACAGCTAATTTCGGAGTACTCCTCTGAATTGAAAACTTTGGAGAAAAAAACAGAAAACCAATTCACTTTCTTTTGTAAGAAGTCTTGGTAATGCACAGTTTATAAATATTAAAGAAAAGGAAGTCGAGGAGTGCCGTGATCGCCTACGTCGTAAAAAAAGTATGCTAGTGAATAATGTGATGCATATATCATAGGACTGAATTATCTTGGTATTAATTGACATATTTTTGTTGTAAGGTCAAAATGTCGCTTAGTGGGGTCGTCGTGAGTAGCATCTCACTTCAACCCGCAAGGCAATAGCGGCTGAGGAGGGTGAAGTTATTAGATTTTCGCGTAGTATATCGAAACTTGTTCTTTGTTATCTTAAATGCGTAAAGACGGATACGGGTGACGGGGTTCGGAAGTATTAAATGTTACCTTGTATATCAATTTTATATACATTTTTTCTTGGTAAAGCGCGTCTCTCTCTCTCCTCTTTCTCTCCCCTTCTCTCTCTCGTTCTGTCCTTATCCTCTCTTTCTCTCTCTATCCTACAGATGTGCAGATTGATACGCGTACAGACGTACACACACACACACACACACGCGCGCACACACGTATACACACACCTGTGCAGACACACACACGCGCATGCGCGTGTGGAAGCAAAGAAGAAAAAATTAACTTTAAAAAATAAAAACGTGCATAAATTATTTTTTTAAACTTAATATAAAAATAACGAGAATGAGAAAATTGATAGACAATTGCTTGCTGATGCCCCCTGATGTGTGGACCCAACGATTACAAAAACATTCGTCTGCGAAACTTTGGAGTCGGGGAAGGGGGGGGAGGGGGTTCTGAATATGACATCAATCAGCTCAGTGACGAAATTTTATATCTGTATTAATCACACACACACACACATATATATATATATATATACATATATATATATATATATATATATATATATATATATATATATATATATATATATATAATGAATTTAAACGTACTACGAGGCTGGCATCCCGTTCCCACACCTTCACCGTTGAAAATGTTAGATGTCTCTTCTACTCGGATAGCTTCATGTCTCGCACCTCTCGCCTGTGGAACTCTATTCCTCATTCCTGTTTCCCTGACAAATATAATCTCCAACTATTTAAGTGTAACATCAATCGACATCTCCAGTTGCCTTGATCTATCCACTTCCCTTCTCCACATCCTTTCACCTTTCATTCCTATCGTCTCTCGCTCCAAATCTTCTGTAACCCCCTTGCCTTGATCGATCCACTGTCTTTCTCCACATCCTCTCCTTTACCACTCCTACCTGCTCTTCCTCCAAACCTTCTGTAACCCCTTGCGTGATAGTGGCTTCCAGCCTTGATTGGGCTTGATAAGCTTAAAATATATATATATATATATATATATATATATATATATATATATATATATATATATATATTAGCTGTATATATATAAACTAGCTGTATAACGCATAACCCGTCTTTGACCGGGTCTTTCATTACTGAGAATTTTTGTCGTTCAATTGGAGCAGTTTATGTTTAAAATCAGCCCACCTGAAAATCAATATTTGGGTGCAACTGAGGCACCCCCCCCAAATGGGGGTTCACAATTTGAATGGGGGGGCCCTGAAAAGGGAACTGTATAATAATAAATAATATTATTGTCATAATTTAAACTATTTATTTTTTATTAAAGTTTTTATGAATTTTAATTTAAACTATTTATTTTTTATTAAAGTTTTTATGAAAGATATATATCCAAGAACAGATAGTAAATAGTAAAACGTTGCTGAGAGTTATAATGGACAGGAAGTAGTGGAGAGCCATTGTCGGCAACAATTTGAACTCAAAACCGGCACTGAAAAATTATCTATCAAACAAAACAAAAAATTAATCGAAATCAGATGAACACTGTTGAAATGCCTCACAGGAGACACGTTGTTACTACAGGACAGAAAGTTTCACGTACAATTCCATTTTCAAGTTTTTTTTCAATGCTCTTTGGATTGTCATAGCTGAAACTCTTGTCTCACTTGCCAAACGTCTTATGAATTGAGTTGGATCTTTTCTAATTGATCTCATTAGCTCGAAATGGAAATAATGATCCCGCTTTCCTGTTGTGAAGTCCTGGTCCATTTCCCTCTCTACTGTTCCCTCTTTTTTGAACATATTCACCGTTCACTTGACTGAAGGCCTGAATGATTTTTTCCTCTCATCATTGCTCAGTTGGGAAGACAGTGGGTCTGACACAAAACGATTTCAGCCTGTTCTCTCTCTAGCTGATTAACTCAAATAATTTTTCAATGATTCTTACGACAAATGGTATCAAGATGGCTAAACGCCTTATCTGAAAACCTGGAAAAAAGAAACTCAATTAGTTTAGTGGGTTATTTTTTTTTTTTTTAGATTTTAAAATTTTTTTTAGATGAATAATTATCCCATGCTGTTACACGATTTGGACAAGTTTGCTATTACACCCGGCATATGTATGTATTTTTCGCGAAATAAATATGTTTGATTCTTTAGCACACACCAGCAATAAAGTTTTTCGCCAAGGATCATTGCGGGCTTTGGGTCTTTCAAAACCATCCCCTCTCTCCACGGTCGACCCAGACGATACTGATTGGATATCAATTTGTGTGCCTTCCGTCAGCAACAAATTTTCTTCAATTTTAATAATACGCTGCGACTGTGATATATATTACTAATGTTCAACGAATACAAGACTCAGTAGCCACTCAAGCTAGAGTGTTACTGTGTGGACTTATATCAGCCTAGGAAAAAAAAAAACCCAAAATACAAGCGTTATATATATATGCGTGTATGTATGTGTGGCTTCTCCTGTCGATGCATTACCTCTCTCCACAGATGACAAGACAGTGGCCAGGGGAGGGTGGAAGGTATTAGTCTTAAAGGGAAGAAGTTTTATAAATTTAAACTTGGATATTAACCATATGACATTAAACTGGGCTTATATCAAGAATGAAATATAAAATGTTTAATGTAAAAGTAAAAGAGGAATAAAAAGGGGGTTAAAAAAACTTAAAATACAGTGTAACCCGGATATAAGAGACCCGGATATAAGATAAACCCGGATATAAGATATATTTTATCTGGTCCCAAATTAGAGCATGTGTTAATAAAACAAAACAGACCAAACCCGGATATAAGATAAACCCGGATATAAGAGACCTATTCTCCGGTCCCGACAACTCTCTTATATCCGGGTTACACTGTATATAAAAATATATTTTAATACAAAATCTTACTTAAATGTACTATTCCAAAGACAAGTTATATTTAAAAATAAGATATATTTAAATAAGTTATATTTAAAAATAAGTCATAATTATATAATTTATATTAAGAATACGTAAAATTATATTTAAAAATAAATTATATTTGATATAAAATCAATAGCTTATATTAAAGAATAAAAATATATTTAGAAATAAAAATATAATAAGAAAAAATGAATTATACATTTAAAAATAAAGATATAATGAAATTAAAAAAAATAAAATAAAAATAACCTAAATATAACTTTATATATTTTAAGTTGTTTTTTTTAAAAAATTTTTTAATTCCTATCTTAGTTTCAAATTAACGTTTCATTCTTCATATAGCCTCAATTTAATGCCATAATGTTAATATCCGTGTTTAATTTTATAAAACCTCATCTCTTTAAGGCTAATACCTTTCACCCTCCCCTGACCCCTCTTCCGTGCCTTTCATCTGACTGAAACATGGAAATGGATAAAGTCTGTATTAGTTTTTCGACTGATTTTTTCTTTAACTTTCACAATTAAATTTCTAGTTCTGACACGAATTCTGTCAATACCGGGGTTGAATTAGACCGATAAATTATATTTTCGTCGGCTGAAATAACCTTATTCCTCATATGAAGTAATTTTAGATTTTATTGATAAGACACCGGATGTGTCGAAACGAAATGGCTATTTTTGTATTGATTTTATAACATATTTTTATGTTATAATATTTAAATAAATGATTATATATATATATATATATATATATATATATATATATATATATATAAAGATAGATAGATAGATAGATAGATAATATTAGGGGTCAATATATATATATATATATGTGGATGACAATATATATATATATATATATATATATATATATATATATATATATATATATATATATATATATATATATATATATATAAATTACCAAGAGGATAGAATCCAGATAGAACTCAATGTCCAGGACAGAGTAAGAATATAATAAAAAGGCTTAAACACTAATATTCCATGGTTATAATTTATTACATTGGAATCGTAATCACGATCCAATTCATCAGACCTACAAATTCAATGAATTTTTGAATTTGTAGGTCTGATGAATTGGATCGTAATTACGATTCCAATGTTAGAAATTATAACCATGGAATATTAGTGTTTGAGCCTTTTCTTACTGTTCTTTATACACACACACACACACACACACACACATATACACACACACACACACACACACACACACACACACATATATATATATATATATATATATATATAAGCATGCTATACAAACATACAGTAACGTCCCTCGAATTTCTCGCACTCCGAGCAAGTTGAACATCAGCGCCCTTACAAGTATAATTTTTTAAATTTTCACAAGGGGAAAACTGAAAATATAGAATAACGAGTTTATTCCAATAAGCAACTTAATACAAGCTAAAGAAAACATTCATTATCCTCCTTAAAACATTCATTTTCCTAGCCTTTAGATCTGCAAATCTTTTCATGGCACTTTCTACACCTATCTACTTTACAAGGTTTATTTTCTATTGACAAAATAGTCAAAGAATTTAAATCCGTCTTGAGTCATGGATGACCGGAAGTGTGTTTTATAATCTTTAGTTTTGGAAGATCCCAAACATATGACATGGCGGTGAGATGATGGCATCCCTGTCCTTGATGACGCCCCGGGCGACTCCCCGGGCGACTCCCCGGGCGACTCCCCGGGCGACTCCTCGAGTTGCCAGTACCTTGAGCCAGCCCTGCAAACATATATCTGGGGAATATATGTTAAACAATACGGGTAAATACAATTTGTAATAACGATTTTTTTGTTAACTTTTGTTACTAGTTCACTTTGTAAAGAAGGATCTCTACTTAGCTAAAGTAATTACTTCCATATAGGTGTATATGAATTTAGGTAGAAATGGCACAGGTAAAAATGGCACAGGTAAAAATGACACGGGTAAAAATGGCACAAGTGGGAAAATAGGAAAAAATGACAGAAAGCAAACATGCACTGATGCATTTCGTGAATACAATAGCTACATAATCAGGAGCGTGGTGTGGTTTTTAGCTGGAACATGATCAGTCATATCGAGGCTGGCGGTCATGGTTCAGGATCAGTCATATCGAGGCTGGCGGTCATGGTTCAGGATCAGCCATATCAAGGCTGGTGGTCATGGTTCAGGATCAGTCATATGGAGGCTGGCGGTCATGGTTCAGGATTAGTCAAATCGAGGCTGGCGGTCATGGTTCAGGATCAGCCATATCAAGGCTGGTGGTCATGATTCAGGATCAGTCATATGGAGGCTGGCGGTCATGGTTCAGGATTAGTCAAATCGAGGCTGGCGGTCATGGTTCAGGATCAGTCATATCAAGGCTGGTGGTCATGGTTCAGGATCAGTCATATGGAGGCTGGCGGTCATGGTTCAGGTCAGTCATATGGAGGCTGGCGGTCATGGTTCAGGTCAGTCATATGGAGGCTGGTGGTCATGGTTCAGGATCAGTCATACCAAGGCTGGTGGTCATGGTTCAGGATCAAGGCTGGTGGTCACGGTTCAGGATCAGTCATACCAAGGCTGGTGGTCATGGTTCAGGATCAGTGATATGGAGGGAGGCGGTCATGGTTCAGGTCAGTCATATGGAGGCTGGTGGTCATGGTTCAGGATCAAGGCTGGTGGTCACGGTTCAGGATCAGTCATATCAAGGCTGGTGGTCATGGTTCAGGATCAGTCATATGGAGGCTGGCGGTCATGGTTCAGGATCAGTCATATGGAGGCTGGCGGTCATGGTTCAGGTCAGCCATATGGAGGCTGGCGGTCATGGTTCAGGATCAGTCATACCAAGACTGGTGGTCATGGTTCAGGATCAAGGCTGGTGGTCACCGTTCAGGATCAGTCATACCAAGGCTGGTGGTCACGGTTCAGGATCAGTGATATGGAGGGAGGCGGTCATGGTTCAGGTCAGTCATATGGAGGCTGGTGGTCATGGTTCAGGATCAAGGCTGGTGGTCACGGTTCAGGATCAGTCATATCAAGGCTGGTGGTCATGGTTCAGGATCAGTCATACCAAGGCTGGTGGTCATGGTTCAGGATCAGTCATATGGAGGCTGGCGGTCATGGTTCAGGTCAGCCATATGGAGGCTGGCGGTCATGGTTCAGGATCAGTCATACCAAGACTGGTGGTCATGGTTCAGGATCAAGGCTGGTGGTCACCGTTCAGGATGAGTCATATCAAGGCTGGTGGTCATGGTTCAGGATCAGTCATACCAAGGCTGGTGGTCATGGTTCAGGATCAGTCATATGGAGGCTGGCGGTCATGGTTCAGGTCAGTCATATGGAGGCTGGTGGTCATGGTTCAGGATCAGTCATACCAAGGCTGGTGGTCATGGTTCAGGATCAAGACTGGTGGTCACGGTTCAGGATCAGTCATATCAAGGCTGGTGGTCATGGTTCAGGATCAGTGATATGGAGGCTGGCGGTCATGGTTCAGGTCAGTGATATGGAGGCTGGCGGTCATGGTTCAGGTCAGTCATATGGAGGCTGGTGGTCATGGTTCAGGATCAGTCATACCAAGGCTGGTGGTCATGGTTCAGGATCAAGGCTGGTGGTCACGGTTCAGGATCAGTCATATCAAGGCTGGTGGTCATGGTTCAGGATCAGTCATATGGAGGCTGGCGGTCATGGTTCAGGTCAGTCATATGGAGGCTGGCGGTCATGGTTCAGGTCAGTCATATGGAGGCTGGCGGTCACGGTTCAGGATCAGTCATATGGAGGCTGGTGATCATGGTTCAGGATCAGTCATATGGAGGCTGGCGGTCATGGTTCAGGTCAGTCATATGGAGGCTGGCGGTCATGGTTCAGGATCAGTCATACCAAGGCTGGCGGTCATGGTTCAGGATCAAGGCTGGTGGTCACGGTTCAGGATCAGTCATATCAAGGCTGGTGGTCATGGTTCAGGATCAGTCATATCAAGGCTGGTGGTCATGGTTCAGGATCAGTCATATGGAGGCTGGCGGTCATGGTTCAGGTCAGTCATATGGAGGCTGGTGGTCATGTTTCAGGATCAGTCATACCAAGGCTGGTGGTCATGGTTCAGGATCAAGGCTGGTGGTCACGGTTCAGTCATATCAAGGCTGGTGGTCACGGTTCAGGATCAGTCATATCAAGGCTGGTGGTCATGGTTCAGGATCAGTCATATGGAGGCTGGCGGTCATGGTTCAGGTCAGTCATATGGAGGCTGGTGGTCATGTTTCAGGATCAGTCATACCAAGGCTGGTGGTCGTGGTTCAGGATCAAGGCTGGTGGTCACGGTTCAGTCATATCAAGGCTGGTGGTCACGGTTCAGGATCAGTCATATCAAGGCTGGTGGTCATGGTTCAGGATCAGTCATACCAAGGCTGGTGGTCATGGTTCAGGATCAGTCATATGGAGGCTGGTGGTCATGGTTCAGGATCAGTCATACCAAGGCTGGTGGTCATGGTTCAGGATCAAGGCTGGTGGTCACGATTCAGTCATATCAAGGCTGGTGGTCATGGTTCAGGATCAGACATACCAAGGCTGGTGGTCATGGTACCTTTACAAAAAGATGTTCTCTTAACACATCTCCATTTGATAGTAGTTGGTCTTGCAATCTGTTTTGTATACATTTTGTGGTGTGATAAAGCCATTGGTAACAACTGAACCAAGAGTCAAATGGCCTCTGGTTAGGGAGCTACTGGTTCGATATATATATATATATATATATATATATATATATATTTATATATATATCGAATATATATATATATATATATATATATATATATATCGAAGATATATATATATCGAATATATATATATATATATATATATATATATGTTTTTTTCAGAATTTACTAAATAGATAGCGTGTGCATTTCATTTTTCTTCCTGATTTGTATTCGTTTTGTGTCATTTTTTTTTCCTATTTTCCACTTGTGCCGTTTTTACCCGTGCCGTTTTTACCGTGCCATTTTTACCTGTGGCATTATTACTTTGCACAAGGTATATATATATATATATATATATATATATATATATGTGTGTGTGTGTGTGTGTGTATGTGTGTGTGTGTGCGTGTGTGTGTGTGTGAAAGAGGGAGGGGGGAGAAAAGGAGAAATGCGCATGCGCACAAATACACATAGCGGTTAATCTCATGCACAATAACAAGGCACCAGAAGATATTTAATTTGTTATTGCCCAAGTCTAAGGTGTCTCCTTTGAGGTGTAAGGGTTAAAAAGCTGAGTTCGCAGTTAATTCGGAATAACTTCGATCTTCACTGGGTGCTCCATACTCTACAATAGTAATTTTCTAAGCGTAGCTGAGATGTGGCACAAGGCCGCAAATATGGAGCACCCAATGAGGATCGAACTCATTATTTAGCCTTCATTGTTCTAACGGGACAAGCGTGTTAACCATTACACCACATCAAAGTGACCCGATTTACTAAGCGTAGCGTAGACGTGGCACAAGGCCGAAAGTATGTAGAACCCAGTGAGGATTGGACTCACTAGTCAGTAGTAATTGATCTAGAGAGACAAGCTTGTTAACCATTACCCCACGTTGAAGTGACCTCATACAATTCGTGTGTGTGCGCGCGTGTGCCATACTCTCTAAAACAGTAGGTAAAAAATATAGTTTGCTTTGCAAAATTTGAATTTATTTTTTGCATTTATTTGAATTTAGAAAATCATTTCTTATACGAATATGAAGTTGATTTTCCTTGTAATGGTCCAATAATGCCCGGTTGAAAAGACTCATCCTTGTACCATATATCCTATCCCGTGGGGGCATCTCCAATAATTATTGCACTCCTCACCTCCCGTAGTTGGAACCACGTGGCAAACGAGGATCGATCTTGCTACTCTAAGTAATTAATTCAAGAGAGACAAGCTCGCTGAACCATGACTTTTACACGGTCAGTGCTCAAATGCATCCGTGGATTTGAAATACATCGCCCCCCCCCCCGCACTGGAATTGAAAGTCAAACACAAAAGAGAGAAAATTAGGTCTTCAGCACACCATACCAGATAACCCCGATGGTGTCAGATATTTTTAAAGGCGAACGTCAACAAATTGATTTCCTTTTTTGACAAAAAGACGTTTCTATTTTGGGTGAAAGACTTGAAAATTATTTGGAGAAGTTTACGATTTGGGAATCGCTTGACGCATTTCACGCAAAGGACGAGAGAAATGTTTATAAACAGATTTCGACAGTTGAGCCCCATTTATGGCCTGTATTTTATTTTACATCTACACCTGTCTCTTTGTGTCGCCGTGTCGGTCAGCTTGTCGCCTCTTTGATATGTGAATGACAAACGAATGTAAATAATAATATGAAATAAACGATGCGATTTAAGCGCCTTCCTTGTGGGGAACGGATATTTCTATCTATCTATTTATCTCAGTCTGTTCATATCTATTTATCTATCTATCTCAGTCTGTTCATATCTATCTATCTATCTATCTATCTATCTATCTATCTATCTATCTATCTATCTATCTATTTCAGCCTGTTCATATCTATCTATCTATCTATCTATCTATCTATCTATCTATCTATCTATCTATCTATCTATCTATCTATCTATCTCAGCCTGTTCATATCTATCTATCTATCTATCTATCTATCTATCTATCTATCTATCTATCTATCTATCTCAGCCTGTTCATATCTATCTATCTATCATTATATATCTTGCTATATTATTATATATCCTGTTCCCTGTTTAAGGATTTCTTTCTCTTCTGTTAGTAGGTCGTTCTGATGCAGTATATATGCCGTTTACATATCTTGATATCTGCTTTTTGAATAATTAACCAAATGTGTGTGTGTGTGTGTGTATATTATTTCTGAAATTAAAATACATATACAGTACACTGTACACATAATAAAAAAACTGCGAAAACGGTAATTTTCTATTAAAAGAAATTATTAATAAAAAATTTGAATCCAAAATGTTCATTTTACGTTGTTTCATATTCAGAATCCATCTATCCAGTCCGTTCACACACAAACTCACACATATATTTATCATGTGTTGTCTAAATTAACATTTTTGTAAATTAAAAAAAAAAATCCAAATGTTACGGTATTGAAAAAGAAAAAGTATTCAATTATATAAATGTTGGATAAAGTCTTGAGGAGCGGGGGGTGGGGGTCGTAGCCGTGAAATATGTTTTGCCGCGAAATTTCAGTCTTTCTTCTTTACGCTTCCTTTTTTTTTGTTTTTTGAAAATCCTCGTCTCTCTGTGTCCGTGTGTTCGTCCCAATGGTGAAACACCCACACGTGTTTTTCAAAGCCAGTGTTCGTCAGCACGAAATAAAAAGCCAGTCTAAGGCATTGCACACACACACACACACACACATATATATATATATATATATATATATATATATATATATATATATATATATATATATATATATATATATATATATATATATATATATATATTATATATATATTATATATATATAACCATGTGTCTGTCAATAACATTGTTATATAACATTGATAGACTAGAGACACACAAGGTTATTTGTTTTCTTTTTTCATTTTTTTTTAATTTATTTTCAAAATTTTGCAGACTTCATCAACAGCTGAAAATGAAAATGTTTCAATTTTCCTGGTTTTTCAACGGAAAATTCATCACGTCTGAGCCAGAACCTGATTTTGCTGTCGACATTTTTTTTATAAAAAAACATACAAGATTTAAATTATTTTAGAATTGATAAATATTTCTTCACCAAAAAGGAATGGACAACGGTATTTCCTCTAATGTTTTTTTCACTTGTAAACACCAAGATTTTTGACCGTGGGAATATTTCCTGACTACATCAATTCAGTCTTTACACGAGTTAATAATGAATTTTGAATTGACACCCAAAGTATAAAAATTAAATTCGTCATTATCAATTCTGAAGCCAAAAATAAACAGATATTTTTCTAAATGACATGCATCTTACTTTTTGGCCTTTTTGGAAAGAGAAAATAAAATTAGAATTTTAAATCCGCTGGAAAAAACTATTTAAAAAAAATGTAAAGAAAATAATCACAAACTTCAGGCAAGAATAATGAGGAATTTTTTTTTTTCGGGGGAAAATAGTTTCTAAATTTAGATACAATAAGAATTTTGATATGCAATTGTTTAGCAGGAAAAACTAGGGCCGATTCTTTGGCAAATGCAATAGCAAATGTAGGTGCCGCCCCCCCCCAACTCTGACATCTACCAAGGTTATATAAGACAATAGTTAAAAAATAAAATAGTAATGCTAATAATTATAACATAGACAGTTGTTAAATAAAATAATAGTTACTCTTTAAAAGGTCACCAAATTGTAAAGAATCTAAAAGCAAAGACAAACAATTTCCAATTTGGAAATAAAGTATTTCATTTTATTTTTAAGAGAAAAAAAACAAGTTTATTTTTAAAAAAAGTTATATTTACAATTCATTTTTTCCCGAGAATTTTTTAAAAGCCACAAAGTAAAAACCTGTTTCCTAGAAATAACTTTTATTTTACTTTCGTTATAAAAAAAAGAGGAAGAAAAAGAAAAAAGAAAGCAACAAGAAACCTTCTTTCATTATTTTTCCTATAGCTTTTTTGATTGCTTTTTAAGTTTTTACTTATAGTTCGAAAAAACAAAAAAAAACAAACAATATATTTCTTTTTAAAATTAGTTAATAAATTATACATTTAAGAAGTTTAGAAATCTGAGGAATTATTTAACCCTTAAAAATGGAGAAATACAAAAAAAAAAGAGAAGGTTTTGTTATTGCTGTGTAGTCAGTGAATTGTTTTTTTCGCGGGAGACAAATTGACAACATCCAGAAAAGTAAAAATAACCTTTTTTCTCTAATAAACCTAAAAATAAAGACAATTTTGTTTTGGTTTTATTGACGAAAAACAAATTAATTTATTTTTTCTAGATAAAATTAATAATTTAAATCAAACATATCTTTTTAGAGAAAAAGTAATTTTAAAATCGTTGGGAAAAAGAGCGAATAATGAAGAAAGGGGAAAAAAAATGAAGGTTTTATAATAAAATCGGTTTGAAATTTTGAACGAAAGAAAAGAAATTTATTTTCTTGTAATGTTTCTGCTTTTTCTTGGTGGGGGGGCATGAAGAAGGAACCGATTATTTTTGGGTTTTATTAAGTAAGTAAGTTATATATAAGCAGAGCCGTTGTATTTTTGTTTTGAAGATCAGAAAACTGGAAAAAAAAAAGTAGGGTAAGAAGAAAAATGTATGTCTTCTTCTTACTCGTTTCTACTACAGAAATATTCCACGTTGTTGACTTTTCTTCCCCTTTATGTCTGGTGTGTTATAGTAAAACACGAGAAAGGGAAAAATTGAAACAGTTAAACAAAAAAAAAGTAAATAAATGAATCAGTCATCAGCATTTTGTGTGTGTGTGTCAGTTTCTATCTGTGTGTTCGTTGCAAATAATGAATTAGAAGCCATGAGGCGGGGGGTGGGGGTGAAAACCCAAAACAAAATGCGTGTGTGCTAAATTGGAGTTTGCTAAACAAAAACAAGTTTTGAAGGTTGAAAAAAAGAAATTAAATTAAAAAAAAAAAAGCATTAGAAAAATAGATAGACATTTAAATTTAACGTTTAATAATGCTAACCCATAGGTTAATTAATTTCCAGTTAGATTTTTAACACAAATATAAACAGACTAAAAAAAGGCTATAGGAAAAAGAAGTAAAAAATAATAATTTTACTGATTAATTAAATTTATGGTCAGGACAAAAACAAAATCACATGTCTGTGAGTGGAATTCTTTTTTTTTTAAAATTTGATGGGTGTGAAAAGAATCAAGTAAAAATATTTAAAATCTATAGTAAACAGTGAGAAGAGAAATTGCGTGTGTGTAGAAATTGTTATTATTTATTGTGTGTAAATGCGTACACTAGGCGTGTGTGCGTGTGTACACATTGATGTGTTTCCCGCCAAAGTCTTTCCTTGTCTTTTTTTTCCCGCTCATTGCTAGTAGAAAATGTGCTCAAAGAGAAACATTGAAAGCGCAGTGAACGAGAAAGAAAAGGACGGGAAAAGAAGGAATGCACACTGAGTTGATGATGGTGATAATAATAATAGTAGTAATAATAATAATAATAAATACAGCTGCAACGACTACTAATAATTGTAGTTGGGGAAATAACAAACAAATAGAAAAAAGAAAAAAAATGGAGGAAGACCATGTAGAATGTGAAATGAAGAGAGAGACACCAATCGGTAGTGGGATGGGGGGTGGGCAATGTTAAAAACCGGAGACGAATTCTGATTGGCTGGCGTGAAATGCCGGTCGCTGATTGGTCGGCATTTTGGTATGCAATGCTCTTAAATTTAGTAGGCGAGTAAGTAGCTGGCAAATATACACAAACTGCCTACTATAGAGGAAGTTTTCTCTTGGAGCTGGCTAGATTGCGAAAAAGAAATATTGCATTTTTTTTTATTATTTATATTTATTTATATATATACATCTATAAAAAACAAAACAGAAATCCCTCTCTAAAGAAAAAAAAACTTCCGAATATCTTATTGTGTCTATCATCAAAACATTTCTGAAAATCATCAACTCAACTTCGTCTGTGGCTTCTTCTTGTATTTATTGTTGTACGCCAAACCCGCGAAAACGGACTTTTACTATCAAAACGTTGTCTTCCTTACATTACCATCGCGGAGAACGGACTCTTAAAAAACACAAACCAAAACATTTATATACTTGGAATCTTTTACTTCAACAAACCTAAGGATGAATATTCCTAAAGGTAGGTACATTTCGTTTTACTTTTATTTGCCATGTAGACTTAAAAATTTTGAGCTATGGAGGATTTTTGTTTTGAAGTGTTTCGTGACTGGCTCTATTTTCGTGTCAGTGTGACTGGAAATGTAAAGGAGGGGAAAATGTTTAATCTTCTAATCCGGAATTAACATAATCCTGTCTAAATTAGCCAAATTAATTTCTCTCTAAGGCTAGCCGCTAAGCTGTTCATTATTTACACTAAAGTATATCCCCCCTTTTAGTATTCTGATGTTTTTGTTTTCAGTTATCTTTAGTTTACAAAATAAGACCAATTTTAAATTTACAGAATGAAAATGCTTAAGTTTATAAGGTATATGATTTTAAAATTTAAATGAATAAAAACGACTAAAAGGAGAAAAAAAAAAAAAACGGCAAAAAACAAAGCTTAGTTCTTGAAATTGGTCTTGAAATGTTAACTTTTATTTGTCTGTACCAGGAAAAAAAAAATTACGGTTGGGTCTATTGCCAAAATTGATAAAATTTTAAATCTTCCTAAAAAAACAAAACACTTCTCTTCATCATGCCTTCCTTGGTCAACAATACTACGAGTTTACTTACTACGATTATTATACATATAGCTTTAAAAAAAAAAGGTTTCTGCTTCTGCATTAAAACTTAGTCTGTGCCTACATTTTAAAAAAAAACATATCCTACCCTTAATTACTTAGGTTATAACGGCTACCATTAAGCTACTAGTAAAACCAACCATTTTAAGTTTAAAAAAAAAATTAAACGGCTGCTGTGGCGCGCCATTAGAGGCGGCGACCTCGGAGTAATTTGCTAGGTCAAGTCTGAAGCACTCAGTCTGTCTGGGTGATGATGATTGGCTGGCTGCCCAAACCTCCCTTCCTCCGTCGTATTGATTTTAAAGATAGTCCTCCGCGGAGGCTTGACTCGAAGCGTTCTGCGGTCTTTAGAATAGTAACAACTCCATTACTATTAACGTTTGAAAACAAACAAGCCGTTTACTACAAAATATTCCCAAGTTATTTGAATATTTATTAATTTTTTTTCTTTTTCTATAACTTCACCAATAAAATATGACTACTTAAAATAGTATAAACAAAGTGTTATTTTAGTCTTTAAAACTATATGTATATACCGTTATGCCTCAATGTTTGAAACGGATTATTCCCTAAAAATACACGCCATGTTTAAATCTCATGATTTCGCATATAGCTGTAAACCAATATTTATTTACAAACCACTTGAATAAAGAATAGAAAAAAAATGTTTAACTTTTTTGTTTACTTTATCGAGTGAGGGGTTAGACTATACCGTAGCTGAAAGTTATCGACCGTTATTGACTATTTTTTGTCTGCCCAGTCCTTGTGTGGTTTCAGGTTAGTCTTCTTCTCCTCTCGGCTGCCACGTGGATTCGATAACATTATCAATATCACACACGCAAACATTAAAATATAAAATACATACTCTGTCTATAGACATATCTTTTTTTATTATTATTTAAGAAAATTCTCTGTAACGATTATTGACCTCCCTCCCTTCCTGTTTGTCTGGGTAGGGCTCTTTTCATAATATTTTGTTTACAACACTAGATCATTGTGGGCCACTCCATCCTGCTAAGATTTTCCCCTTTTAACCGCCTACTCAATTTCCACCCTTCATGTTTATAGTAACAAAAATATTTTTTTAAAAGCTTTTTATTTGTTTTTCTTCTGATTAATGTGTATCAGAGAGGAAGAAAGCTTTTCCATATTGTATTAAAAATTATTTGATTTTAAAAAAAATTTTTTTTTTTACAGGTCGCGACTGGGATAGCTTTAAAGACTCTTACAAAGTTGAATCTTTTTTGGGTAAAGGTGGCTTCGGAACTGTCTACAGTGGAATTCGGAGAAAAGATAATTTACCTGTAAGTATAATTTTAAAATTTATTTAAATTTACTACTTCAAATTCTAGAACTTCAATTTTTTTTTTTTTTTAATTTCTCCAAATTTGAGCATATTGTCAAATGAACTTTAAAAAAAAATATAACTCATCTCAACTTTGACTTTATTTTTTTCCAGGTGGCCGTTAAAGTTATTGAAAAAGAAAAAGTAATTGAATTTAGCCAACTGGAGGGCATCCCCGTTACCCTGGAGATCGTCCTTTTGCGCAAAGTGGCTAACGTCCCTGGTGCCGTTCGAATGTTGGACTGGTATGTGAGCTCCCATTCATTTGTAATCGTCATGGAAAGGCCCGAACATGTTGTGGATCTCTTCGACTACATCACCGAAAAGGGACCCTTGAATGAAGAGGTCAGCCGACGATTTTTTACCCAAATTGTCCAGACTGTCTACAGCATCCACAACACGGGTGTCATTCATAGAGACATCAAAGATGAGAATATCCTTGTCGACTTGAAGACTGGAATGCTGAAACTGATTGATTTTGGTTCCGGTGCCATGCTCAAAGACTCCATTTATCTAGATTTTGATGGTAAGTTTTTGTTTAATTTTTCTTTTATCATTACAGAATTAACTTTATAATTTGGATATGATCGATTAAAAAAAAAATCTGAGGAGTAAAAATGCTATCGGCGCGGAAAAGGAAATCCAACGGCTGTTGAATATCCTGCCGTTTATTTTGCGCTAAAAGGCATGAATCTGTCTTCCCCGCCAAATTATGGGCTTTGAGTAGCAGCCAGTCTGAGAAAGACAATTCTGCCTTCAAAACAGTGAAAAAAAACAATGGATTGCGGAAATATTTTATCTTGATTCTTTGCTATTCATAAATATTAAAATAATGACCGCCTACGTCCAGAAGGGACATGGCAATAAAATAAAGAAAATTGGTAAAAATGGCATTTTTATTAGGTGTGGAATTTTTAATTGAAACTCCAATTGAAATAAATTAAGAATATTAATTAAATTGAAACTTAACCATCTTAGATTTATTTTTCTTAATATTTTTTTTTAGATGATTCCGTGTAATATATTTTGAAATTCATCATTTTAATCTTTTTGTTGTCATTGTGTTTTTCAGGTACGAGAGTGTACAGTCCGCCAGAATGGATTAAACATCATAGGTACCATGGTCGCTCTGCCACGGTTTGGTCACTTGGGATTCTTCTTTTTGACATGGTCTGTGGAGATATTCCTTTTGAGCACGACGATCAAATTATAAAGGCTGAATTGAAATTCAAAGAGAATTTATCAAAAGGTAAATATTGACTTATTAATTTGCTCGGTTGTCCGGGGATGGGGGTGGGGTACTTATGACAGCCCCCCCCCCCCGTCATGATCTCCCTCCTAATTTTTTTTTTTTAAATTGCTTATATAATGCATCCTTTCAGTTAAGTTCATTAAAACTAAGAACTTGTCAACATAAACACAAAATTTTAACAACCTTTACAGAAAATCGAGGGTGGAGCAAGTTTAATGCTGTCTGTTGAGAGCACTTTTTTTCCCTTATGAAGTCATTAATGGACATTATAGTCGGGTTTAGCAAAACACAACCCCCGCTTTTATTTTAATAATAATAAAAAAGGCATATCCACAAAAAAATGTAGCTTCTCCCACACTTAAATTTTCTAAATGTTTTTAGACTCCATTCTTAATATGGTTTTTACTTATATTTTTCAGATGTGAAAGACTTGATTCGCTGTTGTCTATCTGTACGTCCCTCGGACCGACCTAGTCTCGAAGCCATCCTGAATCATAAATGGTTGAAAAACATACCCCCAGTTGATGCTTCTAAAAGAATTGTACAAGCCTCCCCCACAGAATCTGCCTGCACTCTGTCTAGGCAGGGGAGTATATGAAGTAAACTCCCATATTGGACGTTTATTTTTTAATTTTTTTTTTCTTTAAAAAAAAAAAGTAACTAAACAAACGTGGGTGGATATCTTGACTTGCCACTCTAGGAAAACTGACCATGTGATTGGGGTGGGGGTCAGTCTGCTGCTGTGGGGGGAAGGAGAAAGTGAGCAAGCCGTTGGGGTGGTGGGAATCCCCCCGCCGCCCCTCCGTATTACTGTTCTTGGTGACAGTCGCCTACCTGGAATGTTTAGACGTGTGCAGTTCCGTTCGTTCACTTACTGACTGCAACATGCCTGGGGTAACAAACTCCAGAAGCCATCCAGTGCCGGTTCCAGTCTGCTCCGAGGAGATGGAAACGCGTGGGGACCAAGTTTCAAGCTGCAATGGCATGCACGGGTTTGGCCAGCCGAATTACATACCCCCCCTTCTCCAAAAAAAAGCACTACCGACAGTCGGTCATTTACCAAAGTCTTTACTCGGTACCTGCAATGAATATTTATTAATAAGATGATAAAAGATCCCACACATCACGTCTCTGACGTTGGCTCCTACATTACCAGTCTGGTCTTGACTGGCATGGGGAGTTTGGGGGGGGAAATTTATCGCCACAGAAAAAAAAAAAAAACTGCAACATCACAATGCATAATTTTTTTTTTTTTTTTTTTTTTTTTTTTTTTAACAATGGGGAATGCTTCCCCTCTCCCTCCTGTGGGGGTTGGGGGAAGGGCCGGCCCGACAAATCTGGTGCTAACAAAAAAATGGATACTAGTGAAAAAAAAAAAAACTATATCAATGCAAAAACTTTCTCCCTCTCAAAAGAAACAGAATTATTTTCTTTTTTCTCTTTCCTTGCTTTAAAACCCACCCCAGTCCCTGTCTAGAATTCATTGTTTTTATTTCTGAACTTTTAAATAAAAAAAAACAATTTTAAAATTAAAAGCTAATTTTTTAAATTTGTTTTTCTTTCTTTCCTTCAACATTGTTGGCTGTCAAAAATGCCATTTAACTTATTTTAAAAACAATTCCAAATTTTAACTTAACAATTTAAGTTCTGCCAATCTTTGAGAAAACCTTAAAACTTATCCTAATAAAAATAAAATGTCCATCAGTTGTCCTGCTATTGGTCATCTTAATGGATTTGTCTGAAACCACTTTTTATTGGGTGCTTATATTGAGTGAGGAAAGAAGTTTTGTTTCTCTCTCTCTCTCTATCTATCTATTTCTGTCCCCCAAAAGCTTACCAATTTCTCCTGTCATAACCTTTCTTTGCGAAAACTGTACAGGAGGGCTTTCTATTTCCAGGAATTGCTTCTCTTTGTCCAGTTGGTAGGTTTGCAGGATCTTTTAAATTCTTGTTTCTTTTGCCGAGAGGGTGCTCTCCATTGTAGTGACAGTGAAGGGTTTGTCTTCTGAATAACAAACCTGGTGCCAGGAAATTAATTTCTAAAATTATGAAGAAAAGGTTTACTTAGCTGTTTCAGAAACTTTCTGTTCTTTTAATTAGAACAATTTCTGACAATTTGTGTTGATCATAATTGTCTAGATTTTAAAAGTTTGGTCATAAACTGGTCACTGTTCACTTAATCTTCCTAAACAACCTTCCTTTCTCACCTTTGACCTTCTTGGTGGTCAAAGTTGGGTGTCTATATTTATTTTAAATGCATTTTCAACTTATTTTAATTTATTGGGTTAATATATGGCAAGACCCCTGGAAATTACTTGTTTTTTTTTTGTTTTTTTTTTATCTAGGGGTACAACAGAAAAATATATTTATTCCTTGTAAATAATGAAGAAAAACTGTATTTTATTATAAAAATGAATAAAAATTCAATTAAAAAAATTCTTGTCTTTTTTCTTTTTTTCTTTATTTGTACCTGGACTTTTTAAAAATAAAAAACCGCCCCCCACTATGTACACGTCTTCCTTTTCCCCTTAACTGACAGAATACATTTGCAACACTTGACACCCACAGCCCACTGTTGTCATGACAACCAGGCACCGCCTGAATGACGTCAGCAACACGAGGTGTAACCATTCTTAGTCTTGGACTAATTCTTTTTTTTTTTTCTCTATCCCCCCACCACCACTGTTTATGGGTTCAGTCTAGACTAGAATTCTCTAAATACCTCTACTTATTACACACACACACACACACATATATATATATATATATATATATATATATATATATATATATATATATAATGACGGTGGTGGGGGGCATGCTTTGCTTTCATGAAATCCCTTGTCATGGTGTTGGGTTCCACATTACTGGGAACTCCCTGTCTACTGAAGACTTTTTTCTTTTCTTTCTCTTCTCTCTGACATACACTAAGCAATAAACTTGCTGAGTTCAGTTTTTTGCTAAATCCTCACACAGCATATTTTAATTTGTTCAAAAGACAAAAATAAACACTAGTTCAGATTTTTTTTTTTTTTTTTTTTTTCAAGTAGTTACTGAAACAATCCTCGTTACTATAAAAAGGAAATAACATTTTCAGAGGAATGTTTTCAAGTGTTAAAATAAGTCCAACACAACATTCAGAATTGTCATGTTACCTAAATTTCTTTGTGTGTGTGTATGTATGTATGTGTATGTGTGTGTGTATATATATATATATATATATATATATATATGAGAATCTTAGATGTGGCACAAGGCCGAAAATATAAAGCCTTCAGTGAAGGTTGAACTCTATTCAGTCCTTGATCTTGCAAGGCAAGCTTCCTAACCATTGTACAATGTCAATTATTTTATCAATTGCAACTACTTGCCATGATGAATCTTTGAAAAGCAAGCGGGCAGCTTTTTTTATCCTCAATGAATGAATTTCTCAACTCGATTGCTGTGAAGTTCTTAGCTAAACTAAGAAGGCCCTGAAGTGTTTATTTTTATTTTTTTTTTTTTGTGTTGTGGGCATAATGAAAACATCTTGACATAGGTATAAATTTTATTTTACTTTGACAGACTACACAATTTGAATTTTTTTCTGATTTGTAAATCCTTATCAACTTCAGATTTAACTGGTTAACTGAAGATGGCACTGACTCTTTTTTTTTTTTTTCTTCTCTTCTCTCTCTCGTATTTTTATGAATGTGCCTATAATATATCTAAATGGTTATCCTCTTTTCTCATATATATATATATATATATATCCCAAGGAAGGCAATAAAGCCACTAAGATGCAAGTTACTGAGTCACGAGGAATATGAGAATTATGCCCAAAGATAACGATTGCTATTGCATTTAATTTTTTGGAGATTGAGTGACAGCAAGTCTCCAACACCTTTCACCGTATTCTCAAAGGGAATGTTAACACTGATTTCAATAGATAACGTTACCTGGATTCCTACTCTAGCTTCTAATTTATATTTTTTATTTATTCTAAAATAAAGTTTTGGAAACAATTTTGCCAATAAATCTACACCATCAGAAAAAAAGTTTTGCAAATAGTTGAATATATGACTGGCCGTCAGTTTCTCATTTAAACTTCTATCTTGGGGATATAATATATATATATATATATATATATATATATATATATATATATATATCTCTCGTGTATAATGCGACCCATGAATTTTTTTTTATTTCCTTATGAAAAAAATTACTTGTCATTGAAATTACATTATTAAAAACAAATTTTTGTATAGTGCGACCCCCCTTTTCTCTCTCATATATATATATATATATAAACTTGCACCGTACTCTAGTATATACGGCATATTCATTTAGCAGTATTTTTCTTGAATGCTTACACTAGTTGCCATTGATGGCTAACAATGGTCGTTAAGTGACATAACGTCTGAATATGCCAGCATTGTTCCCAGTGCTCTGATAACGACCTGTATGACAGTTCGCTTCATGTTCTGCAAATTTTTCAGCCTCCTGGCAAGGTTCACATACATCTTTCACTTTGGTTCAGATTTATATAGATTCATAATTTTTTAATTTTTTTTTTTTATATAACGAATTATAAATCAATGGGTTACTTACGATCGCAAATTATCGATTATGCATATTTTAAAAGAAAATCGCAATATTTAAAATAGAAAATTGAGCTTGAGCTTATAACGGTAGGTTTTTAGTTTTAATTGTACAAAGAAACGCGCTTAAAATGCTTCTTTAATCAAGACTACTTTTCCACTTGTCGCCCGATTTAAATTATTATATTTAAATCTAGTGTGTATTAATGAGTATGTTTGTGGTTGCACTTTTTTTTAACAGCCACAAGTGACATCTAATATGACCACGTGATGTGCAGCGTAAGTCTAATAGTAGTGCAACGAAACTGCGTTGACGGCACATCGACTTCCCTTCCTCAACTTGTAGCAGCTGTGTTTAAGGAATGCATACAGAGCAGTGGGTAAGAAGACATGTTTGTGGAAGCCATGAATGGGTAGTAATGTAATTAAAAAAATCAGAAGAAAACTAGGCATCCATGATACAAGAAGGGGGGGGGCTGGGTACTTCTCATGCTTAGCAATATAGTGTTCGCACGAGAATCACATGATCGGTGTATTACGCCATCTAAGATAGTTCAAATTTTGTGTTTGGGGAATTTTTCCTCCCTTTCGTAGTCTATAATTATCCATTTTATAATTCAATCGACTTTACGGTTTCGGGGCTATTACCAGGTTGACGTGAAAGCTTGTTTTGCGGGAGGAGTAAGTTCGGTCCTCACTGGGTAAATATCAATGACTAGTTGTAAAGTAGTAACGTTAATCTCGTTGGCCATTAGGACTATGATTTATTTGTTGTTTTTTTTACGGCTTATGAACCCATTGCAGGTTATTTAAAGCCAGAAAATATTTTTGGATTGTAAGATAATTTTTCTTTAGATAATAACGATTTACTGATACAAGTTTTCCTAATTAACCTATAGCTAGGGGTGAAGAAGTGGATTCATACCATTCCCAGGGTTATTTATGTGTAAGTGAATGACAGTTATGTGATACATGCTTAGGCGATCATGTATATTTCGATACATGACTGACGAGGCAGATTTTTTCCCCGCAGTAGTTGGCCATTTCTTCCTGCAGTTGACACCCAAGTCTATAGAATCAGGTCTGTCCCGCTATTTACCCATAGCTGGAGGGAGAAGAAGAGGATTCATACCTTTCCCAAGAACGTAAGCGAATGCAATGGATTCGACTGGAATTCGAACTCGCGGCTCTCCGATTCCTCAATCTGAGCCTCTGAAGAACCGAATTGGAACTCGGTTCTCCGATTAACAATTCCGAGTCATTATCCATTACACCACCCGCACATCCAAGCTTACAGCACCTGCTATTCCCAAGCGGTCACCTATCTAGGTACTAATCAGGCTCGACGTTGCTTAACTTCGGTGATCGTACGGAACTAGTGTGTCAAATTATGGTCGTAAGCCCTTCAGAACGATGAGTTCAATCCTCATTGGGCACCTTTTATATACACTTGTTTTACTTTATTAAGCTTAATCTTATTGGCTCACCTTTGTGCAAATGCATTACATGTACTTACAAGGCACGACACCCTGTTCAAGACCCTCATGCAAGGCACCGTTGAAGACGGACGTAGGAGAGGACGCCAACCCCAAAACTGGTTGGACAATATCAATGCTGATGGCTGCCGTTGATAGACCGTCGTGGAGGAGATTTAGTGTGGCTTCTGCATTCGGATTCCACAATTACAAAAGTGTAGGAGATGATGGAGATGTTTACATGTACCCAGGACTAAAGTTGTGTGGCATCCAGTGAGGATAATCTATCAAATCTGTATCCCATTTTTTACGGAAAGCAGCACCCACCTTTCGCTCCCGGGAAGTTATATCTTGGACTTTAAAAATCATGTCACTTCAGGATGTTAATGATTATGGACCTCTACAGCGTCCTTTTCCTTTTTAATAACTATATTGCCATGACTTCTTCGAAACATAGTGGAATGGTTTTCATTTGACTTGGACGTGCGGGTGGTGCGATGGATTGCGGCTCGGAATGAGAAATCGGAGATCCGATTTCGATTTCATGTCGGGGGAACATCATTTTGGGAAAGATATGAATCTATCCCCCAGCTGTGGGTTAAATAGTAGCACTTGTGTCTGGAAAAATTGCTATCGTTATTATAAAAAAATGTTTTAATACTATATTGACTTATAAAAAAATATTTTTACGGCTTATCAACCCCTTGTGAGTTATTTAAATCCAAAACGTATTTTGGATTTAAATAACTCACAAAGGGTTGATAAGCCGTAAAAATATCAATAAACATTGTCTTTTTCGTAGTTTTTGAATCTGGAGTTATTGTTCTCCTAATCATTTTGAGTGGGCGGGGAGAGGAGGTAAAGAAGGGTTCAAGTCTTTTTCAAGGGCATCAGTGTGAAACGAACACAAACTATTTCAGCTGGAAATAGAACTCTGCTCGTGGATTCTATTTCACACTCCTGTAACAGGTCACATACTCTTTCGGGGATATTTAACCGTTAGCGCCCCCTGCATTATTAATATTACTTCCCTTTCCACTGCATTCTTTTTCAAGGCCTCTTATTTCCAATCTAACTCAAACTTGTTTTCTGTTGCCGTAGCAGGATACCAATTCTCTGAAAACAAATAAATTAATTAATGAGAAATGAAACTGAAAGTAAATACTAGTGAAAGACTAATAATAATGACTGACAATGCTTCATCTAATAAGACATGAAGCTGAAAGTAAATACTAGTAAGCTCTTCGTCCCCGAGGCCCGTTCGTCTGACGCTTGCGTCGTATCGTAACGGTTCGGGCTCGGTAGTGGATGTGCACTGCTGATGAGTCCCAAGTATAGTCCAGTGCTTCCTGTTGAAGATTCTTCTAAAGTCGATGAATTACTTTATCTCTCTCTCTCTCTCTCTCTCTCTCTCTCTCTCTCTCTCTCTCTCTCTATATATATATATATATATATATATATATATATATATATACAATTGTATATCAATGCATCTCATTAGTACAATGATGTCTGATGAGATGCACTGATATGCATTGAAACACGACTGCAATTATGTAGCGATTTTAGATGTTCTCGGTGTAATATCGTAAAATAATATATATATATATATATATATATGAAAATGTGGAAAAGACAAAACAAAATCCGAATATGTAAGTTTATTGTTTTTTGTTTTGCTGTCAACGTCAGACGTTTCGGTCTAATAGATCATCTTCAGGACATGGTTATTGGAGACATATTTATATTTAAATTTAAGTTAACATGAAGAGACGATAGAAACAGGACTAGTCAGAAACAGAAAAACTGAAATTCTGACTAGTCCTGTTTCTATCGTCTCTTCTAAATATGTCTCCAATAACCATGTCCTGAAGATGGTGTCTATTAGACCGAAACGTCTGACGTTGACAGCAAAACAAAAAAAAAAAAAAAATAAAATTACTGAGTGATTAGCCGTGGATTACTTTCCACTAATGACTTTAAAACTTCATCACCAAAGTTTGATGAATGTCCTGATCTGGGTTCTACTTCCAACGAAATTTCTCCAGAACGAATCTTTGCAAACCAATTTTGTAGTCGACGATCAGTTAAGAATCCTTGAATATAAACACTACATATTTTTTCTAAATTCCCCCAAAGCATCATTCCTTTGCTAGAACTCCCATAATATCGTGATGTAAATGCTCTTTCAATCCCTTCATTAGTGGGGTTAAGAAATTTATTATTTAATATGATGGCCCCCAAGCCACATTTCCCTTGTTGTTCCAGGGTCCAAACACTATATCTTAAATCCGGTTATAGTGAAATGAAAAAAAAAACAAAAAACAATGAATGCCAAGGAAGCTGATAAAAAAGCCCACAAAACGTAAATCCATTTTGTATTGAATGTGAAGATAATCTTTCCCTTTGCCTTGAATGTTTCAATAAAAGACATAGAAAATATAAAAGATGAATCAATTCAACTTTTGCTTGTCGTGTAGCAATATTTGCTTTTATATTTCTTCTTTTATATTCTTTCAAGAAATCACACATTAGGAATATTTTTATTTATTAGGAATGAGATTTCTATTAGATTAGAATTCTTGTGTTTATTTTACTGATTGTAGGAATTATTTTGGTTTCTTAAGTAAATAAAGTATACTTTTTTAAAATTTCATAATGTTTTACCAAGTAAATTTTCAGTTTGCTCAATCTTTTAGTTTTCCTGGATGCATCGTACAGCTCTGTTTAGGTAAAAATAAAAATAAATGCCCCCCACACCAAAAAAAAAAAAAAACCCATAGTAAAAACTCCAAAGGTAAAATTAAATAATAGATAACATTTTTTTAAAAATATATATATATATATATATATATATATATATATATATATATTTTTAAAATGTGGTTCTGGTGTGCCATAATCTCATAAGCAATCAATCTTCGCATCCCACTCCCAGTAATCCTCATAGAAAAGCAATTGGAAAACGACCCACCGGAGGGTCGTCTGGACCTTGCAGACATACCCCCACGACACTTCGGGGGGTCGTGTGGAAGCCAACGTGTTAATCCACTATGTACACTGTCATAGAAAAACTAAGGTTATTAGTATACTCAAAGTACAAGGTGCGACAGAAATACCTTTTATATAATAGTAAGATTTTAGCTAGATGAACACTATTTACATTATTTGGACTATGGCCCTCATATTTGTCTCTATATTTATTACAACGTTTCGGCCGTTGTACGCTCCGGCCTTCTTCAGGTGGTTGGAATGTCGAACTGAACCCTTTATTTCGCTCACTGGGGTAGACTGTTCTAGTTCCACGTTGTTATAGATTTCGAAAGGTTCCAAGGACACATGGCACAGTGCATAAAGGCGTTAGTTAGAGCCAGTGACAGGATCCAAAGAGTGTGAGTTCAATACCCGGTTAAGGCAGTGGAGACAGTCCAACCACCCGAAGAAGGCCGGAGCGTACAATGGCCGAAACGTTGTAATAAATATGGCAACAGGATGAGGACAATAGTGCGAATAATGTACATAATGATAACTGCTACTTCAAGAAATTCATAATTTTTCTCAACTTTTCCTCTTCTATCCATTTTGCTTTTCTTTCCCGCCATTAATATTGTTTTTTTTTCTGAAATGCTACTTTCATTTATAGCCTCTCTTTCTCTCTCTCTTTCTCCGTCTGTCTATCTCTCACTCTCTGTTTCTCTCACCCTTTGTCTCTCTCTCTTTCTCTGTCTATCTCTCACTCCCTCTTTCTCTATCTCTGTCTCTCTCTTTTTCTCTCTCTGTTTCTCTGTATCTGTCTCTCACTCTTTCCCTTTCTCTGTCTGTCTCTTTATTTCTGTCACTCTGTCTGCCCACTCTCTCTTCCTCTCTCTGTCTTTATCTTTCTCTCTCTGTCTCACTCTCTGTATCAATGTATGTCTATCTCTCTCTCTTTCTGTCTCTCTCTCTCTGCCTTTCTCCCTCTCTTTTTCTCTCTATCTCTGTCTCTGTTTTCCTTCTCTGTCTTTGTCTCTGTCTGTCTTTCTCTTTCTCCTTCTCTCACCGTCTGTTTATCTGTCTCTCTCTTCCTCTTTGTCTGTCACTCTCTCTCTTTCTCTGTCTGTCTGTCTCTTTATTTCTCTGCCCCTCTTTCTCTCTCTCTCTTTCTCTGTCTATCGCTCTCTCTTTCCCTTTCCAGTGATGATGACATAGGTATTCATTGTTGGGATAAGAATGATCTTGAACAAAAGCAATCGATATTCTTTACCAAGTGTTTTCACGAAGTACGACTTACGATAAACCTTTCCAAAACTGTTGTAAACTAGGGAAGGTTACTGAATAGAATAGTCATACGAAGGTTGGTAATGAACAATAATACTTAGGACACGAACAACACGTATAAGATTCGCCAGCGGCGCGTAGTAGTAGTCAACTGCTAGAAGTACATCAAGTGAATTCGACAATGAATTTCCAACTGTAGGATATCTACTAACCACCACACGCGGTCAGATGTGGCACAAGGCTGAATTTAATATAGGGTATCCGAGTCCGTAGGCTCGGCCAAAAATTCCCCGCAGGCCCCATATAAAACGGAGTCGGGTAGCTGTTTCCCGAGACGAAACTCTGCACTTCAACATAGCCTCGTCTGGGGATCCTCTCTGTCCGGAGGAAGAGAGTTTAACCAGCACAGCTGGAGACGAATCTCCAACTACAGACCAACATACAGTATTTACTACTGTAGTTATGTGAATAGTGATATCGTCCGTAGGTATGTTACAACAAAAACAGGAACTATGACCTTGAAATGGAGTGAACGCAGATGTGAAACCAGATCATAAAAATTAAGAATGTGGAACTAATAAATACTAAACATTTAAAATACTTCAGTGTACGAGGGTCGGCTGGAAAGTTCACAGGCTGACCAAGGTATAAACGTAAGTAGATATACCAGTAAAAGACAGGCAAGTGTATTAGAATACAAGAGCTAGCCGACCATTCTGGTACACGTATTCGAACTTTTTCGGCCGACCCTCATAAAACGTGTCTTGTTTCACGCCCGGGGGACTTCTGAGTCCCCAGCTGATCACGTGTTGCATTGTACGTAACAACATACAAAGCAGATAACACTACCGAATCAACAGGGAACTTTTGGCAAATGTAATCTTATGCTGTTTCCAGCCGTATGTTGTATTTTGGTTTAGAGAAGGTATGTAACGCCGTGACAACGTTACTATAAAATTGCAATCAACTATTTTATTGACACCCCAAACTGACCGCCCATCCACAGCATTGTCACAACATTATGGTAACATTGCGAAGTGTTGCAGTTGAAAAATCCCGCACGGGTCAAATAATATCAGAATACATTATATCCTTTTTATCCACATCATCTTCCCGTAGATTAAATAAAGGGCTCAAGTCGTAATTTCCATGTAGGTTACCCGGATCGATATACGAAGGTCGACCGGAAAGTTCATAGACTGACTAAGGTTTTTCGGCCAGCTATTGTATTCTGGTACACTTTTGTATGTCTTTTAGTCTATCAAGTGGTATCTCTACTTACATTTATATCTTGGTCAGTCCATGGGCTTTCCACTCGGCCCTCTTATTTATCAGTTATAAGAAATTTAATATAGGATAGAATGAAGTAGAACACAGAAGATGCCGAGCTAGAGGTAAGGTTTGTCCAAATCTACAAGATGTTCCGAAACTAGAATAATAACCCCAAAAGACGAGGCTTATTCTTAATTAGCATCGGCAGATCTAGACTCTTATATGAATATCATGTACAGCGTTTAACTTTATCCAAATAAGGCGATAATGCCACTAAGACGCAAGGAGCTACTGGGAGTGAAAGAGAATGAGAAGACTTTAGAAGGAACCGGAAACCCAATGCTAAACAAGAAATAAGGGATAAACCTTTACTCTTGTTCAAGAGACGGGGGAGGGTGTGAACCTGACCATACGCGAATCTATCTACTACTATTGAAGAAATAGTAAAATAGTAAATAAAATTTCAGTGTTTAAGCAGAGATTTTAGAATCATAAATTGAACCAGACTTTAAATGAAACCGGAAATCCAATCTTAAACAGGAAACAAGGCACATAACTGACTGAATGCTGTAATGTCGTACCTATGACGTGTGTTAATTGTAAAATATTTATCAGGGCTCCTACGAAGTATTTTCCACGTAAAGAATTATGGTTTGGTTGGCTTTGTTTTACGACAAGATTTTTATTGCTGGTAATATTTTTTTTCCAAAAATGTATTGCTGGTAATAATCTTTTTTCTTCAAAAATGTATTGCTGGTAATAAAACCTATTTTTACACTTTCATAGTGTTTTGACCCAGTTTGGGGGTTAACTATTTGCCCATAGCTGGGACCCTAACAGGTGCTACCAACCCGGGTTAGGGTGGACCTGGGAACACCAGCAATTAAGAGGTGGTTCCACGCTCCTCAAAACCTCCAGATCAGAGGCCATGCCGTTGGATGTAGTTTATCGTCTTACCCAGGACGGAAAGAATTATGTTCTTTTTAGTTAGGGTGGCATTTGTAAAATCAAAGTTTGGTCAGTTTTGTTCCTGTGTATTAGGAGTGAGTTTAAAGGATTGTCACATGGTAGATATCTTTTATGCCCGTAAATACGGGCTTTTAGATTTCGAGATGCCCCCCCCCCCTCCATATAAGTGGTTTTATATTGCAAACGATTTATTTGATAAATACCGGTATTTGAATTGGTGTTGTATTTATTTTTCTTCCTAAATTCCTCCTTGGAGGGGTGTACACATTCGGATACTTACCGGTCACAGGGCTCCGTCCCTGTGCTGGTGGTATCACGGCTATGACTAGCTTGGACCAGCTCAGGGGGGGGGGGGTCAAGTAAATTATTCGTGTGTAATTAATTCTTTTCGGCAGGCGACCTGTAAATGAGATTTACTTGACTCCCCCACCCCACTGAGTCAGGTTTTGACACTAGGTCAATTTTTAACGTGGGGACCCGAGTGTTTTCACTCAGGCCGCTGGTTAAGCTGGTCATAGCTTGTCTAAGCTGGTGTAAGCTAGTCATAGCTGGTCTTGGCTTGTCATAGCTGGTCCAAGTTTGTTAGAGCCGGTCCAAGCTGGTCAGAGCCGTGATACCACCAGCACAGAGGGCACCTCGAGGTGGTGTAATGGTTAGCAAGCTTGTCTCGCTAGAACTATTACGACTGAGTAGTGAGTTCGATCCTCCCTAGGTACTCCATACTTTCGGCCTTGTGCCACATTTGACCTACGCTTGGAAAATCACTACCACCAGCAAGTAACCGAATGTGTACACCCCTCCAAGGAGGAATTTTGAGGCGACCTGTAAGTAAAATTTCATTCTACTCTTGCACTTTACACACGATGGTGTACAAATTAATGGTGACCAAAAAAAAAAAAAAAAATAACGGACATGTACCTCGAGCAAGCAGAGGATCAAGAGGGTCCGAATATATTTGTTGAAAGAATTTAATTTGGGAGACTGACAGTAAGTACCCTTTCAACCAAGAAAAGAAGTGTCACAGAACTGGTGTCGCTATAGCGACGTGCAAAGAAGACAAAACACAACGCCAATGACGCGATGCCTGCTCTCAGGAGAACCTCTTCATTGAACAAACCGTTGAAATTTAGCAACGTTTGCCTCTACCATAGCATACGCTATTCTTCTTTTATGTGCCATATCCCTTCTGGACGTGGACAATCATGATTCTCCATAATTTCTTGCCAAATCAAAGTTTAACGTTTTAATATCCCTTGTTATGTTCGTTCTGTTATCAAGTAAAGACAAACTAAACACATATCACTAATGACACGCCATGTTGTATCTTTTTTGATAAAAAAAAGCAAGCTCCACCCAGACAGCTTCTTCCTCAGAACTGTTAATTTATGAACAAACTCTCGAGATGATACTTCCTTGACATTTATAATCGTGGTCTCTCTAAGTCCAAAGTCAACGATATCTATCCTACTCGTCTTCGTAACACCTTTTCTTACTTTCGCCTTCTTTACAATTTCACTCAATAATCCTGCGGCTTGGGCTTTGTATTAGTTGAAATATCAGTAAAAATTTTTTTTCTATATTTCGGACCATTTCCTGGTTACTGGTAAGAATTTAAAATTGTTCAAGATCTTAATATTTTCGGCTTTCGCAAACCATTATCAAAAGGCAACAAGAAATCCGACAAAGAAAAATGATTACAAATACCAGAAGGATTAAACATAACAAAACAATGGTGGCCTGACGATTGCATCTAGCATGAAACAGACTGTCTCTAAGTGTTGACTTCTATGTTCACTTATATATTTACACACCATCTATCTCTGATATTGAGCACTTTATCCCATATATATATATATATATATATATATATATATATATATATGAATAATGACAAAAGGAAAAAACATTGTTTACTGACGTGTTTCGTAATCTGATGGACTTTAACAAGGCAAATACATTTTTCTTTATAAAGTCCATCAGAGGACGAAACCCGTTGGTAAAAATAATTTTTCCGTTTGTCTTCTATTAAATTGTCTTCTTACAGATATATTCTTAATTATATCTGAATATTTTTTATTTATGACTGAATGTTTACACACACACACACACACACACACACACATACATATATATGTATGTCGAAGGTACTGCAATTAAGCTTTTGATTTGATTTTTCTTGAAAAATTGAATAAAAACTCAGTACCTTGTCAAGTCGTTTTTAATGTAACTTATATATATATATATATATATATATATATATATATATATATATATATATATATGCAAGTTTCATTAAAAACGACAGACAAGGTCCTACGGTTAAGTTTTTTATTTAATTTTTCTTGTGTACGAACAAGAGTTTTCTTTGCTGGACAAAGGGTGTGTAAGAACTGTATAAATATATTAATTGCTTCCACCTGTAAAAAAAGGTTAAAAATAATGGAGGCTTTAATAATAAAAAAGAAAAAGCCTACCTTCAACAATATTAACTACGAACAAAGCCACAACGTTCTAACCGTATTTGGAAATTAAAACTACACACTAAGACATACGCATAATGCACATACTCAATTAAACAGAAAAATCAAATCTTCCTTGATAATGGCTAAAGGTATAGTCAAAAGCGCTCGGAAAAATAAAACATTTGGACAGTTCTTACACACCCTTTGTCCAGCAAAGAAAGCTCTTGTTCGTACACAAGAAAAATTAAATAAAAAACTTAACCGTAGTACCTTGTCTGTCGTTTTTAATGAAACTTGCATAAAAGAAGGATTGCTGCCTATATATATATATATATATATGTATATATATATATGCACAGATGAAAGCTTGTAAAAAAATAAAAAAGACCTGATGCAACTGGAATTTATAAACAGGGATCATAACATTCATCTACAAGGTTCGGGGTTAATGTCATTTATTAAATTTGTTTGCGAAGATGTATTCTCGCCATTTATATCATTAACTTCAATATCTGTTTCTTGTATGAATGATTCATGTAATATATATATATATATATATATATATATATATATATATATATATATATATATGTATATATAAATATTAAATAAAAATAAAAACACACCACTTTAAGGTTTCAAGCTCTGATTTACATTGAGCTCTCTGGATTTTATCCTCCTTGAGTCTACCCATACGGATTACCTAGTTTTTCGTAAACTAAATATTAGCTCCTTATAAAATAAGTTGAGCTCTCTTTGGATTACCTCCCATCGGATTACCATAAGGATCCACACTTCCAACCTAAAATGGATAAATTTACACCGGATTACTCACTCAAAAACATTCCTTCTGGATTTCCTCAAACAATTTAAACTTAAGAGAATAGAAATTTTACATCTAACTCAATCATGTCTCTCTCCCCCCTCACTTCGTTAATTTACATATGCTTAGTACTGCACGTCAAAAATGTGTAAATTTCTTTTCATTTTTCGTTTCAACCTTTGGAAGTAAAATCTGATGATCCGCGGTCCTTTAAAAGGGTTGTAGTGAAATAATTTATTACATGGAAACTTAAAGTGGTCTGTTTTTATTTTTATTTAAATTATTAGCTCTGATTTACATTAAGCTCTCTGGATTTTATCCTTCTTGAATCTACACATACGGATTACCTAGTTTTTCGTAAACTAATATATATATATATATATATATATATATATATATATATATATATATATATATATATATATATATATATAGGTAAAAATAGGTAAATAAGTAAATAAATAAGTAAATAAATAAATAAGTAAATAAACCTAAAGAGCCAGACTAACCTACCTAGGTTTCACCTACGCGGATCGTCAGGGCGGACTGGCTAAAGATGTGCTATAAGAAGAGAAAATATATAGCCTACAACATAAAAACATGACCATATGACAAAAAACAAATCAGTAACACAACGACGGGGTGGTAAATCCTATTTATTCAAAACATAAAATAAAGAAAAGTAAACCAAGAGAAGAAAAACAAACATATTTTAGTAACCAGCGTCTTCTGTCTCTACACTTACTTAAGATTTCCGTTTTTAAATTCAGCAAATTTTAGGTTCCTTAAATAAAGCGATGGCTAACTTTTCCTCTATACACAGAGGACAGACTTTATTACCTGCTTTATATTTATGGCATTTTTTAAAATATTTCCCATTTCAAAATGGCGTCTTCTTTTTTATAGTCATGTTTAATTTTACATATCATACTTAATAAACGAACATCCATTATTTTTATCATAATTCCTAAACCATTTAATGCAGTCGCAAGTGGAACGCCATTGATTAATATTTAAGAAAGTTCGTAATGATTCGCATATTTCCTGTAATATAATTTTACTAACTTTACCCAATTGTGTTTTAGTGGGGTTTATAAGTCAGCATTCCGGATTATATAAAAAATTATTTTTATGATCTTTGATTGTTATGAAACAATTCCTTACGCTCATTTTTTCAACTCTGTTTCCTAAATTAAAATTATTAGCTAATATACTAGCTTCTCTATTCAATTCTGTTTCCAGATTAGCAGGGGCCTTTTTTTCATAGTGCTTAATAACTTCTTTATTTAGCATTTTATTATACTTCTTAGGACTTATTTTGTACAAAAATTTAGATTTGTCAGTTTTTACAAACATATTTTTATTGTTTTGGATTTCTTTCAAATCTCTACTAATTTGTTTATTATTATTAATTTTTCTATACTTTATATTCCTAATTAATCCGATTAAGTCGGACTCGAATCTATCTAGTTCCTTAATATGGAGAGGGTGGACATAGGTCTTAAAACCATAAGATTCACTGGTTTGATGTTTATTTTGGTTATTATTCAAACAGAAGTGTGCCTTCCATCTCATGTCTATAATAAAGGTTTCTATCTTCTTTAATAAACATAATTCATACGAATGTCGATTAGCTACCGGTATGTTTTTAAATGAGTATCCTATATTTACACGTTCCATGATAGTTAATTTTATAAAGTGCTCAATAGAGTAACCTAGAACTAAAATAACACTAATGAACTTATAAATTGTTATATCTCGTGCAAGATATAATAAACAAAGTAACCCGAATGTAGGTTTTCAATAATAAGTTTATAATCGGATGTAGTACAGAGACAGAGTCGAGAGTATGCTAAACCTCAATAGGTGTTAACAAACGAAGTTGCTCTTGACTGTCTGCTGTGGTCGTACTTAATCAGCAAACAGTCCGTTCATTATCGTGAATGGGGAAGTTGGGTTATACCATCACAACATAAATGTAAGCAGCTATACTCGTCCGGTAAAACCTTAAGTGTTTTAGCTTGTGAATGAACAAACTAATACCCAAGGGAAAAAAGGGTAAAAACAGAAAGAACTAAGAACATGTACTTCCGGCGAAAATAATCGTCTAGAATCTAAGTTCAGAGTTCAAAGAAAAAAAACCTCCGACACGATTAAAGTAAAAGTGCTCAATACGCTAAGTAGAGCAAAATCTATAATATATATAACACTGACTATGTGTGTGTGTGTGTGTGTGTGTGTGTGTGTTCGCGAACTACTCGAGAACCATAAGGTATATTCCCACCAAATTTGGAACATAGATTGTACTCGATATTGGATGTGTCTGGGTAAAAACAATTAGTCATTTTTCAAAAATCAATAACCGATAATCGATAAATATAATGTTTAAATTGGAATTTCCATTAGTTTGGTTGTTTTTAAACTTTCAGACTTGAAGTCTAAACCCTAAAGCCGATTTTAATGAAACTTAATAAGTGTATGCGACTTACTGTCACGCTTATTATACGCTATATTGATTTTCGTTTCTCTCGATACTGGGACCCCCAGGGGGCCCCAAAGGTACCCCCAAAATTCAAATTGCTTCGATTTTGATGAAATTTTTCATGTTTGTTACGCTCTTACAATGAGATAGAAAAATGCATGAGGGCCCCCCCAGGATGACCCTATAAAACCCTTGATGCCTCAATTGTTTTTCAAGTGTATTTTGTAGCAGTATTTTTTATATATTTATAGTATCATCTGTGCTTCTGTAAAAAACAACTTTCTCCTGTTATAAACGTTTTCACACTTCATGTCATTATAATTTTTCGCCATATAGATAAGAGGCACTAAAGGAAAATCTTTATTTTAACTTTACAGATTGGATGAGGTTCGTGATCATTTTTGAATAAACACAGGCAACGTCAGGTAATGCTGCTAGTAAGTAAATAAACCTAAAGAGCCAGACTAACCTACTTAGGTTTTACCTACGCGGATCGTCAGGGCGGACTGGCAAAAGAGGTGCTATAAGAAGAGAAAATATATAGCCTACAACACAAAAACATGACCATATGACAAAAAGAAGAGCAGTAACACAAAGACAGGGTGGTATAGCTGCTTACATTTATAAGTTTATTAGTGTTATATATATATATATATATATATATATATATATATATATATATATATATATATATAGCATAATCAGAAGCCACGTATACTTTCTTAATATGTATATATAGAAAAAAACAACTGAAAAGTTGAAAATTAAAAAAAAATTAAATACATATAAACTAGGGTTAAATAAAGACTTGGGTATTTTAAATCTTTATAAATATTTCAATAGTTAAACAAAAAGTTTTTTTTAGATATAGTTACAAATTTTTTTAAACAACATCTAAAATATTATTACAGTTAGATTTACGTTAGAAATATTCGAACACAGTTGCATTCCATATCACGTGACATCCGCGTCTCGTGACGGACGCTACTTGTAAACAAACTTCTGAAAACAGTTATTTCTGATGAAAGATCGGGGTCGATCTGAAATATCAAATATATATATATATATATATAAAAATATAAATAAATAATTTCACAAAAAAAACATTCAATTTTTTTTTTAATTTGCAACTTTTCAGTTGTTTCTCTCTCTCTCTCTCTCTCTCTATATATATATATATATATGTATATATATATATATATATATATATATATATATATATATATATATATATATATATATATATATGTACATATATAAAAGGGTTTGTGGCTAAGTTTTTAATTGTATCGGTATAAGTATAATTTAACTCACCGTGCCCAGGCATAGTTGTGCATATGCATGTATATGTTCGAAGGCGTGCTGAAAAATTCTTGGTCCGGTTGACTTTTCAAAATCTGAACAAGACTCAAACCGTGTTTCGGAAGAGCTTCTTGGTTCGGCCGAGAACTTTTCAGTATCCTCCCGTATGTCCATAACCACTCATCTATCAGTTTCTTACCTGGTGTGATGTGCGTTATCAACTATCCTGTCTCTCTCTCTCACACACACACACACACACACACACGCACACACACACACACGCACGCACGCACGGACGCACGATATGCACGCACACACACATGCACGAGCTACAAAAAAAAAAATGCCGTGTGCACGCATATCTCTCGTTGAAATAGTTGTGTGACTTCGCACAGACGTGAATCATTCGATCACGTGACCCTAAAGCGTGTTCGATCGGCACGTGCGTCGTGTAGAGCTTAAATTGTCAAAATGGTTTCTCCTTTCATTGAATTTCCGTGATTTACTCTAACACCTAATCCCGAATCTACCGCCCCCCCTCATATTGTTTACAGCCTTTCCTGAAATGGGAGCCGTTAGATAAATCTACCGGTGTCATCCGGTCGGACGGCCAGCCAGCCAGCCATCTTTTGCGATACGTCATCATCGTCACGAACGTTCGTTTTCAAACGCCTTCGAAAGTTGGCATCCGCACAACTACAAACCCGCCGACTGATGCTCTACATTTCATTGCAGACGTACACTTTATCTTTATTTTCAAAGATTCTCTCTTCCTCGTCATCTTGGATGTTTCAGGCGTCTACCTGTCACCGTGCGTATACATGATGTCACCAATGTTCTTTCGGTCGTCCATATTAACTTTGTGTCCTACTTTCAAACTATGCTAACACCTGAAGAACTGACAGTAATTGATAACATATATTTTCCCTTTACAACGCCTTCAAAATATGTTAATTTCTTCGGTGATCTGAAACAAGTAATGAACTGAGAGAGACTCCGTCTTTTTGCAATTGAACTTTGAAATGACTTTGTTACAGCCGACCGATGTGAAACGGTGCCTTGACTATGACCTAAAGGTGATCTCAATTTGGCGGGATATAAACGTGATAAAAGTTCCCACGTCTATTATAAATACACGTGATACTCTAGAGCCAGGAAAACTCAACCTCTATCTATCTATCTATCTATCTATCTATCTATCTATCTATCTATCTATCTATCTATCTATCTATCCAAGTCAATTCATATCTATCGACCCACTCTACTCATATCTATCTATCTATCTATCTATCTATCTATCTATCTATCTATCTATCTATCCACACACACACACACACACACACACACACACACACACACACACACACGTGACAATAACCAGGTGGATTAAAGCATTAGTACGTGAATTTGGCGACATAGTAATTGTGAGTTCAATCCCGGACCGGGGTATTGCAGACGTAGACTCAGTGGACACAGGATTAGTAATAACCCAGCAGTACCAATACCCCCCCCACCAAAAAAAAAACAATACGAAATATCTCTAGACACGGACAGTAGAACAAGAACAATCTACATCCATAGATTAAATGAAGGACTCAGTCTGAAGTTCCTTGAAGCTTATCTCGATCAACAGGCACCTGATGAAGGTCGGAGGGCACAGCCGCCGAAACTTTGTGATAACAACAACAAAGATGAGGACATTAATGCAAATGTAAACCCTACCCCCGCTTTCCTTAATCCTCACTGGTACATATATAGAGAACTTGCTAAAGCGGTAATGATAAATAAGTTTAAGATCGCTTGAGGGCAAAACGTAGAATTATCGCCCAAAGTTAATTCCTACGTAATATGTCACTCACACCAGGAAATACCAGAGGTCTGAATCTAATTTTGTTCTAAGAGATGTTGATCTGTGGTGGCACCAGTATGCACTGGCTCTACACTAAGATATACCAAATTAGTCTTTACCCATTTTGTTAGCCCAGAGAATCTAAGATCATCATAGAGTTGTTCTAGAAGGTGTCCTCATAGTCATCAAGTGCAAAATCGAGCCTCAAATAATGAGAGTGGTTACGCCCGACATGTAAAAGGGTGCTCGGCCCAGCTAGCTTTGGATGTGCACACGTTGTACAACTGGATGACAAGTAGTTACATAAGCGCCCACCCGAGAGAGAAAAGCCAAAGTCTCACACATCTTCGCGAGAAGGAATACATTTGAAGAAAGTCTGCAAAGTCCCATACTTGCACGCCGTATGAAAGACCATGTTTTTTATTCTTATTAGTTTTCACAACGATAACGTTATATCTGTTTACACTGTCTATATCTCTCTGTCTCTCTCTGTAAAAACAAAACAAATGAAAACTACAGGTAGACTTCACTTTCTTCAGAAACAGTCATTCACTCCTGTACTTCACTGCTACTTTTAGGATTTTTAACTCCTGATGATCGCTATGCTGGTCGAAACTAGTCGAGGAACCTAACTGAAATAATAAAATAAAAAATATTAATATACAACCGAGTGTGTCTGAAAATTTTAATTTAAAAAAATATTTTTTAAATAATTGTTTACCGTTTTTTATAGTTCAATATCTATCTATCTATCTATCTATCTATCTATCTATATATATATATATATATATATATATATATATATATATATATAAATTAGGATATCAGCTGAAGTAACGAGAAAAAAGGTAGTAGTTTCACACAAATATTTATTTTTAAGCATAAATTTTTCAGTCGACTTAACTGAACGCGTTTCCACGAATTACATCTATAAAACAATATAAAGTGAAAATTTCAGACCAAAATTCAGCTGAAAACTGTGTTTTCAGGTCACGGATTTATTGATATATCCATGTATAATAAAACTTTCTAATAGGACAATATTTTGGATGTTCAGTTTATTTAAAAAAATATTTTATCCTATTTTTATTTGTACATATCTGTATTCTTTTCCTGTTATAAATAACGCAAATTGATTTTAAATCCTGATGTTCATATAGTCAATTGCAGATGATCCATTATCGTTTAAGCTTAGAAAAAAATATGTCAAAGTGAAATAAAGAGAGAGCGTGAGAGAGAAGAGATTATAAATTATACCTGATGAAAGCTAAAGAATTGATCGGCGAAAACATGTTAATAACATCAAAAGTGCGACCAAGGGCTTCAATTGTATGAACGAGATTTTGATTGAAAATTATTTCTGTTTGAATACAAATAAGTTTTCTCACCTGAATATAATCAGAATTCTTTATTTTTATCTCTTTTACGCTTTCTTAGTGTAAGCTGTCTTCGTTGTAGAATTGGGTGTGTCGTTGATAAGATGCTATCAACAGCTTGTAAGAAGGACATTTTGTCCAACGATAATGTTAAGGCCGTATCCTGATAAGAAAATGTGTTTCCAGTTTATGACACGTCTGAGAGATTTTGCCATTGTCTGTCACGAGTGTTTTTTTTCTTCTCCTTTTTAATCAATCAGTTTAGGAAACATTAAGCAAGGAGAAAGTTCCGATTTTGAACATAGGAACTCTAATTAATTCTAAACAAACGAAATATCAAGACCAAATTTGGAAAAGAAACATGTTTGAAAATATTTGTTTAGATCACTTTTAAGGGCCGGCATTTCTGACGATACGATGCAATTCCTTCGTATCCAGAAAGTCGTGGAGAGCCATGAAAAGAAGATTCTGTCATTTTTTGTTTTACATCAACAGATGTCTGCGTTTGTTTTACAGAAGATGAAGTAACAAAAAAAAACAAAAAATAATTATCGCAACTTACTTCTTCTATATGCCGTGTCTCTTCAGGACGCATGAGTTAATGACTCTCCACAATTTCCTATCCTTCGTAGCTCGTAATAATTTATTTCCTTTTGTAATTTCTCCTAAACCTTGTTCCACCATCAAGTTCAAGTAGGTTATGCATTGTTTTCCTCTGTCCCTCTTGCCTTCAATCTGTCCTGTGAGTATCAGATTTTCCAAGCCTTCTTTCCTCATTATGAGCCATAGAAATGTCAACTCTCTCTTCTTGATGTTAATTATAAGTTTCCTTTTTGTTTCCATTTTGTCTAAAATTTCATCGTTCCATGGTATCCTCAGCATCCTTCTGTAGAACCCCATTTCTGCTGCTTCGAGTCTCTTCTTGATCTTCGAAGAGATTGTCCATCATTCACTGTCGTATACGAGGAATGATGTCACATAACAGTTCAGTATTCTTTTCTTTGTTCCTAACGACATTTAAGTATAAATTCTTATACTCTGCTTAGCTTTTAAAAGGCACCTTTGGCTATCCCAATACGACTTCGGATTTCGGGGTCGCCCTTTCCGTCTTCTGTTAAAACACTCCCCAGATATTTAAATTGTTGTACTTGTTTGATTTTGGTACCTTCAATTTGTAATGTGTCTTATGGGTACATCTTCTTTTAAAAGACTAAATTACTTAAACTAGTTCCAGCAGCAAACTCGTTATCGAGTTGCCTCCAGTCAAGAGAAAAGACTGCTGGCTTGATTGACCTCTCTATGTATTCGTTTTGTTTGTGTCCGATTTCAGATGATATTTTCGGATAGACAAACCTCTCATCAACGGACTAATAAGGAGGATGGGTGGTCCGTTAAAACAGATTGTCCATAGATGGGAAGGAATTATTTTTTAGTTATAAAACCATTATAGTAACTACCAGTAGTTATGATCATAATGTAAATACTATAAACATGTATATATGGCATAAATACATACTTAATAGATAATTTAATCAAAATAACAAAAATAATAGATTTATCACAGCTACTTTCTCACGCACGCGCTAATGTATCGTACTTTATATACTGTACACCCGTCTTTATTTACAATTGAAAGGTTAGCCACCGCCGCCAAGCGGTCACTTTGAGAACTAATACGACTCGTTCCGCTAAGTCCGCAAATTTTGAAATACATCGCTGACGATTTCGAAGTCTTTTTTCTACGTAACTTTTTTTTTTTATTTTGCCTGCAGATTTTGTCCGTTGCATCCGAAGTCCGTTGATTGGGTGGGGTTCCGTAGATGAGAGGTTTGTCTGTAGTGCTTCGTATAAAAAATATTAAAATAATATTAAAAATACAGCGTTAATAATATTATATAAAAAGATTATTTGTAAAAAAAAAAAATCCACAACTATCAATTACACTAATTTTTGTCTCCACAGTAAAAGTATATATACATATATATATATATATATATATATCTTCATTTTCTTTTTTTATCTATTAGACAGTATTACCATTTCCGCTTTTTTTGTGATATTCCAAAATAAAACTCACTGAAGTTAAGCAAAGGTGAGTACCTAGTTGGATGACCGGTTGGGAAATTCAGGAGGTTTAAGCTTTGATGCGCAGGTGGTATAATGGATACTGGGTTGATAAGTCGTAAAAAATAATCAATCAAAATAAAATTCAAATAATCAGTACATTAGGAATAATATGACACGTGGTCTTCTTTGAATGAGGCGGGATATCCACATATAATTTGCATGATGGGTCATTCAGAAATGCTTTTGCTGGCTATTTCCGCAACCCCTTCTAGTGTGCGATGAGGCGTTGCTGCCTCAGGACACGTCGACATTCGACACGTACGAAAGCGCAACTCTATTTCCGGCTGGCAAAAAACCCAAAAAACCAAAAAAAAAAAAACACAAAAAAACAATAGAAAATAAAAAGAAAGAAATAATCTGGAAAGGGAATAAGAGGAAAGACGAAGAAGAAAGAAAAGGACGAGAAGAAAGAAAGAAACAAAGAAAAAAGAAAACGAAAAGAAAGAATGAAAGAAAAAAGAAAGAAGAAAGAAACAAAGAAAAGAAAGAATGAAAGAAAAAAGAAAGAAGAAACAAAGAAACAAAGAAAAAAGAAAACGAAAAGAAAAAACAATGAAAGAAAAAAAGAAGGAAGAAAGAAAGAAACAAAAAAAAAGACAGAATGAATGAAAGTAAAAAGAAGAAAGACAGAAAAACGGGAAAAGACGATTAAGTATAAGAGAAAATAACAACAAAAAGATTAACAACAAAAAACCCCAAAAAGCTGAATTAGTAACGATAGAAAGAAAAAAAAGGTAAGGAAAGAGAAGGAAAGAGAAAAATGAAAGAAAATACAAAGATGAAAGAAGAAATATAAGAGAAAAAAAAAGGAAAAATAGGAGGAGAAAAAGTATAAAAAGAAAAATCAACGAACAAACAGAAGCGTGCCCATCTCCCCCCCCCCAAAACAGGATATTTGGTACAGTTTATTTTTTTGTTGGAATTTTAGTTACACTTATTTGAAACAAAAGCAAAGGATAGAAATTTAGTAGCTTAAAACAGAATAAAATCACAAATGTTAGATGGGATGTTCAAATTAAAGAAATCTGGCAAAATTTCTTGGCATTTTTTCAGTCTCCAAGTTGGACGTTCTTAAAGAGACCAATCACCTCGCGTTGAAAAATTTATAACTGCGGCATCCTGGAACAACAAATGGTTAAAAAAAATTATATGTTAGTTAATTCATTCATATAGTAAAATATTTAGTTAATTTCTTTCATATTTTTTTTCATCATATAGTAAATCTAAAATTTCCTGTTTTTTGTGGGGCACCCTGTAGAACAAAAAAAATAAATAAAAAAGAAGAAAAGGCAAAGGAAGAAGTAAAAAAAATAAAAAGAAAGACAAAAGGAAAAAAACAACTAATTCTTCCATCTTTCTCGGTTTGCCAAATTGAATTACTTCCCTAATTTCCTGTAATCGAGGAATTATTTCTTTTCAAACTTTTCCCGCCATTTTATTTATGAAAACCATTCTACTCGCTTTTAATTTTCATTATTGCATTATTTCACAAAGGCAATATCCGTTTCTGCACACAAATTTGACCAAATTCAAAGAAGGTATGAATCTATCTCTTGTACTCCAACTATAGGTTTAATAGCAGGGTAGATAGGGTTCTTTATACTTCATTAGTAGCCAGTCCAAGAGAAAGAATAATTTGAATTTAAAACCGTGAAGAAGGTAACAGGAAACCATTACATTGTCTTTCCCCGGAACGCGTGGCAATTCATAGATAATCAAGAAAAAGGAAGTCGTGGGGAGCCAAGATCGCTTACATCCTGAAGAGACATGGCATAGATGACTACTCTGAATTCAAAACCATGGAGAAGGCAAAGGGAAACCACTCCACTACCTTTCCCAAGAATTAATGCCAATTTACAGATAATAAAGAAAAAGGAAGCTGTGGAGAGCCATGATCACCTACATCCTGAAGGGACATGGCATAGATGACTACTCTGAATTCAAAACCATGGAGAAGATAAAAGGAAACCACTCCACTATCTTTCCCAACAAGTCAGGGCAATTTACAGATAATAAAGAAAAAGGAATCTGTGGAGAGCCATGATCACCTACATACTAAAGGGACATGGTATAGATGACTACTCTGAATTCAAAACCATGGAGAAGACAAAGGGAAACCACTCCACTATCTTTCCCAAGAAGTCATGGCAATTTACAGATAATAAACAAAAAAATGTGTGGAGATCCATAAGCGCTTTCATTCTGATCAGATATAGTATTTAAATAGCAGTGAATTCTGGACAATCTTGTCAGAGATGAAGAAAAGCCTTGAGGCAACAGAACTGCGCTTCTACAGGAGGATGTTGAGAATACCATGGACCAAATATGCGAACATCGACGACGCTTTAGAGGAAATGGAAACAAAAAGGACACTATTTTTGCAAATTTCCACCCCAATGAAAGCGATAATGCCACTAAGACGCAAACGAGTTACTGGGAATGGAAGAGAATGAGAAGACATTTGTAATGAGAAAGGACAATAAAAGAACAGAGTTCAGGAAGACAGAAGATGGTGATTGCCGTTGAATTTAAATTTTTGAACATTATAGTTGACAGGGAAGGAAGTAATCAGAATAAAATTGTACTGGTGAGAAGTGCGAGAAACGAAACTCTTCGAATTGAACGTACGGTAACACTAACTATTTCAACTGTAAAAACCATGAAACCCGGTTGTCAGTCTAGCAGTAGGCTGAAATTCACGCAGTCAAGGTACCAAGGGTGAAAGCTCATTAGAATAGTTGCCGTGAAATTATTTATAGAAAAGACACAGAGAAGCCACATCACGGTGGTTGGAAAGTGACTGATGTCGAGATACCAGGTCATGACCGATAACATTATAGAGACAACTGAAATTTCTTGGGCACATAATGAGGAAACAGCGCTAGGAAAATTTAACACTCACAGGATATGATGAAGGCAAGAGAGACAGAGGAAAGCATTGAAAAACCTACCTAACGAGCTTGTGTAAAAGGTTGGCAGAACAGGCATTAGGAAAGATAGTATTTCTGGTGATACTTTCTTCATAAATTCATTGCCGGTAATAATTTTTTACAAAAAATGTACTGCTGGCAATAAAACCTATTTTTACACGTTTTGACCCTAGTTTGTGGGTTAACTATATGCCCATAGCTGGGACCATAACAGGTGCTACTACTCTGGTCAGGGTGGACCTGAGAACATCAGCAATTAAGAGGTGGTTCCACACTCCTCAAAAACTTCTGATCTGAGGCCTTGCTGTCGGATGTAGTTTATCGTCATACCCAGGAGGGGGAGAGATAGCAAAAAGACAGATACGGACCAGAGCTACAAAGGACAGTAACTTGTAGAGAACTATGATCGTCCACAACCTGAAGGGACACGGCACATAGAATAATAATAATAATAATGATAATAATAATGTTGGGTCCCAGTTGAGCTTTGGCCTTTATACTTCGAATTCTCCGACTGTCGACATTAAGTTTCTTCCTAATGGGCACAGTCGACACTAGATTTTTCGCGGTCTTTATTTTCATCATCAATTATAAATCTTCTTTTCTGTTAGAGAATAAAAACGAATTAAATGTTATTAGCATCTCTATGTCAATGGGAGACATTTTATTGCACGGAATTATCATAATTCAAGGTCCTGGACTAAATATGATTAAAAACATAGCGACACGACATAAATCTGTGGTGTAGATAAAGGATAGATTTAAAAAAAAAGAAACGCCGGTGATGCCCTTGTCGCTTAGTTCAAGTCAGACGTCGTATTAGTCTTTTTCTTGTTGTTTTTAATCATGTTCGCATTAAGGGGATAAGCATGCAATTTTTAAGCTGAAATAATCGATGGAATTAAAATTAAAATCAATATAATATGATTACACACACACACATACATACGGATCAAACACACACACACACATATATATATACAAGTATAGGGTTGGTATAGATAGAATACAATTACCAAAAACACTATTCTTAAAAGAGTGCTCAATACAAAGTAGAACATATAATATTTATTCAAAAATTATAACATAAGCATGTTATAATATCGCGACAAAAATAGCCATTTTGTTTCAACACTTCAGGTGTCTATGTCAAGTGATGATGTTGCTTGCAAAACAAAACATCAACACCATTTACTTGACATGCCACCAGAAGTGATGTTACAACATGCTTATGTTATAATAATGTGTATATATATATATATATATATATATATATATATATATATATATATATATATATATATATATATATATATATATATATATATATATTATTGTCATCCACAGACAGACTGTTTCGCTGTTTCACAGCTCTTTAGTGTGGCTAGGATCGAAACCCGACTGAATTGGCGTCAGTCGGAAATTCTACCACTAAACCGTCGGCGCACGGCAGGGGTGAAGGTGAATTTTAGCGTATTTATTTTTAGATAAACACACAGTGACCGACAGGACTCAATTCGCTTTTGCCGAAGAGTCACGCTATATCAGCTTTAATAGTCACTGCTTACAAACCCACGCTTCCTTCCCCAGAGAGCTCAACCGAAATTAATTTTTTCAGGAGCCTATATTATTGTCATCCACAGACAGACTGTTTCGCTGTTTCACAGCTCTTCAATGTGGCTAGACATAAACATTTATCTAAAAATAAATGCTCTTGAATTCGCCTTCATCCCTGCCGTGCGCCAACGGCTTAGGGGTACAATATCCGACTGACGCCAATTCAGCCGGGTATCGATCCTTGCTAGAGGCAACCGGACGTCTAATCACACTGATGAGCTGTGAAACAGCGAAACACTCTTTCTGTGGAAGACTATATATATATATATATATATATATATATATATATATATATATGACAGAGTGGAAAACGTTTTTAGGGAGGTGTTTTCGTCGCCGGTATCGTAGTCCATATCGACCTCTATACACATTGCAGTCTGTTTACACCTATTTCTATTCGTCAGCAATACCGTTCTTTTCATATCCACCATAAGAGATGAATCTGTGCTCATCTATTCATCTATGCATCGTCGTATATCCTTATCGACGTCTATCCATATAGCAGTTTGTTTAACACCTTTTTTCTATTCATCAGTGATATCTACCTGTCCATGTCTTTCCACTGCAGAGATTTCTTCTCCACACTGACCGCATCAAATAATGTAATTAGTAAACACATCGACACTGCAGACTAGAAGTCGAATCCTGATTACCCTAAAATAATTGACCCAGATGTAATATTAGTAGGTGGCCTCGTTCTGATTCACCGCCGATAATCCTGCTACAAAAGAAAACATTAAAAACAAAATTAAAGTACACACACATCCCTTTTATTTCTGACTTCTTGTTATTTAGGGTTGTAGGTATGGGATTGAAAACTGGAGAAGGCAAGCGTATATATAATATATTGGAGCCGGCAGACCCAGCTTTACCTGGCGGCCAATATCTATTGAAATATTACCTTATTCAATCTGTCTTAGCAAGGTTCATCGGTGACGCTCAGGATAACATAATGATTACTTATTTTCTTTTTACCTTTTCTTAACGGGAGTGTTTTATTGTTATCCCATTCATACGGATTTGTTTACGATAGATAGATCTGAAGGGACTGACAGAAAGAAAGAAAGCGATAGATAGATAAAGATAGAGATATGGACAGACTGATTATACACACACACACACACACACACACACACATACACACACACACACACACACACACACACACATATATATATATATATATATATATATATATATATATCATTTATGTGGTACAGGTTCAATTTATATTGTTTGCGAGAGTGATTCTTGCCATTTATATCATTAACATCATTATCTGCTTTTCGTATGAATGATTCGCATAATATATATATATATATATATATATATATATATATATATTACATATATATATTTATGTGTATATTTATATACACACACTTTTCACACACACACACACACATACACACACATACACACACATATATATAAAGAGTGAGAGAGCGAGAGAGAGGGAGATGAACAGACTGGCATACAGAGATAGATAGATAGATAGATATGAAGAGACTGAGATAGATAGATAGATAGATAGATAGATATGAAGAGACTGAGATAGATAGATATAAAATGATTGAGATAGATACTAATAAACAGAATTATAGATAGATATGAATAAGCTGAGAGAATTAAATAAATATATATATAGAGAGAGATAGATAGATAGATAGATAGACAGATAGATAGATACAATGTGACTGCGATATATAGTTATATAGATAGATAATGAAGAGACTGAATGATATACCGTACCTATGAACACTAATTGGTATGTCCTAATCCTCATAAGTACGTTGGACACTCTTGTAAGTTGGGTTAATATGCTGTCTAAGTAGTTCACCACTAACAGTGGTTTACCTACTTCACACCGCTGGCGAGTATTGTATTTTGTTGATGTTATAATGATTACTATTTCATTTCCAACCTCCGTTTTGGTTATTCCTCATTCAGTAATCCTTCCTAAGTTACAACACTAAGACAGAGAGCCATCCATCCATCCAGATAGATAGATAAATAGATACGCACAGGCGTGTATATATATATATATATATATATATATATATATATATATATATATATATATATATATGTTTGCTAGGTGTAACATCAAAATTGTACAAATCATGTAACATAATTGTCTATCCCACAAAATGTTTAATATCTAAAAAAACACAAAACTAATTTAATTTCTTTTTTTTCAGGTTTTTCGGATAAGACGTTAAACATCTTGACATCATTTGTTGTAAGAATCACTGAAAATCCATTTGAATTATTCAGCTAGAAAGAGAACAGGTCAAAATCGTTTTTTGTCAGTTTCACTGTCTTCCCAAATGAGTAATGGTGAGAGGAAAAATATTCAGGCCTTCAATAATGTTACCAACTTTCATACTCTGGCTTCCATCTTCAAACTCCAGTGAAGAATCATTAAGATAATGGTGAATAAGTTTAAAAAAGAGGCAACAGTAGAGAGGAACGCTGGATCAGAACATCACAACAGCGAGAGGGGTCATCATTTCAACTTAGAGCTAAATAGATCAATTAGAAAAGATCCAACTCAATCCATAAGACGTTTGACACGTGAGAGAGGAGTTTCAGCTATGACGGTTCAAAGAGCAGTGAAAAAAGCTTTAAAAATGAAACCTTAACTGTGAGGCCCATTGTTACACCAGGCCAGAAAGTTAAAAGGTTAGAGAGGGCGAAGATCATCTGGAATAAGTTTGAAAAGGATCCTGGAATAATATATATATATATATATATATATATATATATATATATATATATATATATATATATATATATATATTTTAACTTTATTTCAATCCTTCATGAGGTTCTGATCTTCAGATATGATTAATTAATGATGAACATGACATTTTCGTTTATGATCGATTTTATTACGATTGTCCTGTTTAGATTGGAGATTAATTATAGATTCTTATTGCTCAAAGTAGAGTCCAATAGTGTTATAAAAACCTCGTCGAATTGCAGTATGATATATTTAATTATTTGTAAGACACAACGGTTCAAAGTTTAATCTAACAATTGGACAATTTTGCTGTTAGACGATTTGGACAATTTTGTTGTTACACTCGGTATATATATATATATATATATATATATATATATTATATATATATATATATATATAATAAGAAATAGACAACCTTAAGTTTCTATGGCTATAATTTATTTCCCCAGAAAATATATTTTCCCTGGTTCATCAGGTCACATCTCTAGTTACAAAAGGATTAGGTTTCTTTGATTTTTAATACAGTTTTTGAGGGATAGTTTTAGATTGATATGAGCTGACAGAGGTGGCTCAAGGATTATGGAAATGTCCATCTTGGAAATGTAAAGTAGGGATAAGGTTGTTTTTTCAAATCATCCTTAATAATTTACTTAGTTTCAAGTGTAGTCAGTTAAGAAGCCAGACAATTTGACCCCTTAAATAATTTTTAGACAGGAAGAGAATAGAAGGAAAAGGAAAACAAATAGTAAAGCAGGTGAGGGGTGGGGAAAGAGGAAGAGGAAAGGAAGGATTAAGCAGGGTGGTTTTATTATAATATTTTACATCACTACACAAAAATATCCATGTTTCAGAACTTTGAAATTGTCCCTCATGATAAGAACTGTGGATTCTTAATCTGTCTGTTCTTTCTCTTTATTTGTGTGTGTGTGTGTGTATATATATATATATATATATATATATATATATATATATATATATATATATATATATATATATATATATCCGATGCAATGAGAAAGAAAGTCCGTCACCTTTTTGCTTTATGTATATCTTTTCCCCAAAAAGATGGAAAAAAAGGAAGTGACGTTACACATACGGCTTGCTTACAAGCAGAATTGTTCATAACCATTTTTGTTTCAAACCAGTCGAGGTGCAATTGAAATGCACCGAAACGAAGTTTCATCTTTTGAGTGTAAACTGTTTTTGTCTATATGATAATATCTATATATATATATAAAAACATTTTTATGTTTATACATTCTTTTTTATAGAAACAAATATTTAAGTAAATGCTCTGTTTATAACAAAGAGTATCAACGACATTTATATATTCTTATAGAAAATATGCATCCTCCGACAGGAATCGAACCTGTATCCTACACAGAACCGTCATATTGCCTGACGTGCTTTACCGATTTAGCCAAGGAGGAGCGTTTCAGTTAGCAAGGTCGATTTTACTGTTTTTAAACTACAATTCTCCATGATTTTCTCTCGTACATTCATATCTGCTCGATGCGTATCCAAATGTAAACAAATGACGTCACTCATTATGAAATGGGCACAGTCCGGCAATTATTTAAAGACATTTTTATGTTTATACATTCTTTTTTTTTTTATAAAAAAGAATGTATAAACATAAAATTATGCTATATGCTATATTTATGCGTAAAAGTGCCCAGTATCAGGGATAGAGCGCATGTAAATGTAAAAGACAACAGTGAGAGCAACACTGAGCGGCGACAGTTTTTTTCAGGCTTGGACACAATCTTCATGGCCTGAATATTGCGTTCAGTCATAAACAGATTGTCGCCGCTGACTGTTGACCTCAGTCTCTACTTATATATATTGAGGTTAGTGAGAGAAACAGACAGATGAACAGACCGAGAGAGATAGACATGAAAATATTGTGATATCTCATATAGATAGATAGATAATGAAGGGATTTAGATAGATAGACAGACAGATATGTAGATAGATAGATAGATAGATAGATAGATAGAGAGAGAGAGAGAGAGAGAGAGAGAAATAATAATGAGACTTAGATAGATAGATAGATAGATAGATAGATAGATAGATAGATATGCAGCCCAGAACAATCTGAAAGACATTTATTCCTGTACACACACGTCTCATCATGAACTTTACGCCCCCACTGGTCATTTTTTCTTTCATGTTCACCCCAGACCTTCTCCCTAACGAACAGAATATATCAGACATTTTTAACTTCTTCCAAGTACAGGCGCGTCTTTTTCTTCGTGTAACCCTTGAGAAATCTCTCGACCTACACTGATTTAATTCTTTCTACCTTCTTGATATATTCCTTAACGTCAACAGCATTTGATCTCATTGTTTATTCTATGTTTAGGAGCTTGTCGGCAGCTAAGGTATGTGAGTGTATTTCTTTTGGGGAGTGGACGCCTACGGAGAGAAATTTTATCGAATAGCACAATACTGATACAAGCGTATATAAATAAGCAACAAACATGGCGTCGTAGCTATTAGAGAAATAAGCATGACAGCTATATGGCTCATCGGAGCGACGCCTATGGGAAAAGTCGTCGTAGTCCAACCAGTATTGACAGAAAGACAAGCTCGCAAGTATGAGGAATTTGTGTTCGAATAACGGCGTGAGCTTACGCTTTGTTTAGTATCAATGCTGCGAAGCAAACGTCGATGAGTCGCCGTGATCCAAATGCAAATCCAGTAGCGCCTTTTCACTCCTCTTCCTGATTGACCATGTCTTTAGGGGTTTAGCCGTACTCACCATTTCATTCTGGAAAGTTCATCCGCCCTTTAAAAGCTTTTGTGTCCTGAGCCGCTGGGGTTCCACACTTGACCAATTTCGGGTTGGTTGAGCTGTTTAACCCATTGTTGGGGTGGATGGCCGTTGATTCTGAAAAATTCATCCGCCCTTTAACAGGTTTTGTGTTTTCACCAGAAGATGATCTGTTGGGTTGTGGCCGATCACTTACCGACCGCTCAGGTTTTGAATTCAAAGTTTTCTTTCTCCTAGACCAGTTGCCACCCAGGGCTATAGGATCTAGTCTGTCTTTTCTCCCCCAGCTATGGGTCGGGAGTGGAGGTGGAGGTGGAGGTGGAGAAATGGATTCGTGCCTTTTTCAAGAGTATATGCCCGTAAGGAGATGTAATGTATTCGACTGAAATTCGTACCCCACCGGGCCTCTACACGCCGTGATAAAAAGCAACAAAAATAAGGAAAATGTTTCCAAATTAAATATTCAGTTTGTAAATACGGGCAACTCAAGACTATTACGTCTGCTACTAAGAAAATGTGTATAAAAGAAAGAAAAACTAAGATGAAGGGAAAAGACAAAGGGATGTGCCCGAAGTGCGAATTGCAAATCGGAGATACCAAAATCAAACTAAAAAAATCTAAATATCTGGGAAATGCGTTAACAGAGGACGGAAAGTGTGACACTGAAATCCGAAGACGTATTGGGAAAGCCAAAGATGCCTTCAAAAAGCTAAGCAGAGGAATAAGAAATAGAAAAGTTTCGCTAGAAACAATCAAAGAGGGACAAAGGAAAAACACTGCATAACAATGAGCTTGAGTAAATGGATGTTGGGAAAGGGCTTAGGAGAAATAACAGAAAGACAAAATTTTGTTAGAGCTACGAAGGAGAGGAAGTTATGGAGAGTCATGACCGCTTACAACCTGAGTGGACATGGCACATAAAGAAGTAGAAGAAGGTTTCATCTAAAAAATTGAAAATAAAGTGAAAGAAAAACTAATCAAAAATTTAATAATAACGCTAATGCATTATCTATGGAATTGGAACTTCAAGGTTTAAAGGCAACAAAAACAAGATGAGAGAAAAACTAGTAAAAAATTAACAATAGCGGCAATGCTTCATCTAAGGAATTGGGACTGCATGGTGTATAGGCACTAAAAACAAGATGAAAGAAAACCTAGTTAAAATGTAATAATGGCAATGCCTCATCTAAGAAAATTGGTATTATATGACGCAAAGTCATCAAAAATAAGAAATAAAACCTAGTAACATTTTTTACTAATAATGAGAGAACGTTATTAGAGTAGTTTAAAAACTTATAACGATTTTATGTAATGTTAGTACTACAAGACGCCATTGATCTCGATAAATATAATGAAAGAAAAATCGTTAAAAATTATGAATAATTTAAATACTCGTTCGGTAAGATTTATTCAAGTGAAGGCAATTATAAAAAATAAAATAAAATAAAAAATAAAATAAAATAAAAATAATATAAAGTAATATAAAATAATGCACACGGTTCTTTCTATTTTGAATCTATGACATTTTCAATAAAAATAAAATAAAATATATATATATATATATATATATATATATATATATATATATATATATATGATGGACTCTCCCGTCGAACTCGACGTATGAGGGTCAGACAGATCAGTTCCCAGAAACTGAAAGCCCGACAGCCACACAGGATTTGATTATAGTGGTGAAGGCCTTGTGCAGGGCCATCCACACTTTTTGGAGGGACGAATACAGGGACCTGGTGCAACGAATGCCACAAGGTCCCCAAACGACCCTCCGCAGGTTTTGAATTCAGAGTTGTCCTTCTCCTAGACCAGTTGCCATCCAAGGCTATAGAACCCAGTCTGTCCTGCTATTTGCCCATAGTTGGAGGGAGAAGAAGAGGATTCACACCTTTCCCAAGGGTATATATATGTATATATATATATATATATATATATATATATGTATATGTATATGTATATATATATATATATATATATATATATATATATATATCCCCGATGCAATGAGAACGAAAGTCCGTCACCTTTTTGCTTTATGTATATATTTTTTACAAACATGGAAAAAAGGAAGTGACGTTTCACATACAAGCAGAATTGTTCATAAGCATTTTTGGTTCTCACCAGTCGAGGTGCAATTGAAATGCAGTGAGTAAACTGTTTTAGTCTATATGATACAATTATAATATATATATAAAGACATTTTTATGTTTATACATTCTTTTTTTAATAGATACAAATATTTAAGTAAATGCCCTGTTTATAACAAACAGTATTAACGATATTTACCGGCCTGAATGTCCGAGAAATTCTCATAGAAAATATGCGCCCTCCGACAGGAATTGAACCTGTATCCTACACGGAACCGTCATATTGCCTGACGTGCTTTACCGATTTAGCCACAGAAGAGCGTTTCGGTTAGCAAGGTCGATTTTACTGTTTTTAAACTACAATTCTCCATGATTTTCTCTCGTACATTCATATCTGAACCGTTACAAATTATGAATAATTTAAATACTCGTTCGGTAAGATTTATTCAAGTGAAGGCAATTGTAAAAAATAAAATAAAAATAAAATAAAATAAAAAATAAAATAAAAATAAAACAAAATAAAGTAAAATAAAAAATAAAATAAAATAATACACACGGTTCTTTCTATTTTCAGTCTATGACATTTTTTCAAGCTTTGGAGCACGTGGAAATGTTGAAAATCAAAAGTTGTCTGCCTATAAATCAAGAGACAAAACGTGTGAGGTCGATTCTTAAGCCGCCTTTGAATGATATCCATAAAGAATATCGAATGTAATTGAGAAGAGAATACATGAAGATCGATTTGTTCATTCCTTCTTTTCATTCCATGCTACCATAGATAGGGCAGACCGATTGGGTGAGGACTGGATGGCTGCTGGCGGAAACCGCTCTCCCAGGTTGAAACGTCAACAAAACGAACAAAAAACAGGATTCTTTCTTTTTTCGATCTTTGAAATTTTTAAGCTTTGTGGTATCGAGGAAATGCTGAAAATTAAAAGATCTCGAGTTATAAATCAAGTGACAAAACGCGTGAGGTCGATCATTAAGCCGCTTTGAAACGATATCCATAAAGAAAATCGAATGGCTTCGACGTGTTGGAATGGTTTACAAGCTTGGTCACTCACAACTGAATAGTGAGTTAGATCCACACTGGGTGCCCCATAGTTTCGACCTTGTGCCACATCTAAGTTACGCTTAGAAAAAGGACACATCGACGTAGAGCAATGGTTAGCAAGCTTGTCTCACTTAATTAATTACGACTGAATAGTGAGTTACAACCTCACTGGGTGCCCCCTAGATTCGACCTTGTGCCATATCTCTGCTACGCTTAGAAAATCGACATAGGGCGCTTGGACGTGGTGTAATGTTTAACAAGCTTGTCTCGCTAGATCAATTATGATTGAATAGTGAGTTAGATCCTCACCGAGTGCCCCATAGTTTCGACTTTGTGCCATATCTATGGTACGCTTAGAAAATTGACATAGGGCACGTAGACGTGGTGTAATGTTTAGCAAGCTTGTCTCGCTAGATCAATTACAACTGAATAGTGAGTTAGAACCTCACTGGTGCCCCATAGTTTCGACCTTGTGCCACATAAAAGCTATGCTTAAAAAGCACCATAGTGTAATGTTTAGCAAGCTTGTCTCGCTAGATCAGTTACGACTTAGAAGATATGCAGATGACTTAGTGACGATAGCAGACACAGAAAGTAAACAAGATGAAGAAAAGATTTGAAACAACAGAAATGTGGTTCTACAGAAGGATGCTGAGAATACTATGAACCAAATATGTGAGCAACAATAGAGTTCTAGAGAAAATGGCAACAATGAGGACACTTATATTTATTATCGGGAAGGGGCAGTTGAAATTTCCAGGCCACATAATAAGGAACGAGGGCTTGGAAAATCTGATACTCATAGCACAACTTGAAGGCAAAAGGGACAAAGGAAAACCATGCTAACCTACCTAGCGAGCCTGTAGAAATGGATGACGGAACAAGGTTTAAGAGAAATAAGAAAAAGACAAGGTCCTGAAGGGACATGTAGAAGATATATACCATCTGGATGAATTTTTCCCGGATTTTACTACGTACACACATTTTGCGAATATCTTCCATTCTCCTGTTTATTAAAACATTCTCAATGTTATAATATATATTAGAGACTTCGTCTCGTCCTGGGTATGACGATAAACTACATCCGGCAGCAATGTCTCTGACTGGGAGATTGGAGGTTTTAAGGAGCTTGGTACCACCTGTTAATTGCCGTTATTCCTTGGTTCACCCTAAACCTAGGTGGTAGCACCTGTTAGGGTCCCAGTTATAGGCAAATAGTGAACGACAAACAAAAAGAAAACCCCATGAAAGTATAAAAATACATATTTATAGTAAAATTACCCACAATACCTATTTATAGTAGAATGACCAACAATTATTTTATTTTATTTATATTATTTTATTTGTGATTTTAGTTGAAGGCATGTAACTGCGTTAAAAATCTTTACATTTTGGCATTAAATCTTTACATCTTGCATTAAATCTTTAGATTGTGGCATTAACTCATTAGATTTTGGCATTAAATCTTTAGATTTTGGTATTAAATCTTTAGATTTTGGCATTATCTCATTAGATGTTGGCATTAAATTTGCATCCTTCTTTGAACATTGTAGACTGGCGCTACAGAATCACAAACATAGTACTGTACCAAATAACAAAACCACATCACTTGAAAACTACCAACAGCAACAACAATTAAAATAGATAGATATAACAGGAAGAGAAAATAATGGCACAATTAAGATATTGTCGTTCCACATAACTTGAAACAAAAGGTTAGTAAGGAAACCCCCATTAATACTGGAAAGAGCAATAACAGTTACTAGGCTTGAGGAACCTATTTTCCTGAAAGTATTGTTTTAAAAGAAAGATTTTATAAGTTTCAGCTGAAAGTAGCACTGACTGCTCGCTCAATGAATACCGAATGTTTCCATATAAGTAAACGGCTAACATTCCTAAAGACTATGTATAGGTAAGCAAGTAGACACAGAGAGACAAAAGAACATGTTTGGCTAGCAAACTCGTCTGAATGGAAGTTCAATCTGCAATGGATACTCTTTAATTTTGGTTTTATTCTACAGGAAGTAAATTGACTAAAATCCGTTATACTTTTGTATATTCAGTCTCCGATATACCTGCACAATGGTAGACTAATCCTCAGCACGTAATAGATTTAGTCTGGTTGATTTAGAGTGAATATAAGGTGTAACCGGAAAGAAATGTTACCAAGACCTGTTTTGTATTATGGAAGCGGAAATTTATATCCGGAAAGAAAATAAAAACTCCTCTCTTATTCACCTTGAGGATTTTTTTTTTACAGCCATTTTTCTGAGAACCACTTCAGTTGATATAAGGTGAAACACAGTTCTTAGCCACTTGAGTAGTTTACACTTGTAGGTGGCTTTCATGTACAGGTCATTCCGAATGTGTCTTACGAGTTATTCGAACATTATGCTGATTTTCTAAGCGTAGCTTAGATGTGGCACAAGGCCGAAAGAATGGGACGCGCAGTGAAGAACAAACTCACTATTCAGTCGTAATTGATCTAGCGACAAATCTTGCCAAACATTACAACACGTCTAAACGCCCTATGTCAATTTTCTAAGCGTAGCATAGATATGGTACAAGGTCGAAACTATGGGGCACTCGGTGAGGATCTAACTCACTATTCAGTCATACTTAATTTAGTGAGACAAGCTTGCTAACCATTGCTCTACGTCGAAGTGTCCTTTTTCTAAGCGTAGCTTAGATGTGGCACAAGGTCGAAACTATGGGGCACCCAGTGTTGATCGAATTCAGTATTTACAATTACACTACGCTGAGGTGCCCTATTCGGACCTTAAGATGCCAATTTCTAATGTTTAGTAATTCACGTTATGTTTTCCCGATTGTGCAAGAGACAGTGATTTATTTAAACATGGATTTTATTTGGACTACTAGCAGTATATAAATATATATATATATATATATATATATATATATATATATATATATATATATATATATATGGTGTGCGGCTAAATTTAGTGTGGATTGGTTCACCGTGTTGTCCCGTTCACACTCTTCATTTCATCTAAAGGTGCTGGAGTCAATTTACATTGGGTCCCTCAGGCCCTCCCAGTGTAAACAGCGTGAGTGTCTGTTGGGGCTCGCTATCATTTGCCTCTAGCTCCAATTTTTTTTCTCCCCCTCACACTCATTTCCTTTTTCATTGCATATTCTGTTTTTTAATTACATTAAAATCTCCCGTAGAAGACTGAAGAGCGGGAGCGAAACCGGTTGATTCCCTTTTTATTCTTTGCTTTAGTATTTTAATATGTCTAGTAATATTAAGCTTAACACCTTCATTTCAGTTATAAAATTTTGTACCTGCAAAAATATCTTTATATACACATATATATATACACACACACACACACACACACACACACACACACACACACACACACACACACACACACACACACACACATATATATATATATATATATATATATATATTATGTCATTCACAGATAGTACTGTTTCGCTGTATCACAGCTCGGCAGTGCGACTAGACTTCCGAATGCCTCAAGCCAGGATTGAAACACAACTCATTTGGTGTCAGCCAGAGCTATCTTCACTCGGTAGAGTTACACAACTAAATCTAGCGTATTGTTTTTACAAAAGTAAACAAATGCTAATCAGCCAAAGTGCTCCATTCATTTTACTGAAGAGCTTTGCATTAGTGCAGGTGGCTGTTGTTTATAGAATTAGCTTATCACTCAACAGTGCTCAATTGATATGTATTTTCAAGAGCTATATATATATATATATATATATATATATATATATATATATATATATATATTAGCAGTATGACCAGTCTTTGACCGGATCTTTCATTACTGGGAATTTTTACCGTTCAATTGGAGCAGTTTATGTTCAAAGTCAGCCCACCTGAAAATCAATATTTGTAACAACATTTGGGTGCAACTGAGTCAATATTCCCAAATTGGGTGTGGGGGGGGGGGCTAACAGTTCGAATGGGGGTGTGTGGCCCTGAAAAGGGAACTGTATAATAATAAATAATATTATTGTAATAATTTAAACTATTTACCTTTATTAAAGTTTTTTTTTGTGAAAGGTTTATATCCAAGAACATAGTAAATAGTAAAACGTTTCTGAGAGTTATAATGGACAGGAAGTAGTGGAGAGCCATTGTCACCAACAATTTGGACTCAAAATCAGCAGTGAAGAATTATCTATCAAACAAAAAAAAATTAATCGAAATCGGATGAAAACTGTGGAAATGCATAAACAACATCCGATCACACACATACATACACACAGAAATTTTGAGAATTTTAGATATAGATTCTGGATCAGTGAAGTGAAAAACTAACCAAGAGTGAACAACCCAGAGTGAATGGTAAGGAATACAGGAATTTTGTTTAATGCATGTATTTTAATTTTCCTTCTTGAATGCTGCTGCTGAAACTGTTTCATGCATTATATGCTACCGACATACGTGTTTTGTGTTGTTCGAGTTCTAAGAGGAATGCTGTTCTGCAATCGAAGTTTAAGTAATCTGAATATCCATATTGCTCTTGTATTCCTAATCGTTGGGTTCTTGCGAGGAGGACGCTACATCCTTGGAAGCTACGAGACGTTTAACTCTCCACGACCTATTTTCTTTATTATCTGTAAATTGTAACGTCTTTTTGGGAAAGAGAGTGACATAGTTTCCTGTTACCTTCTCCACAGTTAGAACAGTCAACGAGTTTCCTTCTCTTTGGTTGGCTGTCACCCAAGGCTGGAGAACCCAGTCTACTCTACTATTTAATTCATGTCTTTTAAGAGAAGAGGTGAATTTATACCTTTCCAAAGGGCATTTGTGCAAAGGTTAACGCACTGATAATTTTCTGTAGGATCAAATCATCCAATGGTCTAGAAGATGACCAGGGTACTATTCTGTTTTTTTCACGGCAAGGTCCATTTCCTCTACATTTAATATGTGATGGGTTGTACTGGGTTATGTGGTACCGGGATGGTATAAGCTTTAACTAATATGACCTATCCGGGTACCTCTTCTCCGCCTAACGAGGTGTTGAGTAGTAGGGCAGACTGGTTCCTATAGCCTTGGTTGGAAAAGTCTTACGAAAAAAAAAATTGATCTATTATATCTATAATTTTCAAAATGTTTATGTGTATGTATGTGTGCGTGTGTGTGATCGGATGTTGTTTATGTGTTTCCACAGTTTTCATCCGATTTCGATGAAATTTTTTTGTTTGATAGATAATGGTTCAGTTCCGGTTTTGAGTCCAAATTGTTGGCGACAATGGCTCTCCACTACTTCCCGTTCATTATCTGTTTTACTATTTGCTATCTGTTCTTGGATATATATATTTCATAAAAACTTTAATAAAAATAGTTTAAATTATTACAATAATATTATCTATATCTATAATTCTCAAAATGTGTATGTGCATGTATGTGTGTGTGATCGTATGTTGTTTAAGAGTTTCCACAGTATTCATCCGGACGCTTCTGCGCGCGAGCCTTAAAATGATGATCAAAGGACTCAACGACTGAGAAGAAACGCCTCTTCAACTGCGCTTGTGGCTGAAACAAGATTGAGAACGCAAAAACGGCCTTTTTCAGGGCCACCTCACATTCAAATTGTTACCCCCCCATTTGGGGATGTTCCTCAGTTGCAACCAATTGTTGTTACTAATAATGATTTTCGGGTGGGTGGATTTTAAACTTAAACTGCTCCAAATGAACGGCAAAAATTCGCAGTAATGAAAGACCCGGTCGAAGACGGGTTATACCGTTAGTATCCAACTAAAATCCAACTTGTATTCCATTTTTCCCCAGCAAGGAGATCACTTCTTTAGCCAAAGTGTGTCCCACTGATTAGACTAAACGAAACCACAGCTCAGTTGATGGAAACAAAGTGAATACAGGTTTGATTAATGCCGTAAAGCAGATTTTTATTTGGTAGGACTTCTCGATCTTTAAATTCAATGATTCAAAATAAACATATCATGGATATCAACTCAAATACGTGTACCCAGTAAAAATAACGTTTATAGTAACACAAAGTTCTTCTTAAGTAAATTTTGTTGTGATCATTTCGAAAATGCAATCCTAGTTATGACGATAAACTACATCCGGCAGCAAGGACACTGATCGGGAGATTGAAGATTTTGAGGATTGTGGAGCCACCTCTTAATCGCTGTTGTTCCCATGTTCACCCTGATCAGGGGTGGCAGCACCTTTTAGGGTTCTAGTTATGGGCAAATAGTGAACCCCCAAACAAAAAGCAAGCAGTATGAACGTATACAAATACGTTTTTATAGTAAAAATACCAGCAATACTTTTTCATATAAAAAATTGCCAACAATACAATTTATAGCAAAATGACCAACAATACAATTTACCAAAAATAAATTTTATAGCAACATGACCAACAATACATTTTATCTGTAGTTGAAGGCATACAATATGTTTTATTGAAGTCATAAAATTGTGTTCGAAATATTTAGATTTCAACATTAAATAACGCATAGAGGTGTTGATGTGCCGCTAAACAAAATCAACCAACCAACCAACCAACCAAAATACACTTCATTTTTCACCATTTTTCTTGAAATCTCCGATGTTGCATAAAATGAATATTTTGATAGAATTATATTTTGAAACTTTTGGATACTTAAATACAATTAATATTTTCAAACTGAATTCAATGAATTAAGTCTGTCTTTATTTATTATTTATTTCACATAATAAATAATAACACAAAACAGTTTTTTCCAACTCGTTACCGCTTTTTGAGAAGAAGCACAACCTTATAAAATTAATTAACTTAATGAAGATTTACAAATTGTATACGGACAAGATGCATGGCACAAGCACATTATTACTAAATCATTGTGCCGTCAAATAAGACCTTCATTTACTTCAAAGAGAAATTATACTGAACAATTTCGACATACAGTGTAACCCGGATATAAGAGACCCTGATATAAGAGAAACCCAGATATACGAGATATTTTCTCTGGTCCCAAATTAGAGCCTGTGTTAATAAAACAAAATAGACCAAACCCGGATATAAGATAAAACCTGATATAAGAGACTTAGTCTCCGGCCCCGACAACTCTCTTATATCCGGGTTACACTGTATTATGATGCAATGTTATACAGTGCAGTATTTTTAGTGTGATTTCCAATAAACAATGCAAACTTAAAACGTCTTATAATTTCTGCCTAGCATTTTTTTTTTTTTTTTTTTTGCTTCTCCCGTCGAACTCGACGTATGAGGGCCAGACAGATCAATTCCCAGAAACTGAAAGCCCGACAGCCATACAGGATTTGATTATAGTGGTGAAGGCTTTGTGCAGGGCCTTCCACACTTTTTGGAGGGACGAATACAGGGACCTGGTGCAACCCTCCGCAGGTTTTGAATTCAGAGTTGTCCTTCTCCTAGACCAGTTGCCGTCCAAGGCTATAGAACCCAGTCTGTCCTGCTATTTTACCCATAGTTGGAGGGAGAAGAAGAGGATTCACACCTTTCCCAAGGGTGTTAGCACGTAAGTGAATGTAATGGATTCGACTGGAATTCGAACTCGGCTCTCCGATTCCTCAATCCAAGCCGTGCCTAGCATTATTATGGTGTTATATACACTTTTATCTATTTTTGATTTTTTAGTAGTCATAATCTAACAAATTTTATTCATTGAGTAGCCTTTTTTGCAATCTTTTACATTTTTTTTTTTTTAGTAAACAAGTTTAAAAATGACTTTCATGTTCAAAATCACATCGTTGGAATTTCACTCCAGTGTTCAGTGAACGCCTTATAGCATCGATTGAATATGGACAAGATGCACGTCACAAACGCATTTTTACTAAATCATTGTGCCATCAAATAAGATCTTCATTTACATCAAAAGGAAATTACACTGGACAATTTAGCTATAGTATCATGCAATGCACTATAGAATGCAATAGTTTTAGCGTGATTTTCAATAAACAATGAAAATTGAAAACATTTGGTATTATGTGTGCCCAGTATTATTATCGTGTTATATACACTTTTATCTAATTTTTGTTTTTATTAATTATGATCTAACAGATATTATTCATTGAGTAGCCTTTTTGTAAGCTTTTAGAATTTTTTAACACAGTTTTTACTTATCGAATACAGTAAAAAATTGCATATTTTGCTTGTGGTGAGTCATTATCTAATACAAAAATATCAACTTTATTTGGGTTTATTCATGAAATAGTAAAACTTCGAAGGCAATTTGTAAACAAAAACGTGCGGAAATCAGGTATTTCTCTACATTTTCCAGATAATCTTGAAAAGTAAATGCTCAAAAAGGGGTGAAAGTTATGAATCTGATTTTTGGTATCAGTACTTATTATATCAAGCACCAGCTTTAAAATCGAGTCATTATTTTCTCTTCCAGTTACATGTGCTATCCATTTTAGTTGTTGCTGCTGTAGGCAGTTCTCAAGTGATGTAGTTTCTGTTATTTGGTAGAGTTCTTTGTTTGAGATTCTGTAGCGCCAGTCCACAATGTTCAAAGTAGGATGTTCTTTGTCAAGACAGCCAGGCTTCACTCATTCAAAGCCATTTTTCACCATTGATCTTAGAAAGCGGTTGTATACAGCTGGGAGTTTAAATATTTCTGAACGGGTTTAACGCCATGCATGAGATCCATATGAAACTCTCGATCTGACGAGACTATCTAAGAACGTGATTCACGTTCTCAGATTAATGAAAGTGTGTCTTTATAGTGAAAGAAATAGTGATAGCAATACCTTTTTATAAAAGTTGCCAACAATACATATTTGCAGTAGAATGCGGTGCATTTTAAAAGCTAATTGACCAAAGATACACTCTATCTATAGTGGAAGGCACGACATTGTGTATCAAAATTACATTTCAGCATTAAATAATCCCTAGAAGTTGATATGCCGCTAAACAAAATCTAACCACCAACCAACTAACCTTTCTAAACTTTTATGTCATTATTTTCTTTTTGAGTTCCATGTGCCATCCATTTTAGCTGTTGCTGCTGTTGGTAGTCTCAAGTGATGTGGTTTCTTTTATTTGGTAGAGATCTTTGTTTGTGATACTGTAGAAGGATGACATGTTTTTTTATAATAACACAATTCACCCTGTGCCCCAAGGGCCACTCGAGGCCGAAATTTACCGAATAAGAGGCACAATTTATGTAGATATGTGAGAAGATAAACAGGTTAAGATTGTAATGATTGGGGAAGCATTTTCTTGGGAGTCAGTTGCATAAAGGTGTGCGTGACATGGCAGATTTAGCTGTGAAGGTTAGAACTGGTTGAACTAAGGAATATAGTTCATTCATGAAAACCATCTTCACTTGCTCAAAGCCGTTTTTAACAACTGATTTTAAAAAGCGGTTGCATATAACTGACAGTTTAGATATTTCTGAACGGGTTTGGCAACCAGGAACGACATCCATGTGAAAGTCTCGATCTGACGAGGCTATTTAAAAACATAACTCGAGTTTTCATGTTGATGTTTTGGTTTTGTAACAATTTACAGTTGTACAAAAAAAAAATAATAAAATAAAAATAAACTAACTAAATAAATAAACTAAATATAATATAATATAAATATAATATAATATAAATATAATATATATAATATATAATAAAATATATATAATATATATATAATATAATATAATATATATAATACAATATATATATAATATGTAATATAATAAATATAATTTAATATAATATAAATATAATATAGATATAAATATAATATAGATATAAATATAATATAGATATAAATAAATAAAATAAAATAAAAAATAAATAAATAAACAAATAAATAAACTAATACAGAAAAAACGCTAAGAGTGGAAAAAATTGAAAGAAATAATAAGCAATGCATATATAACTTCAAATAAATGTAAGAATTATAATATATATAATAAATGAAATAAAATAAACAATAATTGCAAATTATATTAAATTATTATATTAAATTATATCATATTATATTATATATATATTATATTATATGTATTATATTATGTTATATTATTATATTAAATTATTATCTTTTAGCAATGTTCATATTTTGCAGTTAAACTTTTTGAGCTTCGACAAAGACCGCCATCTTTCCTTGAGTTCAGAAGGTTTAATTTACGGCGTTGGACAAAACTATCTCTAGTGCAGCCTATGTTCAGTTTCCTTTACTCCTATACTAAATTTGTTATAAGTGATCCAAACGCCGAGCTATGTAAAGTGTTTAGTTTTACAAATACCACATTCTGAAAACAAATTGGAAATACGTAAACTTGGTCTGGTGAGCCTCGTTTTGGCTGCGGCATTCGAATGGTCGTGTCGTATTTTGTCATAACTCATATGAAAGGTATAGATCCATCTTGCCTTGTATCAACGGTTCATGGCGGTGGTGGTCTAATACTATTGGGAATATTTTCTTGGTATATATTGGGACACTTGGTACCCATAAAAGAACACTTCAATGTCACAGCCTCGCAAGGTACTGTGGTTGATCATGCGCCTCGGTTGAAGTACATATTTTCTAGTAGGACAACGTACAGTGTCATAAATAAATAAAAAATAGTGGCAGATAGATTAATGGAATACAGTAATGTATTCTGTATTACTGTGGCCTCAACAGTCTCTGGATCTTAATCTCATAAAGCAACTCTGGTATGTAGTGGAAAGGAAGATTCGTATACTGAACGTACAGCCAACCAATCTTGAAGAATTTCGCAGTGAAATAATAACTTCATGGATGCAAACTTCGATAGAGTGCTTCCAGAACATAATCGAATCTATGCCAAGAAATATTGAGGCAGTTCTAGATATCGTACGGTTCATACACCTCCCCAGTCTTTTGAATCGGAGTAGAGGTTTATCCCATACTCTGTGTTTAGGATTGGGTTCCTTCTAAACTCTTCTCATTCTCTTTCACCCATCATCTAGAAGCCCATTGCGTCTTAGTGGCATTATCATCTTAGTGGCATTATCATCTTGTTTGGGGTGAATTGATTAAAATGAAAAACAAGTAGGTATATCGTAAAAAAACAACCGGTGTTCACGACGTAATATATAAAACTCCTATAACTCCACATTCGACCCCTACCCTGGGTTGTTAGATTAGAATGCGCATAGAAAATTGGTCCGCTTTTGAAAGCCCAACGGTGTTAAATTTTAATTTCGCTACTTACGAAAGTTTGAGTAACTTTCTAAATAGCCCAGACTAAATTAGGCTTCTGATGGGGAGAAAATTGATAATTGATTATATGCAGTTATTAATATAATAATTAAGTTAGTCAAAATAATCGTTTATTAACGATCTTTTTGGCCAATACGGTTTTTTAACTGCCTTAAGCGATAATGCCATTAGAACGTTTGTGTGGAGATACATGGAGTGAACGTGAAAGTGAAAGTTAAAGAGAATAAGAAGCCTGATAATGGGCGGGGGTGTCGAGAGGAAAAAGACACCCCCACAATAAAAAAACCCAGGGTCCAAGAAGAAAGAAGATGACTATTGACGTTGCATTTAAACTTTTGAAGATTGTAGTTATGAGGGAAACAAGAAATCGGAAGTAAGATTCTCTGGAGAGAAGTGCGAGAAGAAAACTTAGATTAGAAGCGCTGGTTGCGTCGAGCTAGTTCAACAGGAAAACGGTTAGACCTAGTTTCCAATCTAATAGCACGCTTAAATTCGTGCAGTATATATCACACACAACGATAAATATTGATAAATTATCCTATAACGTATTTTGAAACAACACTATTAATAAAAAACCATTAAAATTATACAATGTACTCTAATATTCTCTAGGTAATGTACTCTATTTAATGAACTGTATCTCGTAAAATGTATTGCTTTGAAAAACGTATCAATCGTTTAAAAAACGTCTTGAGTTATTTGCGTTGTAATTCCACTCAAACAGCTCCTTCCCAAGAACGGCGACTTTTAGAACAGACTCCCACGTGAGTGCTTCCCGGAATACTACAATCTTAACGGATTGAAGTTAATCTTTATCTATCCTTAATATCCTCATAATCGTCCCTTTCTACTTTCGTGGTCTGTACCACGCATTCAATAACCCTCTAGCTTGAGTAGTTCTCGAGCCTTGTATTGTGTAAACATTACTGAAAAATGCGTACATTATTTGGACTATTGTCCTCATCTTTGTCGCCATATTTATTACAACGTTTCGGCCGTTGTACACTCCGGCCTTCTTCAGGTGGTTGGAATGTCGAACTGAACCCCTTATTTTGCTCACTGGTGTAGACTATTCTAGTTCCACGTGCCATGTTTAATGGATGTCAGTTATCAGTTATCTCCTGTTAATTCCCCTCTGAAAGTTCTCCACTGCCTTAATCGGGTATTGAACTCACAATCTTTGGGTCCTGTCACTGGATCTAACTAACGCCTTTATCCACTGTGCCATGTGTCTGTGTATGAATTTCTGGGTATTATAAACCTAATGTCTTCAGAAACCATTTTTACCAGTGCTCATATTGCAATTTTTGCTGTTATCTTCATGTTTTTACCAGAGCTCATATTGCAATTTTTGTTGCTATTATCGCTTTTCTCTGGCACTCCTTATTACTGGTTCCCATAACGTATTCATTTCTATGCTTGGTCGGCTCAGGAGATTTTTGTGGCCGGAGCGTACAAGGGCCGAAACGTTGTAATAAATATGGCGACAAAGATGAGGACAATAGTTCGAATAATGTAAATAATGTACATAATACCTCGTCTCAGAAATATAGACAGATACTAAAAAATGCGTCACATTCAGTACTTTAAATCTGGCTACGCTTCTCCTTTCGTTACATAGGCGTAGATAGGTGTGCCTGTCGCCCGGTTCATACTCCTCCCCGGTCTTTTGAAAAGGAGTGGCGGTTTATCCCTTGTTTCCTGTTTATGATTGTTTTTTTCGGTTCCATCTAAAGTATTTTCCTTCTATTTCACTTTCGGTGGCCCCCTTGCGTCTTGGTGAAATTATCAACTTGCTTATGGTGGTGCCTCTTACTGTAACACTTCTGTAATCCTCTACGTCGAGTGTTTCTTGAGTATTGTCTCTTAATCTGTAACCCTCTACCTCGACTTGCTTTTGGGATTTGTCTGTAACCCTGTGCCTCAAGTGACTCTTGAGTCTTGTCTCTTACTCTGTAACCCTCTACCTCGACTTGCTCTTGAGACTTGTCACTTACTCTGTAATCCTCTACCTCGAGTGGCTCTTGAGTATTGTCTCTTACTCTGTAAGCCACTTCCTCGACTTGCTCTTGAGTCTTGTTCCTTATTCTGTAACCCTCTACCTCGAATGGCTCTTGAGGTTTGTCAGTTACTCTGTCACTCTCTACCTCGAGTGGCTCTTAAGTATTGTCGCTAATTCTGCAACCCTATACTTCGAGTGGCTCTTGTGTTCTTGTCTCTTAACCTGAAAACCTCAACCTCGAGTGCCTTTTGTGATTTGTACAAGGTGAACATCACTGTAAAAAAAAAAAGATAAAAACATTATCTCTCAGTGGCACTTTTCGAAAATAATTTTCAAGCTCTCTTTTGTAATAGTGTATTTGGCCCAGTTGATCTCAAGGTGAGAAATACAGGCTGTTGAAAAGATCTAAGTAGACTCTGGCGAAATAGGGCCCATAGTGGGCCGTATCTATAATCTCGAAAGTGTTCGAGCCTTGGAAAAATTTTAAAATCGCTGGCATCATATACAGTGTAACCCGGATATAAGATACCCGGATATAAGATAAACCCGGATATAAGAGAGATTTTATCTGGTCCCAAATTAGAGCCTGTATTAATGTATATATAATAGACCAAACCCGGATATAAGAGAAACCCGGAAATAAGAGACTTCTTATCCGGTCCTGACAACTCTCTTATATCCGGGTTACACTGTAATAGGATATTTTTGTATTCGTATTTAAGTCCTTATATGGGAGTAACGGTTAGCGGCCCGGATTGAGGAATCGGAAGGGCGAGTTCACTTACATTCACTAACGTAGGAAATGTATGAATCCAGCTATTACCCCCCAGTCATGGGTAAAATAACAGTACAGACTGGGTGGTGACCAGTCTAGGAGAAAGAAACTCTAAATTAAAAATCCTACTGCCTTGGAGGTACTGCTGCTTTAGGCAAAGCTTAGTAGTAGGTAACTTCAAAAACAAATCCTCCTCTGAGATGAGGGACAAGGTAACCTCAACATTACCTGTGCAAAAGGAACCGGGAAGCCATTTCACTGCCTTGAATGTCACCATGAACCACAATTGTCAGATGGAGGGGAGTGGTGACCACAGCAATGGGGCCAAATGCGTTAACTGAATAAAAATGACGATGAAAATGATATGTGTGGATAGTGTAATGGTTAATGAAACCGAAAGCGACGAGCCGAGTTCAAATTCTGTTGGATTCTATTTCATTTATGTATCAAAAGGCATGAATCCATCTTTCCTCAGTTATAGGTTTAACAGCAGGACACAGTGATTGCTTTGAGGCATCTAAGAGAAACAAAAACGCCAAATTAAAAATAGTTCAGGATACATTGCCCTATCTACACCACTACTGTTACCCCTTAAGAACCTATGATGCCTTTACGAACCTAATGAACTACAGGATACGTGATGATAATGTAAATGTTTAAAATGTATATAAATTATTTAATATAACTATTAACATGATATAGGTGATCATGGCTCTCCACAGATTCCTTTTTCTTTATTATCTGTGAATTGGCATGGCTTCTTGGGAAAGATGGTGAAATGATTTCTCTTTGCCTTCTCCATGGTTTTGAATTCAGAGTAGTCATCTATGCCAAGTCCCTTCAGGATGTAGGTGATCATAGCTCTCCACAGATTCCTTTTTCTTTATTATCTGTGAATTGCCATGACTTCTAGGGAAAGATAGTTGAGTGGTTTCCCGCTGCCTTCTCCATGGTTTTGAATTCAGAGTAGTCATCTATGCCATGTCCCATCAGGATGTAGGTGATCATGGCTCTCCACAGATTCCTTTTTCTTTATTATCTGTGAATTGCCATGACTTCTTGGGAAAGATAGTGGAATGGTTTCCCTTTGCCTTCTCCATGGTTTTGAATTCAGAGTAGTCATCTATGCCATGTCCCATCAGGATGTAGGTGATCATGGCTCTCCACAGATTCCTTTTTCTTTATTATCTGTGAATTGCCATGACTTCTAGGGAAAGATAGTTGAGTGGTTTCCCGCTGCCTTCTCCATGGTTTTGAATTCAGAGTTGTAACCTTACACTCGCTGTCATCATTTCAGAGTGTTTGGGTGTCAATCTGGGGTCAGTGCAGAAGATTCGGAAAGAGTTGGATGAGTCTAATGGTGATTACGAAGATGTTTGGAGTGATCACTAGTGACGGTGACGTTATTCTTCCATTCATCTTCCCTCAGACTCAACCCAGAGGCCTACATCAAGTGATTTGAGGAGATAATCTTGTCCTGGATCAAGTGTGTGAATGCAGGAAGACCTTATATCCGGTTAAAGGACTCTGCACCATTCCAGTGCACCCAGTCATGACTGTCAGACAATTTCTGCGACCACATCTCCCTTACATCTGGCCACTTAACTCCCCGGGCTGCAACTCCCTTGATTATTATGTGTGGGACGCAGTTGAGCGAGAGACGAACAAAACTCCTTGTAACACCAAATATGAACTGAAGGCAAGGATTATGACAACATTCACCCACTTAAGCAAGGAGACCGTTCAGAATAGTTGCAGGAGATTCCGAGGTCGTCTGAAGTCAATGGTTGAAGCCAATGGCGATTTTATTGAATAAATTTACTCTCTAGTAGTTCAAGACATTTTTGGGCCATTTTGGTAAATATATCTGTTAAAATGAGATGTCAGTGCCATTTTCATTTTTGTCTCATTTAGACGACAATTTATTCAGCGCACCTTGCAGGTGAAACTGGATTCTCAAGGATGGTTTACCGAAAATGAACGTAACAGCCTAGATTACGATTTGAACTCGGCTCGCCGATTCCAGGTTCCGAGCTAATAAGTGTTCCGTTCTCCGCATACACACACACACACACACGCACACGCACACACACACACACACACACACTCACACACACACACACACACAAATAATAATCGATTTGTCCTTGTCAAGGCTGACAATGGTGGCCATGGCTATTATGCTAGAGTGTTCAGCTTTACCGCCTTCTGAGCAAATAATCGTTGCGATAAAAAAATACCACGAACGTTGATCTACTGCGATATTCTGTGACATGTAAGGCACACTGGTATTATATCTACGCAAGCTCTCAGATAAATATATAATGTAAAAACGAACACACATACACAAAACATATGTTACAGCTTGAAAGGAAACTGGCTATCTGTTTATTTATTTATTTGTTTTTTTTCTTTAATTAAATACACTTATCGGGAATTGAGTTGTGACGTCAAGACATTTGGGCCAATCGGAGCAGATTTGTCACTTTGGCCTGATTCGCTCTATGGCGTCCATTCAGTAAAAGCAAGAAAGCAACATTGAGAAAAAACAGGCTTGGTTAAATTTACATTATTTTGTTTTCTGAAAGACTTTATCATATTATGCTTATTGTGCCTTTTTGGCACTAGGTGTGTAACTATGTAAATTATTTTGGCGCAATTATGTCACCATTTAATATGCTGGATTCTTCATTACAAGTCAAGCGAAAATGTTGTGGGTGTTGCTTGGCAAGACCCATTTCTTCTCCAAGTGAAATATTTGTATTGGAAATAGGATCGATTGGGGATATACATTTGCGTACGTAATAAAAGGTGGGGCGTCTTAATAATTGATTTGGGGGAGGATTATTCTCAATATGTAATACAATAAGGGTTTCAAATCATTTAAAGTGTCAAAAATTTAATTAACGAAATAATATTAGAGACAGGTTTGCGTCGGAAAATTTGCTCAAAAATAGATAATTTACCACTCTCGTCTATGAGACACATAGCAGTAAGTAGAATTTTAAAAAAAGAAACTTATAGAGAAAATAAGTCCCTTAAAGACATGTTTCGTTGCATAGTTTAGACATGTTCTGTCTACTTATTTTCGATAAGATCCTTTCATAGTCGATGTCATTATTAAAGGACGATAGAAAATCGTCGTGTTTATACATATTAGTCTTATTTTCAAGTACTTTCGATATATCCATGTCATCATCAGGGTATTGTCTATAATAAAATAAATATTATAGTATTTATTATTGTCAGAGACAACTCGTTGTGTTATCTGAATGTTAAAATTTCTTACAAATGGAGTGAGGAACGCTGCGTCATATATATATATATATATATATATATATATATATATATATATATATATATAATTGTTTAAAAATAATATATATAATTGTTTAAAAATTATATATATATATATATATATATAATTGTTAAAAATTCCATCGCTCTACTTGTGTAGGGAGCATTGTTTTTTTAAAAAAAATAAAACAAAACTACTAAAGAACGTCTGATTATTAACCTAACGGTTATTTCCTATTTTTCAATATATTTGCACCCCCGCCATATATATATATATATATATATATATATATATATATATATACAAAATTCACAAATCTTGTTGTCGCCAACAATCTACCTGTCATGTGTGGGGGTGGAAAAATGAATAGCAGAAAACGCAAAAAGCAAGAAAAACCTTACACAAGAAAAAAAAAAATCAAAACTATGCAAGCAGAAAATACCAAAAGGCAAGCACCTACCTAAGCAGTAAATAACAGTACTCAATACCTTGGCTATCCAGACACCACAAAAGAAAAAAAAAAAAAAACGCTTCAAAGCGACATCGCATAATGTGGCACAGCTCGAGTCGCTACTTAAGTTTTATACTTTTCATGATTTTCAGGTGACCAGAACATCGGATTAAAAATAAATCCATGAATTACATATATATATATATATATATATATATATATATATATATATATATATATATATATATATATATATATATATATATATATATATATATATATATATATATATAATGATCTGTCATTTTTATGGCATGGAGAACTTTTATTCCAGAAGGCTAATTTTGGGCAGACTCTATTTAGAGCTGCTTATTCAAACCTTGGAATTATATATATATATATAGGCGGGAGTATAAGATTTTATCGCCTATGGGGTGTGTGTGTCACCAAGAAATGTACACTCTTCCAGTATATCTTTGAAAATACGCACCCTTTTCTCACTTAAACCCCTTTTTAAATCTTCCCTCTGTTAGATTTCAGTGTCCTCTCCACCTTCGGACCTCCCTGTCTCTCTCGTCTGTTACCCCTCTATATAGATCACGGGACCCCCCACACTATCACACATACTCTCACCAATTTTTCCCGGAGTCGTTGTTCCGTTTTCTTTTTGAATCTGTAGGTCTGATGAATTGGATCGTTCTTACGATTCCAATGGAATAAATTATGACCATGGAATATTAGTGTTTAAGTCTTTTTATTATATATATATATATATATAATAACAATGTTATTATATATATATATATGTGTGTGTGTTGATAACAATGTCCACTTTTATATTTACATACGCTTTATCCCTGATATTGAGCACTTTAACCCAGAAATATAACATTAAAACTATATATATATATATATATATATATATATATATATATATAAATTTAAAAATAGTTTTCCACAAAAAGAGTGTTTCGCTGTATCACAGCTCATCAGTGTGATTAGATGTCCGGTTGCCTCTAGCTAGGATCGATACCCGGCTGAATTGGCGTCAGTCGGATATTGTACCCCTAAGCCGTTGGCGCACGGCAGGGATGAAGGCGAATTCAAGAGCATTTATTTTTAGATAAACACACAGTTACTGAGAGAACTCGATTCGCTTTACCGAAGAGTCTTGCATTATTAGCAGTAATAGTCACTGTTTATAAAGTCACACTTCCTCCCCAGAGAGCTCAACCGAAATAAATCTTTCAGGAGTATATATTGTCATCCACAGACTGGTTCAGTGGTGAATATTTATCACATAGCTCAGCACGTTAAAATTTTAGATAAAAACTTTGCAATTAATTGCCGTATTTTACTGCATATAAGACTCATTTTTTTCCTTCAAAATGTCGCAAAATATCGATATGCCTCTTATATGCGAATTTGATGGTGTGTACACATTTTCTTTCCGTTTCCCACCAAGAGACCTAAGGTTAGTAATGGCATTATGACATTTCCACTAACCAATTAAAAAAATCAACACCCCCCACAAAAAAAAAAAACAAAAAAAAAACACACATATTTTACCTAAATGAAGTCCTTCGTAACTTGTGAGCTGTACTCGTGAGAACAATTTTTTGCATTATTATTATTATTTTATTATTATTATCATTATTATTATTATTATTATTGCCGGTACTGTCAAAGGAATTATCATAACAAAGTAGCGGTGACGTTAACCAGGTCCAGCTGATCCATCATATATGCCCAACACACTCTTATCATTAGCCAACTGGAAACTAGAACAGAAAAGTCAGAAGTTAAAGGAAATACAATGAAAGGTTTATGTAGCTTGCGTTTTATAAAATGTTTTTTTCTACTTTGTTTTCTCTTGCAATGTTTGATTACTGGATGTAATCATGTACGATATTTTTGTTATTGGGATTTCTTGCTGTACTGTTAACTTGCTTTTTACATACAGTGAGGTCTTCTATTAAATCTAAAATGCTTTTTGATGGATGTGCGTCTGGTGTAATCGATTGTAGCTCAGAATGTTAAACCGGAGACCTGAGTTCGTTACATTCACTTGCGGCCAAAAAGCCCTTGCGAAAAGTATAAATCTATATCGTCCCCACTAATTACTGATTAAATAGCATGGCAGACTGCGTGTTCTTTAGCGTTGGTTGCTAACCTTTCTAAAGTTGGTAACTCGATAAAAACACGCATCTCACAGCAAGGAATGGCCACCCGTGGTGATGCGTCGTCCCATGAAAATGCATCGGCTCTTGAAATTCGTTAAACGCATGAGTTTCGCATTCTGCCGCAAGCGGAGAAAGGGGTCAGTTTTTAATGTTTTGTATAATGATAATTTACTTCTGTATAATAAGAGCTTACTTTTGTATGACAGCTTACTTCTGTATACTGATAGGTTACTTTTGTATAATGGAAGCATATGTATAATGATAGCTTATGTATAATGATAGCTTACTTCTGTATAATAAGAGCTTACTTTTGTATCATGATAGCTTATGTATAATGATAACTTACTTCTGCATACTGATAGGTTACTTTTGTATAATGGTAGCTTATGTATAATGATAGCTTATGTATAATGAGAGGTTACTCTTGTATAATGAGAGCTTATGTATAATGATAACTTACTTCTGTATAATAAGAACTTACTTTTGTATAATGATAGCTTACTTCTGTATAAAGATAGCTTACTATTGTATGAAAAGAGCTTACTTATGTATAATGATAGGTTACTTCTGTATAATGATAGGTTACTTATGTATAATGATAGTTTACTTCTGTATACTAATAGGTTACTTCTGTATAACAGCTTACTTTTGTATAATGATTGCTTACTTCTGTATAATGATAGCTTACTTTTGTATGATAAGAGCTTACTTATGTATAATGATAGGTTACTTCTGTATACTGATAGGTTACTTCTGTATAACAGCTTACTTTTGTATAATGATTGCTTACTTCTGTATAATGATAGCTTACTATTGTATGATAAGAGCTTACTTATGTATCATGATAGCTTACTTATGTATAATGATAGGTTACTTATGTATAATGATAGTTTACTTCTGTATACTGATAGGTTACTTCTGTATAACAGCTTACTTTTGTATAATGATTGCTTACTTCTGTATAATGATAGCTTACTATTGTATGATAAGAGCTTACTTATGTATCATGATAGGTTACTTATGTATAATGATAGGTTACTTCTGTATACTGATAGGTTACTTCTGTATGATAAGAACTTACATTTGTATAATGATAGATTACTTATGTATTACGATAACTTACTTTTGTATAATGAGAGTTTAATTTTGTATAATGATAGCATACTTTAAGCCTTACATGCTTAAATACATTAAAAATAATTTTCTGAATATGCTCTACCGAAAAGGGTGGAGTCTACGACTACTATTGCTATCGAGGATTGCGCAGAAGCCAAGTTTAAAGGACGGAATTGGTAAGGGGTCGCATTCTTTACAGTGTTTGGAAACGACAAATTCAATGATCGTTTCTTCTGAAAGTTTCTTTTGCTTTGACGCAAATGATAGCGTGACAACCTTAAAAAAAAAGGTGAAAAAATATGGATGAATAAATCCAAGCAGAAATTAAGGACGTTTATCTTTAAAGATAGTTTTCGTACTTTTGATATGAGTCATTGTCATTTCCAAGAGAGACGTTTGGGGGTAGTGACCTCATTTTCGTTGTTATTTTTGTTGTTACGAAAATAGTTCAATCGATCATTCGAAAGGCTTCAGGTGTATATTCCCTATAGAAAAGATTGGGGTATCATTCTTTTTTTTCTTTTTTTTTTTGGTGGGAGTAATCTAGGGTAAGTTTCTAGTAAGAAATAGAGAAGATAAGTAAATTAAAAGAAAGTGCCTACATAATTTAAAATGTATTTGAAAATGCTTTTATCAATTTCACTTTAAAAACTTAAAAAATAGCCTGAAACAACTGATCCCTGACTTCATCTTCTTACTAGAATCATTTTTCTCTCACTGTTACTCTGCATTAGCAAACAGAAAAGTATGGATGTTTACGTTTTCCATTGATAATTGGAGTGAATATATCGAGTCAATGGCTATGTTTGATTCGTTTTTTACGGCTTATCAACCATTTCAGGTTATCTAAAGCTAGGAAATATTTTTAGATTCTAAGAATTTTTGCTGAGAGATATTTTAGTGATACAATTTTTACTAATTAACCGATAACTGGGGAGAGAAGAGTTAAATTTATGCCTAATCAGAACCTGATAAACAAGCAAAAAATGATAGTGGATATAAAGTGAAGGATCAATTCTATATTACAATCAACATATGAACGGATCCCTCACTTTTCGACCATTGTAATTTCTATAAAATTATATTTCTGAGAATGTAAATAAATCTAAAAAATATGACAGTGTAGATTGATTCGGTTTCTACGGTTTATCAATCCTTTGAAAGTTATTTAAAGCCAGAAAATATTTTTTTATATTCTAAGAATTTGGGGAGGAGGAGATAATGATGATTTAGTGACAAAAGTCAAGACTGGGTGGGGGGAGATGCGAATTTGTGCCTTTCCTGAGTTGTGCGTAAGTGGATATAACGAACCCAATTGGAATTGGAACTCGGCTCTCCGAATAACAATTCCGAGTCATTATTCATTACAGCACCCGCACATCGAAGCATACCGCACCTGTTACTCCCAAGCGGTCACTTATCTAGGTACTGACCAGGCTCAACGTTGCTTAGCGTCGGTGATCGTACGGAAACTGGTGTTTCAACAATGGCCAAAAAGTGGGGGATCCGTTCATATGTCGAATGTAATATAGAATTGATCCTCCACTTTATATTCACTATCATTTCTTGCTTGTTTATCAGATTCTGATTAGGTATGAATTTACCTTTTCTCTCCCCAGTTATGGGTTAATTAGTAAAAATTGTATCACTAAAACATTATCTCCCCGCAAACATTCTTAGAATCTAAAAATATTTCCTGGCTTTAGATAACCTGAAAAGGGTTGATAAACCGTAAAAAACGAATCAAACATAGCCATTGACTCGATATAACCACTTCAATTATCAATGGAAAACGTAATCATTCTATTGAAGGGCCTCCCCTTTTTACACAAATGGACAAATTTTTATTCTTTTAATTCTTACCATGATATTTCAGCCGATTCACTCTCCACCTTCCTCAGGCAGCTTCTGTAATTTCGAAATGAGTCATTCAGGGATCTAACTCTTGATATCAGTTATTATGGTAATTATAATATTAGCCTTTCCTGATCAAAGTGTAGTTTCTGTTCTCCTAATTTCTAATGGCAGTATTAGCCGTTTTCATATAAGGAAATATTCGGCATTCAATCACCGAGTAGCCAGTGCTACTCAAATTACGCTTTTCTTCACCCCCTGTCCATCGGACTGGGATCAAAGTGTAGTATCTGTCATCTTCATCTCTATTTTGCCGTTTCCTTATGAGGAAAGATTCAGCATTCATTGAGCAAGCAACCATAACTAGTTCTGGTTGAAATTTATAAAATCTGTTAAAATAATTTTTCGGTCTCTCAAGTCGACTGTTATAGCTCTTTACAGTTTTTGACAGGGTTTTCCTTCCTTACATTTTGTTTGAAGTAGTGTGGAACGTTAATATCTTAATTATGTTATTATTTTCCCTTCGAGTGAGATGTGCTATCCATTTTAGTTGTTGCTGCTATTGAAAGTCCTCAAGTGATTTAGATTCTGGCATTTGGCGCAGCTCTTTGTTAGTGATAATGTTGTACAACGTGTCCGCCGATGCGTTCTTTGACCTTCCTCACTAGTATCAAGTTGTTCCAATAAAACACTGCTCCCCTCAGTCTTAGTTCCATCCCCTGTGGAGGAAAGGGTCTGATTTCTGTATCACCCCCACGTCCAGCCGGTTTTGAATGCAGACTTTTATTTTCCCTAGACCGGTTGCCAACCAAAGCTAAAGAACTTTGAAGGGGTGAAATTGAACTCAGCACGCCAAATTCACTTTCCGTACCATTGTAACGTATATATAGCTGGCTACCCGTATTCGAGGATATCTGTCTACTAGGCTGGCTAGCCAATCCCTATTGCGGACGCTCGCTCAGGCGCATTTGTGTTTATTCAACACCCACAGAGCCCACCTGTGCTTTATACGGCAACACATTCTATACATCTAACCATTTCAACTATGCCGAGCAGACCTTAGTTGCAGTTTCTGGGAAAGAGCGTGTTATCTAGCGTGATCAACACTTTGAACAAGGCCAGTACGCTCAAGCCTTGTAATTTTGTGCTAGAACAGCTATCGACGGGTTCCGTCTACCCAATTTCACTCATAAAGCTTGGGTCAAATCAGGTACTTTCCAAAGGTGCTGGGATCAACATCAGGAAGTTTCCTTACTGACAAATCGACCCTGGTAAGATTAGAACCCGGGTCTCAGGGTCAGAAAGCGACCGTTTTAACCACTCGGCCACGTGTCGACTTCCATTAACCCACTATATAAAATTTTATCCTTCAGCTACTTCTCCAAGGCAGCTACAAATGAAACATCTGTAGAGATTTAATTTAATGAGATGAGCCCGACGCAAAGCGATATTAAGAGGTCACTCAGTGAAGATACAAACCACTCAAAATATTTTGCGAAGCTGGCTTACATGTGATTACCAAGAGCAGTTCAATTAGATACAGTAACGAAAGGATGTGCCATAATAAGGTCGACATTCCTGCATAGGGTTGTTTTACTCTGAAATGAGCGTGAATACGGCTGAATCTAACCATATTGACCAAGGCTTCGCAAATTTCAAATTACGGGCGATTGAACGAATAGGGCTGTCGAGACTATTCAATGAGACCAGTGATATTTTTATATTTATTTAAAAAAAAAACCCTCAAGAAAGGCAATAAAGCCACTAAGATACGAGGGGAGTACTGAGTGTGAAAGAACATGAGAAAATATCTTAATGAGAGAGAACAATAAAAGAACACAGAAGATAAGAATTAACATTGCATTTAAATTTCTGAAGATCAAAGTTGACTTGGAAGCAAGAAGCCGAAAGAGAGTTCCACAAGCGAGAAGTGCGATAGAAGAAACTGTTAGCATAGAACTTACGGTTACATCTAACCATTTCAACTGTAAAAGGATGAGACCTATCTGCCAATCTAGCAGTGCGCTTAAATTCATAAAGTCTAGCTACCATAGAAGAAAGTTCATCGGAGCAATTTCCACGAAAATATTTATAGAAAAAGCACTGGGAAACTACGTTACGGCGGTGACTGAAGCCGAGATCCAAGATCAAGACGAATAACATTGCAGATTCTTGTTTGTATTTTATCAATGATCTTTATATACATAGCAGAAGCCCCATACCATAAGGACGGACGAATGTTAGACTTATAAATATGTCAGATAGATTCCGCTGCGAAAAATTATCTAACAGAACACAATGTAACAATTTTCCTAGCTGCAGACTTAGGAATTGATACAATATAATTTTTTTAAACTTTACGTCACCGGAAAATGTTAACCTGAGAAGCCGTAATGAGTCACTCTCCTGGGGCCAAAAAGGGTTCTCTCAAACGATTTAAAGAGGGTAGTTTCGTTTTGGAGGCGTTAAAATTAACACTCCATTCCTTGCCCCTGTTGACAAATGTTTGGAGGTCATTTTTCGAGATCAAGAGTGAATCATGAGCCGTTCTAAACTTCGATGTTTAGAATAGCTCTTGATTAAACATAATAGACATTCATTGTCTGTTATATTTAACAACATATGTTTAAATAAAGATCTGCTGTCCCAATACACTATATATATATATATATATATATATATATATATATATATATATGTTATGTATTATTAGTCACACATTATGAAATGGACAAAGTCCGACAATTATTTATTTTATCTTATAAAAAAGAATGTTAAACATAAAAATGTCTTTAAATAATTGTCGGACTTTGTCCATGTCATAATGTGTGACGTCATTTGTTTACATTTGATACGCCATGAGCAGTTATGAATGTACGTGAGAGATTCATGGAAGATTAAAGTTTATAAGCAGTAAATTCGCCCTTGCCAACCGAACGATCCTTAGTGGCCGAAACGGTTAAGGCACGTCAGGCTATATGACGTTTCCGTATAAGATACAGGTTCGAATCCTGTCGGAGGACGAATATTTTCTATGAAAATTTCTCGGACATTCAGACCGGTAAATGTTATTTAATACTGTTTATTATAAACAGAGCATTAACTTAAATACTTGTATCTCTAAAAAAGAATGTTAAACATAACAATGTCTTTATATATATTGACAGAGTGTTCCGGGAGACTCCGGCTATGAAACTTTCAAGTCAGGGTGCTGAAGGTAACATCAATCAGCTAAGTGACAAACCTTTTACAAGCATATTATATATATATATATATATAAGGGAGTGGAGAACTTTCAGAGGGAAATAAGCAGGAGATAACTGATAACTGACATCCATTAAACATGTAGCTGGAACAGTGTACACCAGTGAGCGAAATAAAGGGTTCAGTTCGACAAAAACCCTATAAAATTAAAAAAATAATAAAAAATAAAATAAAAACTATATAAATAATAATACATATAATGAATAAAATAATTATTAAATAAAATCATAAAATTAAATCAATGATAAATTATTAAATATAAATTAATAATAATTAAAATTAAATTAATATCAATTAAAAATGAATATTCAATATAAATGAATAATTATTGAATCTAAATTAAATAAAATATTATAAATA
>OZ038507.1:7644371-7694371 GCA_964036315.1 Acanthosepion esculentum | reverse complement strand
CTATCTCTCTATCTATCTATCTATCTATCTATCTATCTATGTTCATTTATATCTATCTATCTATCTATCTATCTATCTATCTATCTATCTATCTATGTTCATATCTATCTATCTATGTTCATATCTATCTATCTAAGTCTGTTCATATCTATCTATCTATCTATCTCTGTTCATATCTATCTATCTATCTATCTATCTATCTATCTATCTATCTATCTATCTATCTATCTATCTATCTATGTTCATATCTATCTATCTATATATGTTCATATCTATCTATCTATCTATCTATCTATCTATCTATCTCAGGCAATATACATTTGCCTATCTGTTTTTCCCATTCCCTTAAAAGATCAGACTCTCTGTTGCGCTCTTTCTCTTTCTCTTATATATATAAATATATATATATATATATATATATATATATATATATATATATATATATATATATATAATATAATTTTTATGTATGCTATATTTATGGGGTAAAAGTTTTCAATATCCGTGATATAGTGTATATAATCATTAGCAGTGAGGACACTGAATGGCGACATTCTCATTCATTCACTGAACACTATCATCAGGCTCTGTTGGTCGGTTAATAGCTTGCCTATTTGTATCCGTTAGTTATTAGAGTATTTATGGGTAGCCACTTTAATTATTTCTGCTTGTGTTCTTCTTACGACTATCGAATAGGACGGAATGATTATTTCAAATCATTCCAACGGATGTTGAACAGAAGTTATTATGGGCCGCCAAGTGATTATTTAATAGTCATTGTATTTTTTTTTTTGCTAATTCTCAAGTCACTTAACTTTTATTTATTAATAATTAGTTCATTGTTTTTTAATTTATTCATTAATTGTTGACCACTTATTTTTTTTCATTAATTTTATATAGCGATGTGTCAGAAGATATACGTTTTTCGTTTTCGATTTTTAAACAACGCACAAAAAATTGTTTTCTTGTTTATTTATTTAAAATTTGTCTTGGTCCGGAAAGCTGATTATGGATATAGTCAGAATTTAGAGCTTTTAGAGATATTGTTGCGTGCTGTCGCTTTCATTTCTTATTGGCCAATTTTGTGTTTAAGTTCCCATATATATTTATAGAGTGTTGTGCTGTTCGCGTATTTACTGTTGTTAAAAGATATTTTGTGTGCGGAGTTGCTGTTTCGAAGGTCATTCAGTTACAGCGTCGTATATTTTTCTTTCTTTTCTGGGGGTTGGGTATAGCAGCGTCTTTCTGCATTCCTTTGAGGATTATTCTAGACTCAATGAATTACTGTAATGATTATTTTAATCCCTCAAAAATTTCTATCACTTATATATATATATATATTTATAATTTTTAATTATATATATATATATTATATATATTAATCAATTCATTCTGAGCAAGGCGGGAATGCCACTAGTACGCAGGTTGTCACAGAGAGTGAAGGAGAGAGAAAAGGCTGGATATAGAGGGGACCGAGGAAAGGATAAAAGCGGAACAGGGTTCAAGAAGATAGATGATGACGAATGATGTTGCATTTAAATTTTTCAAGATTGTAGTTATCAGGGAAGCAAGGAAACGGAAGGGAGTTCCACAGTCAGGAAGTGCGAGTAAAGAAACTGTTGGAGTAGAAATGACGGTTATATTTACCTACTTCAACAGTAAAAAGGACGGGACCTAAATGCCAATCTAGCAGCACGTTTAAACACACGTAGTCCGAGTACCTGGGAAAAAAGGTCGTCAGAGCAGTAACCATAAAAATATTTGTAGAAAAGGCAGAGGGAAGCCATGTCACGTTGGTGAGAGAGAGAGAGAGAGAGAGAGAGAGAGAGGAGGGAGGGAGGGAAGGAGAGAGACTGAAATAGAGATGCCATGTTAGGATCAATTACATTGTAGATCCTTCTTTGGATTTTGAAGTGGCATTCCACTTGAAGTCAGCGTAGAACGTGAGAACAAGAAAGCGTAGTGTGTTGTTCTTCATGAGTCTAACATTAGCCATGCCGGTGGTGGGAAGAAAAGTCTGTCTATGGTGGTTAACAAGGTATTAAAATTTACGGGCCATTTCTTGCCCCAGTTAACCACTGATTTCAGCTCTTTTTCAAGAGCAGCGGCCAGGTTAATTTTGTCAGATCTGCCGGATTTGCTATTGAGACAGGAATAAACAGTAGTGTCATCAGCATAAATGTCTACTTGGGAACTGATGACATCAGGGCGATTATTGATGAAAATGAGAAACATGGTATATATATATATATATATATATATATATATATATATATATATATATATATATATATATATAAAGTACTGGCCAGTGTTGAATAAGACAAGGAACAGTAAGATTAATAAGTACTCAATATCTATCTATCTATCTATCTATCTATCTATCTATCAGTATGTTCATATCTATCTATCTATATATTTCAGCCTCTCTCTCTCTTTCCCCCCCCTCTCTCTCTCTCTCTCTCTATATATATATATATATATATATATATATATATATATGTATTCAGTGATGGTCGTTATTACATGAGCGCTAGAGTTAGTAAAACGAAGAGGAGGGGTGGAGGATTTGCTGTCGTTCAGCACACTCTTGCAGAGCCGCCAATGATCTCTGGAACCAAATATGCTAATTGCTATACGTTGTTTCATTTTATCAGCAAACAGTAACATCGCTTCTGTGAGGACACAATTGCACTCGTTACGAGCAGCGACCAAGAGACGTCTGTTGCAATCAGACGTCTCGCTCTGGTGCAGCTGGAATGAGTGATTCTGCTGGGCTGTAGCGGCCGCGCATGAAGAAGTGAACCAAGGAGATGAATGCGGTCTACCTTGGTATTTCCTTGTTGGGATAAAAGCATCGATGCCGACTTTCACCCAGGAGACCTCAGACGCGCATTTAAGAACAGTATGATTAAAAAATCCATTACAACGGAAGTGAACGACGACAACGTTATTATATAGTGCGTATGCGCGATACAGTTCAAGATCAATCTCTGGCAAAGGACTTCACTTTGCGTTCTTTGTACGTTTTCATCACACCTCGCATATATATATATATATATATATATATATATATATATATATATATATATTAGAAAGTGTAAGTAGGATTTGATAATTATAATGAAGTAATTCATTGAGTCTGAAAGAAACCTCAACAGAATGCAGAAAGCACTGGACGGCCGTTTCGTCCTATATTTGCGATATATATATATATATATATATATATATATATATATATATATATATACATATATATATATATATATATATATATATATATATATATATATATATATATATATGTAAAATGGATTATTATTTAAGCAGAAATTATTTATGATTAAATAATGTGTGTGTTTTCAGGTAGAGTGTATCTGTAAAGGAGAAAATGAATAAAAAGACAAGAAGAAAAACTATTCCATTGTTTTGGTTAAGAATATATATTGGCTAAGAATAGTTTTTCCTCCTTGTCTTTTTATTCATATATATATATATATATATATATATATATATATATATATATATATATATATATATATATATATATATATATATATATATTCATAACTTTTTGTACCTGATGATTGTGAAAGCCATGAAACTCTGAATCCTACTGTAAAGGTAGGTATATGTGTAATTATTAATATATACTTTATAACTCTGTTTAACTACATTGAGCACTCTTTTGTCTACACCATTGATTAAATAAATTGTTATTTACTCACCTGTATGTGTACATAATCGCTCACATATATGATTGATCTTATCTCTTTATTTAGATCATTTCTATATCTATCTATCTATCTATTTATCTATCTATCTGTCTATCTATCTATCTATCTATCTATCTATCTATCTATCTATCTATCTATCTAAGGCTGTTCATCTCTCTCTCTATCTATTTCTGGCCATATCTATCTATCTATCTATCTATCTATCTATCTATCTATCTATCTATCTATCTATCTATCTCAGTCTGTTCATATCTATCTATCTATCTATAACAATAATTAAAATTAATTGTTTAACCCCTCTGTCCGTACTCCCATGTTCGTTGCAATGGTATCCCCTCATTTCGGTTAAGGTTAGGGATACCTTTACAACTGTTGCTTTACAACTGGAGTTGCCCGTTGAAAACAACCGGTATTCAAATCATTTCCCGCCAAATTCATCTTTCTTATTTCATTTGGTCACAAACACGCAGTAAGTAAAATAAATCTCGACACCTCCCATCCAGCAAGGAGTTGCTGCATAGAAACATCTATCTATCTATCTATCTATCTATCTATCTATCTATCTATCTATCTATCTATCTATCTATCTATCTAAGGCTGTTCATCTCTCTCTCTCTCTCTCTCTCTTTCTATCTATCTATTTCTGGCCATATCTATCTATCTATCTATCTATCTATCTATCTATCTATCTATCTATCTATCTATCTCAGTCTGTTCATATCTATCTATCTATCTATAACAATAATTAAAATTAATTGTTTAACCCCTCTGTCCGTACTCCCATGTTCGTTGCAATGGTATCCCCTCATTTCGGTTAAGGTTAGGGATACCTTTACAACTGTTGCTTTACAACTGGAGTTGCCCGTTGAAAACAACCGGTATTCAAATCATTTCCCGCCAAATTCATCTTTCTTATTTCATTTGGTCACAAACACGCAGTAAGTAAAATAAATCTCGACACCTCCCATCCAGCAAGGAGTTGCTGCATAGAAACATCTATCTATCTATCTATCTATCTATCTATCTATCTATCTATCTATCTATCTATCTATCTATCTATCTATCTATCTATCTAAGGCTGTTCATCTCTCTCTCTCTCTCTCTCTCTTTCTATCTATCTATTTCTGGCCATATCTATCTATCTATCTATCTATCTATCTATCTATCTATCTATCTATTTCTGGCCATATCTATCTATCTATCTATCTATCTATCTAAGGCTGTTCATCTCTCTCTCTCTCTCTCTCTCTATCTATCTATCTATTTCTGGCCATATCTATCTATCTATCTATCTATCTATCTATCTATCTATCTAAGGCTGTTCATCTCTCTCTCTCTCTCTCTCTCTCTCTCTCTCTATCTATCTATCTATTTCTGGCCATATCTATCTATCTATCTATCTATCTATCTATCTATCTATCTATCTATCTATCTATCTAAGGCTGTTCATCTCTCTCTATCTATCTATCTATTTATGGCTATATCTATCTATCTATCTATCTATCTATCTATCTATCTATCTATCTATCTATCTATCTATCCTTGCAAATCATGATAAACGGTTAGCCCGAACGAACAAAACAAACATGTTTACACACATTCAATTATGCAGTTCTGACGCTACAGATAAATCCACACTGATCAATACATTATCTGAGGCAAACACTTTTGTCCCTCTGCGCACACCCGGGCATCTATGCGCATGCGTGCGTCCATTTGCTCATAGTCAATAGTTGAATGTATATCTGAATATTTTTGCTGTCAGTATCATGTGATTTCGTGAACGCCCATTTTAACCAATTACAGTTATTATTCCTGAATTAAGTGAAATACTTGACGCACGTCCCCCACCACATACACGCGTGTGTAGATATATAAATCTTGTTTATATGTGAGTGCATATAATTTTTGAGTGTGCGAATATGCATGTGTATAGTATGATGAAGTTCCTAGCCTAATGATGGAATGACCTTTTCTTAAAATGACACATCTTCATTGTTTTCAGCAAAAGACTATATTGAATCCATTGCTAGGTTACCTGCTAAGAAAGTTAGTTCACGGTATTTTTCTCTTACATATCTATAAGTCTACCATTCGTTCATGTTTAGAATATTGCTGCTATATATGGTCCGGTGCCCTTGCCATTTATCTTGAGCTCCTTGATAAAATCCAAAGAAGAATCAGCAACATTATTAGTCCTGATCTGGCTGCTCAGTTTCAGCCACTTTCTCATCACCGTAAGGTTACTTCTCTGTGCCTTTTCTATAAATATTTTCACGGTAATTGTTCGGATAAGCTTTTCGCTATGGTACGTAGACTTTTAAAATTTAAGCTCACTACTAGAATGCTATCGAGATCTCATCAATTTACAGTTGAGCTGGCTAGATGTAACCATAAATTCTATGCTATCAGTTTTCTTTTTCTTGTACTTCTTACTCATGACTGTATGCTTTCCAGCCAACTTTATTCACCAAAAATTTAAATACAATGTCAATCGCTATCTACTGTCATCCTGATTACTCTTTTCTCTTCCATTATTAATGTTTCTGTTCCTAATTCTTCTTGCGTCTCTGTGGCTGTATTGTCTTGTATGGGGCGATGTGATACCGATTAAAAAATAACACTCTCGACAATGGATTTAAACCAGTGCTTATTACTGAAGACAGAGAGATCGAAAATATAAGATGAAAGTTCAGATCCAAATTAAAACTAAAAGAAAAAAAACTGTTGGGCTACGAACTTATTGATAAACCTTTGCAAACACGCGTGTATGTAAAGTGTTGTAGCATACCTACGGACGATAATAGGTATGTCCCCATTCACATAAATACAGTAGTAAATAATAATAATACTAATAATATACTAATACTGTTCTTTTCTCACTCTTTTCACCTGTAGAACTCTTGTTTCCCTGCCGCCTACAATCTTCAGAAATTTAAATGCAACGTCAATCGCCATCTTTTGTCTCCTTGGACATTATTCCTTTACCCTCCATTCTTCACCCGTCATCGCTAAAGGCTTCTTATTCGATTTCATTCCCTGTAAACCCTTGAGTCCTAGTGGCATTATTGCCTTGCTTGGGGGGGATCATTAAATATATATATATATACATATATATATATATATATATATATATATATATATATTTATATATATATATGTATGTATATATATATATATATGTATGTATATATATATATATGTATGTATATATATATATATATATATATATATATATATATATATATATATATATATATATATATATATATATATATATATGTATGTATGTTAAGGCACATCACGCGAAATGATGGTTCCGTATAGGATACAGGTTTGATTCCTGTCGGAGAACGAAAATTTTGTATGAAAATTTCTCGGACATTCAGGCCGGTAAATGTTATTTAATACTGTTTATTATAAAACAGACCATTTGCTTAAATACTTGTATCTATAAAAAGAACGTTAAACATATTATAAATGTCTTTAAATAAATTGTCGGACTTTGTCCAATTCAAATATATATATATATATATATATATATATATATCTTTCAAGAATGTCTGATTAAATAAATTACAGACATTTTGTCTGCTTATTTTTAACACAATCCGTTCATATTCACGGATATTTTTCTGTGTATTACAATCAAATGATGCAAGAAATGCACTGTAACAGTGCAAATCACTTTTATTTCCCAAATACTTTCCTTGGGAAATAAAAGTGATTTTCATCAAGGAAGGCGCCATAGTTTTTTCTAACCCAAGTACTTTCGACCTTTTCCAAGATTCAGGAGTAAATTACAAAAACAAACTCATTGTAACTGTAATAAATTCTACATTCTATTGCGATGGTGATTTTCAAAAACACGTCCGAACGCCGCTCCGATATTAGTTATTGTAGACTTTTAAATTTATCCATTGTGGTTATGTAATTTTTTTTTGCAAAACAACAATTTCAATATAAGGAAGCTGACCAGAAATTGGTAGAAATGTAAAATGGCATTAAATCTTTCTAATATGCACATTAATATGTTGTTGTTATATTTGTAATAAATTTTGTTGAGTTTTGATATAGAAATCCTCGAGAATTTAATGTTTTTGTTTATTCATTTCGTAGTATAGTATATTGCTGTTGTCAACAAGTATTTTGCTGTCTTGTGAAGGTGGACAGGGATGTGTTTTGAGATGTTATGCAATCGAGCTTTTATCCGACATTTAAAGTCTAAGACGCCTTTATATAGCTGTGGTCGTCAATGCAGATTTTATCACAGTTACAATAAGTTTATCTTTGTAATTTACCTCTGAAGATGATCTTGGAAAAGATCGAAAGTACTTAGGTTAGGAAAAACTACGGCGCTTTCGTAACATCAAGAAACTGATTAGACAACTGGAAAGGATCAGTATAAAACTAAAGTAGACATAATATATCTATATTATTCAATGAAGCACACACACACACACATATATATATATAATGGATTCACCTGTTATCTTTGATGTATGAGAGTCGAACAGTACAGATCCTAGAACTGAAAAGCTAGACTGTCCCACACACTTGAGTTCACTGTGGTGAACTACGCTGGTGCACATGAGGACGTTCTCAGGTTTTAAATTCGGTGTTATCATTTTAATAGTTTGGTTGCTAAACAAGGTTAAAGGGCCTAGTCTACCCTACTATTTAACCAGTACCTGGGGGAGAAAGAAATGAATTCATGCCTTTATATATATAGAAACAGCCTGTATATAGCATGAAACCGCCTGTCGCCTCTAAGTGTTGACTTCAATTTTCGCTTTCATATTTACACATGCTCTGTCTCTGATATTGAGCACTTTAGCCCATACATATAGCACATAGCACACCTTAAGAGTATATATATATATATATATATATATATATATATATATATATATATATATATATATATATATATATGTATGCGAGCACGAGCATATATATATATTTATATATATATATATATATATGCGGGCACGAGCATGCGCGTGTGTATTTTGCTGATAACTCTGTATTCATCAACACGCCCACGTGTGTCAAATGTGGCACAAGGCCGGTTTAATGTGGGCTTTCCGAGCCCGTAGGCTCGGGCAAAAATTGCCCGTAGAACCCGTATAAACGGGATCGGGGTGGTCAACCACCCCGAACGAGGCTCTGCCCTTCGGCGGAACCTCGTCCGGGTTCCTCTCTGCCCAAAGGCAGAGAGTTCGACCGAATAGGTGAGACGTCCAAAAAGGACTGAATCTCACACGCAACTCTCTGTGGCATAATGATGAAAGAAAAATTAGTCTGTTCATTATCTATCTCATTCTGTTCATATCCATCTAGAAAATCTCCATGTATTTATCTGTTTGTTCTTGTCTTTCGTTCTCTCTCTCTCTATTTGTTCCTCTCTATATATCTTCCTCTCTTTCTCACTCAATTTATTTATCTATCTGCATAGATTATGTTTGCATGTGCACACACACACACACACGCACACACACACACACACATATATATATATATATATATATATAAAATGTTCCCCTTTCTCTATGTATATCTTCCTCTCTTTCTGTCTATCACTATCTATCTATCTATCTATCTATCTATCTATTCATCTTTCTGTCTATCTGTATCTTCCTCTCTATCTAAGTAACTAAAAAAAGCAGCTTAACTAAACTCTGGAAGTATCAAAGGATTTTCTTTCTTTTTGATAACAATTTGTGCGCATGCGTGTTCATACGCTTGAACCGAAGAATCAAAAAAATTTCTTGTGTCGCGACGTTTGTTGTTTTTTCTTTGTTATTTTGCGCCTTTGTATCTCTATTTCCTGTTCAACCGGTTTTGTGCAATGTCAGAGACCAACCTCGTTTCCGCTTCAAGTTGAACCAAAATCATTTCCCTTCCTTTTCCGCGGTAATTTCAACTATGAACCGCCAAAGTAGCAAAAAAAAAAAAGAAAAAAGAAGCATATGGACACTATCAACGATTATTTAGTGTCCGGAATACTCGACCAAAAACGTAACAGCCACAGGTAGGTAGCTATTGTTAGGGCTGCGCGTTGAAGTAGCAGAAACCATAGTATTAGTGTTATGCTTAATGGCGGACATTCAGCGGAAACAGTTAAATTTTTCATTTTCTCATTTCAACGACGAAGATTTGCCAAATACATGCTTCACCAAAAAAACGAGAAATTAAAGCTATTTTATCCTGCCTTGTGGCCGAGATGGTTACACGTTTCTCACTATAGACTGGTATTCAAGCCGATGTAAACTAGAGTTAAGTTTCTCGACTTTCAAAGCAGGCTCTACCGATGCATAATAATGGCGCAACATCTTTCTCTGTCGGAATTTTCGAGATGAGAGATTATCTGCATACTCATCTTGTTTGTTATATTCACAACGTTTCTGCCGTTGTGCTCTTTGGTCTTCTTCAGGTGTTTAACTGCTTACTCAATAACCTCTTGGAATTTCGAACTGATGTAAAGAAAACGAGTTTAAAATGAATAATAACGACAACGATTCGTCTTATTAATTATAACTACATGGGCATAGCAACAAAAAGGAATTGTGACTACAAAGTATAAAGGCAACAATGATGAGAGAAAAACTAGTCAAAACCTAATAACAATGACAATGCTTCATCTAAGGAGTTGGGGCTACAAAAATAAAATGAGAGAAAAACTAGTCAAAACCTAATAATAATGACAATGCTTCATCTAAGGAGTTGGGGCTACAAAAATAAGACGAGAGAAAAACTAGTCAAAACCTAATAATAATGATAATGCTTCATCTAATGAGTTGGGGCTACAAAAATAAGACGAGAGAAAAACTAGTCAAAATCTAATAATAATGATAATGCTTCATCTAAGGAGTTGGGGCTACAAAAATAAATGAGAGAAAAACTAGTCAAAAATTAATAATATTGGCAATGCTTCATCGAAAAAATTAACACGGTTTAAGAATGTAGATATTCTATGAAATTTCCTGGATTCCTGCTCATGGGTAAGAAAAATCAGGGTCATTGTTATACACGATACAGCCTAGTTCGGGTTTTTGAAAGCCTTTCTTTCGGTCCCTAATTTATATAATTATATATTCATCAGGTGGCTTTCATTGCAGAGATAGATAGATAGATAGATAGATAGATAGATAGATAGATAGATAGATAGATATGGATAGAGATAGAAATAGACAGATTTAAAGACAGAGAGAGAGAGAGAGAGAGATAGTGAGAAAGATAGAGATAGAAATAGGTAGAAGTAGAGACAGATAGAGGGATAGAAATAGAGATAGAGAGAGATAGTGAGATAGATATATATATAGAGAGGCCGATAGCGAGAAAAAAGTTTTATTGTTCAGTAGGTGTCTTTCCTGTCTGCTTAAAACGGTCCCAGTTTCCAACGCCACGACCTAATCGATTGACCATCACATGACTGTTCATAATTAATTTCATGATAGGTAAGTCTATACCCATGTATACACGTGTGTACGTATGTATAGGTTTCACTATAAAAATAAAAATGATAAAAATAATACAAAACAAGGTAGCAATAATAAAAATCTGAATGACATCTCCATTTGTCACGCGTCGGCGCAGGAAGACGTCGCGCTGAGTTAATAGGGGTCACGTGTCTTTCCCATAATGCCATGTGTTTAAATGTTTTCAGTGACGCAGACGACGCTGGTCGTTGACGAAACCATGTCTGGCCGGTCTCTTCAATTTTTCATACGATTCCCTGTCAATCGAGTGCGCAGCACGTGGCGACCGGAGAAGTTCTTTTAATGAACGTAAGTGAAGGCAATTCATTATTGAATTCTAAATGATATACGAAAATGATGTTAAACTGCTCTCGGATTTAGATAGGCAGATATAAATCCTTAAAATATAAAAAGAAAAAAATATATATGCAATAACAACAACAATAATAATAATAATGACAATAGCTGGAAATCCGAAAAATAATTTAAATAACCCACATGATGAAGTGATTAAAATAAGGTAGAATGGTAATTGTTGTAGTAGTTATTTTTATTTCTAAAGTGCAACCAATACAAGGCCCAAGCGCCACTCAAGGTAGAGGGTTACTGAATGAGGAGTGTGATGGGAAAATAAAAAGAAGTTGTGAAAATTGCGAGCATTTGACGGATAGATAACAATTAACCTAGACGTGAACCGTCCTGCGTATGACGATAAACTACTTCCGGCAGCAAGACTGAGAGATTGGAGAGTTTAAGGAGCATGGAAATACCTCTTAATAGCTGTTGTTCCCAGGTCCATCCTGACCCCAGTTGGTAGCACATGTCAGGGCCCCATCTATTGGCAAATTGTGAATCCCCAAACAAAAATCAACAGTACATTTTTATAGTAAAATTACCAGTAATATCAGGTCATCCCATAAGTTCTGTCCGAATTTTGAATAAAGAAAACAAGTGACCAAATGTTACATTTAATTACAGATTCAATCAACAATGTATTTTCCCTGATTATCTATGACTTCCTTCCATCTATTAACAAGCTTACTAATTCCATTACTGTAAAATTCTTTTGGCTTTGATTCGAAGAACTCACAAATGTCAGTTTTAACCTCTTCCTGTGTTACAAAAGCTGTTTCTTCCAAATGATTCTGTAAGCTACGAAACAAATGGTAGTCTGAAGGAGCAAGGTCGGGAGAATAAGGTGGGTGAGGAATTTTCTTCCAACCAAGTTCTTCGATCTTTTGTGACGTGATTCTTGCTGTATGTGGTCGCGCATTGTCCTGATGAAACATCACCCGTTTTCGATTCACTAGAGCAGGTCTTTTTTCCTCAAAGCTTGGTTCAAACGCTCTAATTGCTGACAATATACTTGAGCATTAATTGTTGCATTAGGTGGTAAGAATTCAAAGTGGATTATTCCTTGGCAATCCCACCAGATTGAAAGAAGAACCTTTTGCCCATGAAGTTCCCTTCTCGGCTATGGCTGGGGTCCTTCCCCTTTATCAAGCCACTGTCTACAACGCTTAACATTTTGATAAAAGATCCATTTTTCGGCGCTAGTCACAAGTCTATCCAAAAAAGGTGAAACAAGTTGGCGAGAATGGAGAGAAGAGCAGATGTCAACTCGAGATTTGAGGTTGTTTTCAGACAATTCATGAGGCACCCATTTTGCAAGTTTAGGAACTTTTCCAAGTTGTTGAAGATGACGATGAACAGTTGTATGGTTTGAACTGAGAACCACTGCCAATTCATCAACTGATAAAGCAGGATTTTCTTCAAGGGCTGCTTCAAGAAGCTTTTCATCAAACTCAACTGGACGTCCGGTTCGATCTTCATCTTTAAGGGTGAAATCTCCACCTCTGAATTTTGCAAACCATCTTCTGCAAGTTCTTTCATAGACTGAGTGAATGTTTCTAGCCGCTTCGGCTGCTGAGTTTCCTTTCTTTAACTCATAAAGCATTATGTGCCTCAAATGATTCTTGGGTACTTCCATGTTAGCAGAGTTTTAATCAAACAAAATTTAATTTTATTGTTCTCTGAAATAAAATTTGATCAGTTCAAATGCATCTAAACATAAAAATAATGTTCAGCTCCATTAGAGATTATAAATTACTCTTTAAATTTCGTTCATTTTAACAAAAAGTAAAAATTCGGACAGAACTTATGGGATGACCTAATACATCATTTAAATTACCAACAATACATTTTATCATTGTACAAATTTAAAAAAATACGTTTAACCTGAAAGTATAAAATGATGTACAAAATATTTAGATTTCGTCATTAAATAACCAATAGAAATTTTATATGTCGCTAAACAAAAAGAACCAAAATTCTATCTCTTTTTCAGCCTCTATATCTCTGAGATGAGGTATGATTACTTGGATTATTTACATTATTCGGACTGTTATCTCCATCTTCATTGCCATATTCACAACGTTTCGACCTCTATATCTCTGAGATGAGGTATTATGATCGCTTGCATTATTTACATTATTCGGACTGTTATCCTCATCTTCATTGCCATATTCACAACGTTTCGGCCGTTCTACGCTCCGGCCATTTTCAGGTAATTGGAATTTCGAACTGAACCCTTTATTTCGCCCACAGGGTTAGATTGTTCTAGTTCCACGTGCCATGCCCCCCTTTAGTATCTGTGTATATATCTGAGATGAGGTATTATGATTACCTGCATTATTTACATTATTCGGACTGTTATCCTCATCTTCATTGCCCTATTCGCAACGTTTCGGCCTCTATATCTTTGAGATGAGGTATTATAATTGCTTATGTTATTCACATTATTAGGACTGTTAGCCTCATCTTCATTGCCATATTTACAAAGTTTCGGCCTCTATATCTCTGATTTGTCAGAATAATAAAAAATATTGTTTTTTTAATCATTTTTGAAGTGTGGTTCTGTTCATAATAAAAACGCAATGTTAAATTGATCACTGACTTCGTAAAGAGTTATCTGTACTTTGTTTTTATTTACAAATGTCAAGTTAGAAACTGTGCTTACATCATAGATAACTGCGTACTACTGTTGTTGTCCATTTTCTCAATTCGTAATAGTACGTAGGTATCAATGACGTAAGCATACTAAACTTGACATTTATAAAGAAAAACAAAGCCTAATATTTTAAGATTTTATGTTTATACATTATTTTTATAGATACAAATATTTAAGTAAATGCTCTGTTTATAATAACAGTATTAACAACATTTACCGGCCTGAATGTCCGAGAAATTTTAATAGAAGATATGTGTCCTCCGACAGGAATCGAACCTGTATCTTGTATATGACGGTTCCGTATAGGATACAGGTTCGATTCCTGTCGGAGGACACATATTTTCTATGACAATTTCTCGGACATTCAGGCCGGTAAATGTTGTTAATACTGTTTATTATAAACAGAGCATTTACTCAAATATTTGTATCTATAAAAAAGAATGTATAAACATAAAAATGTCTTAAAATAACTGTCGGACTTTGTCCATTTCATAATGTGTAAAGCCCAATACCTTATTGCTGTTAAATAGTTTTCAATCTCTTAAATTCGCTCATATGAATGGTTCACCGCTTTATTTACTGTTTTAAACAAACATTTTTTTTAAATCAAATAATATGCGTCTTGATTGATAACTTTTCAGTATTGAACTCTGTGGCATTAAATGTCTGATTCCAAAAGACGTTCTTGAAATCTAGCAACACGTACAAAAAAAGCTAGGGACATTGTACGCTGACCACTTCGTTTTACCTAGGATTCACCATACCGGAAACGAAGTTAAACATTCTGTCGCCATTATTATATACAGAACAAATTTATTCTGTGCCGTTTGGCAATTGCTTATATCTGAAGGGATGCTTTTCTTGTGAATTCCTCTGTTCTGATCAATTCTTACTCACGGCCTTAGAGAAGAACAGCCAATATTCTAGAAGCAATATGAGATTACGATTGTCATCACTGCAGACTCATTGGTTCCATGGTTTGCGAACTACGTCGATCGCGAGTCTGGAGAAGAAAACGAACGGAAATTGTCTGGCTGTACAATTCTCTCATGACTTGAACACAATAGCAGCTATCGTCTCTGCAAGTGATTTGAAAGGGAACGGATTATTATTATTATTATTATTATTCTGTATCCGGCTATTACAGAGTAAAGGTTGTTGCAATATTATTTGAAAGATATATTCGACGAAGATTTTTTTTGGAATACAGTAATTTCGAACAGAAAAAATTCCAGTCAAAAGTACAGTGTTTTTCTTTTTCTTTTTCTTTTTTTACCTCTTTTTTTTTTTTGACCGTTTTCACCCGATGCAAAGCAGTAAAGTCACTAAGACACACGGAAGACACAAGGCGTGGAAGAATTACGAACAGAAACATTAATAATGAACGTTAAGAGGAAAGAGTAATCAGGAGGACAGTAGATAGCGATTGGCATTGAAGTTAAATTTTTGCAAATTAAAACTGGAAAACATGTAATCTGAAGGGAGTTCCCCAAACGAGAAGTGCGAGAAAAGAAACTATTAGCATAGGAATTACGGCTATATCTAGCCAACTCAAGTGTAAATTGATCAAATCTGGACGTCAGTTTAGTACTGTGTTTAAATTAAAAAGGTATGGGGGCTATAGCGAAGAGCTCATTCGCACAATTACTATGAAAGTATTTATAGAAAAGGCACAGGGAGGCAACTTTAAAGGGGTAAAATATGAAAATAAATTTGTCATGAAGTTAGATTTCAACGAAATGAAGCTTGGATGAAGCAAATGAAAAATACAATTGAATCAAATATTCATTGACTTTCTTTATTCTTTCCTTTTTGACTTGAATAAAATTACCCAACAACTCTTATGCAAAGGGGGCAAATTGTTCTTGATTTTGGGGGTATCTCTACTGACCTCACTCTGTGGTTTTTTTTTCATTTCAAACATTGTTTGCTGACTAAGTGGAATGGATTTTCGAAAATACTTAAAATTGCTTTCTGACAAGATAGAAGCCAAGTTTCGAGGACAAAAAATTCTAACGTTAATCGATTTCCAGTCAATGCCAGAAATTCTTGTCTAGAAAAATAAAACCAAATAAAAATTAATTAACAAACTACAAAGAAATGATATTAAAGAATTAATGTTCCAATGTGTACTCAAGTTGAAATATTACAGTGATAAGTGCTACATCTTTTTTTCAATCGTTTTATCCCAAGCAAGGCAAAAAAGCCATTAAGACGTATGGGGGTTGGGTGGTTACCGATTGTGAAGTAATATAAGAAAAGCAAAAACATTATTAAGGAACAAAAACAATAAAGGAACAGAAATTAAGAAAATAAAAACTAATTATTTACATTGCATTTAAATTTTTGAAGATTAATTTCACTGGAAGGTAATGTGGTTCTACAGAAGGATACTGAGAATTACATGAAGGGAGCGAATAAGCAATTCGGAAGTCTCGAAGAAAATGGCAGCAGAAAGAACAGATATTCAGAATCAAGAAGAAAGAAATTCTTTAGACACATAATGAGGAAGGAGGGCTAGGAAAACTTAACTCTCACAAGGCACATGGAGATCAAGAGAAATAGAGAAAGACAGGGAGGCCTTTAACTGACGGGGGTGGGGGTATTAGCAAGAAGTACTGCGAAGAGTCAGACGAGATAGGAAGTTGTAGAGAGCCATGATCGCCTATATCCTGTAGAGACGCGTCACTTAGAAGAAGATTAGGTTAGATCTGAAATGTTCATTGTATAATAATCGATCACTGTGATTTAATTCAGAACTGGATCAAGTGCATCGACAAGAAAAGAGGTTATGTTAAAAAGAAAAAATATTTGTCATCGAAAATAAATCCTCGTTTCGTCATTAGGTGACAGATTTATTGATTTACCTACTTTTATATATAGACGCTGTTCGTTCGATCCACTTCCCCCCAAATCTGTATTCTCATACTTGATCAATGAAATACTGATTTTGGGAAGTGGGTCGGGTCATGAACTTTTTAGCACCGATCCCCTTGGCTGATTTAACTCGTATCACTTTCAAGCGCTGACCTCCAAAAGTGGGAATTTGTTTCGGGCCGGGGATAACCACACGTGACACAGCCACGTGGGCATTGTTATAGCGCATCCTATTTTAGTCATTATTTGGCGAATAGAAAAACAAAAAACAAAAGAAAAGATTTTAGCACTAATTTAACCGGCTTTCCTCATCTCACACCGATCGTGGGTCACACCCCAATGATGTCGTTCGTGTCTTCCCATCAGTGGGTAGGTTTCCAGCGTCATTTTACATTCGAAAACAGATCACAGTACAAAATATATGTGTGCCTGCGTGCGTGCATGTATAGATAAATGTCCATATATTTTTAATCGTTTCACCCGAAGCAGAGGGTAACAGGGAGTGAAAGTGAAAGAGAATGAGAATGAGTGAAAGTGAAAGAGAATAAAAAAGAGTGAAAGAGAAGGAGTGAAAGTGAAAGAGAATGAAGAGTGAAAACGAAAGATAATGAGAATGATTGAAAGTGAAAGAGAAGAAGTGAAAGTGAAAGAGAATGTGGAGTGAACGAGAATGAGAAGGAATGAAAGTGAAAAAGAATGAGAAGGAGTGAAAGTGAAAGATAATGAGAAGGAGTGAAAGTGAAAGAGAATGAGAAAGAGTGAAAGTGAAAGAGAAGGAGTGAAAGAGAATGAGAAAGAGTGAAAGTCAAATAGAATGAGATAGTGAAAATGAAAGAGAACGAGAAGTCATTTTTGAGATCGGCTGTGAATTTGACCTTATCGAACCGATCAGAATTATTATAAAGACAGGAGTAAATGCTTGCTTCATCAACATGGAAGACGAGAGGAGAAGTATTGACATCAGGAAGGTGTAACGAATTGCTCTCCTAGCAATGAGTAAATAAAATAGATATGTGCGTGCACACACACATACACACACACATACTCCTATTTTATCACTTTAAATGTTATTTTAGTGGATGCTTATGTTTACGTTTATGCGACTGCGCATGAGCACGAAGGAAAGGGGATGCTGGGTATTTTAAATTTAAAATAACCTTTTCTTTTTTTTTTAAATGTGATTTGTATATATAACCTAGCCTATTTTATTTCGATTATTTTTGTTATTGGTTATCTCCACCTTCGTTATTAAATATTCCACATTATGATAAAAGATAATAATTAATAAGAACTGGTGAAAAGTTGTAAGAACTTTATCGTAAATTTACTGTCGATGAACAAGCCATTAAAGCACTTTCGAAACATTTTCATCTCAGTAAGTTGTTTTCTCTTTTAATTAGAGTGGCATTTTTTAAATCAAAATTGTGGCCAGACTCATTAGGCTGAACAACTAAGGCACTGAGTGTGTAGCGGACCGTGGGGGTGAAGATGTGAAGAGATATCAGAAGGTTAAACTTTCCTGCTGGCCGGTCCAGCTACATGGGAATGTTGGACTTTAACTAAGTCCAAAGAAGACAAAGAAAACAAACAAGACCGATATATATGGGTAAACAAATATATATTAATAACAAAACAAGTTAAACAAAGACATGGACTCTTACATAGAGTTTGTATGGAGAAATTATGCGTGTGTGTGTTGTGAGTGTTCGTACGTACATGTATTGTTCTTAGCGTGTTCCCGGAATTTGGGAAACGCTGTATCTGTGAGAGGTCACATATTGGCCTAAGTGGAAAAAGAGAGATTTTACCTCGTCTCCGCGCGAGGTAGCGACCCAAGGCCTAAGTCGAAAGAGAGAGAGAGAGAGAGAGAGAGAGAGAGAGAGAGAGAGAGAGAGAGAGAGAGAGAGAGAGAGAGAGAGAGAAGAGTCAGCCAGTATTTATAGCCAGGGGAGAGAGACCCCTGTTGAGGGATTAAGGAACTGAGGAGGAGCTAATTCCGACAAGTGTATTGTTTTGTGAAAGATCCCTTTTGTGTTCATATAGTTTTTTTTATTTAAATTCCTTCATGTTTCTCCTGCATAGTCCTTTGTCATAGATTGTCCTATAATTGTTCTAATATATATAAAAATTTATATACTGTTTTCCCATATATATATATATATATATATATATATATATATATATATATATATATATATATATATATATATATATATTAAATAGCGTTTAAAACCACAACACCCTGAAATTTTATCAAGAAACTTTGAAGTCGGGATAAAATTGATATTTAAAAGTTAAGTATTCTTTTCATATAATATTATACCGTTCTGACCATAGCTCAATTAGATCTCATTTAAATATTCATGGAGACCTACCGGACACTATTCGTAACATACTTGTTGACAACACTAATATAATAGCATCATCTACATGCAAAAAAAATGTTTAAAATAAGGGAAGCCTTATTAATAATAAAAAAAACAAAAAACAAAAATTTAATATTAACTTTGAACATGGACACAATATCTTGACCGTGTTTTGAAAAATGAAAATATTTTATAAAACATACATACAACAAACTATTTCTTATTTAACAGTTAAAATATTTAATCCTTGAAAATCGCTAAATGTATAGCCGAAAGTGCTCGGATAAAAAGAACTTTCGGACAGCTTTTTAATATAATATATCATCCGAAAAGAAAACAATTATTAGATCGCATGAGAAATCACGTTGTCTGTCGTTTTCAATGAAATGTACACACACACACACACACACACACACACACACACACACACACACACACACACACACACACACACACACACACATATATATGATTTGACTTCCCGCAAGTTCTGACGTATTCTTTGCTCTGAATGAAGATCTCGAAAGATGATAAGTGACAATATAGACCCACCAAACTTACGATACAGAAACATTATCTCTTCTAAGGAAAAATTTATTGTTGACGGGTAACAGGAACGACGGATACAGTTTCATCACCTTTTTCTTTGCTTTACTTACTTTCGTTCTTTTTTTCTTTCCTTTCTTATCTTCTTTTTTCGTTCTTTTCCCTTTTCTTTCCTTTGTGCTTATCTTCTTTCTTTCTTTCTTTCTTTCTCCTTTATTTCTGCTTATCTTCTTTCTTCCTTCTTTTTTCCACCCTTTCTAGTTATCCCCTTTCTTCACGTCTTTTCTTTTCCCTTACATTCTTCTTATCTTTTTCTCTTTCTTTTTCATTCTCTTCTGCTTATCTTCTTTCTTTCTTTCGTTGTTTTTTTTTCCTTCCTGTTGGCTTATCGTCTTTCTTTTTTCTTTCTTTCTTATATTCTTTCTTTCGTTCTTTCCTTTTGTTCTCCCTTTCTTCTTATCTTCTTTCTTTATTTACTTATCCCTTACTTTCATCTCATATTTTCTTTGTGGTTCCTTCATTTCTTTCTTTCTTTCTTTCTTTCTTTCTTTCTTTCTTTCTGTCGCTTAATCATATTTTCTATTCTTTTTCTTTCTTTGTGTCAATCTTTTTTCTTTTTTTCATTCTATTCTTTCTTTCTTTCTTTCTTTCTTTCTTTTCTCATTTCTTTGGCTTCTGATATATGACGCGAATGTCTTTCTAAAACCCTGAATTAAAGTGCTTCTCTGCGAACCAATTCTTTCTTTCTTTCTTTCTTTCTTTCTTTCTTTCTTTCTTTTCACCCTCTTTTCCGGGCTTTTTCTTTCTTTCTTTCTTTCTTTCTTTCTTTCTTTCTTTCTTTCTTTCTTTCTTTCTTTCTTTCTTTCTACCGTGTCTTTTTGCTCAATTCTGAAAGGTCAGAGGCAAAAGCCATGCGCTGTGAAATTATATTGTGCAAATCTTTTTCTCCTCTTCCCCTGAACTGTTTACGTTTGTAAAAACAAAATTTTAAAAACTCGTCTCTTTATCTTGTACGCAAATGTCTGATATTTCTAGAATGTCCATGAACCCGAAGAACATTATTACTGGAGGATTTTGAAAATGTTTTCAATGTATTTATCTTCCTGTAACCCCAATTCCTGTCCGAGGAAATAAATACATTGAAAACACTTTCAGAATCCGCCAATACCCGAATTATTTCATGTGCCATGCCAAACGGAAAGCATACAAAATCCAAAGAAAGATACAAGAATTCACAAATAATAATAATAATAATAATAATAATAATAATAATAATAATAATAATAATGCAGGTACTGCTATATTGATATGGCAGTCCCTGCAGACTGCAATGTATCTTTGAAAATCTTCAAAAAGATATCAAAATACAAGGACCTTGAAATCGAAATTTAAAAAATGTGGCACATGGGAACATCAATAATCCCCGTTGTAGTTGGAGCCCTCGGATTGGTTTGAAAAGATTCCAGTAGACTAATTGAAGGGATTCCTGGAAGCCCATGCCTTAAAGAAATACAAAAAAATTGTTCTCACGAGTACAGCCCACACCTTATGAAGGGCTTTGTCTATGTAAAATACGTTTTTTTTTTTTGTTTTTTTTTCTCTCCAGTGGAAAATGTCATGATGCCATTTTTAACCTTAGGTCTCTGGGCGGGACCCGGAAAGAAATGAGTACACATCAGAAATCAAAGGAAATAAAATAATAGCAATAATAAAAATACTACTACTACTACTACCAGTAATAATAATAATAATAATAATAATAATAATAATAATAATAATAATTGTGGATTCCGGGAATGGAATCCTGCACAAATAAATAAACAAACGCCAGTAATTGAGATAGGAAAATAAGTGTATTAAACGTAAGAATACAGACTTGAAGTGAAGATTAGTATTTCAGGAATGCGGGTTAGTAGAAAGTATATGTACAAGTCGCTATAAGTGAAGGCGTAATTATCTCTCTCGCTGGACTCTCGTATAACTCTCTGTGAACACTCTGTGTACTGTCTCCGTATCTCTCACCCTGACTCAACGTATCTCAACCTGCAGGTATTCTCGCTGTCAGTATAAATATACTTTGGGCGAGTTCATCTTGTGTAAAAGGGTCTGCCCCACAACAATAATAATAATAAATAATAATAATAATAATAATAATAATAATAATAATAATAATAATAATAATAATCATAATGGAAAAAAGAAAATAATAATAATAATAAAAATAATAATAATAATTAAAAAAAGAAAATAATAATAATAATAATAATAATAATAACCATGACAAAAGTAGGCACATAAAGATTCCTATTTGCCAGCCCCCATGACACCCACTTTCGAAAATAACGATAAGAGATATAGTTAGCGCCAAACGAAATAGCAACAACAAGAACAACAGGGCTGAGGTAAGAATGTACGGAATAGATTATAGAAAGGACTCACTAGAGTGCATTCTGGTCACCTACGAATTCTACACAGTGTAAAAAAAATTCCCCTAAGCCTACTTAAATCTACACAGGCATACCTGATCATTTTACATAAAGAACTCTTCTAAAATGTAAGTGTATCAAAATCTTTCACAGTAATTTCGTGCACACGTACGTGAAACACCTCTACCCACACACAAGCATTCACTCCTTACTTTATTCTTTCCCTTTTCTTAGGGTTTATGAAGACATTAATGGGTCACGGGTAGGAACCGATAATATATGCCAGATGTTTGAAAAAGTTGATGCTATCTCCTCTTGTGACAGATTTTGCAACTCACTTGATTTAAGAATTTCACTCATTGTGCGTTTTTTTCGGGTTGACATATTCACATGAGCGGCCCAGACTGCGTGTTTTGCATAGGCTATTTTTAGAAACCTACAATTAATCTCGGATTTTTTTTATTTCTATAATCAATATCATATTTTCATTTTTATTTCTATAATTAATATCAGATTTTTATCTTATTTTCTATAATTAATATCGGATTTTTATTTTAATTTCTATAATTCATATAAGACTTTTTTTTAATCTCAATTTCTATAATTAATGTCGGATTTTAATTTTAATTTCTATTATTAATATTGGAGCTTTCTTTTTATTTCTATAATCAATATCATATTTTTATCTCAATTTCTATAATTAATGTCAGATTTTTATCTCAATTTCTATAATTAATATCATATTTTTATCTCAATTTCTATAATTAATATCAGATTTTTATCTCAATTTCTATAATTAATATCGGATTTTTATGTTAATTTCTATAATCAATATTAGATTTTTATCTCAATTTTCGTAATTAAATTTGGATTGTAAGGTAAGTATTAATGGGTTAGTTGTAACTATTTTGCTTTTGCATATAATAATAATAATAATAATAATAATAATAATAATAATAATAATAATAATCCTTCATCTGGTAGTGGCCATTGTGACTTATACTAAGTTAGTATGGTCATTACGATTTCCATAACACCGCGTTACCTCCTTGAATGCAGTATTAGATGATGAACTCTTGAACCCTGGATAACTGAATATAACCCCCCCTCCCGCTATTTCATAGGCTGGACGAACTCATTAGACTTTGTCGACGGTCATTCTAGAGCTGGTATCTTGAACAAAATTACACCTCGGCGGGTGAGGATAAAACGCAAAGCTTTACAAATCTCAATCCTTACACACAAATATTCATGCCGGATCGGCTGTCACCCATGTCAACGAGGGTCGTGTCCCTCAGAGAGGAACCAGTCTGGGGCCGAAATATCTGGAATAAACTCTTCCAACGACGATGAGACACCGGGTCACTAACTCCGGACTATTTCTAACCTTGGACCAACTGAATGCCAAATCAATTAATAAAAAGAAAGCAAACGAAATGGACTCAGGAAGTCATGTTATCCTTTTTCACCGCACTCGAAAATCCATGAAAGAAGATTACGGATCTGACATATCAAATATGGAGAACTATGGTAGGAACTGATAACAGACCCTATCTCAGCCCAAACATGCTTGCCAATGTCCACAGGGACATCGTGCGAAATAAAAGACTCTCAAATGCGGAAATAATAATAATAATAATAATAATAATAATAATAATAATAATAATAATAATCCTTCATCTGGTAGTGGTCATTGTGACTTATACTAAGTTAGTATGGTCATTACGATTTCCATAACACCGCGTTACCTCCGTGAATGCAGTATTAGATGATGGACAACTGAATATGGTATGGACTGGTATATGACCCTATCTCAACCCAAATGTGCTTTCCAATGGCCGCAGGGATATAAAAGACTCACAAATGCGGAAATAGATAAGATAAAACTAAATGTAAGACATAATACAATAACCCATCACTCAAACCATAAAGAGATGAAACTGGAAATAAATAATATGACAGATGATGAGGTAAAAACTAAAAATAAATGAGATACGAAATAATAATCTCTCAGGAAATAAAACTGAATAATTGACCCGCGACAAAAAACATCTGCAGCTATCCAGATTATGTCACTGAAGATGAGTCAAACGACATTAAGGCAAATTTTTTTGAAAACAACAGAGGTGAAATCCCCGAAGCGAAAAGTCACATCATTATAATAAGTATTTTTATTTATTTATTTTTTTATTTTCTTTTTCTTTTTTTTTTTTTTTACAATTCCCATATTTTAGATCTGTCAGGAATTTGATCCACATATTTCTTTACCCACTGTTTATTCCTTATTCTTAAGATCAACCCAAAATCATGTGAATTCCAAAGTTCCGCATAGCCTTAGTAAGCTCTATTTCAAATTTTAACCGATAAAAATTATCTAGATCATCTTGCATTGTCTTCCTAATGACCCCATTCCAAATGGGCTAGATCAGATTCCCATCAGTAAACAAAATTGTTCTGATCTAATTTCGCTGTTCAAATCTACTCCAATTTCAATAAAAAAATGTGTGTGAGTTTGTGTGTGGTTCCCAAACTCTCTCTGCTACATTTCAGTTGGAGTCACATTTTCCTCAGTTTCTAGTTCATTTAGCTGCATTTACTGAAGATATGTTAGGGTGTCTTTTGCGACTTAGTGCGTTTTTGTTTTTTATGGTTTGATTTGATTTGCTTGTTTATCATCTTTTATTACTGAATAAAGTTCCTTAGTTATTTCTTGTTCTTTGAAACAAATCATCATCCAGTCTTCAGCAGTTTCCAGGTATCTTTGAAAGCCAATGGTTGTAGTTTTGTACGACAGTTCTAGTCGAACTAATCCTCTGCCTCCTTCGGATCTGGGAACAAACAGACGATCAACATCAGCCTTCGGAGGATGCATGTGGTGGCAAGTGAGAAGCTTTCTGGTTTTTGCGTCCATTCGCTTAACGTCAGTTATGGTCCAGTTAAGGATGTTGAAACTATATGGCACCACGGAGACAGCCAAGGCGTTTATGGCTGATATTCTGTGTTTTGAATTCAGCTCAGTATTCAGTACCAGGCGTACACGCCTGTAGTATTCATTTGGGTATGCTGTATTCCATCTTCGCTAATTCCTAAGTAGCTATAGGCTTCTTCTTGTTCCAGTTTCCTAATTCTTGTGACAAAATCTGTTGAGTGTGGTTCTGTAATTCTCCCTTTCTTGAATGTTATTTTTGCCTATTTATCTCATCCGAATTCCATACCCATGTCGTCACTGAAACATTTTACAGTATTGAGGAGACCCTTTGGCAAAGAATTTGGCATCATCCGTGTAGGTGATTGAACAATTTATTGTTTACTTTGTATCCATAACTTGTTTAGTTCGTGCATAAGGGGGATTAAGAACAGATAATGCTGAACACGGTGACATTTCCTGGCGTTTTCCATTTATTGGATTTCGCTAGAGCTTGCCTAACTTTACTCGATTTGCTTTGCTTTTCAGTTGGGGTCACATTTTCCTCAGTTTCTAGTTCATTTAGCTGCATATATGAAGATATGTTAGGGTGTCTTTTACAACTTAATGCGTTTTTGTTTTTTGTTTTTTCTTTGTTTTTTAATGGTTTGGTTGGATTTGCTTGCTTATCATCTTCTGTTACTGAATAAAGTTCCTTACTTATTTCTTGTTCTTTGAAACAAATCATCATCCAGTCTTCAGCCGTCACTGAAACATTTTACAGTATTGCGGAGACCCTTCACCTCATTGTCGTCTTTGGCAAATAGTTTGAGATCATCCATGTAAAGTAGGTGATTGAACAATTTCTTGTTTATTTTGTATCCATAGTTTAATTATTTGTTATTATTGTTTAGCTCATGTGTAAGGGGGATTAAAGACAGACAAATCAGAAGAGGTGACAGGAAGTCTCTTTGAAGGGTGCTTCGTCGGATATTCAGGAGGTTCGAAGTGACAATGTCTGCTATGATTTAGGTATAATGTGGTTTTCTACATTCCCATGCTGTGTTTAAGCAAATTTACTATCGCCGAGGAGACTTTGTCGAAAGTTTTAAGGGTCCAAGAGTGTGGCACACTATCAAAGTAATCTATCGATGCTGCGCTGAGATTTCTACCTCTTTACCTGCAGTTTTTTCAGCTTCATTTTGTTTATCAATAGTTGACCATTGCAACCATATGAACCTCTCCTGCATCCCTTCCGTTCCTGGGGAAGAATGCTGTTTGCTTCGAGCAAAGAGTAAGTACGGTTCGTCAGGACAGACGTGATCAATTTATACGTGGTGGACAGACATGTTATTGGCCTATAATATTTCGGATCATCTGTTTCACCCGTTTTTTGGCAGGGGATATGTAATACCTTCAGTAATCCATTCTGGGACTTCATTGGGATTACTAATAAGTATTGACAGAGTTTGTGCAAGGATTTTATGGATTGATGACAGATGATAGAAACAAAAATTGTGTATCTTGTCATTTCCTGGGGAATTTCATTCATTGGATTTCGTTAGAGCTTGCCTAACATTATTCGTCGTTATATTTTCCCATTCTTGTAGAGGTTTATCCATCATTCGTTCTTTTTCGCGTTGGATCCACTCTGCATTGGGGTTGCATTCCTTAGGACAACTCCAAATATTCTCCCAGAATTTCTGCCCGTTTTCAATAGATGGTGGCTTTTTGACATTTATAAGTGCTTTTCCAATTTCCCTGTAAAATTTCTTAGGGTTCGTTTGGAATATCTTATTTTGGCAATACGCTTTTCGTATCGTCTTCTTCTTCTCTGTGCCTTTAACAGCAGTTTCTGTTTTAACATTTCCTTGATTGCTGGAATGTTATTTAGTAATTTAATTTTATATCTCTGCTTGATCTTCCTGCATTTGCATGTTAAGATAATTCGGTTTCTTGAGATCTCATTTACTACCGATAACTCACATGTGATTTCCTTTATTTCTCGCTTCAGATTTAGCAAGCTGGTTCTTTTTGTCTGTTGTCTGATCTTTTCATTGTCTTGACTCCAGATTTCCCAACAGATGCTAAATCTGTTGCTTATATGACATTATTTACTTCTGTCATGTTTCCCATTGGTTTGTCCGTTAACAATGTTTGAAATGCAACATTGTATATTTTCACAATATGTTTATTCGACTTTGTCATATGAATGTTGGGGAGTTGGTCTCTGTCTGATATTTGTGTGCGAGTTACTCTTGCGTCGATTTCGTCTCAAGCAAGGCGGTAAAGCCACTAAGACGCAATGGGGTTGCTGGGTGAGGAATTAGGAACAGAAACATTAATAATGACCTAGAAGAGGAAACAGTAATCAGAGTGACAGTAGATAGCGATTGACATTGCATTTAAATTTTTGTAGATTAAAATTGGCTGGGAAGCATGGAGCCGGGAGGGAGTTACACAAGCGAGAAATGCGTGAAAAGAAACTTTTAGCATAGAATTTATGACTACATCTAGCCAGCTTAAATGTAATTTCATGAAATCTCACCACCAGTCTTGTACTGAGCTTAAATCCCAAATGTTCAGGTAGTATAGAGAAGAGCGATATTTATTTCTGCTACGTACAGAAAATGTGACACAAGGCCAAAATGGGGAGTGGGGAAATGGACAGTTTTATTCTGTCTTAACTTTAAACTTCGCTAGCCAAAAACACTGACCCAAATATACCACAATATTCCTAACACCAAAATAACACATTCTTACTTACATTTCTTACTACATTCACCATAATACCGCATTGTCTCTATGAAAATCCTAACTAGATCCCATATGTACAATTCATTGTCTGTTGGGGGGGGGGGTAAAACAACAATTTAAAAACTATCCCCAATGAATAGCATACAGAAAAGCTATATTTATTCTGTTTAATACACAGAAATGTGGCACAAGGCCGAAGGGGGGATTGGGGAAAGGACGGTCTTCTTCTGTCTTACCGGTAACTTAGCTAGCCACAAACACTGATCCAATCGTACAAACACAATACTCCTTACAGCAAAACAATACATTCTTATGTACCTTTCTTGCTACATTCACCATAATACCTCATTGTCTCGATGAAAATTCTAACTAGTCCCCATATGTACAATTCATTGTCTGTTGAGGGGGGGGACAAAACAACAATTTAAAAACTAGTCCCAGTGAGTAGCATAGGGAAGAGCACATCCGAACAATTACCACGAAAGAATTTATAGAATCGGACGATAGACGAACCTAAATCTAATATCAGATAATTTCCATATTTGGTTATCGCGGCAGTTTCGTGCTCCTTTTGGTGAAAAAAATATTTTGAATAAATCAACTACAGAAAATTCCTCATCTAAAATGAAAAATAAATTAATTTGTTTAATAAAGTTATTTCTGTTAATCTTACTTGACAGGGAGATAACAGTTAAGTTTACTTTTAAAAAAGTAAATCGAAAAACAAAAGTGATTCCATATTTACAAGACCCTTCTTTCGAGGGTGGCCATTATTTTAGTGCGCTTCTATAATAACCAATGGCGTGATGTTTGTTTAGAGTATTATCGTCTTTCTGAAATTCAATCCTTATGATCTTTGTTTTTTATTTTTTTCGGAAGTACTCCGTCAAAACAAGCTGTCACCGCACCTACATTCACCACATAAAACTTTGGTTTTCTGCAAGTATCGTTTCGATAATATCTTTTGATTAGGGCCGCACATAACAAATAGTAACTCTAGACATTTCCTTATATGGAAACATTCAATATTCATTTACTGAACGATTAGATTTACTATTAAATCTTTTTTTTTTCTTAAAACAGTTTTTCAGGAAATTAGACTTCTCCAGGACACTATTATCGCTCTTTCCAGACATTGATGGCAGTTTCCTTACTAGCCTTTTGTTTAAGGTCGTGTGGAAGGCCAAAATCTTGATTATGTTATTATTTTCTTTTCTAGTTTTCTTTTCTTTTTTTTTTTTAAATCAATTCAACCCAAGCAAGACGATAATGCAAGTAACATGCTAAGAGCTACTGGGAGTCAAAAAGAATGAAAAGCAATTTAGAAAAGAACTGGAAACCCAATCTTAGGGGAAAAAGCTATAAACATCTATTCCAGTTCAAAAAATAGGAGAGGAGTGTGAACCGGATGATAGATGAACCTATCTACTCTTATTGAGGAAAAAATAAAAAATACAACACACACACACACACACACACACACACACACACACACACACACACACACACACATATATATATATATATATATATATATATATATATATATATACCCGATGCGATGAGAATGAAAGTAATATATAAATTCCAACGTTCACAGCATTAATTCAAAAGAGGGCTCGATACCGATAGTAGAGCGATAATTATTTATTTATTATAATTTTATCATATAGACAAAACCATTGTACTCACTACAAAGATGCAACTTGGTTTCACTGCATTTCAACTGCACTTCGACGGGTGAGAATCGAAAATGGTTTTTGATTCTCACTCGTCGAAGTGCAGTTGAAATGCACCGAAACCAAGTTGCATCTTTGTAGTGAATAAAATGGTTTTGTCTATATGATAAAATCATAATATATATATATATATATATATATATATATATATATATATATATATATATATATATATATCTGCGTGTGTGTGGGTCTGTAGGTTGTGTAATGGTTAGCAAAGCGGCTCGGGTCGAGAAATCGATTAGGAGTGTTCGAATTCTAGTCGTTCGTGCATGCACAAAGGTCTGCTGGGAGTGAATGGGTATCAGAAGACTTTAAAAGAAACAGGCAACCCAATCATGAACAGGAAACAAGGGATAATCCTCTACTCCTGTTAAAAAAACCGGGAGGAGTGTAAACCGGACGATAGGCAAAACTATCTACTCCCACTGAAAAAAAAAGAAAGTAAATAAAATTTTAGAGTTCAGACGGGGACATTAGAGCTATAAAGTTGAAGTCGACGTTAGAAGGAACCGGAAACCCAATCCTTGACAAGAAACAAGGGTAAGCCTCTACCACTGTTCAAACATCCGGTTTAAATATCACCCCTGCTCATAAAACCGGGAGATGTTTGAAGCAGATGATAGGCGGAGCTATCTACTGTTATTGAGAAAAAATATATGCAAGATAAATAATAAATAAAATTTCAGAATTTAGGCGGAGAGTTAAAAGTATCGAGTTGAAATAGACTTTAGAAGGAACCAGAAGCCCAACCTTAAACAGGAAACAAGGGATAAACCTCTACTCCTGTTAAAAAAGGGAGGTGTATAAGCGGACGATGGGCGAACCTATCTATTGAAGAAAAACCAATAGTATATACAATTTCAGAGTTTATGCCGAGACGTTTGAAGTATAAAGTTAAAGTAGACTTTAGAAGGAACTGGAAACCCATTCCTCAACAACAAACAAGGGATAAAACTCTGCTCTTAGTCAATAGACTGGAGAGGAGTGTGAACCGGATGATAGGCAAATCTATCTACTCCTAAATAGTTACATGTATTACCTATTTTTTGTTGCTGTTGATGCTGGAATTGTTTAGGTGATGTGACTTTTTGTATTTGGTAAATGTCTTTGTGAATTTATACACCTAGTGTATAGGAAGAATCGCCTTCTTTAAAATTGATAGGATTTATTCGTGTGAAGCTATTTTGGAATATTGGTCTGAGAAAATGATTGTATACAGATGATACTTTAGACACTGACCAAGTTGGATGTCATGCATGACATTCCCGTGAGTGTCTAGACCTGAATGGAGTAATTTAAGAACATGGCGATTTTGCAGGTCAATATAGCATCTTACAGAGCTGTACAAATGTGTCGTTAACGGATATTCTTCATAGTGATAACGGAAGTTTTGCGATGGAATAGTTGCTACCAAGCTCAGGTAGATAGGTTCACCTGTAGGAGTAGATAGGTTCGCAAATCGTCCGGTTGACATCTTTCCCGGTCTTTTGAACAGGAGTAGAGGTTTATTCTTTGGTTTCTGTTTAGAATCTGATTTGCGATACCTTCTAAAGTCTTTTCATTTTCTTTCACTTACTAAAATTAAATATGTCCAATTCTCATTCATACGTTCGCCATGGTTATTTGTGCGTAAGTCAATATAACGATCCCAACTGCTATTGGAACTCGGCTCTCCTATTAACAATTCCGAGTCATTATCCATTACACCACCCGCACATCCAAGCTTACAGAATTTGATAATCCCAAACGCTTACTCATTTAGGTTCTGACCAGGCTCGACGTTGTTTAACTTCAGTAATCGTACTGGAACGGATTTTTCAACGTGATATGGCCGTAAGCCTGTAAAATCTTGTAAAAATTTCTCAATAAAATACAACAAAAGGAAGAAAATATTTTAAAAATTAGAAAATTCCAAACTTCACATTCTCTGGTATAGTTTCGGCGTTATGGCGCAAACTAGTCTTCTTTTGAAACTAATGACATTGGTTGTCTGAAATTTTTCCTTGCCGTAGAAAAATGTCGATTCTTCTAAAATCCAAATGAGCGTTCTCTTGGCATTGTCTCTATCACTATTACCATGGAAAGCGCTCGAACGAACTGCATCTCCTGGTTTACCAGGCCTGACCTTCACGGCTAGGACCCACCATGCCACTTAACTAGTAGTAAACCACCCACATTTCCCCCGTATTCCATTGGCGAGAAGTAAGTGGACTCCCAAGAGAATGTTTCCTCGACCACTACAACCATAACCTGTTCTAGTCTAGAGTCAACTGTTATCTTTCCTGTCCATATAAACTACTCTTATCGGAACCCTCTACCTCGAGTGGCTCCTGGGCCTTGTACAGAGTGAATTTTACTGCAAAAAAAAAATTATCCACGCCTAGAAGATAAACGTTTCAGCTATTTTCTTTTCTATAAAAAATTTGGAAAAGCTGTTTCGCAGTAATAACATACGGTGGTCTTCATTTCAGATTTGGTATCTATCCAGCAAGAGAGAGAGTGAGAGAGATAAAGAGAGAGAGAGAGAGATAAAGAGAGAGAGAGTGAGAGAGAGTGAGAGTGAGAGAGAGTGAGAGTGAGAGAGAGCGTGAGAGTGAGAGAGTGAGGGAGTGAGTGAGAGAGAGTGAGAGAGTGAGTGAGAGAGAGTGAGAGAGAGTGAGAGAGAGAGAAGGGAAGCGGATTATGATGTCGTTCAGAAGAATTAATTTAATAAATTACAAGAAGACCATTGGCATAACGACAAATAAAAGGAAGGCTAAGTAAGAGTTTATGCAGCAAATATATTATTTATTCAAATGAAATGGGTCACTATTTTTGTTGAGTGATATAGATTCATATCGGCTAGACTCTCCTGCTGGATGCCGTCAAGGTTAATTTGAGAGGTGATTAGGCGAGAGTGGTTGACCCAAGTGCTCGATTACTATCGCAGCGTGCAGGTGACGAGATATTACGATGGGAAATATAACGTGTTAATAGTCATCAGACAAGCTCACACGTTAGTAAAATCAGGCACAGGCATAAGAACCTACTTACCGTCCGTTGAGAGCGTTCTAACACAATACAACTTAGAATACAAGCATCGAAAAACATATTAACAAACTATGGAAGATGGCTAATGAATTAGCCGAAAGCGCTCGGGACAATAATAATTACGAACAATTTCTACAGTAACTTAGCATCCTGCAAGGAAAACTGTAAGAACATTTTTTAAAAAAATTATGAGATTTTTCTTCTCTTTCACATTCAATGTCTGTAACCATATGAGCACGTGGCCGAGTGGTTAGAACATTCGCATTCTGACCATGAGACCCGGGTTCGAATCTCGATTTGTCAGGAAGGAGACTTCTTGATGTTATCGGACTTGAGGGGGTCGATCCCAGCGTGCAGCATCCTTGGAAAGTGCCCGAAAACCATGAATGGTTGCTTGAGCAAATTGTTGATCACGTTAGATACCACGCTCTTTCCCTGAAACCGTAACTAAGGTCTGCTCAGTATAGTTGTGGGTGTTGAATAAACACCAATGCGTCTGGGCAAACGTCTGATTGGCTAACCGCCCTAGTAGACGGGTAGGTAGGCTAAGTAAAAGTTTATATAGCAAATATATTATTTATTCCCTGTTAATTTCCCTGAAATTGTTGCCAAAGAATATCTAACGTGTAATGAATGTTGTTACAACTGCCTAAGTCGTGCAATCATCAAAAGACGCCAGACGTAGACAGAAATCATTCACTACACGTTACGCAGCATGTTCCAGTCATTTTTAGACAGGAGACTCCTAATCATAATACCGCTTTTCGTTATCAGCATGCTGATTAGTATTCGCTTCGTGACTTTCTTCGAGACGCCACTTGAATAGATATTTTTAAACATCTTAATGAGAATTGTGCTAGGGAAGTTTCTTCTTCGGTCAAAACCGGCATAGATGTTTTTATTTCTTCTTACAAATACCAGGTGGATCATCAATCTTCTACATGGCTCACACGAGAATCACTATTTCCGGCTATACCAGCGTGACAGTTCCGAGCACAACAGACGCCGCATATTCGTGGCTGCACATAACAAATGTGAACGTGTCCTCGGAGGAGCTAAGTCTTTGTTTGGGGAGAGAGTGGGGCACCATATTGTATCTAACAACCCCCCCCGTGATTATTGGCGGTTCTGTAATAGGGTATTAATTAAGAATGATTTTTCTATTCCCCCTCTCTTTAATCAATTCGAAGTGTTAATATCTTCTGTTGATAAAGCTGAATGTTCGCCCGTAAATTCTCTTTGAACTCCACTCTTGACTCATTTGGAGAAACCCTTGCTTAACTTTCCACTTAGAACTGAGTCTCTGTTGTGTGACATGCATACAATCCCTTCACTGGTTTCTGTTATCATCTTTAATCTGCATCCCCACAAAGCACGTGGACCTGATAGTATCGCTGTAATAGTCCTTAAGAAATGTGCTCTCGAACTGGCTCCTGTTCTCTCTAAACTGTATTATAAATGCCTCATTGCCTCTTGCTTTCTTGCTTGTTGGAAATCCTCATCTGTTGTTCCGACCCTTTCAACTATCGGCCTATTAGCCTTCTACCTCTTTTTTTGGGAAACTACTAGAGGCCCTAATCAGTCATCGTTTGTGGTGAACTAGTTAGGCAAAAAATTTGTGTAGCTATCCATTACTGAATTTACGTTAAAGCATAACTGCCAGTCTTTGGATTTAAACGCAAAAAGAAAAACAATCAATATGAATATGAACGGATTATGCTAAAAATAAGCAGACATAATGTTTGTAATTTATTGAATCAGACAAGCATTACATATAAATGGTGAAGCTCGGGCGTTCGGCAGGGTTTGGCATACAGGTTTTCTTCACAAGTTGAAAAGTTATGGTGTCTCCTGACGAAGTTTTGAACTGATTCAGTTTTTCTTAGCAAATCGTAAAATGAAAGTTGTCCTATCGGTCTCCATTCTAGGTCTTTCTGTACTAATGCAGGTGTCGCCCAGGGCTCCATCCTTTATTTTCACCAATGACCTTCCTGATGGCATCAGTTCTCAACTCGGTATCTATGCTGATGACACAACCATTTACTCCTGCCTCGATACTATCTCTGTGGCGGCTGATTTCAAAAACCGGCCTTCAGTCTGTTGTTAACGGCAACAAAGAAGGGTTGGTTAATTTTAACGTCTCTAAAACAAAACTGTTCTTAATTAATCATCTGAGAGACCATTTTCTGCCTTCCATCAGCATGGCTGATGCTAACCACCAGGAGACTGACTGGTTGCGCTTTCTCGTTTTAACATTCTCGGTTGACATAAAATGGAAGAACTACAATGAATCCATTGCTAGGTCTGCTGCTAAGAAAGTTGGTTCACCGTGTCGTGCTAAACAATTTGTCTCTCCAGAATCTATCTTACATATCTATTGTGACCAAGTAAATGGTTAAGTAATAACAAAAATCAGGTTTGCAGATATATCGTATATTAAACAGTAAGTACACCAGAAGAGTATTACACGACTAGTGAGAGTGTATCGAATGAACTAGCGCTCAATCTATTCACTGTTCCCCAAACCTTCTCTCCTACTAATCTTATAGTAGGTGGAAGAGTCTAACATAGACTCTTTAGAGGGAGGACACCACAACAATATCTATAAGTCTACTATTCGTCCATGCTTAGAATATTTCTGCCCCATATGACCCGGTGTCCCTGCTATTTATCTTGAGCTCCTTGATAAACGTCCAAAGAATCTGCAATATTATTGATACCGATCTGTCGGCTCAGCTTCAGTCACTTTCCCACCGCCGTAAGGTTGCCTCCATTGTGTCTTTTCTATAAATACTTTCGTGGTAATTGTTCGGATGTGCTCTGCTGTTTATTTATAGATTCTCAATAAAAGCCAAAGAAGAATCAGCAATATTATAGGTCCTGACCAGTCATCTCGGCTTCAGTCATTTTCCCACTGCTGTAGCGTAACTTTCTACTGCCTTTTTCTATAAATACTTTTATGGTAACTGTTTGGACGAACTCTTCACTATGGTGCCTTTATGAACTTAAGCACATTACTAGATCTGGTACACTAGACAACGTCTCATCAATTCACAGGTGAAATGGCTTAATGTAACCGTAAGTTCTCTGCTAACAGTTTCTTCTCTCGGACTTCTGGCTTGTGGAACTTTCTTCCGGCTTCATGTTTTCAAGTCAAGTTTGATATTGAAAAATTTAAATGCAATGTAAATCGTAATTTACTCTCTTCTTGATTTCTGTTCATTTATTTTTTTATTGCTCCTGAATAATGTTTCTGTTTTTTTTTCTTATTCTTTCACACCCAGTAACCGTTTATATTTAGGCCAAGCAGTATGCACTTGAACTCAAACAACTAGAAACAGGGCGAACAATAAAGAAAGACTAGTAAAAATAAAAACTAGACGAGATATCCCTAGATATGGGCAGGGCAACGAGAACAGTCTATTCCTCGACTTCCAGTTTCAGTTGCGTTCGGTATATTCACTTACGTACTAATGCCCTTGGGAAAGGGAAGAATCCCCCAGCTATAGATTAATTACTTAGACTTGTTTCACTAAATCATTATTATCCACCAACAAAAAATAAAACAAAACAAAAAATCTAAAATATTTTATGGCTTAAAACAACCGGCAAAGGGTTGATAAGCCGTAGAAAATGAATCAATTTATCAACAATCGGAATTACCTGCAGGTTACCCGGATTAATATACAGCCGATGAAGGCCGTAGAGCATAACGGCCGAAATGTTGTAATCATAATGACAATTAGGATAGAATAAGGCTATTATATGTATAATGTAAATGAATTGCTAATGATTTTACTATAGGAATGCATTGAAAGTCAGGAAGAAAGGGATTGTCAGTGGTCAGGAATGAATGCAAGCATTACTGATAGAATAGGGCTATTATATGTATAATGTAAATGAATTGCTAATGATTTTACTATAGGAATGCATTGAAAGTCAGGAAGAAAGGGATTGTCAGTGGTCAGGAATGAATGCAAGCATTACTGATAGAATAGGGCTATTATATGTATAATGTAAATGAATTGCTAATGATTTTACTATAGGAATGCATTGAAAATCAGGAAGAAAGGGATTGTCAGTGGTCAGGAATGAATGCAAGCATTACTGATAGAATTGGGCTATTATATGTATAATGTAAATGCATTGCTAATGATTTTACTATAGGAATGCATTGAAAATCAGGAAGAAAGGGATTGTCAGTGGTCAGGAATGAATGCAAGCATTACTGATAGAATTGGGCTATTATATGTATAATGTAAATGCATTGCTAATGATTTTACTATAGGAATGCATTGAAAATCAGGAAGAAAGGGATTGTCAGAGGTCAGGAATGAATGCAAGCATTACTGATAGAATAGGGCTATTATGTGTATAATATAAATGCATTGCTAATGATTTTACTCGATAAATGCACAGAAAATAAAGAAGTGAGGTATTGTCAATGGTTAGGAATTAATAAAGTAAGCAATTACTGAAAGCATAAGTCTTTTATAATTATAATGTAAATATGTCGTTCATAATTCTAAAAAGCATGGCATTAAAATATGACAAAAAAGTATTTTCTATGGCCAAGCAGAAAGACATTACTAACACACGCACTAAGGGTATTATTGGTTTAATATTCTTTTTCACCGCTACACCTGGCGGAAAAAACATATTCACAAATCCAGAGTGTCACGCTCGAACCTCGGTGTCGGTAGTTACTCATTTTACTTCCTATATGACATAATGTCAATTGTTATCTACTTTGTGGCTTTACTGCCTTCCATGGGGTGATATGATTAAAAAAAAAGCTAAAAGACTTTTCTAAGTATTTGATGCCTTATAATAAAAGCAACATATTTAACCTATTTAACGACTTTCTATGAACGGGTAGTAGAAGAAGGACAAAGAGTGATGGTGAAGGAGCTAAAGGTATTTAGACACAGAGAGGAAGATATAGATATCTAAGATCTCTCAAGCCAAGAAAAGACTTGACATTTAAAAGAAAAAAAAACTGAATTAATTACGTGCAGGTAACGTAACGGTTAACAACGCGGAAAATGGAATTTGCGAGCCTAGTTTCAGCCTAGTCAATTGCGTTTATTTCGCATAAATCCATCTCCCAGCTATGGGTTAAACAGTATGGTACTCTTTTTATCTATATCCTTGGTTGGCAACAAGTGTAGGAAAAAAATTTAACATTTAACTCTCTGCATCATTGATATTAATCCCACTTTTACTGTACATGTAATCTTCTCAAAATATAGTGTTTTATATATTAGTTCTATATATTTAAATTTGTAGTAGCCTGGCTCTCAATTTCAGTCAATTTTAGGTGTTGCCATAGAAGGATATGACTACACAACCAAAAAATTCAAATTCAACTTGCATTTGGCAGGACTAACATTTTGCTTGACGAAAATTGTCACCTACAGAGTGCTAAAGGTTCCAATTCAAAACCGCGGAGAAGACAACGGGGAACAGTTCAGGTATCTTTCCGAAGAAGTCATAAGAGATAATAAAGAAAAGGAGACGGTGAAGAGCCACTAACTACGTCATGCAGGAATATAGCATAAATACCAGGTTGAGTTATAAACAATTTTCGTTTATATTGCAATGAGGAACTTACCATTCAATCTAATCGTTCCTTAACTGTATAAAAGGTGATGAAAAGTGGGTTACATAAAACAATGTTCAACAAAGAAGACAATGAATTAACAAGGATAAATCTCGACAAGGGACCTCAAAATCTGAGCTTCATCCAAAAAAAGGTAATGTTGCATGTGTTGTAGAATCAACGGGTTATTATTTATGTTGAGTTTTTAAAACGCAGTGAAACACAAAATGCACATTTATACGTCCAACAGTTGTAACGTGTTCAAAAAATTTGTTCTACCTTCATCCATCATGTTCAATCGATAGTTGAGAACAAAATTTGGGGTACACTAGCATAACTTAGGTTTCACACGGTAGTGGCAGCGTACACAGTGGATTAAAGGGAAAATGTTGTTCTTACTATGTAAAACCGCAGACAACAAGAACAACAGAAGTAAAAAAATGGAACTCGGTCGGTCTGTTCTACCTTAATTTCCCTATTCATCTGATCTTGCACCAACCCATTACTGCCATTTTCGATCGCTGCATAATGCTTTGATGGGCAGAGGGGTCGTGTCTTACGAAAACGAGACTCAAGAGATCGTCGAAAACCTTTTCACATCAAAAGAATTTTTGCGGAATTTTTTCTGTATTTCTGAGATAAGGTATTGTAACTATTTACACTATTTAAATTGTTTACTGTTGTCCTCATCTTTATTGCCATATTCACGACGTTTCGGCCATTGTACGCCCCGGTCGTCTTCAGGATCTGTCTATATTTCTGAGATGAGCTATTGTAACTATTTACACTATTTACATTGTTCGGACTGTTGTCCTCATCTTTATTGTCCCCAAGGATAAAGACGTTGGCTGAAGTAATCCAGTGACTTGACTCAAATAGTTGTGAGTTCAATACCTGGCCACAGCAGAGTTGAACGAAAACATGGAGAGTTGAGTTACTAAAGGGAAGTAACTAAAACTGAGATATCCAGCAAAGTCATGGCACGTAGAACTAGAACAATCCACCCCAGTGAACTAAATAAAAGATTCGAATTCCCACGTATATCACCCGAAGAGGGCCGGAGTGTACAACTGCCAACACGTCTGGAATATGTCAATAAAGATGGGGATAACAGTCTGAACAATTAAAATAATGTAAATAACTGCGAAATTTTACTCGAAATGTATCGAATTGCGGCCTGATAAGCGATAACAAATCCTTGCGAATTAATTGTGATATTTTATTTTTCGAAAAAGGACAATAAAATAAAACTATGTATGTATTGAATCGCTTGCTGTAAAAGAGATTATATATTTGATCTCAACATTTTTGGAACCCCCGCCCAAGTATAAATTAAAATATTCTTTACTGGTGAAGACGAACTTTGATAGGCAAAAACGGAATCCAGAGTCAAGAATTCCTTGAAAAACTGCGAAATTTTACTCAAAATCTCTTGACAAGTCATTGCAGATAATGGCAAATATGCAATTAAATAAAAATGTAATTCACTTTATTCATTGTGGAATAAAGTTGATCGACTAAAAACGGAAATTAATTATGACTCAAGCAAATAAAAACACGCTACTTAACAACAGTGACTGTTTTTATAAAGATTTGTAGGTCTGCATTTCATTGGTAGTCGTGTAATGGAATCGTTTAAAAAAAACCGTTATATCCAACTCTCAAGTTTATAAATAGCAGGCAACAGACCGAGTCTTGTTGGCGCTTGTTGAGCTCCAGTTGTCTTTGTACTCGCTCCAGTTGTTACCCGTTTCTACTCTAATGCAGATTCATTTCGATTTCTCAAGAAAGCAAATGATTAGCACGAGAACGATAGAGGGGGAGAAAATATCAGCTGTCGGGTTTACGAATAAAACGTGGTTCAGAAACACACGCACATGAAAGTAATTAGCAATCGCTGTAACACAAAGCCGTTCTCCTTATTCCTTGCAGAAGATATGCAGGTGCAAAGACTGAACAACATGGCGTCTGAGCGGGAATCGTGAGCATAAGCGCCATTAGCCTCTTGATGAATTATCCGTATTATAAGCATTTATTTTTTTTTTTGTCTCCTCAACAGCACGAGTTAACGTGTTTATAAAATAAGTTCTAATTGTGGATTGAACCCGAAATATTTAGGCATCCTGTTATATTCTCGAGCAACGAGTTTATCGTGAATTTCTTACGCACAAATTAAAAATTTAATCTTTTTCTAAGCTAAAGGTGATTTTTTTTTCATGTCATTTATGAAGTGGTAAATAATTCTCCGTTTGCTGGTGAGGATTTTAGAGAAATAAATCTAGTGCTTAATAATTTTGTTGTCACTCCCCCCACAAAAAAAAGAGGCAAAATCTCAAAATCATATTGGGAACATCAAAATGAAGCAGATAAAGAAATTTAACTCTCTGAAATTTAACTATACTTTGACAACGGATACAGGCTTTTGGTTTGTTTGTTTTACAACTTCAATGGATTATTTAATGATGACAAGATTTTTATTTCTGATAATATTTAAAAAAAAAAAAAACCCAAGTCTCAGCTTGCATTAAAAATTTCCAGATGACATACATTGAGATGTAGTTGTACATGCAACGAATGTATGCAAACAACGCGAGTAATGGCTGCCCGCGACGCGATTGAATCCAAACTTTCACTGTCGATAAATCGATAGATTTTATCAAATTTATAAAGGCAGATTCGAATGGAGCATGTACAATTACACACATAAATGTAAGTATTCTGAAAATTTTTAACGTGAACTGATTGCGGGTGTTACACTGCAAATTAACCAAATCATTAATTCAGAATAAATTGCTCTGGCTTAAAACAATAAAACTTACTCAGGAAGTATACAGTAGTAACTGTGTCAAGCGTAAAACCGGCCTTTTAAGACACCGTTTCTTTTCGTGGGGGGTGGGTACCTATATTAAACTTTAACCCCAAACCAATCTTCTAAAATGAAAGGTTCGGTGGAAAAAATAATCTGCTAAGGCGATAAGGGATATAATTTAATTCACAAATTTAATCTGGTAATGATAGTAAAAGAAAGTAAGAAGAAAGGACTAACTATTAACTGAAAGAAGAAAGAATGCATAGTCGTCAGCAAAAGAGGGCATCCCAACGTGTGCACTACATATTGGGAACGTTAAAATGAAGCAGGTACAGAAATTTGACTATACTTTGACAAAGGATACAGAGTTTGGTTTGTTTGTTTTACGACATATCAACCTCAATGGTCTATTTAATACTGACAAGATTTTTGTTGCTGGTAATATTTTTTCAGAAAGTATTTCTGGTAATATTTTTTTCAAAAAATATATTGCTGGTAATTTTTTTTTCAAAAATATATTGCTGGTATTTTTTTTTCAAAAAAGTATTGCAGGTAATGATGTATTGCTGGTAATAATTTTTTTTTAACAATTTATTGCTGGTAATAATTTTTACAAAAAATATATTGCTGGTATTAAAACCTACTAGCAGCATGGCCCGGCGTTGCCCGTGCTTGATTCAAAAATCGTACGTTTAGGTAGTTTCCTCTTACTTTTCAACGAATATGTGTAAACTGATTTGCAGTACAAACGGTAGTTACGCTCATCAAGCGTTTCATGTGACAAAACATACTTCCTCCGTTGAGATTGACTGGAAAGCCTCAAAGAGGCCTCTACCTCGGTTTCCTCCTCCCGCTTTCTCTTTGCCGCAGAGGCTCTTTTAGAACGCCTGCTAAGGTTGCCTCGCCATGGTATTTTGGCACGCTTAGCAAAGCTGCCGGGTCGGTCATCGCCACGGCACTCAGAAGAGTGCAAAGCAGAGGTTGAAGTAGACGCCAGCCGCTTCTCCCCCAAGGAGGCGCACTCAATGGAATCCTGCTCCCGTTTCCCCTTAGCCGGTGAAGCTTTTTTAGAACGCCTGCTAAGGTTGCCTCGCCTGGGTGTTTTTGCAGCCTTTGCAGAGCTGCCGGGTTGGTCATCGCCACGGTACGCAGAAGTGTGCCAAGCAGAGGTTGAAGTAGACGCTATATGATCATCTGTAACCGGAGTTATTATGTGCTCCTCCGCAGTCGCCTGTTCTGCATGTGAAACGTTAACGGTGTTAGGGGTCTTCAGTTGCCGACGTGCGGATGTTCGTCGTGTAGGAGCCATTTCAAGTATTGTAGAAATGCTGTGTAAGAATGCGAATAGAATTTGATGCCGAAGCTGAAGCGGTGCAACCTCGTTGTATATGAAAACTAAAAATGCAGTGGAGCGGTATGGAAAAAGCTTCTCCTAGTTATGGGCCGAGCTTTCTGGCAGCACGAAAACGTTGCTGTAGGAAGAGGTTACGCAACCAAAACGTTGAAGCGTTGAAGGTTAAAATGTAGTGAAACACCGAGGTGTACTGGGCCGCGTAGTAAAGGCAGAAGAGAAGTAACTTGCGACAGCAGTTAACTGTCTAATAGCAAAACTGAACTACGAAAAGGTAGAAATAGGTATGGAACGCTAAGATGGACTGGACTGCGCAGTAAAGGCAGCACGCGAAGATAAAATGGGTCATGCAAACGTTTAAGCAAATAGGCAGTGAAGTACTGAGGTGTACTGGGCCGCGTAGTAAAGGTAGTACACTTCAACTTACAGTGAAAACTGTAACGTGGAGGTAAAATAGGTTGGGCAAACGATTGAGTAAATAGGTAACTTGCGACAGCAGTTAACTGTCTAATAGCAAAACTGAACTACAAAAAGGTAGAAATAGGTATGGAACGCTAAGATGGACTGAGCTGCGCAGTAGAGGCAGCGCGCGGAGATAAAATGGGTAATGCAAACGTTTAAGCAAATAGGTAACTTGCGGTGGCAGGAAGCTGTCAATTAATCTAAGTACAGATGCGTTAATGGCGATCAAATCAAGACGTGACTGCGGATGCAGCCGCGCTGAAGGTATTTAAAGGGAGCGTGACTTGTCATTGATTGGTGTAGCCTGGACAATGGCCATGACTTAGACCAATGAATGAGCTCTCGCAAAATGGAAGATGATAGCGCGCATTCACGCACGATTTGGTAAGCGCAAGGCTTGGCCGTAAACGGGGTCAAGCTGCCTGCTGCATATACAGCTTGGCACTAACGCACGTGATGCCGGCGATGAGAATGCAAGGAGCTGCAATGAAGCGTTTGCTCGTTTGATTTGTGCGACAACGAAAAGCCGCTAACCGTTTGCCGGCATTAGCTTTGAAATAGATTGGGAGGAAGCTCTGCTGTTTTAGCGCAAAAACTCCACATCAGGTCTGGGATGCGGCCTGGGCTAGGGGAAAAGGTTTAAAGAATTGGAAAATGGACTGCTGAGGGCGGAACCATTTTCACTCAGCACGTATGCGGGTTTTTTTTCAGTAAAGACGCGAATAAAGGAAGTGCTTATTTTGGTAAGATGCGACGATTAAAGCAAAAGTGTTGACAAAGTCGAATATGCCATTTGTGGCTCAAAGTCAGACCTGGTAGCAGGAATAAAAAAGCCGAATTTCAATGGCCCTGCACCCATTCCAGAATTTGAGGTCAAATGTTTTCTTTCACTCCACTGCACGCACTGATCTGTTTCTTCCTGCGCATAGCGTGACCTTAAATTAATCTGCATTTAGGAAATACCCAATCGGAAAAACATTTTTAAGGGTTGACCGATTGTTGATTTGCACTCTGTTTGGGGGGCGTTCAGAGTTGAAACTTCACATGGTGACTCCCAATGGCCTCCTCATAAATCCGGTCGGTTTTCGCTAAAAACCGACATGTCGTTCAGGCGCAATCTGGGCGTATCGGTATTTGGGTTTTATCGATTTTCCGCACTGTTTAGTGGTCCGTGGTCATGAAACTTCTGGACAACACTTCTAATGGTAGACTCTAAGAAGGTGTCAAATTTGGTTGAAATTCGATCATTCCTTCTGTAAGCAGATTTTTTCGATTATCGATTTTTTCGGAACCTGAGTCCAAACTCAAAAATCGGGCTCCATCATGTTCTTACGGCAGCCATTTGCAAACTTGTGCTGAAAACCGCATCGAAATCGGGTGAGAAATGCGGCCTGGGCGAGGTAACAACGCCCACGAGAGACACACAGACAACATGAGAAATATAGATAGTAGATTTTTACACGTTTTGATCCCAGTTAGGGGGTTAACTATTTGCCCATAATTGGAACCCTAACAGGTGCTACCATCCCGGGTCAAGGTGGACCGGGGAGCACCAGCAATTAAGAGGTGGTTTCATGCTCCTCAAAACCTCCTGATCAGAGGCCTTGCTATTAGATGTAGTTTATCGTCTTACTCCGGACGAAGGATGTAGTAGTTTATCGTCTTACCCAGGACACGGATGTAGTTTATCGTCTTACCCAGGACGCGGATGTAATTTATCGTCTTACCCAGGACGCGGGTGTAGTTTATCGTCTTACCCAGGACGAAGGATGTAGTTTATCGTCTTACCCAGGACGAAGGATGTAGTTTATCGTCTTACCCAGGACGAAGGATGTAGTTTATCGTCATACCCAGGACGAAGGATAGAAAACCGTGACACAGAAATTTGTAGGTACATTGAAAGATGAGATTTAGAAATTAGGCAAAATTTAAAGACTTGAAAAATTTCGTTCGAAAGAATAAGTGCTGAACTGCTATGGCATACCTATCCTCCTATATGACAGTGAATGTTGGGTAATTTTCTGATAGACGAAGAAGAGGCTAATCTCGACAGAGATGTGGTTCTACCGACGAATGTTAAGACTACCGTGGACTGGACTTGTGAAAAGTGAGGAAATCTGGTGGAAAATATAAACTGCAAAGAAACTTAAACATACAATCAGAAAGAGACGGATGGAGATACTGGGGAACATTACGAGGAAAGAGGGCCAAGAGAATCTAACACTCACAGGAACTATTGAAGGCAAGAGAAGCAGGGGAGGGGAAGAGCTAGTAGGCTAAATAATGCGTTTGTGTAAATAGATGGGCAGAACAGAGACAAAGATGGATGGTAAATGGCAAAAGTGACTTCGAGCAACAAACGGCAGGAAGTATAACAGATGAAAACGATGAAAAATAAGACAAAAGATCGCTGAGTTGAAATCTCCGCTTCATCATTTAAGTTCTATCTGAATCCATGAGTACATATATATAATGGGGGTAACGTTATTTGTTACTAGTACTGAGTAGACCTGGTTTGTCTAAGTATAAATAAATATTTCTCTAGTGGATTAAATAAATAGTATACTTTATTGATGGACCCTATAAATATTACACTAGACTGATGAACGTTTTAAAAATTACCATTGGATTCTATAAATAGTACACTGGCTGATTGGCAGTATAAATATCACATTTGGTTTATAGACCCTATAAGTAATTATAGGCTCATTGACACTACAAACATTACCATTGGCTGATGGATTATATAAATATAATATATATGTACTTAGGTACAAAATAGCAGTAATAAAAATCTTTTTAAAAAGAGCACACCAGAATTCATCCTCTCGACTACTCTTCCTCAAAGAACTTAATAATGTTAAACAAACACTAATCAAAAACGGCTTCCCTAACCACCTTATAGACCACCGAATTAGACTATTTCTCCCCAAAGTAAGTAATAACGATAGTGAACACACAGTCAAAAATCACATACACATTTATTACAAAAACCAAATGCATGTTAATTACAAACAAGACGAATCTTCACTAAGACATATAAAGAAATATACTACCCCAATTGACCAGAATAAAAAAATCAAATCAATTATCTATTATAAAAAATTTAAGACAGCTAACCTTATCCTCAAAAATAACAACACACCAGCTTAGTCAAGATTACAAAGAACGAACATTATCTGAGTTCAAATGCTCCTTAAGGAACTGTGTTCCTGATCAAACAGAACTCATGAATAATTACATCGGTTACACAACTACATGCTTAACCAGACGTCTTACGTTACACCTATCTGATCACAACTCCATTCGAACCCATTTAAACACACGCACAAACTTACCAGTCTCCATTAGAAACATACTAGTAGAAAACACAAATATAATAACTTCATCCACCTGTAAAAAAAAAGATTAAAAATAATGGAAGATTTAATAATAAAAAAGAAAAAGCCAACTCTTAACAATATTAACTACGAACAAGGCCACAATGTGATCACCGTATTCGGAAATTAAAAACATCCCTACCACACACTAAGACATACACATAACGCACATACTCAATTAAGCTGAAAAATCAAATCATCCTCGATAATGGCTAAAGGTATAGCCGAAAGCGCTCGTGAATATAAAATATTTGGACAGTTTTTACACACTCTTTGTCCAGAAAAGAAAGCTCTTGTTCGAACACAAGAAAAATTAAATAAAAAGTTTAACCGTAGTACCTTGTCAGTCGTTTTTAATGAAACATGCATAAACGAAGGATTGCTGCCTAAATATACAATTAGATAAATAGTATACATTGTTAATGGACTCTATAAATATTACACTAGTTTGATGAACTCTATAAAAATTACCCTTGTCTGATAGACCATATAAATATTACAATTGTCTGGTTGAGACTATAAATATCGCATTTGGTTTGTAGATCCTATAAATATTACAACAGAATGATTGACTCTCTAAATATTTTACCTGGCTGATGGATTGTATAAATAGTATACTTTTTTTATTCAACATATTAATATTATTGTAGGCTGATGGATAATCTATCTATCTATCTATCTATCTATCTATCTATCTATCTATCTATCGATATATATATATATATATATATATATATATATATATATATATATATATATATATATATAGCGGCCTGACGATTGTGTCCAGCATGAAAAAGCCTGTCGCCTCTGAGCGTTGACTTCAATGTTCACTTTTATATTTATATTTGCATACACTCTATCTCTGATATTGAGCAATTTATCCCATAAATATAGCACACCTTAAACCTATATTTCTTCATATATATATATATATATATATATATATATATATATATATATATATTTCAATGAATCATTCATACAGAAAACAGATATAGAAGTTCTATATCTGTTTTCTGTATGAATGATTCATTGTAATGTAAATTGAACTGCACCACATACTTGATATATATATATATATATATATATATATATATATATATATATATATATGTATATATATATATATATATATATATGTATATATATATATATATATATATGTATATATATATATATATAAAGACATTTTTATGTTCATACATTCTTTTTTATAGATACAAATATTTAAGTAAATGGTCTTTTTATAATAAACAGTATTAACAACATCGAACCTGTAATCTATATGGAACCGTCATAAAATCTGACGTGCTTTTACCGATTTCGCCACAGAGGAGCATTTCGGTTTGCAAAGTCGAATTTTACTGTTTTTAATCCTAATCTTCCATGATTTTCTCATGTACATTCATATCTGCTCGATGCGTATCCAAATGTAAACAAATGACGTCACACATTATGAAATGGACAAAGTCCGACAATTAATTTAAGACATTTTTATGTTTATACATTCTTTTTTATAGATACAAATATTTAAATAAACGCCCTGTTTATAATAAACAGTATTAACAACATTTACCGGGCTGAATATATATATACATATATATATATATATATATATATATATATATATATATATTGTATAAATAATATTATAGACCCCTGTAAATGTTACAACAGGTTGATTGACCATATAAATATTTCCCTTGGCTGATGGACCCTATAAATATTACGAGTAGCTGATGATATATATATATATATATATATATATATATATATATATATATATATATATATATATGTACACACGCACACATACACATACACACACACATATATATCCATATTAGTAGAGTTATTGATATTTATTTTGTAATTTGTATAATATGAAAATTGGTAATTCAATGCATTTTACGCAGGTCACATTAAAATTAACATCTGAAGATCCTATTTTTATTAAGTCAACCTTTCTGATGTAGCAAATGGCTGTTTGGTCATAACAGGATTTGCCTTTAAAATAAATCCTTTTTCAGTTTATTATTGTTTTGGCGTATTTTTCTCTTCCATGTTATCATTTGGTCGGTTGTGCACAAAAAATTGTTTTTCTCAATCGTGTTTTGATGAGTAAGCACCTGTTAACTCACAGTGTTTTTCACTTTTTCTATTTTTTCTTTTGTGTTATTTTCCCCCATTTTCCCCTCATTTTAATTCGGTCCGCCTCGTTTGCTATAATCAAATTTTGTACTCCCAGCAAGATCTTCAAAGAACGAAAAAAAAACAACAAAAAAAAAAACAACAAAAAACAACAGATGACAAGAAAAATTGCATAGGGATCCTTGAACAATGAAAAAAGAAATTGATATTGACTAGAGAAAGTGAACAATTTATATAGGTAGTTTAATGTATCCGTTTCAGCGATAGCTGAACATTTGATTAAAAATCAGCATCAATGTACATTAAGTCCTGCCAGCCACCTCTTTGTATGCATAAGGAGAGGCTGGTGGGCTTAATGTGGTTGATTTGCTTTTTACGGCTTCTTAACCTTTTTGCAGTTCAATTAAAGCCAGAAAATATTTTAAAGCGTGTTTTGGGTATTATAAAGATTTTTGGGCACAAGTCGTGCTAATTAATTCATATCGGGGGTGGTAGCGGTGGATTCACACCTTTCCCAAGGGTATTTGCACGTAAGTGAATATAACGAATTCGACTGAAATAGGAACTCTACCCATTAGATCACCTGCACTCCCAACCTTTACAGTACCTGGTATTCCTGGGTAGTCACCCAATTAGTTACTAACCAGGATTGAAGTTGCTTACCTTCGATGATCGTACGGGAACCGGTGTTTCGACGTGATATAGCGCTTACGCCCTAACAAAATCAGTGAATGCTAAAATTGTGTTAACGAAATATATTTCTGTGATTTATATCATTTGGATTTATAAAAAATGATGTCGTTTGTCTGTATAATAAAATCTGACACACCCAAACAAGTTATTACAAATTGGTGAACCAATTGATACAAAGTGAAAAAATAAACGTGCCAACACGCCTTAAAATAAATAAATAAAAAAGTTATAAAAATATTTTATTCATAAGAATTTAAAGTTTCATTTTTTAATCTTTAAACATCCTGCATCGAAAGCATTTAAAAAATCCTTCCCCTTGTATTAAACAGAACTTTTCAACAATTACTTTTAACTTTGGTTCGTTTTTTTTTAATAATCAACATGTGAAATATTAATACTAACATCAGATAAAGCTAAAATGAACACGAATGCCATTTCTTTCTGCCTTTTAATTACCGTATATACTGTAGTATACTACGAATTTTTATCGTCTGCTTTGACGCAAAAAATAGGGCGTCGCACTGTATACAGGGATTTTTTTTTGAAAAGGTTAAAACTCTTGCAAAAAAAATTCAGTGGGTACCACTATACATGAGGTCGTGCAAGGATCTTGTGTCCAAAAATCTATAATAAGGACTAGACCCTCCCACGCAAACTATGATACAAGCCAAA
>OZ038507.1:7551871-7639371 GCA_964036315.1 Acanthosepion esculentum | reverse complement strand
GTAATTATTTTTTTAATTTTTTTTGCAGTGGAAAGTGTCATGATGCCATTTCTAACCTTAGGTCCCTGGGTGGGACCCGGAAAGAAATGTGTAAACGCCAGATATCAAAGGAAATAATAATAATAATAATAATAATAATAATAAGAAGAAGAAGAAGAAGAAGAAGACTGTGAAAGATTTACAATTTTATGCAGTAATGGGGTATTTTTGCTATTATTATTATTATCATTATTATTATTATTATATAAGCCTCTAGGAAAAAAGTCCCTTTCAGCGGGAGTGATCCTGTAAATTATTTTTGAAAGAGGCAAGAAATTTTCCACTTTTTCCGATTGTTCAAACTTGTGCTGCAAGTACAGAACAAAATGTATGTTTATTATTATTATTATTATTATTATTATTATTATTATTATTTTAAGTTGTAGTAGTAGTAGTAGTAGTATATATATATATATATATATATATATATATATATATACATATATATATATATATATATATATATTTAAAGACATTTATATTATGTTTAACGTTCTTTTTATAGATACAAGTATTTAAGCAAATGCTCTGTTTTATAATAAACAGTATTAAATAACATTTACCGGCCTGAATGTCCGAGAAATTTTCATAGACTATGTCCAATTCTAAATATATATATATATATATATATATATATATGAAAAAATATAATCTTAAGATGTGCTATATTTATGGAATAAAGTGCTCAATATCAGTGATAGAGCGTGTGTAAATATAAAAGTGAACATTGAAGTCAACACTTAGAGGCGACAGGCTGTTTCATGCTAGACGCAATCGTCAGGCCACGTGTGTTCTTTATTATTTATATATACGGGTCAGTGGTGCATTGTGGGTAGTCTCTCTTGGCTGTTATTTTGCCGGAAGTCGTTCATTTGTTTATTTATTTATTTATTTGGGTTAATTTATTTGCTTGTTTTTATATTTTTATTTTTTATTTTTATTTCTTATGTTATATATTTATTTAATAATATTTTAACCGGTGTTTTATTAACGTAGTAAAAATTTATTTATATCGCTTATTTAATAGTTTTGTTTTGGTTTGGGAAGATAATTAAAGCTATTTATTCAGTTTTGGGGTTGATTGCTGTAGTTAATTCTAACTATTATTTTGGCGGGAGCAGATTTTAATTTGTTTATTACTTCATTTATTTATTTGGCGTCATTATCTTGTTTTTTCTAGCGGTTAATTTATCGGCAGCGATTTTTGTTTGTTTATTTATTTATTTGAATTAATTTAGATTAATTTATTTTACTTGTTTTTTATTATTTATTTATTATGCTGTATATTTTTATTTACTCTTTTCGGTTTTCAATTTTTAAGTAACGTAGTATTTTTTATTGTTATATAACAGTTACAGCTATGATTTTTGTACGATTTTTGGTTTGATTTTTACAGTCTAATATTTTGGCCATATTGGTTTGTTAATTTGTTTATTATTTACTTTATTTTTTAAGTTCATTGATTTTGTTTTTTATTTTTTATTTATTTATTCTATTTCGTCTATTCTAACGTGTTTGATTTGGTAATTTGCTTCGGTTAATTTATTTTACTTATTTTATTGTTATTTTGTTTATTTATTTTATTTTATTTTTTATTTTAATTTTTTCACAGTTTTCGATTTTTAAGTAACGTAGTAAAAATTTGTTTTCATGTCTGCATTTTGAGATTAGCTCGGATCGTTTATTTAATAATTTATTTTGGTCTGGGGAAGTAATAATAGCTATTTTGCAAGTTTTGCAAAGTTTGCAAGTTTTGGATTGGTTGTTGTAGGCTGATGATCTTTTCCTTATTTTCCAAGATATTTTTGGTGTGATGTGCGTTTTGTTTTTAATTTCCCAGATATACTTAGAGAGCATTGTGCTGTTCGCGTATTTACTATTTGTGAAAGATGTTTTGTGTGCATAATTATTTTGTTTTCAGGGTCCTTCAGTTACTCCTATGTATACTTTTTTTCATTATCTGGTGATTTTATCGTGGCTTGGTATATTACGTTGTTTTCTAAGCAATTACCGTTTAAGGGACATTCGTTCTTTATTCTTCAGTTACACGTGAGTTTAATTTGTTCGTGTGGTTTGTTGATAGTTTTCCTGTTGTGCTTTTTATTTATTTCTGCCATGTTCTTGGTGCCACTGTAGCTGATTTTTACTGTGTTTTTATTGAATATTTTGTGTGGGGTGCTTGATTCCGGGAGTGTTTGTGTAAGAGTTTGAAGAATATTTTTTCTACGTTTGTTTTTACGTTTTTGCTGTACGGTGGGTTGAACCATATGTTATTTCTTTTCCTGTTGGCCTTTTTTGTGTTCTGTGGTGAGTATGTGAATGTTGCTGGGAATTCACTATATTTTAGCTTTGTTAAATATAGATTCATTGAAGGAATTGTCGGAAAGCCTGCGGTTAATCGATTTTGGTATCTGTTTGACTATAGCAGTCGGGTGATTGGAAGATGTGTGTATATAGAGTGGTTTATCATTGGGTTTTCTGTATGGGTTGTATGTGCCTTTTCGTAGGTTGAAGGTAACATCTGGAAAATCTACTTCGTTTATGTTAGTTTTTATATCTATGTCGAATCCGTTATTTTTGAAAATCTTTATTATTGCTTTTCTAGTTTTATCTGTGTTTTGTTTGTTGCAGTTTCTTAAGATTATGAGACCGTCGCCCTGTGGAGTCCGGTGTCATTTCTATCTATTATTTTGCTTAGTTCGTGTAGTAAGTATATACCTATGATTTATTCGCAGGTCTCTGCACACACACACACACACACACACACACACACACACACACACACACACACACACACACACACACACACATATATATATATATATATATATAATGAAAGCGGAGTCCTTAGAAATCCATAGGTAATAGTTTATTTCACGGGATCAGGGGGCCAATATTATTGTAAAAACTTTGGGTCTGAAGAGATGGGCGCCTGATCCCGTGAAAATAAACTATCACTTATGGATTTCTAAGGACTCCGCTTTCACTATTATATTTACTCCATTCTTACATTTAGCTCTCTTTGGATTAATATCCTCCTTGGAATTATCCCTACCAATTATCAAGTAATATTATATATATATATATATATATATATATATATATATATATATATATATATATATCAGTTGGGATCAAATATGAATTAGAATCCGACAGAATGATAGGATGAGGAAAGATTCCTTGGATTGGGAATAAGGGCCAAAGCTTAGTTTAACAAGTTAGTAAGGTTTCTGGTTGTTTTCCTTCTGTTGCTTTGCGTTGTATTTTTCGAACTAGGTTTGCGTTTCCGTCGTTTCGCTAGGATGAATTGCCCTACATCAAATTAAGTAATTTGGTATATGAATTTAATTGCCAGTGCGCTGCTGGTTATGTGGGGCGTACAACCTTGCATTTGGAAACAGGAATTAATCAACACGTACCTTTTAAAATACGACTTGGCAAAATAGATAACATGTGTTATCTTCCCTCTACAAATATGGAATCGGCTATTGCGCAACACCCAGTAGAGAATATAGCCTGTGCCAAGTCGTATACGAAAGAGTGGTTCAAAATTATTCACATAGCTGGTTCCAACAATCATTTGAAGATTTTGGAATCAATCTGTATTGGATTACGGAAACCTTCTCTTTGCCGGCAGAAGGATTTGAGAAGTCCCTTAATTTGTTGGGGGATATTTTATTTTAACTGTCCCTCGCTAACTATTTACACGCAATTTCCCCTCCCCTCATTATAAGTATATATATTTATACTTTATTGATTTTAGCGTGTTTCCCCCCCCCTTTTATTTTGCTCTTTATTTTCGTTGCTGTTCTTTTCGTTTAATTTATCAATTTTCCAACGATTTTCTCCTGATGAGATGTTGGACGAAAGGGCCTTAGGGACTATTACCATTAATAAATTCTTAAAATAGTATATAGACTTTGTACCTCCAAGCATTTGTTTATATATATATATATATGTTGTGGACCCGGAATACGTCAGAAAGAAAACTCGAACTCAGTAATTCAGTGAAAACATATTATTAACAAAAAGAGAAGTGTTGCACGTCCGACTGACGGTTAAGTACAGTAGTCAACTCGTCAACAGTATTTACTGTCCTCCCCACGAGGGATAGATGTGGCACAAGGCCGGGTTTAAAGTGGGGTATTCCCGAGCCCGTAGGCTCGGCCAAAAAATGCCCGTAGATCCCGTATAGACGGGATCGGGTTGGTCAACCTCCCCGAACGAGGCTCTGCCCTTCGGCGGAGCCTCGTCCGTGTTCCTCTCTGCTCAGAGGTAGAGAGTTCGACCGTCTGTCAACTCGTCAACTGTAGTCAACTCGTCAACGGTATTTAGTGTCCTCCCCACGAGGGACAGATGTGGCACAAGGCCGGGTTTAAAGTGGGGTATTCCCGAGCCCGTAGGCTCGGCCAAAAATAGCCCGTAGATCCCGTATAAACGGGATCGGGTTGGTCAACCACCCCGAACGAGCATCTACCCTTCGGCGGAACCTCGTCCAGGTTCCTCTCTACTCAAAGGCAGAGAGTTCGACCATTGACTCCTCAACCGTAGTCGAGTCGCCAACGGTATTTAGTGTCCTCCCCATGAGGGACAGATGTGGCACAAGGCCGGGTTTAAAGTGGGGTATCCCGAGCCCGTAGGCTCGGCCAAAAATAGCCCGTAGATCCCGTATAAACGGGATCGGGTTGGTCAACCACCCCGAACGAGGCTCTGCCCTTCGGCGGAACCTCGTCCGGGTTCCTCTCTGCTCAGAGGCAGAGAGTTTGACCGTTAACTCCTCAACCGGAGTCGAGTCGCCAACTGTCAACAGTTCTCTTGCGAGGCATAATATAATCATAAGACGAGTCTATTTTTTTCCATGAAGGTAGGTCCCAATAACACCCCCTTTCCAAGCCTTTACCCCCGCAGGAGTCTCAATATCGTCTCCTTTTTGGATTGATGACGAGAGGGTCCGTGAACTTCCGCTTTCTTTTAGATCTTCGCGGTTCCGGAGCTGCTTGGGGTATTTGAATGTCGAAGGTGTCGTAGATGGTATCCATCACCTCTCCTTCCTAGGGAGTACTGCTGCAGTCATTCAACAGTCGTTTCCTGATTTGATTCAGGTGTCTCTTATGAGAGAAACGAGGGCCTTGGATTATGTAGACCATATTTCCTATCCTCTTTTCTATAGTACCATGTTCCCAGAAAGATGTATTATTTTTAAAATCTTAAAAAATACTTTTTCTCCTGGGCGGCTGTACTTTTTCTTTGGTACAATAGAGGTCGGACCGTGTTTTGTTTGTTTGGGCAGCAATTTATCGAAAACGGATCTTACTTTGCGCGCAAAAATTATTTCTGCCGGAGATAGTGAAGCTGGCGCGTTAACATTTGGCGTGATCCTGTACACTTGTAAAAACTGCTGCAGGGCCTTTTCCTTTGGGGTGCCGCAAGCTTTTTTCAGGGCTCTTTTTAGGGTGTCAACAAAACGTTCTGCTTGACCATTCGACCGCGAGTGATATTGGGGGGGGGGTCGTAATGTGTCTCATCTGAAAGATCTCGCAGAACTCTTTAAAATCGGTCGAAGTAAATTGAGTTCCGTTGTCACTAACCAAGCAACCTGCTACCCCAAAATGAGCGAATAGTTCGTGAAGGTAGCTTATTGTTGCTTCCGTAGTGGGATTTTTGCATCGGAACACTTCCGGCCATTTTGAATAACTATCTATTACGATTAGATAGTAGAATCCCTCTAGCGGTCCCGTAAAGTTCACATGGATCCTTGACCAAGGTCGGTCCGTCTTTGGCTACGGTTTATGTCTAATAGGTGGTGCTTTTGCCGCCAATGCACAGCCCTTACACGTGTTGACCGTATTTTCGATGTCTTGTTCCATTTTAGACCAGTATACGTAGCTGCGCATTAGACTTTTCATTCTATTTTTCCCCGGATGCCCAATATGAAAATCCTTCAGGATTCTTTTCTGTAGATTTTTTGGAATGACGACTCTATTGCTGTATAGGAGTACCTCGTCACATAGGGAAAAACTGTCTGAAATGTGTTGGTCCTTTTCTGAAATCCTTTTCTTTGTTGTGCTAATGAATTCATCATGACGGGCTTCATTCTTTATTTCTTGTAGCGCCACAGGAAGTTCGCTTATAGTGCTACACAATAAATTTTTTATTTTCCCCTCCGTTCGTAGTGAAGCGATCACAGAATCTTCTAGGGGTTCCCTACGTCTTGGAACTAGTCTGGGAAGTCTGTCAGTGTGACAGATTTTTTTCGAGGGGAGGTATTCCAACTTGAAGTTGTAACTTAGGAGAATTGTCCCCCACCTCAGCTGTCTATTTGCCGTATAACCGAGTAACCCTTTTTTTGACCCGAAAATACTAAGTAGGGGATTATGGTCCGTTTGTAGTGTAAAAAATCTTCCATGTATGTAACGGGGAAATTTTGTGACTGCGTAAATGATCGCTAATTCCTCTTTCTCAATTTGGGAATAGTTTTTTTCCACTGGGATCAGGGTCCTTGATGCGTGAGCGGTGGGCTTTTGCGTTCCATCTGGCATATTATGAAGGATACACGCTCCTATTCCATGCGAGCTTGCGTCGCTAGCAACTACGATCTCGAGGTTAGGGTCGTAGTGCGTCAGGAATAAATCCGATGTTAGGGTTTTGATAGTTTTCTCGAATACCTCCTGGCATTTGGGTGTCCATTCCCAAACCTTATCTTTCCTTAAAAGTTCATTCAGCGGGTCACGGAGGTTATGCATGTTTTGGATAAACGCTTGATAGTAATTCGCTAACTCCCCAAAACTCTGTAGCTCTGTGACGTTTTCAGGAGCCGGCATGTCCTTAATTGCAATGGCCCTTTCTGGGTCCGGTCTCCTACCGTCTTTGTCTATGATGTGACCCAAATATTTAATTTCTTTCATGAAGAAGTCACATTTTCTTTCCTTTATTTTGAAGCCATAATCTTGTATTCGTGAAAATACTTTGTGGGTGTGTTCCCAGTGTTGTTCCAAGCTTTTACTGTTTATTAGTATGTCGTCTAGGTAAGCCGTTGAAAAACCAAGTCCACCCAGCATGGTGTCCATAACCTGCTGAAAAATGGCTGGTGCGACTTTGACTCCAAATACAAACCTTTCAAACTTGTATAAACCTCTATGTGTATTTATACATAGTAATTTTGAGCTTTCTTCCTCAACGGGTATCTGGAGATAAGCTTCGCTGAGATCGATTTTTGAAAAGAACTTGCCTCGATTAAGTTTCGTAAAAACTTCTCCCGGGTTTGGAAGTGGGTAGTGATATTCTCCCAGTGCTGCGTTTAGTCCAGTAGAAAAATCTGCGCACACGCGGATTTCCGTGGACTTCTTCTTCACATACACTACTGGTGCTGCCCACTGGCTATATTCCACTTTAGATAAAATGCCAGTTTCTAAAAGTCTGTCTAATTCATTGTCTATTTCCTCTAACGAGGCAAAAGGCACATTCCTTTTTTCTTAAATATTGGTTGAAACCTATCTAGATGAGTGACCACCTTGTAGATGGGTGACCACCTTGGAATAATAGGTGTTCTAAGCTTGGATGTCCGGCTTGTGCAATGGACAATGGTTTGGAATTGTTAGAGAGAGAGAGAGAGAGAGAGAGAGAGAGAGAGAGAGAGAGAGAGAGAGAGAGAGAGAGAGACGTGTGTTCCAATTTCCGCTGGGTTCGTTATATACACTCACGCGGAAATACACTTGGCGAAGGTATGAATCCTTCTCTTCCCCCCAGCTATGGGTTAATTAACGCGACTTGTATTACTAAATCATTATTACCCTCCACCGAATTTTTACACTTTAAAAAAGAGATATCGCCTGGCTTTAAATAACTTACAAAGGGTTGATAAGCCGTAAAAAACGTATCAATTAGTATTAAGCACATGCGGAAATCAAACGACGATGTCCAATAAAAAGCGATCCTTGATTATGATTCAATACTTCTTCATTGCTAATTATCAATGCCAGCATTCCTTTAATCTCCGTTCTCTAACAATCGTGCCCCCTTCTATCTGCTTATTAATTTTAAAAAAGCAATTCCAACTAACCGCTTTTAATCTGCCAACCGACATTTTTTATTTTCGTAGAAAATTCTTCTTCAAGGCTAATGTTACTCTACTCCCTCCCCAGAAACTCCTCGCTTATTAAATTTTGGTAAAAAAATTTGCAACACCGTTTATTCCAATCCCCCCTTTTATTCAAGGCACAAGAGTAACCGTTACCGCATCACTAGAATTAAGCTGATAGGCGATCAAATCATTCCTTCTACCTCGCCCTATTCATTGCTGTTCTTTGCATCATACACCAATTCCTGGTTACTAAACCACAAGAGCAAAACATGTAAAAGCTAGAGTAATTTTATGAATCTCTATACATTACTCACATTGGCAAAGCTTCGTTTCTGCAAACACTGTAACCGAAATTCTTTCCAATTCGCCTATCATTTCCAGACATTTCAAACCAATGCCAGATGCTCTGCGACGCGCTATTTTTAAATATGTTTCAAATTCTTCAGAATGTGGGAACGAACTTTTACAAGAATCTGTGAGTCTATTTCGAAATTGGCATTCTGATAGACGTTCTTGGCGAACTAAAAGGAAAAAAAATAATCAAACAAAAATAAAAAAAACTGTTTCCTTTTTATAAAAGAAAAAAAATCTATAGCAAAATGTTCTAGTCACAGTGTCAGTGCATTAACATTCGCTTAAAGACTTTCCCATCTCCAAGACTCCAAACATTTCTTCATTCCCACGTGACGGAGTTGGGTGTAATAGGTTTGAATGTTTTCAATTCTCACGAAGCTTGTCGACCCATTTCGGGATGGGTCATTAAAAGTTGATATAAAAAAATTCTGTATTTCGTAAGTCTTTTAAGTCTGTTTCACGCTGTCGCTCAGGTAAAGTAAAGATTCTTCGATAGGCTTTTGGGGGAGATAGCACCTGATAGGGTTCTAGCTATGGGCAAATAATGAACCTTCAACCAAAAAACAAAACACATGAAAGTATAAAAAACATTTTATAGTCAAAATACAATCAATACATTTTTATATAAAAATGACCAAAAATCCGTATTTATAGCAAAATGACTAAGAATACGTATTTATAGTAAAATGACCAACAATCCGTATTTATAACAAAATGACCAACAATACACATTTATAGTAAAATGACCAACAATTCGTATTTATAGCAAAATGACTAACAATATATATTTATAGTAAAATGACCAACAATCCGTATTTATTGCAAAATGACCAACAATACATATCTATAGTAAAATGATTAACAATACATATTTATAGTAAAATGACCAACAATTCGTATTTATTGCAAAATGACCAACAATCCGTATTTATAGCAAAATGACCAACAATACATATTTATAGTAAAATGACCAACAATCCGTATTTATTGCAAAATGACCAACAATACATATTTATAGTAAAATGATTAACAATACATATTTATAGTAAAATGACCAACAATCCGTATTTATTGCAAACTGACCAACAATCCGTATTTATAGCAAAATGACTAACAATACATATTTATAGTAATATGACCAACAATCCGTATTTATTGCAAAATGACCAACAATACATATTTATAGTGAAATGATTAACAATACATATTTATAGTAAAATCACCAACAATCCGTATTTATTGCAAAATGACCAACAATCCGTATTTATAGCAAAATGACCAATAATACATATTTATAGGAAAATGACCAACAATCCGTATTTATTGCAAAATGACCAACAATATATTTTATCTGTAGATGAAGGCATAAAATTGCGTTCAAAATATATTTAGTTGAACCTATAATGTTGCGTTCAAAATATTTAGATTTCGACATTAAATGACCCATAGAAGTGTTGATATGCCGGTAAACAAAATCGAACAACCGACGAACCAAGCGATAGTGTTTCATAATATTATTAATTTATAATCAGGTATATTTCATTTGGTAGTTTGGCGCAACATAATCTTTTTTACCAATTCATAACTGAAGAAAGTTAAGCTTAGTAAATATGAAAATAATAACAGGTGAATGGTTTTCTTCGTATTTTCCGTTTGTTCAAAAACAGGAAGCGATTGAAGGAAAAAATGAAGTTGTTCAAAGAACGGAAATAATCATAGCAGCTAACCAACAAGTGAAATTAGTGAAGAGTCAGTGCCATCGTATTGGGTAATATTTGCCGCCATTTTAAACAATATCAGATTCGTTCTTTGGAGACCAATTTGTTATTTTTGTAGAAATTGTCCAAGCCTCCCCAATAACGGTTTTACAAACTGCGGTGGGTAAATTGTCGCCATTTTATATTTTTAATTTTGCGTGTGCACGTTGTTTTTTTATTTTATTTTATCGACTGCACAATATAGGAGGGTCAATTGGGCACTGTTTGTTAGAAAAGGAGCATCATGGCGCAATTCACTCCGTCAGAAATTTAGAAACGGCATACTATTGTTTGGCATTCGTGCCGGAAGCTCCAATAGGAACATTTCAGAGTGTTTAAGCGTCAAGCAGAAGATGAAACAGTGCAGAGGACCCGGAAAGAGTTAGATGTTCAATGGTAATTACGAAGGTGTTTGGTGTGATCACTGGTAATGGTAACGTTATGGCTCCATTCATCTTCCCACCGTATCTCATACTTAACACGGAGGCCTAAATTAAGTGCCTTGAGGAAGTAGTGCGGCCCTGTGTCATGAGGGTGACTGCTGGAAGACCCTATGTCTGGCAACAGGACTCTGCACCATGCTGCACAAGCAGGAGAACCTTATCATGGCTGTCAGATAATTTCTGCGATCACATCACTCTTTATATCTGGCCACCAAACTCCACAGACTTCGACCTCTTTCATTATTATGTGTGGGGCGCAGTTGAGCAAAACTCCTTGCAATACCAAAGATGAACTGAAGGTACGGTTTGTGGTAGCATTCATCAACTTAAACAAGGAGACCGTCCAGAAGAGTTGCAGGAAATTCTGAAGTCGTCTGGAAGCCGTGGTTGAAGCCAATGGCGATTTTATTGAATAAATTTATTCTTTATTATTCCAAGATATTTTTGTGTAATTTTGGTAAATATATCTGTTAAAATGAAATGTCATTGTTATTTTCATTTTGGCGTCATTTAGACGACAATTTATTCTTCGCACCCTGTATATTGAGTAATTATTACTCACTTAATGAACCGTCGGACTTTACGAACCCGGACTTACGATCAACTACAAATCTTGACCGCTTCTCCTTCAACGCGAACCAAAATAAATAAAATAAAGTGAAAAATAATTAAAGGTTTACTCGCGCTGTATTTACAGGAGGCTAACGGAAGTAATGTACAATGTGTAGATTTTCGAATGTGTTTATTACGTTTACTGTACTATCTACTGTACGCCTACTGTACTGTATAAACATTTAGAAATAAATAAGATCGAAGTTGGGAGTAAAGCAGTGGAAAAGCACAGAAAACTAATATAGATTTGTCTCGCAACGTAAAAAAAGCAAACATTATTGCGAATTTATATAGCTAGATGTAAAAGATTTCTACTTTCTATGACCGAACCTCGTGCTAGATAAAGCTATCTCCTTATCTCAAGAACAAATAGAAATAAGCACAAACGAAGTGAAAATTATCATGCATTGCTGACAATCACTATTATTCGACAACGTGGCAAAAGAAAGAAGACACCTTTAACGTTACAATGGGAAGTTTGGGTGGTGTAGATACCTGCGAGCTTATAGGTATAAATTTAGTATATATGAAGTAGAATAATGGATAAAAACGATACAGAAATTTTGAAAATAGTACAAAAGCGACATTAAAGCTATCTGAATCTGGTTGGCACAAACATAGCGGTCAGATATTTCTCAGCGATCAGTTCATTTAACAACCGGGTCGTTGGACAGGAAGCTAATCGTTAAGTGTGGAGGAAGCTAATCGTTAAGTGGGCCTCCGTTTTGAACAATATCATACAATATCAGTGGATTGCTAGAACTTTTTTTACGGGGCCGAATTGACGCCATATCTTTCTTAATTCTCAACCTGCTCTTGCGACTATAACAATTGTCATATTTTTTGTTGTGAGAATAACCTTTTCTAATTGGACGACATGAAAAGGAAAAAATAGTTTGAGAGCTTCAACTGACAATTATTTATCCATATCTGAGAGGAGAAATAGATTCATGCTTTTGGTAATACCAAACACTACAAATATCTCGCCGTGTGAACAGGTTACAACAAATTTAGAATAGGAGAAAAGGAAATTGAACATAGAAGATGCTACGCCAGGGGTAGTTTCGCCCAACACCGTCAATTGCTGCAAAACCAAAACATCAACCTGAAACTCGAGTCATCTTCTTAAATAGCCTCGTCAGATCGAGACTTTCATATAGATCTCACACATGGCGCCAAACCCGTTGAGAGATAGCTAAACTCTTTGTATACCTCCGCTTTCTAAGATCATTGATTAAAAATGGATTTGAGCGAGTGGAGTCTGGGGGTCTTGGTAATATTGATCATTCTTTGAACCTCGTGAACTGGTGCTACAGAATCACAAAGAACTGTACCATATAGAAGAAACCACATCACTTGAGGACTACCAACAGCGACAACTAAGATGGATAGTACATATAATCCGAAGAGAAAATAATCATATAATCAAGCTGTTAACGTTCAACAATACTTCAAATAAAATGTTAGGAAACACCCATTAGTACTGGAAAGAGCAATAACAGCTACGGGACATGAAAAAACTATTTCCATAAAAAAATGTTCTAAGAAAAAGATTTTCTAAATTTCAACTGAAGGCAGTACTGGCTGCTCGGTCACTGAATGCTGAATGTTTCCTTATAGGGAAACGGTTAATATTACTATTACCATTAATTAATATAAAGAACCTCTCTTGAGATTCGAACCCGGTTCACCAAATCCGTATTCTGCGCTACGTCAGGCCTGCTGATATTCGAGCCGATATCCGATATATATAAAAAAGCCTGACTCCGAATACTATCGTCAGTTGACGTAACACAATCTTTTTTCTCTAATTTATCAGGATTTAGTTTTGTACTGTACAATGCTAATCTTAGTAATAAGGTTTATTTGCGTAAAGGAGATCTTTACGAAGAAAATCTCTTTATGTTATCGATGTTTTAGGTCCAACTTTTTAGAAAGTGCTAAAGGCAATTTGTATGTCATCAGACTGAAGTTCTGCATGCACTCAAATCCTGATAGTGAGCGGCACCAAAGAGATCCATTTTAAACAGATCTCATGGAATTGGCATTTTAGCATGAGAATAGTCAGATAAAACGCATCAACTCTACGAAAGCTATCGGCCCGGATAAAATTCCTGTGGTCGTTCTTAAGAACATTAGCCTCCAGCTATCCTCAATCTTGACAAAATTGTTTAACAACTGCCTCAAAGAGAAACATTAGCAAAATCTATGGATGGTATCCGCTGTGTGTATATTTTACAAGAATACGAGTAACCGCTCACCACCATCGCAATATCGCTTCCTTAATTATTATCAGCAAACTTCTTGGGGAAATTACCAATAAGCCTATTGATCACCTCAACCAAAACAAATGTTTAAACGACAAACAGTATGATTTCACTCTTCTAGCGTCACTGCTGATGTCTTAACCGTTTTTTTATCAATTCACTCCAAGTAAGGCGATAATGCCACTAAGACACGAGGGGATATTGGGAGTGAAAGAGACTGAGAAGAGTTTACAAGGAATCTGAAACTCAATCCTAAAAAAAAAGAAAGAAAAGACAAATATCTACTCCTGATCAACAGGCCGGGGAGGGGTGTGAACCGTACGATAAGCGAACATGTTATTACACAAAGAATCAGCAAACAATCGATAATAAATCCAACATAAGAGCAGTTGTGTTAGATATCTCAAAGGCATTTGACAGGATGGGATATATCGAGGTGGGTACACAAACTTTCCAGCAATGGCATCTTTAACAGAGTCATCGAAATTATCAAGTTCTTCTTATTGAGGAGTTCTCAGAATGTAGTTATGATAGTTCGTTTTTGTTGCATTAAATATTTCAAAGCAACGGCAAACTCTGTATACAACAAAAACGGACTATGATTGGTGTATACGGAATAAATTCCAATAACCAACAAATACTATTCTTAAAAGAGTGCTCAATACAGAGTAGAGCAAATATAATTATTTATTCGGAAATTCTAACATAAATATGTTATAAAATCACTACAAAAATAGCCATTTGGTTTCAACACTTCTGGTGTCTTATGAAGTGAGGATGTTGAATGTCAACACTTCTGGTGTCTTATCAAGTGATGGTGTTGATTGTCTATTCAACACCATCACTTGTTAAGGCACCAGAAGTGTTGAAACAAAATGGCTATTTTTGTAGTGATTTTATAACATATTTATGTTATAATTTTCGAATAAATAATTATATATATATATATATATATATATATATATATATATATATATATATATAATACTTTTTTTACTCGGCTGCTCTTATTATTAAGATGGACGGACAACACTAGTCTTCATCCATTCCCTAAATCTCTACGCGCCAAACCCTGTAAAACGCTTCAGCAGGCGGGTTAAATCACTTGAAATTACCATCGAAAGGCGCTGCAGACTTCTGTGCACTGCTAGTATCGGAGAGGTATAAATATGTGATAATAAAACCTGAGGCGTGTTGTTCATTGTGTTCATGGCAAATATTTGCACCAATTCCTTGTTACCAGCACTTCTAATAAGTGTGGCTGGTTCTACACAAGCCTTCACAACTCTAAACAAATCTTTTATAGTGGATAGTCAACAGTTCAGTTCTGTGTTCCTTCTTTGCTATTCTACCTGAATAACAAGTCCACTGGCGAGAGAGTTAAGGCGACGGGAACAGGTACAGAATTAAAAACTGAACTGAAAGACACTTATACCTCGAAAATAACGGGATAATTCATCATATATATATATATATATATATATATATATATATATATATATATATATATATATATATATATATATTTATCAAGGATCGTGTCTCGTCCCGGTTTTTTATGTGTATATATATCTAAATATGTCTGGGCGCTTATGTATTATAACCTGAGTGTGTTTGGATTGTTTTACGTGAGAGGTGGTCATCACAGTTGAAGTAAACTGTAAAATGTATACATTTTTGTCTGGAGCTATCAACATCCTTTTTAACGTAATTTCAATGAAAAAATAAATTAAATAACATATGTATTTTTTTATTTTCTCCTCAGTAATTCTATAATTTAAAACTTAATAGAGATTAGATTTAGATTTCTAAATAGTTAATTTTTTACTTTTAATTTTAACTTCAAATTTTATAAATCTTTTAATATCTATGATAACCTTGCTTCGTCGTCAATTTTTTTGAATTCTCATATACTTGTATTTTGATTGGTCATTCTAGCTTATGTAACAGCGCTTACCCCTAGCGAAGGATCGTTAATTAATTTGAAACATTTAAAACCATTTATTCTACATTCAACATCATCACTTGATAAGACACCGGAAGTGTTGAAACAAAATGACTATTTTTGTAGTGATTTTATAACATATTTATGTTATAATATTTAAATAAATAATTATATATATATATATATATATATATATATATATATATATATATATATATATATATATATATTCTTTTGCACTTTTCTCTTCTGATATGGTTGAAAAAGCATTCTCTGACTAAAGTTAAGAAGTCACTGTTGAATTCATAACAATTGGAGGTCTATACAATCAGAAACGTTTTAAAGCACAATCGAAACTTGGTCTGCAACTGGTACGCGATCTTCTCTTTGCAAATGCTGCTGATCTTTTAGTACACAGTCTAGAAGACATTCAAACTATCATTGATTAATTCTCTGAAACAGCGAAAGCATTTGGACTCACTATCAACATAAAGAAGACTGAGCTAATGTAGCAGCCAGTATCAGGCAATCCATCTCTGCATAGGCTATGGAACACTAATGACGCGTCTCTCAGAGCAAAGATCGATATATACAGATCAGTCGTTCTCTCAGCCCTTCTCTATGGTGCTGAAACTTGGACCCTGTACCGCAAGTACGTAAATCAATTTGACGCTGTCGTCGTGACATATGTGATATCAAATGGGATGAAAGGTTCAAGAATAGTACAATACTGAAGAAATGTAACATCACAGGCATCGAAACCATTCTAGCAAGGATACGACTTAGGTGAGCTGGTCATGTTGCGAGAATGGATGAGCATAGGCTTCCAAAAAAGGTTCTGTATGGGCAACTACCAAACTCTAAGCGTTCAGTTGGACGTCCATTCTTATGCTGCAAAGACAAATTGAAAGACAACTTGAAACGTCTCAACTTTGATCTGAAATACTGGGAAACTCAAGCATCAAACCGAAAGAAGTGGCGAAAGACATGTTTCATTAAGTTAGGGGTTTTTGAAGATAGTAGGCTAAAGCACTGTGATCAGCTTCGTCAATCTCTGAAGCAGAGAAGCTATCAAAATCCTGCTTTAACACATTTCATCTGTCAGTGGGGCTTTGTCGCCAGCAGCAAAGCTGGGCTAGTATCGCACTTAAGAAAGCACAAATGCAGTGTGTCTTTCCCTTACCTGATTTTCTACACAATTGCCCCTGGTAGCATGAATAAGTGTAAAACAAAAGGCACCATCCAATGCTGAGCCTCATTTATCGTTCAAGATAGGAGAGTAAACCACACACACACACACACACACACACACACACACACACACACACACACACACACACACACACATACACATATATATATATATATATATATATATATATATATATATAATATTATTAAAATATTTTTATTATAATAGATTACAATAAAATTATTTTTACATGACGACACAAAAATTTTCATGTTTCAGAACTAAGATGGTTCCTCATCGGGTGATGGTAGATGCCATAATACAAATGTTTAATTTGGGATATTTGAAAACAAATCGTTATCTCTTTTGAAAGTTATTAATGTCAGAATTAAAACATATACAAGCATATCTTTTAATTCTGACATTGGGCTCACCAATTTTAGCTTTCAAAAGAGGTAAGGATTTGTTTTTATGGTAATCTATTATAATAAAAATACTTTGATAATATATTTTGTTCTACGTTTCTATTGAACACTTTTAAAAAGTAAATGCAAAGAACTATGGATTTTAACTCCATCTGTTCTTTCTCTTTCTGGAGATATAATATATAAATATATATATTATATGCATATATGTATGTGTGTGTGTGTGTGTGTGCGCGCGCTGTGTATTTGTGTGTGTGTATTTATGCAGCTTATCTTCATTCAAGCATGTTTAATTAAATAATATAGATATATTTAATTTTCTAATAATCTTTTTTAATTCTCTAATTAGCTTATTGATGTTAATTCATCAAGGAAGTCGCCGTAGTTTTTGTTAAACCAAGTACTTTCGATCTCCCCCCTCTCTCTCTCTCTCTATATATATATATACACACACACACAAATATATATATATATATATATATATTAATATATATATATATATATATATATATATATATACATACATACATATATATATATATATATATATATATATATATGTATATAAATATATATATATATATATATACACAGATATATATATATATATTTATAAATATATATATCTTTAAATAAGTGAATAGATGTTTAAATTATTCAACGAAACATGTCTAAATGAAAATATACTGCCAAAATATACGCATATACATGCATACACACACATATACACAGACACATACATATATATATATATATATATATATATATATATATATATATTGAACAATAAAAAATATTAAAAAATTAAAATCTTCGGACACACTGGGTTGTATATTAATATTCCTTCGTTTTTATTATTTTTTTATTAGATTCCTCGACTAGTTTCGGCCAACATGGCCATCATCAGGAGAAAAATAATTTCTGCTTGCTGGTAGCAGTGAAATAGAGAAATGTATGTCTTGATGGAGAAAATGAACTTTTGTCTGTAGTTTTCATTTGTTTTTTTACTTTTTAATTTTTTAACATGAATTTTGGTCAGTCCTTGTGTTGGTCAAACAGTCTCTTTTAAGTTGTTATTTGAGATAAGAGCTGGATGGATTCATGCTGCTCTGAATTCCCTTGGTCATTTTGAGAGTTTTATTGGTTCCAGGAAAGTGGATGTGTCTCTGTTAAGTGTATGTGTGTGTGTGTTATTTGGTTCTTAGGGAGTGAGTGAGTATGATGTGTGTAAGCGTGTATATTACTATGGGTGTGTGTTATCGTTTGGCTCATTAGGGAGTGAGTGAGTATGATGTGTGTAAGTGTGTATATTCGTGTGGGTGTGTGTATAAGTGTGAGGCCTCAACACCTCAGTAAGAATGTCTGTCTTGTGTGGGTGAGAAATGTGGGTAGGTTTTGATTTGTAGGGTTATATATTAATACTATCTATATTTCACAATATAGATAGTATTAATATATAATCCTATAAATCCAACACACACACACGCACACATACATACATACATATATATATATATTTTTTTTCTACCAAGATTCTGTTGTTATTGGTTGATGTTTGAGAAGTATACATCTATTTTTTCTGCAGTTTTTTTTTTTTTTACATTCGTTCTCTACTTGTTCAAGGCCAAAATTTTCACTTGAAAATTCGTGCTCCCAACGGCCTAGAAATATGCGAAGTAAAAAAAGAAGCAAAAGTGAAAGGACTAATGACTTACTAGTCCCCGACTCCGTTGTCGAAACATAATCTAGATGGGGGTCCACATTAGTCGAGTACCTCTGCCCGTCTAACAAGATACTCTTGCGCTATTCTCTGACCAAATTTATCTCTGCGCCGAGTTAGTCGACGAATTTAGGTTTTGTACGCAATACGATACGACAGAAGTGAGAAGTGCGCGTGAAGAGGGAAAAAAAGGAGAAATGAACTGACAGAGAGAGAAAGAGTGAGAGAGAGGAGGAGGAGGAGGAGGAGGAGGAGAGCAAGAAACAAAAAATAAGATAATGAGAGAGAGAGAGAGGAGGCGGAAAGTTTACTAATATATAGAGTGGATCTGACCACGGAGGAAAGATATTATAATATATATATATATATATATATATATATATATATATATATATATATATATATTAAAATAGAGAGAGAGAGAGAGAGAGAAAGAGGGATAGAGAGCAAGACGTAACAAAGTGAAAGGGAAGTCATTAATATATATATATGTACATATAGAAATATATATATATATATATATATATATATATATATATTACACACACACATATAAGTATGTGTATGTGTGAATGAATATATATATATATATTCATTCACACACACACACACACACACACACACACACACACATATATATATATATATATATATGGAATTTTTAAAAAAATAATGTTTTCGTTTTTTTTTAATAATGTGTTTTCGGGTAGCCAATTTCCTTTAGGTTTCAACGATATATATATATATATATATATATATATATATATATATATAATTATTTATTTAAATATTATAACATAAATATGTTATAAAATCACTACAAAAATAGCCATTTTGTTTCAACACCGCCGGTGTCTTATCAAGTGATGATGTTGAATATATATATATATATATATATATATATATATATATATATATATATATATATATATATATATATATATATATGCATGCTTCATTAAAATAAACAAGGTAATATGCTTAAGCATTTTACTTAATTTTTCTTGTATTCGAATACGTGATTTATTTTTCGGGTACAGAGCGTGTGGAAACTGTCCAAATGTTCTATACTTCCGAGCGATTTGAATGTTGAAATAAGCATTTATTTTTAAGACATTGTACATTTAAGTATGCTTGGGTGAGATCTGGGGTTTGGCAATTTTCAGAATGTTAGGCTTCACATGTGATATGCATACGCTCATTTCCTGATCAATGGATTTAATATTTGATCTGTTTTGGCATTTAATGTTGGTAAGAGCAGTTAATCCTGATTCACAGAGGTATGATGTGGAAAATTGCAATCAAATATTCAAAGATTTTTAATTGCTCTTGGAGGATATTCTTCTTGAATGGAAATCCCAAGATGGTCAATGGCCACCTCTTCTGGATTGATTTCTAAGCGATGATTGGCAGATATCGTAACCAGCTTCTTTTCTTCTGTTAAGGAATTTATCTTCCAGTTTAAAATATCTCAGACGTGGAAGTCATGTACTTGGTGGCTAGCTTTTTAAAAATAAACATTTTTTTTAAAGATAAAGACTAATTTATAAATTACTTTTCTGTTAACTTGGAGCGCACCGGTCGAGAAACGCTGAGCTAGCTGGTTGACTGATTGGGAATCCCAGATGCTCTAAGCTTTCATATCGGCGGGGGTTTAATGGATAACGGCTCAAAATGAGAAGTCAGAGAAGTGAGTTCAAATTGACTGGGTCTAACCACTTTCTAACCACTTTCGCCCCAGCCTCTCAACCTCCGACGTCTTACTCTCTGGGTTGAGGTGTCTACTCGGGCTTAACCGAACTTAAGGGAGTGACCGTAGGTCCCCTGAGCATCCGTAGATCATTCGACCAGTCCACTAGTTTAATCCTGCTTCCTGCCCACGTTGTGTTTGGTTTGAACCAGAAACAGAGTATGGCTGTCACCTCTGGGCTGGAGTTGTCCAATCAGCAATTGCCTGTCTTAATAGAGTTCACAAACATCTACGCGGACTGGTGGGTGATTAATGATTTTCAACCCTACCACCCGTTTCCCATATACGATACATCGAGATCCTCTCACTGCTCTATCGCTATTTCCATGTGCTTTGACGAGTTAATCCTTATTCCCACCAGCCCCGACTTTTACAACTGGGAGCTGCCCTGCCACGTACGCAAGGGCGAATTCGCCCCCATTCTTTTCGTATTCCATTAGTAAGGAGGAAGTCCCGCTCGGGCAGCTTCTTCCCAAGAGCCGCTACTTTGTGGTACAGACTCCCGACATGGATGATTTCTCAATTACCATCTCCATTACTTTTAGTAGCCTTTCTTACGGGCGTTATTAATATTATGGATGGTATGGTATCCCGGAAATAGTGATTTCAGACCTTCACCTTGACTAGCAATGGAACAATGACATTTAGTGGTGAAAACAAACAGCCAACGTAACGAAAGACTTGAACAATAGTGCAGTTACACTCCCGGTGTAAAAAAACAGAAATTTGAACCTAAGTACAGTCAATCTGTTTTTAGCATTTGAATATATATATATATATATATATATATATATATATATATATATATATATATATATATTCATACATGTTTGGAAATCATCCATGTAAACAGAAACAGACTATCATCACATTCTCGTCCGTGTATTGCTTAATATATTGTGCTCTAATTGTCATCTTTGATAATGGCTTATGCAAGCCGAAAGTTTAGATTGGATTAAAAAATATGTATCAATATTGTGATTTTCTTTCTTCGTTTAATGATAATGTTATTAAGCTTATCAGACGATATGAAAAGAATTTACATAAAATAAATAGACAACACTTGTCTATATTATTTAATGAAACATGTATGAATGAAAAAATGCTGCCTAAATACACACAATATATATATATATATGTGTGTGCGTCTGTGTGCGCGTGTGTGTGTGCGTGTGTGTGTGTAACACGGTAGCACATGTGTACTGTTAATCTGTGACATAAATTTAAACAATAAAGCAGTAGCTATCACATGCATGTAGTAAGTCCGCCAGCCGCACAAACATATCTGCACTTTAACGAAGTGTTCAGACAGGAACAAAGAGAGAAAGTGACGATAACAAATTCTATGCAGGGTGGCGTAATGGATAGCGGCTCGGATTAAGGTATAGGAAAGCCGAGTTCAAATTACTGTCGAGTTTATTACATTTATACTGACGTGACCATACGCTTGAGAATCCATTTTTTCTCTCCCAACTATAGGTAAATAGCAGAACAGACTGGGTTCTATAGCCTTGGGTAGGCAACGGATCTAGAAGTAAAACTGTAAATCATTCTGGAGAGGGTTGGGCTCCGTCAGGATATGTTTCCCAGGAAGCACCACTGCTAGTGCGACAGCAAGATGTGTGGTACCCCTACGACCGTTTTGTCTTTTGAGAATCATGATTGTATCGAATACAAGAGGGTTGAGTTCCATCAGGCTATCCTGACCTATACACATCTCCCCTACTAAAGGTGTAGTACACGTGGTGGCGTTTAGATTCTAATAGATTACGGTTCTCGTGATTGTGAAGCAAAATTCAGCACAACGAATAGTCAAAACATTTAAAGTGATAATATATATATATATATATATATATATATATATATATATATATATATATATATATATATAGGTATCTTCATGAGATGGCTAAAAACAGATGATGAAAAAGACGCCAGACTTGACGAAAACAAAATTTTAGCGTCTAAATGTTTATGTTATTATTGAGAGGAAAGATCATCAAATTTTCTTTCTTTTTAGAACATTTTAAATTTTGATTAAAAAACCTTGTTTCACTTTGTATCACTGGAACTAGTAAAATAACATAAAATTTTAGCACATTTTTTTCTGTATGACAGACATTAATTTTGAAAATCTTGCAAAAATAAAAATAATTGTCGGATTTTAATGTAACTCTCAGAAACTATTCACAAATGATAGAACTTATTATAAATATGCTTTTCTTTTTTAAAGTCATGGCAAAAATATTTTTTTCATATGTATTACCCCCCACCACTAACTAATTGTACGAAAATTCTATAATTTCAATTTTGGGAAGATTAGTGATTATATTAGCTAAAAGCACAAGTCTTTGAGGAAACCAAATCATGCTTTGTTTTTCTTTTTTAGTTGGACCACCTGTACCTGAAAATCATCTCTGAATTGTAACATACAACACTCAATAAAACAAAAATATAATTTAATTTCAAAAACTTTTAATTGCTTTTATTTATTTTAATGAACATGAACAATATTGTCTGAAAGCAAAAACATAGTCAAAACGTTTAAAGTGGCAATATATATATATATATATATATATATATATATATATATATAATCACTTCAAATGTTTTGACTATCCGTTGTACTGAATTTTTGCTTCACGATATATATTATCACTTTAAATGTTTTTGTTTATATATATAGCGATTGTGATCGAGCGGCGCTATATCGAGTCTAATTCGCTACCTTTTCGTCACCGTGGCCCGTTTGTACAGTTGGTATGACGTTTACTTGATAACGTAACTGTCCGGATTTCAATTCTCGGTAGTGGATGCGCTCTGCTGATGAGTCCCAAATATAGGACGAAATGGCCGTCCAGTGCTTTCTGCATTCTGTTGAGGTTTCTTCTAGACTCGATGAATTACTTAATTATAATTATCTCAAATCCTTCTAATAATTTCTATCACTTATATATATATATATATATATATATATATATTATCACTTTAAATGTTTTGACTATCCGTTGTGCTGAAATTTGCTTCACGATAACGAGATCCGTAATCCATTAGAATTTAAACGGCTCCACATGTACTACACCTTTAGTAGCGGACAAGTTATTGGTAAAAGATGAATCAGACCAGGAAACAGTAGTATTAAAAGTGATCAATACACTTATAAAGAAAATAAAATGAAATAAAAATTTAATATGCAGAACTTTCGAATTTTAAAAAATTAGGAGATTAGCCAGTCACGCTACCTTGGTTTCAACCTTTCGGTGTCTTCATATATAAGGTATATTTAGGCAGCAAGCAAGTGTTCATCCAAATAAGTTTGATTAAAAAACCCTAACAAATTCTGTTTAACATTTGTTTTCAATGAGGTTTTGAGTATTGTGATAAAAATTATCGACAAACTGACCGAAGATTTGCGTTGTGTTGTTCAATTACTTTCGATCGGCTCAGTTATTTTCAAAAACCAATTTGGTAGCTGTGTGGTAGGCGGGATTCTTTTGTCATCATCCTGGAATTCCTTGGAAAGCTGAAGGCTTGAAATAGTCTATGGTGTGATGTAGTACCTTTTGTTATTGTACGTTTTCCGTTGGGCTGTTAGTGATATGTGATTTGATTCAGTTATTAACACAGGTAAATGACACGTTAAAAGGCACGATTGTGTGGTTGCTGTGAAATCAATATATGTGTTTGAATTGGTGCTTTTAGAGAATCATTCTTCAAGTGGGTAAGGGGATTCATAGACAATATTGATTTGTTGAAGTTTTAAGGTTTAATCTATCTATCTATCTATCTATCTATCTATCTATCTATCTATCTTATTCTGTTCATTATCTATTTCATTCTGTTCATATCTATCTATCTATCTATCTATCTATCTATCTATCTATCTATCTATCTATCTCAGTCTGTTCATATCTATCTATCTATTTATCTATCTCAGTCTGTTCATATCTATCTATCTATCTATTTATCTATCTATCTATCTCGGTCTGTTCATATCTATCTATCTATCTATCTATCTATCTATCTATCTATCTATCTATCTCAGTCTGTTCATATCTATCTATCTATCTATCTATCTATCTATCTATCTATCTATCTATCTATCTATCTATCTAATTTTATTCATCGTCAAGCATGACCAACACAAGATATTGCAAACCTTTGTTATGCTTTGAAGGGATATCAGTCTTCAAACTGAATAACCTTTAAAACCTATGCAACAAAGACACGTACATTTTGTTGTCATTAGTTTTTTCATGCATATTTTTCAATATGTATATATATATATATATATATATATATATATATGAGAAAGTAATTTTTTATATATCCCACACGTGTAAAAAGATATCAGAAAAAGAAGTTGGAAATGACACTGGAGTCTTTAAGAATATTTATTTAGAGTAACTTTTGCGATTTCAGAAGTTAAATGATGATGGTGAGACTTGTGGCCATTCCATGATCTGGCTGGAGTTCTTTCCGTTTTATGCAGAAAAAAAGATGCCTCCGATTGCTATCTGTTTAAAATTCAATTCGATTGGTTGCATCTGATCCCGTGATCACCATTGTAATTTTTGCGTCAAAAATTGATGATTATAAAATTTTGTTGTCACAACTTGGGAGTGTCATAGTTCAGTGTGCGCGGCTAAATGACAAGAATGTGTTAAGTAGTTCAAGTGTCACAGATTCAGTTTTATTAAACCTTAGTGGCAATTCGTATAGGTTCATTGTACAAGGATTAAATTTGTGTGTGTGTTTGTGTGTGTAGAAATAGTTTTTGTGTTTCTTACTTTCTCGGAATATGGAGAATAATGGGACAACAAGGCAAAGTAGGAAACACTGTTTCTATACACACATACATACACAAATACAATTTCTTTTTTTAATTTATGAGTTTTAAATATTTATCAGACGTGTGTAGACACAGTCTAGCCTATCTCAATCACTTTCCGAATGCTTTTGGTTTTATCTTTTATGATTTTTATTTTTAAGTATCCTGCATTCTGATAACAGAAAATCTACCAATAAGGGTGAAATGTTGTAAGAACCAAAATGCAAATTTACTGTGGATGATTTAGCAATCAGTGCACTTTCTATAGATATTTTCCTTTTAGATTTTATGTCCCGACATGTCAGATGAAATTTCAAACGCAAAAAATTTTAATTAATGTATAGGTGGGCAAGGGAATTCATAGACAATATTGACCTGTTGAAGTTTTAAGGTTTGATCTATCTATCTATCTATCTATCTATTGAATGTTATTGAATATCATTTTTTTGAAGCGGTATTATAAAATAGCATACCCCATCCCTTATTCTTCATCCAAGTCTTAACTGAGAGGATCCTTTACTTTTGTTCAGCCTCGATATATCTCTGTTTGTGTGTCATCATCAGAGAAGACATTTTCGTTTTTTTTTCGTCCTCTCGCCAAAAATGTAACAGCGTTCAGGCTGTTTCTCAGCCAGTCTACCAAGAAGAATGGGCATTTGTAATGGTTAGCAAACTTGTCTTGCTAGATCAATTATGACTGAATAGTGAATTCAATCATCACTTGGGACCCCATACTTTCGGCCTTGTGTCACATCTAAGATACACTTAGAAAACCAACACGCAACCAGGAAGACTTTTATTTTACGCTTTGTCGCAACCGAGAAGAATTATGTCTCCAGTTAGATGAAAGGTTCTTCTTCTTCTTCTTCTTCTTCTTCTTCTTCTTCTTCTTCTTCTTCTTCTTCTTCTTCTTCTTCTTCTTCTTTGCTTATTCTATGTTATTCCTAGCATCCTACTGTAGAACAGCATTTCTACACTATTTACATTGTTCAGACTATCGTCCTCATCTTTGCTGCCATATTTTTCAGAACGTTTCGCCTTCTGTACGCTCCGGCCTTCTTCGGGATGGCCGGAGCCTACAACGGCCAAAACGTTGTGAAAAATATGGCAACAAAGATGAAGACGATAGTCCGAATAATGTAAATAGAGTACATAATACCTCATCTCAGAAATATAGACAGATACTGAAAGGCCGAAACGTTATAATAAATATGGCGAGAAAGATGAGGACAATAGTCCGAATAATGTAAATAGTGTACATAATACCTCATCTCAGAAATATAGACAGATACTGAAAGGCCGAAACGTTGTAATGAATATGGTGACAAAGATGAGGACAATAGTTCAAATAATGTAAATAGTGTACATAATACCTCATCTCAGAAATATAGACAGATACTGAAAGGCCGAAACGTTGTAATAAATATGGCGACAAAGATGAGGAGAATAGTCCGAATAATGTAATAGTGTACATAATACCTCATCTCAGAAATATAGACAGATACTGAAAGGCCGAAACGTTGTAATAAATATGGCGACAAAGATGAGGACAATAGTCCGAATAATGTAAATAGTGTACATAATACCTCATCTCAGAAATATAGACAGATACTGAAAGGCCGAAACGTTGTAATAAATATGGCGACAAATGTGAGGACAATAGTCCGAATAATGTAAATAGTGTACATAACACCTTATCTTAAAAATATAGACAGATACTGAAAGGCCGAAACGTTGTAATAAATATGGCGACAAAGATGAGGACAATAGTCCAAATAATGTAAACAGTGTACATATCACCTTATCTCAGAAATATAGACAGATACTGATGGTCCGAAACGTTGTGATAAATATGGCGACAAATATGAGGACGATAGTCCGAATAATGTAAATGGTATACATAATACCTCATCTCAGAAATATAAACAGAAACAGCATTTCTGTTGCCTAAATTCTCTTCTTCATCTGTGAGGAGACTGACCAGCATTCACTGCCATATAAAGAGAACGATATTGCAAAGCAGTTCCGTACTGTTTGTAATGAATCTTTCCTGTTTCTTAATACTTTGCTTAGATTCTGGAAGGCATTTTTTTATTCTAATTCAAAATTAGATATTACACAGCAGTTCAGCACTTTTTTATTTGTACCTAACGTAATTTTCTTGTTTATTAATACTTTGCTTAGTTTTGGAAGTCAATGTACCTTCGGATTTCAAAGTCACATTTTCTTTTCCGTTGCTAAAACTCTTCTTAAATATTTAAATATTGATTTTGGTATCTCCAATTTGTAATTCGCATGTTGGGCTCTGCCTTTTGCTGACAAATATCCGTTCCGTCTTGTCTTCGTCCTTTCTTTTCTCTTTCCCTTACGATCTTCTGTAAGAGTTCCTGTAGCTTTCCTTTCTGTGGTTGCTATCAACACTGTGTTATCTGCATATCTTATATTGTTAAGATTGTGGCCGCCTATAATGAATCCTAGTCGGAGTTCTAGTTACTTTATTGCAAATGTTGAATAAGTCCGGCGAGAAGACACATCCTTGTCTTACGCCCCTTTTCATATTTCTGTATTTACTGAATTTATTTTCTATACGTATGCAGACTGTTTGCTCTCAGTATAAGTTCTGTATAATTCTAATATCTTTTCCAAATAAATCAAGCTTTTCTAGAAGTTTTTGCGACGCACGATGGCCGTTAATAATTAAGTATAACTCAAGACTTCAATGTTAAGACCAAAATGCATTTAATTAGAACCGCAAATAAATACTTAACAAAAACAAAGAAGTAAAAAGTCAACCAAAGATAATTAACTATTTCAGCGAATACCTTGTTAATAGCGCGGCTCTGTCCGGTAAATCTTAAATCAAAACCCAAATCATTGAAACACAATAATTCACACTAATTCGACTGGATAGTTCCACTTAATAGTCACTCAATAATCACTGTAGTCAGTAGCCTGACATCGCTATTTATGCACCTGGCGGAAAACATTCATAAGTCCAAAGTGTCGATAGTTACTCATTTTCTTCCTATATGACAAAGTTCAAATGGTTCTTTGTGACGTAATTTATTATTTTGCATAATCTATAAAACATAGGCATAGATCAGAGGTTCTCAACCAGGGGAAAATTTACCCCTAGGGGGTAAAAAATTATATAGTCGGGGGTAAATAATTGAAGTACCTGATAATTTAAAAAATAATTCAATTAAATTTAATTTTTTAAAATGAGAGAGAGAGAGAGAATGCAAATTTTTATTTCTGTTTTGGTATTTTTACTAATGACTAATTTGCACAATTTTTAGTCAGAAATTAGTCAGTACTAATCATAATCATTCATTCAAAAAAAAAAATTTTTTAGTATTTTCCAAAACTTTTTTAAATTGCCAAAAACAAAATTACTAAAAAAAATTTTTTTTTGAATGAATGATTATGATTAGTATTAATTTGTAGATCTACTAATACAGCGGATAAAATGAATAATTTTTTATTAATGACTACAAACGTTAATAAAAATACTGAATTTTATACAGAGTACTAACTTATACTAAAAAATGAGTAGATTAGTACTAAATAAGAAATCAGTATTTTGAGTGTCGCTTAGTATTTTTTTTTAGTCACAGTATTTTGACTAATAAAAAACTCTTAGTATTTTGAATGAAAAAAATCATTCATTCATTTAGTCACGAAATTGTACATCAATGCTTTATGATGGCTATGAATTTTTTTTTATGGGAGTAGGGGGTAAATGGAGAAATACATAAAGCCGAGGGAATCAATGATGGAGGAAAGGTTGAGAATGGCTGGTATAGATCCTTTTGCATTTCTATTGCTGTTTCTGATAGCATTCTGGGCATAAATATCGCATTCCTTGTTCCAGTTTCTCTAAGGAAATTACACTGTTTTTCTCCTATTTCGGGTCTAATTCTGTTGCTGACTCTATCCATCCGAATTCGAATGACAAGATTTCACATACGAACGGATAGAGAGCTTAAATAGTTTTTGGAATCGATCATAGAATCCATTAACTACATGTGTTTAAGCAGCATTGCGTTGTTTTTCGGTTTTTCACTCGAGATATTTTCTTTCCGCCATCAATGGTTAACCTGAATGCTTCTGATGAAGTTAGTAAAAGCATATCAGAACCTCGGAGAATATTCTAGCGGAAACCACCAGCATGTTACCGGAAGTTATGCCACGACTGGGACATGACGTGTGAATAATCGTTATTTGTGAAGATAACGCGACAGGGAGTCTTTCTAAGACTTATTGCTTGTATCTTTTCTTTCTTTTATAGTAAAAACTTTTGCAGTGTTTATGTTTTCTCTACGTGAAATAAGGTCGGTATGATTTTCATTACGTCAAAACGCTTCGTGCAGTTAAGCCGTTCCCATAGCGACCTTAAAATAGTTCCTTTCTGATCTGCACGTGTGTATGTCTACTCATTTGCATTGCTGCATAAGGGTATGGGGTTAGGCTTGTTTGATAAAGCCAAAATTCGTTAAATGATATTGTTGGTATAATATTATTTGATCTCAGATCGAAGCCATCATTTAGACGTTAAGAGCATCAGTCCTTTTTTACAAATTTCCTTCAATGTACACGATACAGAAAAAGTGAACTCTCTAAAGTCTTGATCGAGGGATAGGTTGTGACAGATTGGAAAGCACTCTTGTGTTCGAAACTAGAAATTTTACAAAAGATACTATTAAATAAAGATTTGTACTCGGAAAGTAATTATGTTTTACTGGAAAGGATATAAAAACAAATTTAAATTAAATTTATTTTAAATATTAGGTTGTTCGGTAAGTAATAACGTTTGACCAGAACGGATATAAAAACAAATTTAAATTAAATTTATTTTAAATATTAGATTGTTCGTAAAGTAATGACATTTGACCAAAACGGATATAAAAACAAATTTAAATTAAATTTATTTTAAATATTAAGTTGTTCGGAAAGTAATGACGTTTTACCAAAACGGATATAAAATCAAATTTAAATTAAATTTAATTTAAATATTAGGTTGTTCGGAAAGTAATGACGTTTGACCAAAACGGATATAAAAACAAATTTAAATTAAATTTAATTTAAATATTAGGTTGTTCGGAAAGTAATGACGTTTGACCAAAACGGATATAAAAACAAATTTAAATTAAGTTTATTTGAATATTATTTCAGCTGCAGCCAAACGCTAAGGGAATTTTTCGATATTACATTTAAAGAAATTTGGGTCTTTTACCGAAAAAGTCCGAGACACTGTTTTCAACTTCTGTTTCCGTATGTACTGCTATTTATGAAATGTCCTACTGAAATAAATGCTAAATATTTCGCTGCTAAATCTGTTGAGTATGGAAAGTGTAGAATACTCTCCAGTTTTAGCCACCTTTTGTTTTTTTCTTGCCTTTACTTTGCAGAATGCATGCACTTGTATTGCCATGATGAATATTAACACGTTTTATTTAGCAAAAAAGAAGACTTTCGATATAAGTCTTCGTTTACATGAACGCCTTACTGGCAATAAAGATATTCAGTGATGGTCCTTCCATGTTCCAAGTGTTCGTAATGAACAACACTTTCATCATTCGCCACACACAATCCAAGTGATTCTGGGGATAGAGTTCTGATTTTTGCTTCAGCACTGGTTTTCCATTTTGTCATAAGTACAATAATTTTCGTTTTATGTTGACATGAAAAAGATATTTTTCATCGCCTGGAACAATGTGATGCAAAATTGAAAGGTTGACATTCCAGGTTAAAATATTCCTTCAGATGGTGGAACTTTATGATCGCTTCTGAAGCGAAAGTTCACGGAAAACATAAATCCTCCCATTACATTTTTTCCAACTAAACTCTGAAATGCAATGTAAACATCACACTCTGAGATGAAAGAGATGATAAACAGGTTTGTATCATTCAACCTTCATTCAGCCTTGCATGGATGACATGATTCATAGCTATGAAATATGTACTTTTCTAAACGAAACTGCTGTCTTTTAATCGTCTCAGATAAGAGTTTTTCCTTCCATCATACACGGCTAATGCTAACCTCCTGCAAAATGACTCCTTACGACTTCGCAGGCTAACGTTTTCTGTTGACATGAAGTGGAGGGATCATATTGAATCAATTGCTAGGTATGTTGCTAGGAAAGTTGATTTACTGTGTCGTGTTAGACAGTTTTTCTCGCCGAAATCTATCTTACATATTTATAATTCTACCATTCGAGATTTCATTGAATATAGCTGCCACATCTGTTGTGGTGCATCTGCTATGTATTTAGAGATTCGTGACAAAATCTAAAGAAAAATCTGCAATGTTATTGATCCTGACCTGGTATATCGGCTTCAGTCCCTTTTCCACAACCGTAACGTAGCTTTCCTGTGCCTTTTCTATGAGTATATTCATGGTAATTGTTCTGATGAGCTTTCTTCTTTGATACCTAGAGTTAATGAATTTAAGCGCAGTACTAGGTTGGCGGCAAGGTCTCATCATTTTACAGTCAAAATGGCGAAATGTAACCGTATGTTCTATGCCAACAGTTTCTTCTCTCGCACTTCTCCCTTGTGGAAATCTCTTCCGACCTCTTGCCTTCCAATCTGATATAAAAAATTTATATGCAATGTCAATCGTTAATGTCTTCTTAATTTTTGTTCTTTTATCATTATTTCTCCTTAATAATGTTTTCTTTTTGTTGGGATGAAATGATTGAAATAATATTTTCACTATCATTAGACCGTACTATCATGGAAGGAGTCATGACTTCAATGCTTTAAAACCAATGATGAGAATTGACATTTTGGGTTTGGGTTATTTTGTTTTACGGCATATCAACTTCAATGGGTTATTTAATGCCGACAACATTTTTAGGATAGATTCGTATGAATAGAATATGTATTCTTTAGTTTAGATTGGTTTGCCTTATTTTGTTTTACGTCATATCAACCTCAATGGGTTATTTAATGCTGACAACATTTTTAGGATAGATTCGTATGAATAGAAAATGTATTCTTTAGTTTAGATTTGTTTGCCTTATTTTGTTTTACGGCATATCAACCTCAATGGGTCATTAAATGCCGACAACTTTTTTTTTCTCGTAATATTTTTGTTTTGTCAAAAATCTATTTCTGTTAATATTTTTTTCCTCAAAAATGTATAGCTGGTAATATTTTCGTAAAAACGTATAGCTGGTAATATTATTTTTTCAAAACGTATTGCTGGTAATAGATTCTTTCAAAAATATATTACTGGTAATATTTTTTCTTCAAAAATTTATTTCTGGTAATAATATTTTTACAAAGTATTTCTGGTATTAAAACCTATTTTTACACTTTTATAATGCTTTTTATCTCAGTTTCGGGGTTAACTATTTGCCCATAGCTGGGACCCTAACAGGTGCTACGACCCCAGACCAGGGTGGACCTGTGAACACCAGCAATTAAGAGGACGTTCTACTCAAATACAGATACCCACTGAAAATAACTTTTAAAATATTAAAAGTATGCCGAATTAACAATAAAAAACTTTAACAATATATATATATATATATATATATATATATATATATATATATATATTGTTAAAGTTTATTCTATATATATATATATATTTTTTAAGTTTATTGTTATATATATATATGTATTCTTAAAGTTATATATATATATATATATATTGCTGAAGTTTATTGTTATATATATATATATGGTGTTAAAGTTTATTCTTATATAAAATATATATTGTTAAAATTTATTGTTATATATATATATATGTATTGTTAAAGTTTATTCTTATATATATATATTGTTAAAGTTTACTCTTATATATATATATATATACATTGTTAAAGTTTATTCTAATATATATATATATATATATATATGTATATATATGACAAAATCTGATAAAAGTACATCAAGTGTATCGTCATCAATAGTCTTTAAGTTTTCAGCCACGTTTTTCCTTTGTGTTATTTTGATCAAGTTTTACAGCATTCATATCTGCTATTATATTTTCTCAAAAAAAAAAGTCAACACACTAAATTATTTTTCAACGCAATATAAAAGAAAAACGAGGCAAAAAAGAAAGGTAATTACTGATATTCCCTAACGAGTGGACGAAGTCATTACTGGAGGATCCGTCTACGAAACTCTAGAATATGCTTACGGTAACATCAATTAGCGAAGTAACAATTTTATATTTGTTTTAGACATATACCAGGTGTAACAGCAAAATTGTCCAAATCATGCAACAGCAAAATTGTCCATCCCCCAAAATGTTTAATATGTTAACAACCCCCACAAAAAAACACTAAAATAATTGAGTTTCTTTTTTTATTCCAGGTTTTCAGATGTGACATTTAGCCATCTTGACGTCATTTTGTCGCAAGAATCTCTTGTTCTCTCCAACAGTGTCATTGTGCTCCCTGTATCTGTTGGAGTTTCTATGGAAATAACTTTGGGGCATTACTTTCAGAGAATAGCCAATGATGATGGCTATGTAGAGAGTAATGTTTTGTAGGGGAAAAACTTGCCCTATCAAACAGTGTTATTGTGCTCCCTGTATCTGTTGGAGTTTCTATGAAAATAACTTTGGGGTATTACTTTCAGAGAATAGCCAATGATGATGGCTATGTAGAGAGTAATGTTTTGTAGGGGAAAAACTTGCCCTATCAAACAGTGTTATTGTGCTCCCTGTATCTGTTGGAGTTTCTATGGAAATAACTTTGGGGCATTACTTTCAGAGAATAGCCAATGATGATGGCTATGTAGAGAGTAATGTTTTGTAGGGGAAAAACTTGCCCTATCAAACAGTGTTATTGTGCTCCCTGTATCTGTTGGAGTTTCTATGAAAATAACTTTGGGGCATTACTTTCAGAGAATAGCCAATGATGATGGCTATGTAGAGAGTAATGTTTTGTAGGGGAAAAACTTGCCCTATCAAACAGTGTTATTGTGCTCCCTGTATCTGTTGGAGTTTCTATGGAAATAACTTTGGGGCATTACTTTCAGAGAATAGCCAATGATGATGGCTATGTAGAGAGTAATGTTTTGTAGAGGAAAAACTTGCCCTATCAAACAGTGTTATTGTGCTCCCTGTATCTGTTGGAGTTTCTATGAAAATAACTTTGGGGCATTACTTTCAGAGAATAGCCAATGATGATGGCGATGTAGAAAGTAATGTTTTGTAGGGGGAAAACTTGCTCTATCCAACAGTGTTATTGTGCTCCCTGTATCTGTTGGAGTTTCTATGGAAATAACTTTGGGGCATTACTTTCAGAGAATAGCCAATGATGATGGCGATGTAGAAAGTAATGTTTTGTAGGGGAAAAACTTGCTCTATCCAACAGTGTTATTGTGCTCCCTGTATCTGTTGGAGTTTCTATGAAAATAACTTTGGGTCATTACTTTCAGAGAATAGCCAATGATGATGGCGATGTAGAAAGTAATGTTTTGTAGGGGAAAAACTTGCTCTATCCAACAGTGTCATTGTGCTCCCTGTATCTGTTGGAGTTTCTATGAAAATAACTTTGGGGCATTACTTTCAGAGAATAGCCAATGATGATGGCGATGTAGAAAGTAATGTTTTGTAGGGGAAAAACTTGCTCTATCCAACAGTGTTATTGTGCTCCCTGTATCTGTTGGAGTTTCTATGAAAATAACTTTGGGGCATTACTTTCAGAGAATAGCCAATGATGATGGCGATGTAGAAAGTAATGTTTTGTAGGGGAAAAACTTGCTCTATCCAACAGTGTCATTGTGCTCCCTGTATCTGTTGGAGTTTCTATGAAAATAACTTTAGGGCATTACTTTCAGAGAATAGCCAATGATGATGGCGATGTAGAAAGTAATGTTTTGTAGGGGAAAAACTTGCTCTATCCAACAGTGTCATTGTGCTCCCTGTATCTGTTGGAGTTTTATGAAAATAACTTTGGGGCATTACTTTCGGAGCGGAACCAATGATAATGGCTATGTAGGAAAATAGTACTTTGCAGCTGACAACTTGTTCTGTCCAAAAATTCCGCTTTGACTCCTGTTTCTACTGTACTTTCTATGAAAATAACCTTAGGCATTACTTTTGCGGCATAGCCATTAATCATGGCTATTTGAAAAAAATAGCTTTTAATCCTTGAATTCTTACTTTATACAATGATGTTGCTGTCTCTGTGTTTTTGTAACTTTTGTATAAATAAATAGGAGGCATTACATTCGGAGCGTCCCGCGTATATTTTAGGCGATATAATCTGAAGTCGGACTTGTTAATTAAAGTAAGTCGTTCGTAGGTGTCAACACATCTCAATCGTAACCGATTTTTGATTTTGTTTACGTGTACATTACGCTTGTTTCCCTCCATTTTAAACGATATGACTTCTTGATAATTCCTCTCCGTCTCTGTTTGTACTATGCCAGGCCATACTGGGAGGCGTGGGGAATGGGGCGAGGAAGATGGTGTTACGCCATTCTCCTAAGTGAGACGAGCTTACCAGCTTAGGAGATCAATCCAATATTTCCATTGACTTTAATTCTGAGCTTCAAATATGAATACAAATCCTTTCGTCTCCACCGTGACGCAAACTATGAGTCATAAGTTATTTCCGTTTTGTGTAATGATGAACGAATCGCCCTGACCTCTTTTTTCTTTTTATGTGCCATGTCCTTTCAAGACGTAGGCGATCATGACTCTCCACCTCCCTCTATCCCTTGCAGCTCTCAACAAGTTCCTTCCCTCTGCTTTCTCCCCCAGACCCCATTCTGTCATCCACTTGCTTATATCTGCCAGGTATGTCACGCGTTGTTTTCCTTTGTCCCTCTTTTTCTCTGTTCGACCCGTGAGTATCAGATTCTCCAGGCCCTCCTTCCTCCTTATGTGTCCCAGAAACTTCAGCTGCCTCTTCCTGATGTCAAGTATAAGCCTCGTCCTTGTTTGCATCCTCTCTACGACTCCATTTTTGCTGACACGCTCGGTCCATGATATCCTTAGCATCCTTCTGTAGAACCACATCTCCGTCGCCTCGAGTCTCTTCTTCATCTTTCAAGAAATTGTCCAAGAATCGCTGCCGTAAAGAAGGACAGATGTCACGTAACAGCTCATCACCGTTTCTTAAATATATCCTAACAGATGAGAAATAATGGGTTATACACAACAATGTTCAACGCTAAAGGCAGGGTATTGACAAGGAGAAATCTCCATGACCACGAATTCTAAGTTTGTACAGTCGTTTTAAGCAAGGCATTAAAGCCACTAAGACGCAAGGGAGTTACTGGGTGTGGAAGAATTAGAAAACAGAAACGTTACTAAGGAGTGAGAATAAAATAAGAGTAATGGGGATCACAGCAGATAGCGATTGGTTTTGTCTGGTGGAAAGATCAATGAATTTATATAATAATCAATGAATACACAGGGTTTAATCATGAGGCCTGGTAATTTGCGTGTTACTTTTTTCCACAAACAATTTTTAAAAGAGAAGTCGTTCAAATTATGCAACACCAAAACAAGAACAAATAATAACACAATTTACTGAACGAGGAAACAAATTGAATAATTATTATACATCTTATGTACAAGTTTTGTGATTTGGAATAATGTGGCATGAATGAATAGTTCGTTCGTATCAGGTCGATTCGGTTGAGGTTAATTGTTCTTACAGGATGTGTGTGCAATTAAAGGAAAAAGATAATTCGTACCTTTTAGTTGAATGAGACAATATTTCTTTGGTAGTAGTTGAAGGGGAAGAAATCAACTTTATATTATATTATCTCAGGCGTCTTTCGTTGAGTTTGCTTATTCAGGTTAGCTGAGTTTCATAAGACAGACTTGGAGACACATTCGCTGATCTACGAAACGCGTGTTTGTCGATTCAGATATTTGCGCAAACTGGTAGTTTCTAAGAAGCAGCGCGTTTCTTTCCGTTTCGAAATTCGCGCCTTGTCGGGAATATGTATCAACCGACCTGATTGGTCGACTCTGTGTCAACGGACCCGATTTGCCAATCTTGCTACGAATGATTCATTTAATATTTTGGGGGTGTCCACGGTGTATGAACTATCCCAACATTTGCATTAAAATTTGAGAAGATTAAAGTTGACTGGAAAACATGGAACCGCAAGAAGTGCGAGAAAAGAAACTGTTGGCACAGAAATTATGGCTAAATCTAACTTGACTGTAAATTGATGAAATCTTGTCTCCACTCTAGTACTGCGCTTAAGTTAATTAAGTCTAGGTGCCATAGCGAAGATCTCATCCGAACAACTACCATGAAATTATTTTTTAGAAAGGGCAGATGGCGGTAACTTTACGGCGGTGTGAAAGTGACTGAAGCCAAAATGCCAGATCAGGACTCAGGATTAATGATATTGCTGATTCTCCTTTGGATCCTATCAAAGATCTCTAGCTATATAGCAGGAGCACCGGACCACATGTGGTCGCAATATTCTAAGCATGGCCGAATGATAGACTTATAGATATGTAAGATAGATTCTGGAGAGAAAAATTATCGAGCACGACACAGTGAACCAACTATTTTACCAGCTGACCTAGCAATGGATTCATTATAATTTTTCCATTCCATGTCAGCCGAGAATGTTAACTCAAAAAGGCGCAACGAGTCGCTCTGCTGGAGGCTAGCATCAGCCATGCTGATGGAAGACAGAAAGTGATCCCTCAGATGATTAATAGGTACAAGTTTTGTTTTGGAAGCTTTAAAATTAACACTCCTGTTAACAACAATGTGAAGGTTGTTTATGACATCAGCCGCCTTATCGAACTGATCAGACTTACTATCGATACAGGAGTAAATGGTTGCGTCATCAGCACAGATATCAAGTTGAGGGTTACTGAAAGAAAGAAAAAGAAACGGAAACAAGACTTCAGTTGCAGCAGTAAGAAAAAAGAAGTGGCCGCGAAGGCGGTCAGGCGTGACAGCAGGAGCAAGCAGGCAGGTAATAAGAACTTTAGATTTAAGTTTTACGTTCAGGAATAGCTCTTGAATTTCTTCTAATCTCTCGCCCGAGTAGTGTTGAAGGTGCAAAGTTTTCAATATTTACGTTGTCTCAAAAATGGATATTATTTTTTGAATTTTGAAATTTCGTTGTGTCTAGCGTAGATTCTAAATATTTAAATTAATTTTAAAATACATATTCCAGAATCCTAGATGATCTTGTGATAGAGTAATACGTTTAACTTAACATGAATAACGTCTAAAATATGTAATCTTTTTTTCTGTTTGAATTTCTGGGATGAGGAGTTATCATTATTTACACTATTTATATACAAACTATTGTTCTTGTCTCTGTTATCACAACTTTTCAGCCGGTGTGCTCTCTGGCCTTCACCAGGTGTATGTAGATCCGGGTCACCTACAGTGAATTCCGAACTGAACCATTTATTTAATATATGGGGGTAGACTGTTCTCGTTCCACTACCCAAGTCTAGGAATATCTCGTCTTATTTTTAGTACTGTTCAGTTATTGTTCGCCCACTGAGTCGAAGTACACACTGCCTGGCCTAGGGATTGAACTCACAATTACTATGTCGCTAAATTCACGAAATACCGCTTTAATCTTCTAGGTTATTATCCTGTGGGACAATTCTCTGTGGAGATCTTGGAGCCTTAAACCTAACCTGCCTACTGATGAGAGCTGCTGTACTTGTCATACATGACTGCACTCATCGAAGCCTTTTCTCTTTTGTTACAGCTGCTGCTGTTGAAGATTTGCTGTCATTTGTCGTTCGTTCTTTCCTTAATCTATTTATTTCTATGCTAGGCCTACTGACCATAGAAGTAAATGGAATATATTCAGAAGATCTGCGATTCGTACGGGATCAAGCCAATACTTAAAAGCAGCTCTACTCTACGGAGAAATATCAGCTGAGTAAAGCCTAACATAACCAAGCGTACGCCATTCCTTGCAGTTGTGGCAAAGAATATAAAGGTGAAACAAGCCGCACCCTAAAATTAAGGTGGGATGAATTGTAGTGAGGGTGGGATAATGAAATCAGGTATGGCCGATCATGTATGGTGAGAAATGGTACTCATCAAATCCCGTGGAATGAGTTTAAAATAATAGACAAGGAAGAACACTGAATAGACATCTGTAAAACTCCCGGTATATGTTAGATTACCTGGAGTGACATAGACGTGGTGAAGGCCGGAGGGCTCAACGTCCGAAATATTATGATAACAACAACAAAGATGAGGGCAGTAGTCCGCATGCAAGTAGTGTAAATTATGTAATATTTGTTTGTAATTTTCGTTCAGTCTCCTCGCATCTGCAGACGTAACTTGGATTTAACATGTAGCCATATTTGGAGGTCGGCCAACCAGTGAATATCGATCTGGCTATTCGATAGCAATGATCTACGAGCCGAGGTTATTGACCTTTATTCTGTCATTAAAGCAGCTTGCTAACCATTAAACCAAGCTCCTCCGTCTCACACACATTCTCTTCTAAATCTATTGATCTAATCATTCTATTCATATCTATCTATCTATCTATCTATCTATCTATCTATCTATCTATCTATCTATCTATCTCGGTCTGTTCATTTCCTTATCTATCTATCTATCTATCTATCTATCTATCAATTTCAGTCTATCTATCTATCTGTAAAATTACCAAAAAAGTTTCTAAACCTAAGAACTGAAATGCTAGTGTACACATCTATATGTCAGACTAATAGGTAAATAAATGACAAATTCGATTTTCCACCATCTATCTATCTATCTATCTATCTATCTATCTATCTATCTATCTATCTATCTATCGCAGTTTCTTCATTATCTATCTATCTATCTATCTATCTATCTATCTATCTATCTATCTATCTATGAAATGAGCTGCTAATATACGCATCTATATGTCAAAGTAATAGTTGGCAAATGAATGTCAAATTCGACTTTCCATCCTATCTATCTATCTATCTATCTATCTATCTATCTATCTATCTATCTATGTAGGAGCTGTTAATGTACACATCTATATTTCAGGTATAATACTAGGTAAATGTATGTCAAATTCGACTTTCCACACTTTCTTACTTTCTATCTATCTATCTATCTATCTATCTATCTATCTATCTATCTATCTATCTATCTAGGAACTGAGCTACTACTATACGCCAAACTAATGAATGTCAAATTCGACTTTCCACTCTTTTTATCTATCTATCTATCTATCTATCTATCTATCTATCTATCTATCTATCTATCTATCTATCTATCTCTGTAGGTGCTGAGCTGTTAATGTACACATCTATATGACAGACTAACACTAGCTAAATGAATGACAAATTCGACATAAAAAATGCAGTTTTAATTCAAAGGGTAAGGCGAAAATGTATTGAAATGCACTAATTTCAGAATCTTCCGTGTTAAATTTATATCCAAGATTATAAAACACATCTATTTGCCGAAGAAAACTAATGTCGAATATCTATAAAACTAGAACGAAAAGGAACAGCACTAGAAAAGTTGATCGAGATCGGCCCAGATCTAGATTCGATAGACTTCAAACATTTTAAAATTTTAATTCAAAGCTAAGCGTCGTTGTATCTTCAGCGTTTCTTGATGTAACATTGCACCTGCACCGATAACCGTTAAGCTACCCGCACTCGTCATATATCTAGTGCCGAAATGGTAACAAAATGTGGCATCAATATCCAAATCCACCACTTGTCTTGGACACTCAAAGATGGGCCCACAATGTCTCTAACAAAAAGACTTCTTTAAACGATGCCATCGAAAGTTTCAACAATAGTATTATGTCCAGCTTGAGATTTCCTCTACGAAAAATGATAAACATATCCTTATCAATCCAAGAATTTGGGGAGTATCTGAACTCATTCTTTATTTTCCTTTGGTTATACTCTAAACTCGCGTAACTACTGTTAGATCCCTTAAAATGTGAGGCCTGTAGTTAACGGCATTCTGATTCCGATCTTATTGCACCTGAAGCATCGCATATCTTGGCGCGATCTCCGGGTACTCGCCCCATCGGGCCATCTTGTTGCGCAGTCTCCGGCCATGTGACCTTGGCCTCTGCACCTGTAACAGGTGGCACCTTTTCGGGAATTCGCCTCGAGCATAACTCACTGCGAGATAGCTGCGTGGCTTCAACCGTATCTTCGGCCGTATCTCTTGTAAGTAAGCTCGCCCGTATCAGCAAATCCCCCATGGTTAACGTTTCGATGGCCGATGTTTATTGCAATTCCGGTGAGATGTCGTTGGGGAACCCTGCCACGAACGTCAGCTTTATTGCCGTCTCAAGACCGCACCCACCCTGCAATTCCTGCAAGTTGTATTTGTTGGTGTAAACAGTCACGCGCTCTCCTGCCCACCTAACCAGTTTAAGCTTTCCGTAAGCAGAGAACGCCCCGTCCGAAAAAAGCCTCCTTCAACCGGATTTTAATCAGGTCGGTGTTCGTTTGCTGCTCCTCGTCCATCTCCAAATAGAGTTGGAGCGCGTCTCCCTCCAAATATAAAAGTAAAAGGCCACGTCTTCTATTTTCTGGAGTCTCGTCACCAGCCGCAGCTTCTTGAACCCTGACACCACATCTCCGTAAACATGGAGGGGCTTTATTACGCCGCTGCTGAGTTTCAGCGTTGCCATTTTGGGGAAGTCAGTAAATAAGTAGCAAAGCCGAAATAGTCTGATGTAAAAAGAAAGTAAAACAAAGACAACAGAAAAGAGACACGGTCATGCGTTTCAGTTTCTTGCCCGCCCTGGCTGTCTTTAGAGACATCGTTAAGAACGTCTTCCTCTACACCCCCAGCGTTTATCTCGTCCGTTCTTTTACAGTATCGCAAATTATTCGAACTGGGTGTTTGAATTAAATTCGCATATGGATATGCAAATCGCATCACTCTCTCAACATCCTGGCTTGTCTGTTGTGCGTTCATTCTACTCGGATAATTCAATCTCAACTGGTTAATGCGAGGTTCAGGTTCGAATCGCACCGAAATCATTAACTTGTGTCTTCTTTATTCTTATATTATCCTTTCTCCTTAATAATAGTTTTTCTCATATTCTCTAACAATCGGTAACCTCTTGCGTCCTAGTGGCTTTATTGCCTTGCTTGTGAGTGAAATGATTAAAAAAAAACCATTCCACTAGCTATGCCAAGAATAATTATGGCAAAGGAAGACATGCGCGTGAGAAGTCCCCTAACCGTCATCCAGCGACAGCAATTAGATCTCGGCTCATCGAATTATCGTTCCCAGTCACGAAACATTACACCACCTTCTTTAGTTGAATTCTGACTATTATATTCCTTACTATTCATTACTAGTTTGCTTTTTTGGTTGTTGCGCCATCAGGTCTTGTTTAGGTGCCTCTTTTTCTACTCGGTAAATATTTTTGGGATTTCAAATCGAAACTTTTATTCAATTTACATGGACAGAGTGTTCTCATTCCACTTTTCATGGTTACGAGATATTTTTTTAAAATTTTATAACAGATAAAACTTTCCAATCCTATTAAACTTTGTGTCGCAGTCAGTTGCTTCTGCTGCAAAAGACTATGAGATTCGTCCTCAATACGTGACCTGGGATTGAACCCACAATTACTAGAAAACTAAATAAGAACTAGATGTGATATACACTATTTACATTATTCGGACTATTGTCCTCATCTTTGTTGCCATATTTATTACAACGTTTCGGCCTTTCAGTATCTGTCTATATTTCTGAGATGAGGTATTATGTACACTATTTACATTATTCGGACTATTGTCCTCATCTTTGTTGCCATATTTATTACAACGTTTCGGCCTTTCAGTATCTGTCTATATTTCTGAGATGAGGTATTATGTACACTATTTACATTTTTCGGACTATTGTCCTCATCTTTGTCGCTATATTTATTACAACGTTTCGACCTTTCAGTACCTGTCTATATTTCTGAGATGAGGTATTATGTACACTATTTACATTATTTGGACTATTGTCCTCATCTTTGTCGCCATATTTATTACGTTTCGGCCGTTGTACGTTCCGGCATTCTTCAGGTGGTTGGAATGTCGAACTGAACCCTTTATTTTGCTCACTGGGGTAGACTCTTCTAGTTCCACGTGCCATGTTTAATGGATGTCAGTTATGAGTTATCTCCTGTTAATTCCCGTCTCCAAGTTCTCCGCTGCCTTAACTTTTAACTCAGTGAGCGAAATAAAGGGTTCAGTTCAACATTCCAACCACCTGAAGAAGGCCGGAGCGTTCAACGGCCGAAACGTTGTAATAAATATGGCGACAAAGATGAGGACAATATTACAAATAATGTAAATAGTGTACATAATACCTCATCTCAGAAATATAGACAGATACTCGATGTGATATCTCTAGATATGGTCCCTGGAACGAGAACAATTTATCCCCTTAGATTAAATACATAAACGGTTCCGTTCAAAATTCCCGTTAGCCAGATTGACAAGCACAAGGTAAAAGCCAGAGAACACAACGAACGAAACGTTGTGATAATAAGTACAAAGGTGAAGATAATCGTCTGCATGTACATAATCTAAACTCATGCCAGAAATTCAGGCAGAAATAATAACTCTAGAAAGATATTGCTGAAACTTCTGATAGAAGACAAGTTTCCTGGGCAAGACGATTAACTGTATCCGACAGTAGGAGGTTTTGGGGTGTGTGGAACCACCTCTTAATTGCTGGTGTTCCCAGATCAACTCTGACCGGGTATGGTAGCACCTTTTAGCGTCCCAACTATGGGCAAATAGTTAACCCTACATTTTCGAGGAAAAAAAGAAAATACCAACAATAGATTTTTTGACGAAACAAAATATTAGCAGCAATAAAAAATCTTGTCGGCATTTATCAATACATTGTGGGTGATATGCTATAAAACAAACCAAACCAAACCTAACTTCTTTTTCGTCTACGAGGAGATTGTCCAGGGTTTACTCCCAAAGTTCTGAACAAGAGGGCATGAAAAATATGAGACAAAGAAAGAAAGAAAGAAAGAAAGAAAGAAAGAAAGAAAGAAAGAAAGAAATGATTGAGATAAAAATGACAGAAAGGAAGATCGGGAAAGAAAAAGAAAGAAAGAAAACAACTGATAAAAATTTATTTGCTATAATTTTAAGAAGCTTCCAAGAAAGATCCTTATTTTTCCTTGTGAATTCTGAACCTGAAGAAGGCTCTAAATGGAGTGGTTTCTGTTGAAACGTTTCAAACACAGTCGAAACGTCTGAATGAAAGCAGTTCATGATTTATCGTCGATAATTTTGAGAAGAGCTATTATCATTCCAAGAAATGTTTTGACTTGTGGCCTAATTCTATGTATTGTTTATGTTGGCATAGCTTTTCGATTTGATTATGTGGGTGACAGATGCACGTGTTAGTAAATATAAGGTCATATATATTATATCTGTAATATTAACTCGCACCCACAACACTCAACCACAGAATCCCAGCTTCTGCCACCACAACCCACCTTTTTTTCATTATTATCTTCGCTACAAAGTCTAAAATCTCCATAACAAGTCATTCGTTTTAACATTTGTAGAAACTACAGACCTATATTATAACCCGATACAGCCCTATCCAAACAATTTATATGGGTGACAGAGTTTTGAAATTATATTTTGTGACACATTACTTAATTTTTTAAGACAAATCAATACTTACATATATATACATATACATATATATATATATATATATATATATATATATATATATATATATATATATATATATATATGTGTGTGTGTGTGTGTGTGTGTGTGTGTGTGTCTGTTGTCTTACCAGTTGCATCCCTGATGATGATATAAAAAAGAGATGGAAAGTACTTGGGAAATAGAAGTGATTTTCACTGTTAGAGTGCATTTCTTGCTTTATTTGTTTGTAATATACGGAAAAAATATTTGGGAATATGAAAGGATTTTGATAAAAATAAGCAGACATAATCTTTGTACTTTATTCAATCAGACATGCCTAAAAGAGAATTTGCTGCCTAAACACACACACACACACACACACACACACACACACACACACACACACACACACACATATATATATATATATATATATATATTTCCTAACCAGGAGCACGACTCTGAGTTTCAGGGACAACGCAATCTTCAGGTGCTGAATTCAGATCAGCACTCAGTGTGTGATATTATGCATTCACGGTGGAGTAATGGATAGCGGCTCGGATTGAGGAATCGGAGAGCCGCGCTCCAAATCCATACGTGCTAATAGCCTTGGGAAAGGTACGAATCCTTTTCTTATCCCCTCAGCTATGGGTAAATAGCAGGACATACCGGGTTCTATAGCCTTGAATGGCAACTGGTCTACCGCAGAAAGACATGGCAAACTACTGCGGGAAAAGAACATCTACCATGTCAGTAATGTATCGAAAGATACACGATCGTCTAAGCGTGTATCACGCATGGCACATAACTGACTGGTATATTTTTTTAAAATCACTATCACAATAGAATGTAGATTTTATCACAGTTAAAATAAGTTTGTCTTTGTAATTTGCGCCTGAAGATGTTCTTAAAAAGTGTCGAAAGTACTTGGGTTAAAAATAACTACGGCCCATTCTTTAATATCAAGAAACTGATAAGACATCTGGAAAGAATCAGTATAAAAATAAGTATGACATATATTATTATTCAATGAAACATGTTTGAATGAAGATATGCTTCCTAAATATACATACATAGATTATTAATTTTTTTCACTTGATGGGAGTAAGGGAGTATAGTGTCCGTATTGTTCGTCACATACACGCACACAATCGGAGAGCCGAGTTCGAATTCGAATCGAATCCATTACATTCACTTACGTGCAAATACCCGTGTGAAAATAGCAGGACAAACACTGGGTTCTATAGCCTTGGATGGCAACTGATCTAGGAGAAGGACAACTGTGAATTCAAAACCTGCGAGGGTTCTCTGCATTCGGCCCTTCAAAAAGAATGGATGGTTCTGCACAAAACCTTCACCACTATAATCAAATCACATGTGCTGGTGTCGGGCTGTCCTTTCCTAGGAACTGAGCTCATACGTCGAATACAACGGGAGAGTCAAATGAATATATATATATATATATATATATATATATATATATATATATATATATATATATATGTCTGTGTGTGTGTTTGTGTGTGATGGACCGTCTCGTCGTTTACGACATGAGTGTCTTTCAGTCCAGTTTCTATGTTTATATTTAGTATGAGGAGCATGCTGAAGGGTTGACCGTCATATTGGCTGATTTATTAGCCCGAGATTTAGTGTTAATTCTTAATTCTCTCAGATGGTTGAGACGTTTCTTTTTAAAGTTAGTTATACCTCGGTAGCAGCTATTTCTCCAGTTTCTGCTCGGTTTTTAAAAGCAAGTTCGAAGGCCTCTATAGGGGTGTTTGCAGCATTAAAATTGCATTTGGGCTTGTCTTTGAAGCGTAACCAAGGACGGCCCACATTACGCTTACCATGAAAAAGTTGGCTATATATGAAGATTTTCGCTATCCGTCCGATCATCACTCATTCTTATGACATGACCAGCCCATCTGTCTGAACTGTGATTGCATATATATATATATATATATATATATATATATATATATATATATATATATATATATATATATATATATATATACACATGGTGATTGAAAAGTAAGTCTTTATTTTATGTTTGTGTGGCCAGCCAGGAGTGCTCTTAACATTCTGTGACTTTTTTTCTTTGGAGTTGGTTAAAGGCGCAAGTCTACCATACTAAACCAAGACTTTGGAAGAACTTGAAGGGTGAGTACAAGAATTTATGTCTTCCATACTACAAGATTCCTGGGCGAATCGAGAAGCTGGTATCGAAATCTGGCGCCCATATTGAATTTTAAATAAAACTTATGCCAAACGCTCTCTTCTCATATCCATTTCTTGTAAAAAATATGGTTAATAAATAAATTATAAGTATTATAAAATGGGGAGTTACTTTTCATTCACCCTGTGCATATATATATATATATATATATATAATGGACTCTCCCGTCGGTTTCGACGTATGAGGATCTAACAACTTAACCAATTGATTCAGTTATGAATTTTGTGCGATAATCTTAAGTGGCACTTAAGACCTGCTAGTGATTTACAAAACAGGCCGCATATGGAGCAAGAGTGAGGATTGTGGGATGAGATCACTGTTAGATAGGATGACCTTTTAGATCTTTCTCTCGCTTCTTGAAGACGATTGAGTCCACAAAAACATGTTGATCTCCACTCTACACGCTCCAAGGCTAAGCGCTCGAAGGTGTTATGAGGTATATTGACAGCTGACATGTTGCCCTTCAGATTGTCTTCGTATCTTAGCCATGGTCGTCCTACATTCCTGTAGCCCTGATCTAACTGGCTGAACATTAGGATCTTGGGTATCATGTCATCAGACATTCTCAAGACATGACCAGTCCACCGTAACTGAGACTGTATGAGGAAAGTTTCGATTCCTCCAATATTACACCTGTTAAACAGGTCTACGTTGAATGTCCTATCTTGAAGGCTAACTCCACAGATGGCACGCAGACACAGTTCGTATGGAAAACATCCATCTGGATATATATATATATATATATATATATATATATATATATATATATATATATATATATAAGTTTACGAGGAGTATTTGAGGATTTAATTATGAGAATATATCTTTAAATTAAATTCTTTCAGATGCTAAACACAAGAAACGAAAAGGCATGCAGTCAATATAGCACTATGTGTGGAACACAGAGATTTAGGAACTACTTTTCACTCCAAGCAAGGCAATAAACCAACTAAGACACAAGGGGTTAAGAGAGAAAAATATTGTTACGGAGAGATAAGGAATTAAGAAGACAGAAGATAAGGATTAACATTGCATTTAAATTTTTGAAGATCAGAGTTTACTGGGAAGCATGAAGCCAGTAGAGAGTTCCACAAGCGAGAAATGCGATAGAAGAAACTGTTAGCATAGAACTTACGGTTATATTTATCCATTTCAGCTGTAAAATGATGAGACCTTGTCGCCAATATAGTACTACGTTTAAATTAACAAAACCTTCGTATCATAGCAGAATGTTCATCAGAACAATTACCATAGAAGCATTTATAGAAAAGACACAGGGAAGCTACTTTACGGCGATGGGAAAGAGACTGAAAGCGAGAAGCCAGGTCAGGACCGATAACATTGCAGATTCGTCTTTGCATTTTATCAAGAATATCTAAGTATATAGTAGGAGCACCAGACCCCACGTGACAGCAGTATTCAAAGCAAAGTCGAATGGTAGATTAATAAATGTGTAAAATAGATTCTGGCACGACAAAGGGTACCAACTTTCTTAAGTGCAGACAAAATTGCCAACTTTATAAATTACACGATGTTTTGTACACAAGGTCGGGATGATATTGAAAGAAAGAGGGGGAGAGGGATGGAGAGAGAAAGAGAAAGAGAGGGTAAAAGAGGTAGAGAGATGGGAGGAGAGAGAGAAAGAAATAGAGAGAGAGAGAAAGAAATGGAGAAAGAGAAAGCGAAGTAGAGAGAGAGAGAAAGCGATAGAGAGAGATGGAGCGAGAGAAAGAGAGAGAGAAAGAAATGATTTTCCCGGATCACTTTGATCACTTATTGAACACTTTGAATGAATTGCGACGAATCTTTCTTTATCTCTGTCTCGCTTCGTCTCTCTCTCTTTCTCTCTCTCCTTCTCTTTCTCTCTCCCTTTCTCTCTCTCCTCCCATCTCTCTACTTCTCTCACCCTCTCTCTCTTTCTTTCACACTCTCTTCCCTTTCCCCAACTCTCCATCTCCCACTCTTTCTTCTAATATTATCAGAACCTTGTGCCTGAGTTGACGATTAGAACTGTGGTGTGCGAGGACATCCGATAACAGTCGTAAATCACCAAGGAGAGGCCAGTTCATGCCTGCAAAGACCATATAGATGTGTGTCAGCGTCAATGAAAGTGAATAAACTGATTCCAGTACTTGTGCCTTGTATTACTCTATTGTTGTTCTATTGACTTGATTACTTTTTGGTAGGGGCGACAAGACTTTCGGACCACCCTATGTATGTGTGTGTGTGTGTGTTTCCCGTTATCTGTTATTCAGATGTAATAAGTTATATAAAAAAGGTTTTTATTGAGCAGTGATTAGCAGACTATTAGTGAAGTTGTGAGAACTTTACTTACTACTGCATACAGATAGCCTTGTACCATACAAATCGAAATAATTATTTGCTAAGCATAGCATAGCATAGATGTGGCCCAAGGCTGAAAGTAACGAGCACCAATCAGAAACATATTGATTACTCAGCCGTAATCAATCAAGCGAGACAAGCTCGCTAACCATTACACCAAGTCGAAGTGCCGGTTACAAAAACCTAAAATGTCAATAAATATTGATCAATCTAAGTCTGTTTAGAGACTTCATTCTTTTTTCATCTTTATCTATCTATCTATCTATCTATCTATCTATCTATCTATCTATCTATCTATCTATCTATCTATCTATCTCAGTCTGTTCATATCTATCTATCTATCTATCTATCTATCTATCTATCTATCTATCTATCTATCTCAGTCTGTTCATATCTATCTATCTATCTATCTATCTATCTATCTATCTATCTATCTATCTATTTCATAAGTGCAATTCCTGCTCTCTTCCCGCCGAAATATGGTACCGTTACCAAACTTAGCAAAATCTCACGCCAAAGATAATGTGAGTTCTGGAATGTTTAGCGTTAGTCTGGGTGGCCCTCCTCATCTACCCATTTCTCCCCTGCCTGATGTCTCCCTCTCTTCTGCAGAAAACGTGCTCCTGCCATCATCTTCAGATTATATAGCCCCACACTCTTACCCTGACCCCCCTCCGCCTTCACTCACTTTTGGTTGAGCGGCACGCGCTAAAGAACATTCCCCACATGCATCTGCTCATCTCGGGTAACATGTCTGGTGTTGGGGTGGAAGATAGCCTATCATCGTCAATATGACGACTGTAATTCATGTCCGTATCAACAGGACAGCGAGCATGAGCAGTTTTAATGACAACGAAAGTACAAACAGAAAAAAAACGACGTTTAGATTTAATATTGTCGTTAAAAGTCACCAGTTGCATCAATGACACAATGGCTGTTGCAGGCGCTGCTTTAAATATGTGACGGCTTTACCAGATGAGCCACGGTACTGCAAAACGTCTTTCCCCCGTCATTCAGCGCATGCTTACGCACATGCGCATATCGGAATGGCGTGTATTTTTGTTATCGGATGTATCTTGTCTTGTAATGAAAGAATGTGGGTCGACGTAAATTCCCGCCGACACACCAAGGTTAGCGTGGCACATGCTTCTTCAAAAATTTCTGTCGGTCTCAGAGACGGAGAGAAGGAGAAAGAGAAACTGCAACAGTGAGATAGAAAGAGAGATAAAAAGAGAGAGTGGAAATAAAGAAAGAAAGAGAACAAAAAAGAGAAAGCGAAGAAAAAGGGAAAGTAGAAAAACAGAAAGAAAGACAGAGATGTGAAGCAGAAATAGAGAAAAGGAGAAAACGAGAGATGAGGAAAAGAGAGGACTATAAAAATAGAGAGAAAGAAAAAGAGGGTGAAAAGAGCGAAATAAAAAATAGAAAGACAGAGAGAGAGAGAGAGAGAGAGAGAGAGAGAGAGAAAGAGAGAGAGAGTAAGGGAAAAAGAAGGCAAAAAAAATCAGATTAATGGGTGAAACCAAATGAATGAGAAGTAGTGAGTAGGAAGAATAAGAAACAGAAAGAAAGATTTGAAAGTAAGCAAAAGATAGAGAGAGAGAGAAAGCTGGATAGCGAAGGAAAAGTAAGAAAAAGATAGAAGAAAAGAATGAGAGAGACAAAGAAAAGTTCGAAAAGGAACAAGAAGAAAGAAGAAAGAAAGAGAAATAGAAAAGGGAGAGATATAGAGGAGGGAGAGAAATAGAAATGGGAGAGATATTAAAAGGGAGACAAATAGAAATGGGAGAGATATAGAAAAGGGAGACAAATAGAAAAGGGAGAGATATAAAAAAGGGAGGCAAATAGAAATGGGAGAGATATAGAAGAGGGAGAGATATAGAAAAGGGAGAGATATAGAAATGGGAGAATATATAAAAAAGAGAGAGATATAGAAAAGGGAGACAAATAGAAAAGGGAGAGATATAGAAAAGGGAGACAAATAGAAATGGGAGAGATATAGAAAAGGGAGAGATATAGAAAAGGGAGAGATATAGAAAAGAGAGAGATATAGAAAAGGGAGACAAATAGAAATGGGAGAGAAATAGAAAAGGGAGAGAAATAGAAAAGGTAAGGGATATAGAAACGGGAAGAGAGCAGAGCGATAGAGAAAAAGATTGAGCGAACCAGTGTAAAAAGTAAAAAAAACAAACATTAAATAAATAAAATAGCGATAGATGGTAACACCTACGTCAGAAAAAACAAAATGGAGGCCAGTACATTTTTTTACCTTATTTTTATTGGCCAATTTACCATCATAGTTCTTTAATATCCGACGCCTTCGCTTTTTCTGTACCCTTTACTGACCTTGATGGGAGAATCTAGATATTACTTAGTTTGGCACAGGGATGAAACCGTGGGAGGCCCAAGTTACTAACCGTAGACCACAGAGACTATCTTTCTGATATTCGCTCTACGGTTGACGCCTAATATTAACTCAATCTTCACTTGGCTCGGGAATTTTGATTCTGGGAAACGAATCCATAAATTGCCGACAGATAATGTTGACAGACTTCCCTCAAGACTTTATTGTTGTGTGTCGTGGATTTTCTTTATTGTTGTGTGTCGTGGATTTTCTTCCTCTTTCTCAACTGAAGTGAGTAACGGTCAGCAACGCATTTTAGACAAAGTCAGTAGGGAAGTCTAATAATATCCAAAGAGACTTCTGCTTAATAGCTCCTACTTTCCTCATTATAACTCTATTTTGTTTCATAATAAAATAAACAAAGATAATTTTGATTAGGTAACAACATTGGTTGTTATTAGTCTGAGTTATAAATAATTTCCGTTTTTGTTTCAGAACTTTATTCTTCAAAAAATGGAGTGAAATAATATTTGATTCAATTATAAATTCATCGTGATTTTCAGCGAGTTTTTTTTCGTCATTTATCAGCAAGTAAAATGATAATTAAGTTCCACTCGAACAGCTTTCTCTCACGAACCATTGGTCTGTCGAACAGACTCCCAAGAGGATGTTTCCCCGATCAAGTTTAGAGTTCAAGTCTATAGTTAACCGTTATCTTGCTCTCCTGACAATGTAAACAGCCGTTTAACGTAACATTCTACCTCGAGTGGTCCTCGAGTCTTGTACAAGGGGGATTAAGATGATGATGATGATGATGATGATGATATAACGGTAAGTACATATTGTTATTTTCTTCGTCATTTGATTTCAATGCTAACATATTCGGCTAATCTAAAAACTTTGACGCATTTTCACAACTATGAGGGCGCATCCAAAGTATATATTTTATCCTCCCATAGCTAAATCGTATTTCATTTATATATATATATATATATATATATATATATATATATATATATATATATATATATAATTCCTTAAGTCTTCGCGGCCTGACGATTGCGCCTAGCATGAAACAGCCTATCGCCCCTGAGTGTTGACTTCAATGTTCACTTCGCTAGTAGACATAATTATAAGCATTATACTACTAATAATCCACTGAATGATGAGATCCTTATGTATAAAATGGATATGGTGTATTTTTTTAATTCAGCTAGTACGTTCAAAGACATCACGTCTCCTTCATCAGGCTGTATTTTTTTCCTTTAGAATCAAAACTGGAAGACGAAATAAATGTATGGCAGACCGAAAGAATGAGCTATTTATTAACGGTTGTGTAATGTTGGAGCGTGCAAGTCGCAACGCTAAAGTTCAAATATTTCAAGTGAGAATTTTTATATGAATTTTGTAAATCCACGAATTTTTATTATAAGTGTTTTTCAGTTAACATGACATGAACTAAGCAGATAGTTCAATTAACAGAGTGATATGTCTTAGTAGTTTTCTTCTCAGGAATTCTTTACTGCAGATCAATTGTTTTTCATGAACATAATAAATAGATAGATAGATAGATAGATAGATAATGAACAGAGTTCGATAGATAGATAGATAGATAGATAGTACGAGGCAAAAAATGGACGCACTCATAGAAAGTCATTTTTTGTATTTTTACCAAGACAAGTGAGTAACAGAATTCTTTTATAGACTAAATTTTTAGTCATCTATCTATCTATCTATCTATCTATCTATCTATCTATCTATCTATCTATCACAGTCTATTTCATATCTATCTATCTATCTATCTATCTATCTATCTATCTATCTATCTATCTATCTCACTCTATTCATTTTATGGCTGAGATACGTAGATGACTCCTTCATACTCTGGTCACACCAGGAAGATGTCTAGCTACTACTGGACCATGTGAGCTCAATAAGATCATCGATACAGTTCATAATGGGGAGAGAAAACAACAGCAAACTAACATTCCTGGGTGTACTACTATCTCGAACAGAGCCTGGATTCAAGACCGTAAGCCAACATTCACCGAGCAGTACCTCAACTTCAACTTCCACCACACGTACAGTGTAAAGAAAGAGATCGTCCACTGGCTACATCATCGAGCAAAAGTCATAAGTGGCGATCCAGAGATATATGAACAAGAAGTTGTCCGTATAATCCCTAACCTACAGCGTGTCCATATATGAAGGGAAAATGAAGATCACCCCCACGCTATGGGGATGAAATAATAGACAGAGAACAAAATACGAAGACTTAAGTAATCAGCGCTTTGCTTTGGCCGCTCGGCCATGCAGACATTCACAATCAAGCAGGTTTCTATTTAGCCTTTAAAACCTATTCACTCTTTTAAATTTTTCGCGAAACATGCACCTGCCCAGTTTCGTATACGAAACGTAAACAAAGCATTTTCTAAAGAATTAATGGATTTTATTTTGGACACTATTTACATTATTCGGACTATTGCCCTTATCTTTGTTGCCATATTTATCACAACATTTCGACATTTCAGTGTCTGTCTATATTTCTGAGATGTATTATGTACACTACATTATTCGGACTATTGTCCTCATCTTTGTTGCCATATTTATCACAACGTTTCGGCTTTTCAGTATCTGTCTATATTTCTGAGATGAGGTATTATGTACACTATTTACATTATTCGGACTATTGTCCTCATCTTTGTTGCCATATTATCACAACCATACTGAAGGGCCGAAACGTTGTAATAAATATGGCGACAAAGATGATGACAATAGTCCGAATGATGTAAATAGTGTACATAATACTTCATCTCAGAAATATAGACATATACTGAAAGGCAGAAATGTTGTGATAAATATGGCAACAAAGATGAGGACAATAGTCCGAATAATGTAAATAGTGTACATAATACCGCATCTCAGAAATATAGACAGATACTGAAAGGCCGAATCGTTGTAATAAATATGGCGACAAAGATGAGGAAAATAGTCCGAATAATGTAAATAGTGTACATAATACTTCATCTCAGCAATATAGACATATACTGAAGGGCCGAAACGTTGTAATAAATATGGCGACAAAGAAGAGGACAATAGTCCGAATAATGTAAATAGTGTACATAATACCTCATCTCAGAAATATAGACAGAAACTAAAAGGGCGAAACGTTGTAATAAATATGGCAACAAAGATGAAGACAATAGTCCGAATAATGTAAATAGTGTACATAATACTTCATCTCAGAAATATAGACAGATACTAAAGGGCCGAAACGTTGTCATAAATATGGCGACAAAGATGAGGAAAATAGTCCGAATAATGTAAATAATGTACATAATACTTCATCTCAGAAATATAGACATATACTGACGGGCCGAAACGTTGTAATAAATATGGCGACAAAGATGAGGACAATAGTCCGAATAATGTAAATAGTGTACATAATACCACATCTCAGAAATATAGACAGATACTGAAGGACCGAAACGTTGTAATAAATATGGCGACAAAGATGAGGACAATAGTCCGAATTATGTAAATAGTGTACATAATACCTCATCTCAGAAATATAGACAGATACTGAAGGACCGAAACGTTGTAATAAATATGGCGACAAAGATGAGGACAATAGTCCGAATTATGTAAATAGTGTACATAATACCTCATCTCAGAAATATAGACAGATACTGAAGGACCGAAACGTTGTAATAAATATGGCGACAAAGATGAGGACAATAGTCCGAATAATGTAAATAATGTACATAATACCTCATCTCAGAAATATAGACAGATTTTATTTTAATCCGACATATTTTTATTACTTCAAACGTCAGATTCATTGGATACCAGTATTTGAGTGGACTCTCCGATTATTTTAAACAGCATTTATTTCGTCTACCGGCCTTCCTACCCGAGAAAACTTAACAAAGAAACACTTTTTGTAGCCGAGCAATAAAAGCACGTCGGAAGCAACGGGGGATGCAGATTCGAATCCTGCCGGAGTGCGCATTTTCTTTATTACGTGTTCTCGAGTTTGCAGGCTGGTAGACAACATAAATACTGTTTAAAATGAACGGGGCGTCTATTTAAATACGGGTATCCGCTAAAAATGAAATAACAAAATTATGTCGCATTAAAAAAATAAGATTCTTTAATCTTGTAAACAAAAACTGTGTTGTACGGTAAAATCTGACATTGTGTACACACACAGAGACACAAACACACACAGAAACACACAGACACACACAGACACACACACACACACACACACACACACACACACACACTCACACACACACACACACACACACATGCGCGTACGTACACACACATCATGAATTCACTCCTCTACTAGTGTGAACAAAATCTCCTACAGAAGGTAACGACGGAGAGTGAGAAGAAGGGACGACTAAGCATAAAATACAAGAAGACAGAATGCATGGTCATCAGTAAAAGGATGAGCCCGAAACTTAATCTATAGGACGGGAACACTAGAATCAAGCAAACTCGGAAATTTAATTATCTGGGAGCGTCTTGACAGAGGACAGTAACTGCAACACTGAGATCCGTAGGCGTCTTGGGATGGCCAAGGACACATTCCAAAAGCTGGGCAGAGTATTGCGAGACAGGAGGATTTTCTTTGGTAACAAAGAAAAGAATACTGAACTGTTACGTGACATCTGTCCCCCTTTACGGCAGAGAATGTTGGACAATTTCCTCAAAGATGAAGAAGAGACTCGAGGCAACAGAGATGTGGTTCTACAGAAGGATGCTAAGGATATCATGGACGGAGCGTGTGAGCAACGATGAAGTCTTGGAGAGGTTGCAAACAAGGAGGAGGCTTATACTTAACATCAGAAAGAGGCACCTGAAGTTCCAGGGACACATAATGAGGAAGGAGGGCCTGGAGAATCTGATACTCTCGGGTCGAATAGAGGAAAGAGAGACAAGGGAAAACAACGCGTGACATATCTGGTGGATGACAGAACGTGGTCTGGGGGAGGAAGCAGTGGGAAGGAAGTTGTTGAGAGCTGCAAGGGATAGAGGAAGGTGGAGATCTATGATCGCCTACGTCCTGAAAGGACATGGCACATATAAAGAAAGACTAGTGTGGACAGAGAAGTAATAACTCTTGGAAGCATTTATCAGGTGATTTTTGATGCTTTAACATCATTACCATTATCCCAGTTCTTCCTCGGCAAGAATGTCACACCCTTATTTGGGTTACCGTCACCGTGTGAATGTTAAGCTTTGATCCCCTTTTCCTGCTATCCATTCAATATTTACCCATCTTATTGCTTTCTAAAGACAAGCTAGCTCCCACCTCCCCACACTTTTGCCAAGTGAAGGTAGCCTGGTACACTATTATTTGATTGATGAAGTTCTTGTCAAACGATGACACACGGCCTTGTATCCCATTTTACATCAAGTTTTTCACTGGGTGATTCAACTAGACTTGAGAGGGAGTCATTGTTCCAGAAATTATAACAAGAACCTTACTCTGACCAGGCATGTTTATTTTATCCAGAAACACAAACACCATCCCAAATCCCAATCCCCTGGGAGGATAGGCTATTCATATCCCAGCAACTGAAGATAAAATTATCAGAATTTGATTGATGAGGTCCTTGTCAAAGGATGGCATACATCTTTATTCTCCATTTGGTCGCCGAAACCTTCTAGCAACGCCAGCGAATTATTTTCTTTAACGGAAAATTTGTTTTTTAAACCCAAGACGCCGAGGACAGTCCCAGGGAGAGAAAAATTATGGCAGCTGATACCAATTCAAGTTCATTAACCAGATCCTGCATTTAACCCCTTCAGTAGGTAAAGTCGTCGCTGCTCCATTCAGGTGAAGTTTACAGTCTCATGAGCGAAACACTTATGACATTAAAATACCCACTGGCGTTGCAGAATTGGTTCCAACGCTGTAACTACGCAATGACCAGGTCCGACACGTTTACAAGCGCACTCGTCTTTCAGGGTGGCTAACCGATCCTTATTGCAGACGCCTGCTCAACCCACAGATCTCATCTACCCTTTTCTGTCTTCCATCAGTATGGCTGATGCTAATCTCTAAGAGAGTGACTCGTTGCACCTTCTCGGATTAACATGACATGAAATGGAAAGACTATATTGAATCCATTATTAGGTCAGCTGCTAAGAAAGTTGGTGCACTGTATCGTGCTAAACAATTTTTATCTCCAGAATCTGTCTTACATATTTATAAGTCTACCATTCATCCATGCTTTGAATATTGCTGCCACATATGATCCGGTGCTCCTGCTATATATTTAAAGATTCTTGACAAAATCTAAAGAAGAATCTGCAATATTATTTGTTTTGACCTGGTGTCTTTGCTTCAGGTACTTTCTTACCGCCTTTACTTCCCTCTGCCTTTTCTATAAATAATTTCATGGTAATTGTTCGGATGAGTTCTTCGCTATGGTATCTAGATAAATTTAAGTGCATTACTAGAATGGTAACAATGTCTCATTGTTCTACAGTTGATTTAACCAGAACCGTAAGTTCTATACTAACAGTTTCTTTGAGAGCTAAAATGTAGCGTGTCCTCCCGAAGGCAGATCGTATTTACTTCACGCTGGCAAGTTGTGATATAAGGTCAGTTTAATGTGAAGATCCAGAATGCGTGCACCTGGACCATGTCCCAAATAGCCCAACCGCTGCAATTGTCGGTTGCACTGGCATCGGCATTACTACGATCTGCTTCTTAGTGCAATGAAGAAGGTACTGGCGCGGGGAGGTGTTTCCCGAGGCCGGGCACCTTACAATAATTATTCAGTTGCATTCCGAATCGAAGACAGAGGAACAATTGAGAGACATGATGCAGACACTACACTTTGATCCCAGCTAGATTACCACGACCATTAGCATGTCTTGGAAAGACATGTTTAGAGTAGTCATTCTTCAAGATATTGCATCCCGAGATGAGATGCTTGTCTGCCTTGTACAAAATAACCCCCGGGACATGGAACGTCGGGACACTGAACAATTGCGGTGGGTTTGATAAGCAAGTGGATGACAGAACGTGATTTGGGGGAGGAAGCAGAGGGAAGGAACTTGTTGAGAGCTGCAAGGGATAGAGGGAGGTGGGGAGTCATGAGCACCTAGGTCCTGCAAGGACATGGCGCATGAAAAGAAAGTATGGAGAAAAAGCTAGAGAGAGAGAGAGAGAGCGTCAATATATATATATATATATATATATATATATATATATATATATATATATATATATATATATATATTGTCCTTGGTAGGAGTTTCCCAAAGAGTTCGAGTGACTCAATTAGTTTTTAGAAAAACACCATATTTGTAACGTCTTAAGCAGTAATTGTCGTATTAGAAAACGTCTATTTTTTTATTTATTCATTCAGTTTCATTATTCATTTCGGATTAACCCACGGAATTTAAATCCCGTGGACGTTCTTGAAATTCCTGCCCAGGGGCCATGCATTTCATGAATGAATGTCGTCTCACGTCACGTGTAGCCCTATGATTGTGACTTCGCTTTCCGCCAATCTCACCAATTTATTCATCAAATCTTTTTCTGGTTGTCGTCGTCATCGTCATTATCGCATACCAGAGGACAAAAAAAGGATCTGTCGAGACGGGATGTTCATAGTCGGAGGCCATAGTCATTGTTTGTGTTGATGTGTCAAGATATTTGCGTGGGGGCATATTTTTTGATATATACGTGCATGCGCTAATGAACAGTTAAGTTAATACTCGTCGAAGAGGAAAGGGCATAAGAGTTAGGAAAAGGGAAAGAGATAGAAAGAGAGAAAAAAACTTACTGAATGAAAAAATAAAAGAGAAAAGTTAAAGAAACAGAAATAAAAGTAATACTGGATGAATGAAAAAAAAATGAAAGAGAAAAATGAAAGAAAAAGAAATAAAGGCAAGAAGAAAGGACTGGATGAATGAAAAAAAATGAAAGAGAAAAATGAAAAAAGGATTTTGATTGGTTGATTTTGTTTAGCGGCATATCAATCTCTGTAGATTACACTACGGTTCAAATGTTTGAGGTGACCCCTGGGGGAATTTTTAAAATTGGCCCCCAAAAGAAATTGTTTTGTACTTTAAATAAGAGAAAATTATTATAAATGGTTAAAAAAAAGTGAGACATGATTTCTTATTAGAAATTTTATTATGACAAAAAAAAATGATTCAGTTTTGCTCTCGTCAAAATATCCTCCTTTATCCTTGATTACTTCAGCACAAATTATTGGCATTTGTTGCAAAGGTTTCTTAAAGTATAATAATAACTGATTCAGTTCTTTTTTCAATGACTCTATGAGCTTTTTTTTCATTTTTTTTCCCACTTTTCTGTCAAGTTAATTCTGTGGGTCACTTTAAACTTTTGAACACAAATTTATGGCTTCAACTACTGATAACATGTATTGTTGGTCATTTTGATATAAAATCTATTGTTGGTAATTTTACTGTAAATACGTATCGTTTGTAATTATTTTTTATATAAAAATGTGTTGCTGATATTTTTACTATAAAAATGTACGATGGGAATTAAGAGGTGGTTCCACGCTCTTCAGAACCCCCAACATCCCGATCAGAGAGGCCTTGCTGCCGGATGTAATTTATCGTCATACTCAGGACTAAAGAAAGAAAGAAAGAAAGAAAGAAAGAAAGACAGACAGACAGACGTAAAGACAGAAAGAAAGAAAAATCTGACAGAACGTTGCGTGAAAATGAGGAGAGTTAGAAGCATTGTTTGGGAAAGAAAAATCGAGAGAGAGAGAGAGAGAGAGAGAGAGAGAGAGAGGGAAAGGGAGAGTGAGAGAGGAGGGTTTGAAGAATGAACAAAGAAGAAGAAGAATTTGTGAGATTTTATAGCGAGTCATAAGTCCGGAAGGTCGTTAAACGAGTAAGTCGTTAAATGAAGAACCCTTGTATAGGGATATTAATCAAATGGACTATAAATACTTAGAAACGTGAAAGCAGGCACATTTTATTGCTCGATAATGTAGTTATTAAATCGTAAATCTATAAAAGAGGGGTGTTGAAAAGTTTCTCGTCCAAAGATCTAACCAAATGGACGAAACTACACTGGTACCGACAAATCCCACACAGGGTACCTCAATATACTAAAGGTCACTCACTCATTTTACCAAAGCTTTTACTGTCTCCCATTCTCAAAAATAACCTCCCTCAAATCATCATCCAGCCTTGACATGCACTAATAAATACTGACCCCGTGTATTCGGCCAGTTATAGGCTTTTAAAAAATCTTCCTTAAAACAGTAGCGATAATTAATTAACATGACGGCGGCAAATCAATATGGTAACCCTGTTGGCATTAAGAATCATCCTTACAATGGTGGAACCAAATAATGGACGATAGAACAATGTCGAGAACAACTGAAAGCTTAAAACACAAAGGCCTCAAAATCTACCTTACTACGATACACGTATGGCTTTATTAAGTGCATGATAAACAATTAGGCTAATGCTAATGGTAATATTAGACGTTTCCTCATAAGGAAACATTCGGCATTCATTGACTGAGCAACCAGTGTTACTCGAATTAGGTTTTTCTTCATTGCCTGGCCATTGGGTTAGGATCAAAGTGTAGTATCTTTTCTCTTCATCTCTAACGATAATAATAATATAAGCTGTTTCGTTATAAGGAAACTTTCGACATTCGATGTCATTAATTTAACTGCTTAAGAAAAATATTCATAGACATCGGCTCAAACACACATATATACTAAAATAATGTTTATAGTAATAAGAAAAGTAAAATAAAATGAAGACAAATATTCCTTGTATATTTTATGTGGGAGTCAACATGTAGGAGTCGATATGTTAGGCAACATGTGGGAGTCGACATCTTAGTCGACATGTGGGAGTCGACATGTTAGCCGACATGTGGGAGTTGACATGAGGGAGTCGGGCATGTTAGGTAACGTGTGGGATTCGACATGTGGGAGTCGACATGTTAGCCGACATGTGGGAGTCGACATGTTAGACAACACCTGGGAGTCGACATGTTAGTCGACATGTTATGCAACGTGTGGGAGTCGACATGTGGGAGTCGACATGTGGAAGTACAATAAAGTTTTTGGAAAATTTTCGTTTACTCCGGTAGCTTTCTTCAATTATATTTTTTCATGGGACTACATTTCAAATCCAGTGGAAGTTAATGACTTCAGTGACAGAATCAATAATCCTGTGATCACGAAAGCGTATGAAATTTTAATGATCTCTTTTTTGCTTAATCAATTCAATCTTTTTAAACTAATAAAATCCAAAGAAGGATCTGAAATGTACCAAATTCTGACCTGGCATCTCGACTTCAGTCACTTTCTCACCGACGTGATGTAGCTTCACCCTGTCTTCTCTACAAATATTTTCATGGTAACTTCTCTGACGAGCTTTTTCCCCTGATGACCCGACTGCATGAATAAGCGTGCTACTAGATTAGCATCTGGTTCTCACCTTTTTACTGGTGAAATAGTTAATTGTAACCACCACTTCTACCCCAACAGTTTCTTCTCTCGAACTTCCCTACAGTGAGACTCCCTTCCGCTTACTTGCTTCTTTGATAACTACAGTCTTCAAAAATTTAATGCAACGCCAATCACCATCTTCTGTTGTTTTGAATCACCCTGTTCATTTTTCATCCTTTCCTCAATCCCCCTATATCCAGTCTTTTATCTCACTTTCACTCTCTGTAACCCCACTGCGTACTAGTGGCAAAACCGCCTTGCTTAGGGTGAAATGATTTTTTAAAAACATTTCCTATATATTCAGACTTTCAATTTTCCCGTTGCTCAGACTCTCAGTCTAAAATTGGGTTTCCCTAATCTCTTCCCTAATAAAATCTAATCGACATTCTTCTTTACTTGATTTGTTCCTTACTCTCTCGCTCCTAGTTCTTGTAGAGCATCACAACTCTGTTCCCTTGGAAATTCGGATCACGCTGTAGTACCTGTTGATATTTCTTTTGAGTCGTCTATTAGACAGGAACATCGAATTCACAATACTTTTTTCTGTTACTATCATAGTGATTGGGATTCATTTCGTAACTTTGTTCGAGACTCCACTTGGATTGATATTCTTAATTTTTCTATTGAGAATTGTGTCCTAGATGGTTCTTCTTCGTGGGTTAAAGCCAGCATTGATGCTTTTCCCGCAAATAACAGCTGAAATCACAATCTTCTCCTTGGTTCATACCGGCCTGTTCAACCGCTATAGCCCAGAGGAAACACTTTTTACGCCAGTACCAGGATGATAGTTCCGAAAACAACATACACATGTCTTGAAAGAGGCTATGTTTTTGTTTGCTGATAGAACGAGGCACCGTATAGTCTCTAACAAATTTGGTTCTGGTGAATACTGGTGGCTGTGTGCTAAATAAGTGTTAATGTAAGTGTAAGTGTTCTATACATCCTCTCTTCACTCAAATCGAGGCGTTAAAATAACATCGTATACTCTCTTCAAATTCTTGATTATCTAGAGTATCATTGTCTGATTTTCCACTTAGGACTAAGTCTCTACTGAGTGATATACCTAAAATAATACTTGGTTTTTAATATCATCTCTAAACTGGATCCCCAAAAGCATGTCGACGTGATGGTATCCCTACAATTGTCATTAAGAAATATGCTTCTAAACTGGCTCTTGTTCTCTAAACTTTAAAGTAAATGCCTGGCTGCTTCTTGCTTTTCTGCTTGTTGAAAATCCTCCTCTGTAGTTCCAGTCTTTAAGAACTTAAGTGAACAGTCTGATTGTTATACCAATCGGTCTATTAGCCTTCAACCTCTTTTTGGCAAACTGATAGAGGCTCTAATTAACCCTGAATTGATCAAGCATTTCACCTCGCAGTGTCTTCTTTCAGATAAATAAAATAGTTTTCGCTTCTCTACGTCAACTGCCGATATATTAACGATTATTGCTGACAGAGTCTATTAATCTTTATATAATAATGGTGAAGCACGGGTTGTTGCTTTGAATATCTCAAAGGCCCTTGACAGGGTCTTCATCACAAGTTGAAAGGTTATGGTATATGTTAGACATGTTTAATGTAGTCTGCATGTAGAAAACCAACGTAATAAGTAATTTGTTCAATGAAACAGCACCAGTATCTAGTAGCAGCTATTCAGGAATTATTAAGGTCTTCCATATCAGAGGTTGGCAGTGGATATTCGGAGTGAGTAAGAAAGCGTAGTTCTGCAAGTTTTTCATCTGACAGGTTAGCAGTGGATATTCGGAGAAAACAAAATGGCCGCCTTTATACAGGTCGGATTGAATATTCCACGTCTTCTGATTGGTTAACCTTCTCTTGGTAAACTATAAAATGAGTCAGCTCATTTCGGTTGGCTCACTAGTTAACACAGTATCCAAAAATTGTAACAGTATATATTCCTAGACGAATGTTTTAACTGATTCAGTCTTTTTATCAAATCCGGAAATGGAAGTTGTCTTTAATGACCACTCTTCTAGATCTTTTTGTATTAATGCAGATGTCCTCCAGTGTGCTGTCCTTGGACTTACATTGATCTTAAGTTTGATCAACGACCTTCCTGATGTAATCAGTTCTTAACTCGGTATCTATGCTGATAAAGCAAATATTTGATCCTGCCTTAATGCACAACTAGTTTGGCAGCTAGGTCTCATCCTTTTGCTGTTCAAACGGCGAGATGTAACCGTAGGTTCTATGCTAACTGTTTTTTCTTTCGCACTTCCCACTTCATGCTTTCCAGTCAACTTCGATCTTCAAAAATTTAAATACGATGTCAACTATCATCTTCTTACTTCTTCATTCTTTTCTTTCACCTTAACAGTGCTTTTCTTTCTCATATTCTCTCACACTCAGTAAATCCTTGCGTGTTAGTGGCTTTATTGCCTTACTTGGACTGAAATGATTACCGCACTGATGAGCCGTAAAACAGCGAAGCAGTCTGTCCGTGAATGAAAATATATACATGCTCCCGAGAAAAATTATTTCTATTGAGCTCTCAGGAAGAAAAGTGAATTTGTAAACAGTGACTATTACTGCTGCTGATGCAAGACTCTTCGTTAAAACGAATCGAGCTCTCCAGTCACTGGCGTGTTTATTTAAAAATAAATGTCTAAATTAACCTTCATCTCTGCCGTGCGCCAATGGCTTAGGAGTAGAATCTCCGACTGATACCGGTTTGTGGCAATCGGATGACTAGCCACACAGATTAACAGGGAAACAGTGTTTGTGGATGACACACACACACGCGCGCGCATATATATATATATATATATATATATATCTTCAAATTTATAACATGTGCATGTTATAAAATCACTAGAAAAGTTTTGTTTCCACACTTTTGGTGTCTTAACAAGTGGTGATGCTGAATGGAAATCAACGGTTTTAAGTGTCCAATATATATATAAATAAATACATTGAGCTCTTTTTTGTGAATCAGGTTTAATATTTTATATTACTAGGTTTCACTTGGATTATATATCAACAGATCTATTACCTTTATTATATATATATATATATATATATATATATATGTATATATATATATATGTATATATATATATATATATACTGAGCAACGCTAGTACGCTCAAACACTCGGTCAAGATGACTTGTAACACAATTTCACTCACAATGCTTGGTTCAACCCGTAGATTGTCTCCTCCAGCCTGATGACATCAAAAAGTCACCTTCCTGACAAATCCACCATAGTGAGATACATAAATTCAGTTAAAAAGTAAAAATAAAATCATCCTCGATAATGGCTAAAAGTATAGCCAAAAGCGATCGGATATGCAGAACATTTGAACAGTTTTTACCCACTTTGTGTCCAGAAAAGAAAGCACTTGTACGAACACAAGAAAAATTAAATAAAAGCTTAATCGCAGTACCTTGTCAGTCGTCTTTAACAAAACATGTGTAAAATAGGGATTGCTGCCTAAATACATTATATATATATATATATATATATATATATATATATATATATATATATATATATATATATACATATATATATATATATATATATATTAATTTAAAGAAAAAACAGGCCACTTTAAGTTTCCATTGTTATAATTTATTTTATTTTTCTCTGGATCTTCAGACTTCATTTCAAGGGTGAAAAAATGAATTTAAAATTTACACTTTTGAAGGGGAGTATTAAGCTTATATAAGCTGACATAGAGGGTAGTGAGGGGTAGTGTGAGAGACATGGTCGAAATTAGAGAGGGAAGGGAGATTTTTAAAATTTATTTTTATTTTTATTACAATATTTAATTAAGAGGAGGAGAGTCGAGTACATATATAATATTGACGGGAGAGTCGAGTATATACATACACACACACACGCACACGCACACATATATATATATATATATATATATATATATATATATATATATATATATATACTCGCCTCTCCCGTCGAATTCGACGTATGAAGGTCAAGCAGATCAGTTCGTAGGAACCGACAGCCAGACACCAGAACATGAGATTTGATTATAGTGGTGAAGTTTTTGTGCAGAACCATCCACACTTTTTGAATATATATATATATATATATATTTGTGTGTGTGTGTGTGTGTGTGTCTGTGTCTGTGTGTGTGTGTGCCTATGTGTGGAGAGAGTGAGGGACATGTTTCTATATACTGTGGAGAGAGAGGGACATGTTTCTATATACTGAACCTGCTAAAACACGGGTGCATTCATGTAAGACTATACAGCCTGCAACAGAAATACCTCCCATATACGCCTCCCAGAAATTCCTCCCACATAATGGTAAGACATCAGTGACAGTGTTGTCTTCATCTATCTAATTTCTTACCATTACGTAGGAAGTATTTCTAGGAGGCATATGTGGGAGGTATTTTTGCCGCGACCCGTGTATCTATATGTGTGAGTGTGTCTGTATGCGATTACCCATTGACGTATCCTTTTTCCCTCGCAGTTATGCAGTCCCTTCCCGATATCCATGCAAGATGCGTGTGCGTGTGTATGTGCATATGTCCGCGCTTGTATTAACGCATATATATTGCACATTGTCCATTGAAAGAAGCATACGTATTCTTGTTCATCTCCCTTTCCTCGATTACCCTCTGCTTAGATATTGCCATGTCATTGATATGAGAAGTCGACAAAAACATATATCTGGGGAGAGCAAGGACTAGGGTTTTTTTCTTTGACTCCACCCTTGCAATAGGGTCAAGGTCCTTTTGGCTTAATAGAAGCCCCAGATGTTTATGAGACTATTGTTTGCACAGAGAGAGAGAGAGAGAGAGAGAGAGAGAGAGAGAGAGAGACAGACAGACAGACAGACAGACAGACAGACATTAAAGAACAGAAAATAATCGTACTTTTTTTTCCTTTCTTCCTTCCTTTCTCTTTTTTCATGTATTTCTTTCATTCTTTCTTTCTTTAATATCTCTTTAATTTTGGCCTTTGAGTGTTTTTCTCTGTTCCGGTCTTGGAGTGCCTTTCTCAATTCCTTTCTTTGAGTGACAACTTTCCGTCTTTCTTTCTTTGAGTAACTTTTTTGAGCGTCTTTACTTCTTTCTTTCTTTCTTTCTTTCTTTCTTTCTTTCTTTCTTTGAGTGACTTTACTTTCATTCAGTTATTCTTTCTTTTTTTAATAACTTTCATTCATTTATTCTTTCTTTCTTTTTCTGAGTGAGTTTCTTTCATTCATTTATTCTTTCTTTGGATGATTTTCTATCTTTGGGTGACTTTCTTTGAGTTAATTTTTCTGTCTCTCTTTTTCTTTGAGTGATATTCAGGCATTCATTTATTCTTTTCTTGGGTGATTTTCTTTCTTTAGGTGTCTTTCTTTCTTTCTTTCTTAGAGTGACTTTCATTCAGTCGTTCTTTCTTTGCGCAATTTTCTTTCTTTAGATACCTTTCCTTCTTTCTTTGGGTGATTTTCTTTCATTGGAAGCATTTCACTCTTTCTTTCTTTCTTTCATTTTAACATTTGGCGATTAGAGTAAGAAACTTGCAGCCGGGATCACCCTAGTCTGGCACAAGGCTCTATACGTGGTTAAAGAATTCAACATTAAACTTTAAAGTTGCAGAAATTCCTTGATAGGTTAACTTGTTGAAATATAACAGCAAGACGAAACTTCCATAGAAACTGACTAGACAAAATTAAATGCAAAACGTAAATTCAACTTCTCCATATTTTCTGTTTTTCGATACATGCCGCCATTTTAGATCTCTTAGGGCGATCCCTGCTTTTGCTATTTCCATCTACTTTGTGTGTTTACTGAGCTTGTCTTCAAGTGATTTTGTTGGCTTCCATATTTCACACCAGTTTATCGTTGCATTTCGCGGGGCGGGGTTCAACATTTTATTAAGGTTTTAAAAACGAGCATTTTAAAAGTATATATTAATATGCACAAAGATACATAAAAATAAAAACGTCGCAAGAACGAAAATAAGAAAAAAATATTACCGTAAAGTGGTGGATCGAAAAATGTAACTCATAAAAAGCAACAAAAACAATGCTAACCGGTAATTGCCCCTCGCTCTTCAGAGCAAATCAAGGACAAAACCATGTAAATATACATACGTTATTTCTTATCCTTGTTCTTCCTCCCTCTTGTCATATATATATATATATATATATATATATATATATATATATATATATATATATATATATATATATATATATATATATATATTTTATATATATATATATCGTTGAACAAGACTGGCAAAGTACTTAAGATTTTATTAGTACAAGAGCGTATAAATAGGGGTTATAAACATAATAATACAATAAATCAACGGAACATGTATTAAAGAGGGTTTGCTACCAAAACGTATAATTATTGTATATATTTATATGTTTTTAAAATATCCGTTTTTAAAGCCCAATCTTTAAATACGCGATTCGTTTGAATCATATTGTCAAGGAACTTTTTATTGCCCGTTGATTTTTCTTAAAAGCTTTTCTGTCTGACGCTATTCATCATTTTGTTTCGGTTTCATGATCTTTCAAGAGAGTCTGGGGATTTCAGCCGAAGAAAAGCGTACTCGACAGAATGATAGCAACAGGGCAACGTTGCAGAAGAGTGTCGTCAAGGGCAACGTTGGAGAAGAGTGTCGTCAAGGGCAACGTTGGAGGAGAGTGTCGTCAAGGGCAACGTTGGAGGAGAGTGTCGTCAAGGGCAACGTTGGAGGAGAGTGTCGTCAAGGGCAACGTTGGAGGAGAGTGTCCTCAAGGGCAACGTTGGAGAAGAGTGTCGTCAAGGGTAACGTTGGAGGAGAGTGTCGTCAAGGGCAACGTTGGGGGACAGTGTCGTCAAGGGCAACGTTGGAGGAGAGTGTCGTCAAGGGCAACGTTGGGGGACAGTGTCGTCAAGGGCAACGTTGGAGGAGAGTGTCCTCAAGGGCAACGTTGGAGAAGAGTGTCGTCAAGGGTAACGTTGGAGGAGAGTGTCGTCAAGGGCAACGTTGGGGGACAGTGTCGTCAAGGGCAACGTTGGAGAAGAGTGTCGTCAAGGGCAACGTTGGGGGACAGTGTCGTCAAGGGCAACGTTGGGGGACAGTGTCGTCAAGAGCAACGTTGGAGAAGAGTGTCGTCAAGGGCAACGTTGGAGAAGAGTGTCGTCAAGGGCAACGTTGGAAGAGAATGTCGTCAAGGGCAACGTTGGAGAAGAGTGTCGTCAAGGGCAACGGTGGAGAAGAGTGTCGTCAAGGGCAACGTTGGGGGACAGTGTCGTCAAGGGCAACGTTGGAGGAGAGTGTCGTCAAGGGCAACGTTGGAGAAGAGTGTCGTCAAGAGCAACGTTGGAGAAGAGTGTCGTCAAGGGCGACGTTGGAGAAGAGTGTCGTCAAGGGCAACGATAGAGGATAGTGTCGTCAAGGGCAACGTTGGAGGATATTGTCGTCAAGGGCAACGATAGAGGATAGTGTCGTCAAGGGCAACGTTGGAGGAGAATGTCAAGTAGTGTCCTTGCAGCGGATACAGTCACTCTACAAATACCTCAGACACAGCACTGCCATATTGGCCTAAATCAAAACACCCCAGAGCCAGATCGATGGTCTCTCGTGGCTAAGGGATGCCACACGTCTATTCGCAAGTATCTAATAGAAAATGGAAGTTTTAATAACTGGGTGTGGTTAGGAAATTTGTCTAAATACGCAATAAACGAGGAGGGGGGGGGTCTTAATAAAACTTATTTAAATGGTCAACGATTTAGAAGTGAAACAAAGAAGTTTTATTTATGATTAAATTTATCAAAGAATAAAAAAGAATCACGCGATGGAATAGAATTTTTCAACGTGCGTCCTATTTCAAGAACTCGCGTGAGGGTAAATTTTGTCACTGAATCCCCAGCCAACATCAGTAGAACAAAACAGCCCGATATTTATTAACCGCCCTACTGAAGGATACTGAGAATTCTATGGACGGACTGTGGGAGGAATGAGTTTTAAGAGAAATTCGAACGAAAATGACATTTGTGCTTGGGATCAGAAAGAGATATGAAATTTGTAGGGCACAAAATGAGGAAACTGAGCTTGGAGAATATGACACTCACAGGACATACTGAAGGCAAGATGGGGCGGGGTGGAAATAGTGAGTAACATGATTGACGAGGTTGGTGTTATTGTTTAACAAATCCAGCTTATCGAAGTATTTCTACAACTATCAGTTTAAAGTCGATTTATTTCACCGCGTGTTGCAGCCTTGTGCCAGACTAGAGGGATTACAGTAACAAATTTCTTATGCTGAGCGCCAAATGCTAAAATCGTAGAAAGAAGAATGACAGAAAGAAAGAGTAAATAAATGAGAGGAAGGAAGGCATGCAGTTAAGGAGAAAAAGACTGAATGAATGAACGAATGAATGAAAATACAGACATTCAAATAAAGAAAGAAAGTCCCTTAAAAAAATAGTAAATGAATGAAAGGAAGGAAGTCAGTTAATGAAAGAATAAATTTAAAAAGATACAGCCATTCAAAGAAAGAAAGAAAGAACGAAAGAAAGAAAGAAAGAAAGAGTAAATGAATGAAAGGAAGGAAGTCAGTTAAAGAAAGAATAAATGAATAATGATGCAGCCATTCAAAGAAAGAAAGAAAGAAAGAAAGAAGGAAAGAAAAAATGAATGAAGAACGAACGAACGAAAGAAAGAAAGAAAGAAAAAAGAAAGAAAGAAAGAAAGAGTAAATGAATGAAAGTAAGGAAGTCAGTTACGGAAAAAATGAATGAATGAAAGATATACACAGCCATTCAAAGAAAGGAAGAAACTCACTTAAAGAAAGAATGACAGAAAGAAAGAGTAAATAAATGAAAGAATGAATGAAATGAAGGAAAGAAGTCACTTAAGGGACAAAAGAAAGAATGAATGAAAGAAAGATACATGATTCAAAGAAAGAAAAACAGAAAGAAAGAAACTCATATAAAAAAGAAAGAAAAGATGAATGAAAGTCACTGAAAGAAAGAAAGAAAAAAAAATCGCCGAAAGAAAGAATAAATAAGAACGGCACTAAAAGAAAGGAAGTTAGAATGAAAAAAGGCAATGAAAGAAAAAAAGGTACACAAAGAAAGAACGAATCTAACAAAGAAAAATGTCTGAAAGAAAGAATAAAAGAAAGAATGTCGCTAAAAGAGAAAGAAAGGATAAAAGAAATGCCTAAAGTAAATGGATAGCAGAAAGGAGTTGGGAGGATAGTAAAAGAACATTGCTTTTCCCCTCATAAAATTTATCGTCTACTTCATCATACTTAATTATGAACACGTTAGGCGGTTATTTGGCTGTCAATAAAATGATTAACATGTCAGAAAAACAAGACCCCGTGGTTAAGAAATGCTTGTATACAACATTTTATGCTGTAAGTAAGTAATATTTGTTTCAAATCAAATTTTAAATTTGCTAATTTTCCTCAAATAACGTTTCAGAAATATATATTTTATCTTTGCGATTTTTAAAACAGGGAATTAACTTTTGTTTACAAATGAGTAAAAAATGACCGTTTTTATCGATATCACCGAAAAAAAAAATTGATTCCGATCAATATAATTTCTGTTTGAAATACACCACAGTGTATTCTGCTTAGTGGAAATAGTAACTTTGAAATCCTTTACCTTTCAATTAAAGCTAAAAAAGAGCTTCTTAATTTTTAAAAATCCATTTTAAAACTTACGCATACCGAATTAGTGAAGGTATACATATATATATATATATATATATATATATATATATATATATATATATACCTTCACTAATTCGAAGCGAGTCACACGAAAACTTTTTCCACTTTGTCATATATATATATATATATATATATATATATATATATATATATACTAGCAGCATGGCCCGGCGCAGCCCATGCTTGATTCAAAAATCCTACGACTCATAACGCAATCGCTATCACTTGACTTAAAATATTTTTGCCCTTCCTTGCCTTTAAAGGAGTGCCCTTTGCCGTGGTGATGTTGCTAAATGCCTTACTTCTTGCCTATCTCATACTGCGAATTTTTTCTAAGCTCTATACTAAACATTAAATCTGTTACGAAAAAAGAACTAAACAAAATGAACACAAAACGACCAGCTTTAAAAAAAAAGGACTCGTAACTGGAAAAACCGAATGAAAAAAGAATGTTAACAACAAATAATTTTTCACACCCAATCCAGTTCTGCGGAATCAGAATCAACGTTGAGTTCAAGCAAGCGAATGCGCCAATTGGAGTAAAGGGCCATGCAAGTTTAAATTTTTCCCACTTGTGACGAATGCAGCTATCGATTTTTTTTTGCATGCTAGTTAACATTCGTGTCAGTCAGCTGTTGGCTCTCACGCTGGCCAATAGAATCTTCCTGCCTATTCGTGGCAGCCAGCTATATGCTTTCACTCTGACTAGTAGGAAATGGCCGCAAACTACATGAAAACTGCCGTAGAAGCATGAAAAGTCGATTCTTTCCACTATCGATGGGAGTTGGGAAATGCAAAGTCGGTCTTGGGCTCCTCACTAACTTGGCGCATGTGTATGCAAATTTTGGTGCAAATCAGTCGAAAATTGCGGCCGTGCATTCGTTACACACACAAACACACACATCCTGCTTTATATATATATATATATATATATATATATATATATATATATATATATATATATATGACAATATATATGTCATATGTATATATACATATACATATACATATATGTATATATATATATATATGTCATATATATATATATATATATATATATATACATATATATATATATGTATATATATATATATATATATATGTCATATATATATATATATATGTGTGTGTGTGTGTGTGTGTGTGTGCCATATATATATATGTCATATATATATGACAAAATGGAAAAAGTTTTCGTGTGACTCGCTTCGTCCTTTAGAACTTAATCGGACTAGGTCCATTTACGTCGATGCGACAACACGTGCACACGTCGAGAGACGCTGGGAATTTTCACTTTAATGTTTTTGGGGTCTAACCAATTCCATTTAGATTCTTTATACATATATATATATATATATATATATATATATATATATATATATATATATATATATATATATATATATATATGTATATATATATATATATTCAGTTGTATGGATGTGAGTTTGTGATCCTGGGTTTCACAAACTCACATCAACGCAACTATATATATATATATATATATATATATATATATATATATATATATATATATATATATATATATATATGAAGAAATATAGTTTTAAGTTGTGCTATATTTATGGAATAAAGTGAACAATATCAGAGATAGAAGGTATGTAAATATTAAAGTGAACATTGAAGTCAACACTCAGAGGCGACAGGCTGTTTCATGCTGGACACAATCGTCGGGCGGCTGAAATATCATCTATCTATATATAAAATTCTGTGACTTCCGTCTGTCCGTCCCTTTAAAAATAGCCGTACATTGACCGATCGAAAGCAAATTTTGGGTGAAGTGCATACAAATAAGAACGGACAACGTACAGTTGCATTTTACTAGAGTGCGTAGCTTAGTACAATACATTTTCATTCATTTTTGGGGAAATTAAAAGTTTTATTGTTTAACATATCAAATACTTCCACTATTTGTTGGTAATTTTATTATAAAAATGTATTTTCATATTTTTTAGTTTTGCATTGATTGTCATTTTGCTATGAAGATATACTGTTGGTCATTTCAGTATAAAAATGTACTGTTCATTTTTGTTCGGGGGTTTCCCTATTTGCCCCTAGCTGGGACCCCAACAGATGCTACCACCTCGTGTCAGAGTGAACTTGGGAACAACAGAAGTTAATAGGTGCTTCCACGCTCCTCAAAACACACAATCTCCCGATCAGAGGTCTTTAGATGTAGTTTATCGTCATAGCCAATGGGATTTTTGCCTGGACTCATAGCACTTAAACTAGACCTGACAAGTTGATACAAAAGGTATTGAACGGTAATAAGTGTTTCTAGGTTATCAGTAGACATAGACTCAGAAGTTAAGTATGAAAAGAAACCTGAGGGGGGATGTAACAAAGGTTGCGTTGTGAAAACACAAAACAACGGTTGACCTGTATATTTCTAGAGGATAACGTTTATAAGACAAATAGTCTTTGTAAGTATTTTACGTAATATTAAGTAATAGTGCGCATTGTATTATGATAATAATAAATATTTATCTACCCTTGCTGTAAAAAAAAATGACGGCAATTATTAGAAAGTTTTAATAGTGAGATGCAATGAAACAAATATCTTGAAACAATGTATTGAGATTCAATGAAACGATTAGATCATTTCTGCTCACGAAACGTATATTAACGTAAACAATGACAACACATTATAAAATATAATATATTTTCTGTGTAGGAATACAGGTTCGATCCCTAACGGAGAACACATATTTTATACGAAATTTCTCGAACGTTTAGGCCGGTAAATGTAATTAATACTGTTTAATTAAAAACAAAGCATTTACTTAAATAAACTGTATCTATAAAAATAACTTATATATATATATATATATATATATATATATATATATATATATATATATATATATATATATATATATACATTATATATATATATATATATACATTATATATATATATATATATATATATATATATTGTGTAACCCGGATATAAGAGACCCGGATATAAGATATATTTTCTCTGGTCCCAAATTAGAGCCTGTGTTAATGTATATATAATAAACCAAACCCGGATATAAGATAAACCCGGATATAAGAGACTTATTCTTCGGTCCCGACAACCCTCTTATATCCGGGTTACACTATATATATATATATATATATATATATATATATATATATATATATATATATATATATATATATATAAGTACAGGGTTGATATAGATGGACTAAAATTCCGGTAAACAAAAACACTATTCTTAAAAGACTGTTCAATAAAATAGAGGGTGTTTGGTTGGTTTTGAACTGTTAAAAATCTTTATTTTGCAATCAAAACCATCACTTGACAAGACATCAGAAATGTTGAAACAAAATGGCTATTTTTGTAGGGATGTTATAATATACTTATGCTATAATTTTTGAATATATATAGCTTTCCACTCGTATTTGAGGATATCTGTCTACTAGGGTGGCTAGCCAATCCCTATTGCAGATGTTCGCTCAGGCGCATTCGTGTTTATTCAACACCCACAGAGTCCCCCCCCCCATGTGGTTTATACTGCAACTACGCTGAGCAGACCTTAGTTACAGTTTCTGGGAAAAGAACGTGATCAACAATTTGAACAAGGCCAGCACACTCAAGCCCTCGGCCACGATGACTTGTGACTTCCCGCTGGTATGGTTTTCAGGCATTTTCCAAAGGTGCCGCATGCTGGGATCGACCCCTCCGATAACATCAGGAAGTTTCCTTCCTGACAGACTGATCATGGTGACATTCGAACCCGGGTTTCATGGTCAGAAAGCGAACATTCTAACCACTCTGCTATATATATATATATATATATATATATATATATATATATATATATATATATATATATATATATATATATATATATATATATATATATATATATATATATATATATAGAGAGAGAGAGAGAGAGAGAGAGAGAGAGAGAGACAGACAGACAGACAGACAGACAGAGACAGAGAGTGAAAGAGAGAGAGGGCGGAGAGAGGGAAAGAGAGAGAGACAGAGAAGATAAGTGAGATGGAGACGAAGGAGATAGTGAATTCGATAACAGGATGATCAAAGTGGGACAGGTAAAATTAGTGCATCAGGTGGATGAGCACTTACAGTTGTCGGTCGTCAAAACAGCATTGAAAAACGAAACAAAAAATAAACTCAAAAAAAAGAAAAGAAAAGAAAAAATACAATGAGTGCAGTGATTTTCAAATTGTACCCATTGATACTCGTAAAAACACTTTATCGTTTAGGAGCGTCATTCGCTTTTCTCTTATCTATATCATCCGGACATTAAAGTCTGACGTCGCGCTACGGAGAAACAGTGTTTGACCGGTGAGCGCTTTTAAGAATAATTACTGTTTATCAGGTGCCCAATCAAAAGGGGAGGAGACGTTTATTTTGGGAACTAAATTTGCCGACACCTACGAACTTATTAAAGCCATTCCGTTAATTATTTTCGAACTTTTTCACCTTTAAATGATTTCCCCCCATTTTTAAAGCCCTCCTGTTTATTGCATACTGAGAAATCTTCCGACCTCAGCCCTCATGTATAAGCAAGCTTAATGAAAATACTTCGAGAGATTAGAAATTAAAGGGATTAAAAAAATAATTGCTTGATCAATTTATTCACAAAATGAAAAAAAATAGTCAGAGGACATTTTTAAATCATTTCAGCTCAAGCAAGGCAATAAAGGGGTTAGTGAGTATGAAAGAATATCAGAAAAAGGACAAAGATTATTAAAGCATGAGAAAGATAAATGTATATTAATAACGATTAATTAGCAATATATATATATATATATATATATATATATATATATATATATATATATATATATATATATATATATATGGTGGTACTCGCTTGGAAAAACCTTGGATATTTCGACTTGTAGTAGAACAAATCGGTACCCAAGGAAAAATGAGGAATAAAAAAAGAAAGAACCAAGAACATGAAACTAAGGCGAAAACAATCGTTCACAGTTCAAGCTCAGAGTCCAAAGAAAAAAACTTCCAATGCGAGTAAAAGGCAACTACGTAAAGTGCTCAATACACGAAGTAGAGCAAACCTAATATAAACCTAAAGAGCCAGGCAAACCTACCCAGGTTTCACTTAAACGGATCGTCAGGGCAATGCTGGTCGAAAAGGAAAATAATGGAACAGAAGACATAGCTTAAACCTAAAATCAGAAATTCTCAGTAGGTGTAGACATTTTTTTCTTTTTTGTCATGTGGTCATGGTTGTTTTTGGTTTAAGATATATATATATATATATATATATATATATATATATATATATATATATATCTTATAATTATTTTAAAAAAAATATGTTTCCATCGCGACACACAATTTACTGTTTCGAAACCAAAACTTAAATCTTAAATTGAAATTAAAATTTAAAGTTTCGTTCCATTTTCAAGCAATGCTGAGAATAAACTTCGAGAAAAAAATTTATTTACTCTATTCATAAGCCAAATAGTATTATACATTTTAAGTTGGTGAGGTAATGACATTTCAGAATTTTTTATTAAGGGGGTGTTGGCTTTTTTGATCGATGAAAATCTAACTCTTCTTTCTTTTTATTTTACACACACACATATTTGAAATTATTAGGAGAATTTGATAATTATATTTAAGTAATTCACCGAGTCTGAAACCTCTACAGAATGCAGAAAGCACTGGACGGCCGTTTCGTCCTATATCTGGGACTCATCAGCAGCGCGCATCCACTACCGAGAATTGAAACCCTGACAGTTAGTTTATGAAGCAAACACCATACCAACTGTTCCAACGGGACTCGTTGACAAAGAGGTAGCAAATCAGACTCAATATAGCGCCGCTCACTCACATATTCCGTAGTGGAACTCTACTGAGATTCACTTTAACCATAGGACTGTGTCCCCTGGATCCACGACTACTATCACCAAGCCGCTCACTCCAGAGCATTAGAATATGTGAGTGAGCGGCGCTATATTAAGTCTGATTTGCTACCGAGGCCCGTTGGAACAGTTGATATGGTGTTTGCTTGACAACCTAACTGTCAGTGTTTCAATTCTCGGTAGTGGATGCGCACAGCTGATGAGTCCCAAATATAAGACGAAACGGCCGCCCAGTGCTTTCTGCATTCTGTAGAGGTTTCAGACTCGATGAATCACTTAAATATATATATATATATATATATATATATATATATATATATATGTATATATATATATATATATATATATATATATCCGGATGACACATATATTTCTGACAAGATTTTTCGAATATTCAGGCAGGTAGATGTAGTTGAATGATAAAAAATATTGGTGCATTAAAAAACAGTTCTTCTACTCTCTGAGTAACTATAAAAAATAACGTTTAAACAAAAATTATATATATATATATATATATATATATATATATATATATATATATATATATATAAACATCTGTTTACAACAAAATGTTTACCGATCTGCTAGTAGTTTTAAAATAATAATTAATATTAATAATAGGTTCTTGTGGGCCGAGACATGGTTTGAGTATTTATTAACGAGAGCAGGGTGACACGGTGGGATAGAGTAAGTTTTCAGCTACAAAACACTATTTTTTCTACTATTATCATTGACTCTGCTCCGAAAGTAATGCCCCCAAATTATTTGCATAGAAACTCCAACAGATACAGGGAACACAATGACACTGTAGTCTAGAGCAAGTTCTTCACCCACAGATCACTAATTTTGTTTATACAGCAGTCATCATCGGCTCTACAGGAAGTCATTGGTCTAAATGTCGCTTGTCGCCAGTTCTAAAACACATGACATACCACTTCTGTTCCCATCCATTATATCCGTTTATATTCAGCAAGCTTCGATGAATGGCAAGGCGTGTTATTTTTCTGCATGAAGGAATGCAACTCTGCTTCGTAGGCGCTGTCATATGACACGACATTTTGGTAGACAAAAAAAGAAAATTGACGTTTTGGAGGGAAACTCGTGCTATACCATCAACCTCTATCTCTGACTTAGTGAGTCAACATATATCGGAGACATACATACATATATATATATATATATATATATATATATATATATATAATATATATATATATATATATATATATATATACGTGTGTGGGTGTGTGCGTGCGTCCGTGTGTGTGTCGGTGTCTGTGTGTGTGTTAAAAATTCAGATTGAGTATATCTGTAAAAGAACAACATGAAAAAGACAAAAGATATATATATATATATACATACATACATACACACACACACACACACACACACACACACACACACACATATATATATATATATATATATATATATATATATATATACACGTGTGTGTGTGTGTGTGTGTGTGTATAATTAACAAATCGGAGACTTCAGAAAGCCATGGTAATATTTTATTTCGCAAAATCGATAATTCGATTTCGCTTTGCGGTTTCAAAACAATGAATGGATTCAAAAATTCTTCCAGGAATATATATATATATATGTATGTATGTATATACAGGAATATATATATATATATATATATATATATATATATATATATATATATATATATATATATATATATATATATATATATACAGACAATGAATGTCTATTATGTTTGATCATGACCCGTTCAAGACTTCTTATAGTTACTTTAATTTCGGGAGAAAATAAAGACAAAAATTGTCCAACATTTGGATATTTTTATTAAGCTATTCCTTGATCTAAGCTTTTGGCTTACATGAGCCATCTTCAGAGTGGTTATATGGACATTTAAACAAAGATATTCACCATCAAGGATGTTATTATGTTATGTTGACATAGAAGATTGCTATGCGACGATAACAGTCACGGAATAGCAGAGCGCAAATTCATGATGCGGTTCTATGAAGTCGTACCACGTGAGTCGGAGTGCTCTATTCATCTTACTGACGAACTTTGCATTAACGCATGTGGCTGTTGTTTATAGAATTAACTTATCACTCAACAGTACTCAATTGAAATATATTTTCAAGAGCTACATATATATATATATATATATATATATATATATATATATGTCATAATGGACTCTCTCCCGTTGGTTTGGATGTATGAGAATTTGGCAGTTCAATGGATTCAGTTATGAAATTTTGTGCATAATCTTAAGTGGCACTTAAGACCCGCTAGTGATTTACAAAGGAGGCGACATATGGAGCACGAGTGAGGATTGTCAGATGAGATCATTGTTAGATTGGCTGACCTTTTAGATCTTGCTCTCACTTCTTGAAGCTTATTCAGACAAGCAGGCTGAAAACTGCTGAGTCCACTAAAATACAATGATCTCCATTCTACTCGCTCGAAGGCTAAGCGTTGAAGAGTGTTATGTGGTATATTGACAGCTGACAAGCTGCTTTTCAGCTTGTCTTTGTATCTTAGTCATGGCCGTCCTACATACCTGTAGCCCTGATCTAACTGATATATATATATATATATATATATATATATATATATATACTTACAACGAGGTTCACCCTTTACAGGGACCACTCGAGATAGAGGGTTACGTTTGGGGGCCATTTGTACGTATAGGAGTGGAAGATACCGGTTAACCCTGACCTTGAACAGGTTAAGACTTTAGTGATCTGAGAAACATCCTGTTGGGAGTCGGTTCAATAGGGCAGTGGTTCGCGGGAAAGAAGCTGTTCGAGTGGAACTTACTTCTCAGCGATGGGATATGGAGGAAATGTGGGAGGTTTACTACTATGTAAGTAGCATGTCCTGTTATTTACGTGATGGTTTTTATTCAGCCGGACCAGGGAAGGTAGCACGTCCGAGCACTTTCCGTGGAAGTAGCGAGAGAGAGAGATAGAGAGAGATAGAGAGAGAGAGAGAGAGAGAGAGAGAGAGAGAGAGTTTGAAGGGTGGAGAATAGTTAGTCATTCACAAGGGCTGGGAGACGCTTTAGAATTCTATTAATGTTGGGAGTGAGGTTTGAGCAGTACCTGCCCAAATATGTCAACAGTAATCCATTTTTGGCCTAATCTAGCACTTGTAAATGTTGGAGAATAGCAGGAGGCGTCAGATACTTACTGGAGCGGTACAGGTAGGCAACAATTTTATCTGCATCCTTAGCAATGGATCGTATTTACGAGTTCCACTTGAGGTCGGGCGTGAGTTTGAGGCCCGACAGTCTTTCAAGGCACGGTGCTTCCCCGAGAGGACCTCCGTTCATCAAGATTGGTAGTAGTTCAGGGCCAGATCGGTGATGACCGAATGTAACTAACTTGGTCTTCAAGACATTGAATGTAACCAGCCACTTTTTACCCCATTTGGTAGTGTGTGTAAGAAAGATCGGAAGAGAGTTCAGTCGCCAATCTTTGACCATCGAGAGTTTTAGAGGGTGGGCCCGTATATAGTTTTATCATCAGCATAGATGTCTACAAATGATCTGGGTATATTCTTAGGCAGATCGTTTATGTAGGGTTAGTCTGAGAAGTGACCCTCGTTGACCTCTAGGTCTCCGGAGGACTAGCCATTGATAACTACCTGTTGGGAAGGATTTGATGATTGAGAAGACCCTTCCATAACTGGAGAGCTTGTGTAGTCAGCCTTTGTGCCACAACTTCAATTTCATTTATAAATGAAATTGAAGTTTTTAGATTCTGTTTTTGAAACATGAGAACACTTATGTAGCGATGGAATCATATTTTTAAAAAATCTTTCAGTCGATGGATGATGCATCTAACATTTATAAACATTTACAACGGCATGCCTGTCCACATTTGCAATTTAGGAAAATTCTTGTTGAAAATACATCTATAATTTTTCATGAAAATAATAAACACAAACTAAAAAATTAGTGTTTTTCACTTCAAATGTAAAAATTTAGTTTTCAGATGACCACAACAATTTTTTTCTCATAAAGAACAAGACACTGATGATGATTGTGTGCTAATATCAAAAGTACTCAGAATAAAATGAATATGCATCAACATGGTAATTTTCTTTCTTCCTTTAATAAGGATACTAAAATCTTGTCTGTAATTACGAGAGTAGGATCCTCTCGTAATTACAGACAAGTTTTTTTAAAAATAAATAGACAAAACTTGTCTATTTAATGACACATGTCTTAATGAAAATATTTTCCCTTTCTCGTCTCGTATGTACGAGTTTGTCGTTACTTTGAGTTTATTCAAGCAGCAAGGGCGGACTATCATTGTAGTTTCGTCTGTGTGTTGTTTGATATATTGAAAATGTCATTTTTGATAATGGCTTATGTAAGCCGAAAGCTTAGATCGGATTTAAACATGTATCAATATGGTGTTTTCCTTTCGTCTTTCAACGATAATGTGATTAAGCTTATCAGACAATACGAAAGGAACTTACTTAAAATAAATAGACAAAACTTGTCTATATTATTTAATGAAACATATATATATATATATATATATATATATATATATATATATATATGTGTGTGTGTGTGTGTGTGTGTATATATATGTATGTATATATATATATGGGTAAGTTTCTTAGCAAAACTTTCAAATTTACGAATAAGTTGTTTTGTGTTATCAGTAAATTTGCAAAATTTCATATTAACTTATATAAAAATAAGAATATTACATAAAATCAAAAATTTACCAATAGCAATAAGAACGACCAAGAATCTATTTAATGAATTAAATCTATAAGTCTCTGCCACACACACACACGCATATATATATATATATATATATATATATATATATATATATATATATATATATATATATATATATATATATATATATAATTATTTATTTAAATATTATAGCATAAATATGTTATAAAATCACTAGAAAAATAGCCATTTTGTTTCAACACTTCTGGTGTCTTATCAAGTGATGATATTGAATGTAGAATAAATGGTTTTAAAAGTTTCAAATTTATTAACGATCCTTCGCTAGGGGTAAACGCTGTTACATAAGCTAGAATGACCAATCAAAATACATGTTATAAAATCACTAGAAAAATAGCCATTTTGTTTCAATATATATATATATATATATATATATATATGTGTGTGGGGGGGATGTATGAGCGGCTTGAGAAAATATGACAGAAGGTGACGGAAAGTTGTATTTTATCATGCCGTGTCACGAAGTAAAAATAACGACCTTCAGTGACAAATCTTGAAGTGGGACCGGAGAGCTTGCACGATCGATCGTAATAAGGCGAAACCAATCTTATCTCTCACATCAAAGGCGACTGACTCAGTAATCTCAATTCGTGTATGAAAGAAAATAGCACAGAAAATGGCATTAACTTGTGATAAACAGATGTAAGATTACACGCATATCAATTTCTAAAAAAAAAATAACTAATTTTATTTTTTAATCCGGCATATATTTATCACTTTATTTTTAGCGGATACCCGTATTTGTGTAGACGTTGCGTTTATTTTAAACATTATGTTATTTCATCTGCACAATCGAGAGAACTTGTTAAAGAAAATCCGCCTTCTTGCTGGATACAAACCCTGCGTTCACCTTTGCAGGAGAAACTGCTGTTTAATCCATCGTGCTTTAACCACTCGGCCACGAAGAGCTTCATAATCAAGCAAGGTTCTATTTGCCTTTAAAGCAAACTTTATTCGTTCCGATTTCTTCGACAGCAATATCTGCTTATTTTCATATCCGAAACATAAACTAAGCATTTTATAAAGATTTAATGGATTTTACTTTTTAACCCGACATATTTGTATCACTTTAAGCATTGTTTTAGTGGATGCCTGTATTTGAATAGACGCTTCGTTTATTTTAAACAGTATTCTATTTCGTCGGCCGGCCTGAGCATTCAAGAAAAATTGTTAAAGGAAATGTGTCCTCATGGTTTAAGGAAGAGCTAAAAAAGAGAGGAAATTGTGGAGAGCCAATATCTCCTACTTCCTGAAGGACATATAGATAAAGAAGATTGCGTAGCGTCGATCTTTCAAATGTTTGTCCTATGTATCAAGATTCAAAATTCTGGCTAGCAGTGATATAACAGAAAATACCCACAACCAAGTGTATTGGATCATTGATTAACGACGCCCAGTTTTTTGTCCTTATGCCCGACTAAGATAAGCTTAAAAAATATTCATGCGAGCACGATAAAAAGATCAAATCAGTTTTTTGCCTTTTATGTGGCGATTTTCTAAGTGTAACTTAGATGTGGCACAAGGCTGAAATTATGAGGCACTAGGCGAGGATCGAACTCACTATTCAGTCACAATTGATTCTAGCGGGACAGGCTTGCTAACCATTACACCACAACGTAGTGCCCCTTTCAGCCTTTTGCATGAGACCACAACGAAAATGAGACACGGCACATATAAACTTTGGTTCCTGGAGATCAATTTACAAAGCAATGAGCTCCATTTTAATCAACTGGGTATAACCCAAGTTACATCCTGATGCCTGCGGCAGTAAGACTTTGTAAATGAGATATATTTTGAATCCATCTACACGTATTTATATTGTGGTTTCATATAATAATATGCGGTCTCCGTAACAAGTCTGTTACGTTCACTTTCAAAGTAATGCTGTTGGAAACTTTCTTTCCCTTACTATGGGTTAAATAGCAAGGCAGACTGAGTTTTCAAACCTTGAGTGGCAAAGAAGAACTATTCTGGATTTAAAAACGTGGAGGTCAGGATTACTGTATGTAACAATGAACTGTACAAGCTGAAATAGATAGATAGATAGATAGATAGATAGATAGATCTGTATAGGCTGAGGTAAATAGATAATAAAACGACTTAGATAGATAGATAGATCTGTATCGTCTCTCCAAGCTCTTGACCGAGAGCCGAAAACCAGGAAATATAGTGTCGGTCTAGGCCCTCAGGTTTTTAATTCAAAATTTTCCTTTTTCTTGACGGGCTGCCACCTAAGGCTATAGGATCCAGTCTGTGCTACTATTTTACCCATAGCTAGGGAGAACGAGATGGATTCGTACCAGGAGATTAGCATGTTAGCATATATTTTATTCATTGGATTTATCAAGAGGTGCCGTTTTTTGTTGGGGGGAGGGAATAATTTATGGGCCTTTTGTTTCGCATTGAATATAAAATAATTAGAATACTAGATAAGTTTGAAAGTGGTTTCAATATATTTTTCCTCTTCGAGTTTTCACTAAAACTAACGTTTAAAGTAATACAAACATACATATATGTGATAGGATAAGGAAAAATACAGATTGTTTATTCCTTATCCTGTCATTATATCCTGCATGCGCGTGCGCACACACACATTCAGTTGTATGGATATTAGTTTGTAATTCTTGTTTTTTTATGCTTTCACTTTGTCTAATGATCACAAAAGCGTGAAACCGAAGCTTACAAACTAATATCCATACAACTGAACATGTTAGCTCTATCACCGATATTGAGCACTTTCCACTAAGTACCGCGATTATATATATATATATATATATATATATATATATATATATATATATATATATATATATATATATATATATAATACATTTTTTATGTTTATACGTTCTTTTTTATAGATACAAATATTTAAGCAAATTATCTGTTTATAATAAACAGTATTAAACAACATTTACCGGTCTGAATGTCCGAGAAATTTTCATAGAAAATATGCATTTTCCCACAGGAATCGAACTTGTATCCTATACGGAACCGTCATATAGCCTGACGTGCCTTAACCGACTGGTCCACAGTAAAATCGACCTTGCTAACCGAACGCTCCTCTGTGGCCCAATCGTTTAAGGCACGTCAGGGTATATGACGGTTCCGTATAGAATACAGGTTCAATTCCTGTCAGAGGTTGCATATTTTCTATTAAAATTTCTCGGACATTCAGAGCGGTAAATGTTATTAATACTGTTTATTATAAACAGAACATTTGCTTAAATATTTGTATCTACAAAAAGAACTTATAAACATAAAAATGTCTTAAATAATTGTCGGACTTTGTCCATTTCATAATATATATATGGACAGAGATTGGAGATTTAATTTCACATAATAAATCATTGAGTCTAGAATAAGAAAACAGAATGCATAAATCACTGGACGACCGTTTCGTCCTTTTTGGGACATATCGGCAGTGCGCATTCATACACTACCGCTTGCGTTGTATCGAAACGGTCCGGGTTCGATTCTCGGTAGTGGATGCGCAATGCTGATGAGTCCCAAATAGGACGAAACGGCCGTCCACTGATTTTTGCATTCTGATAAGGATTTTTATTCTAGGCTCAATGAATTACTATGTCTCACACACACACACACAGACACACACACACACACACACACACACACACACACACACATATATATATATAGGGTGGCAATAAAACTACTATACAGTAGTGACTTGTAATAACAATTAAGACAAATCAATTAATCAACAGTCCAGAAATTTATAATTAAAATGGTTCTGGTTAATTCTGGTTAGTAACAATAAAATTCTATGGTAAACAATACTAAATTAATTTCAGATCCTGTTCAAACTGCAAGCCATTTGCTTCAATGCTTTGCTTTTTTTTATTATAAGTAACTGTAGAATGATTTTATTGCCACCCTGTATATGTGATAGGATAAGGAACAAATACAGATAATTTATTCCTTATCCTGTCATTCTGACACACACACACACATACACATACATACATATATAGGCTGAAGTAGATAGATAATAAAAGACTGAGATAGATAGATAGATAGATAGATAGATAGATCTGTATCTCCTCTCCAAGCTCTTAACAGAGAGCCGAAAACCACGGAAGTGTCGGTCTAGGCCATCAGGTCTTTAATTCAGAATTTTCTACAATTTTACCCTGAAGATCCGTTTCCTTAGAAAATATATAAATATTAATTGCGAGTGATTAATTCTGTCCACAACTATATATATATATATATATATATATATATATATATATATATATATATATATTGAAAAATATATTTAAGTTGAGCACTGTTGAGAGATAAGCTGATTCTATAAACAACAGCCACCTGCGCTAATGCAAAGCTCTTCAGTGAAATGAATTGGAGCCCTCTGGCTGATTCGCGTTTGTTTACATTCGTAAAAACAATACGCTAGAATTAGCTGTTTTCTCTCTGCTGAATGATGATAGATCAGTGGAAGAAACTCTGACTGACTGACACCAAATTGGCCGGGTTTCGTTCCTGGCTTGAAACATTTCAATGTCCAAGATAGAGCAAGTATATAATATATTTTTTGAATTTGTAGGTCTGATGAATTGGATGTTGATTATGATTCCAATGTAATAAATTATAACCAAGGAATATTAGTGTTTGAGCCTTATATATATATATATATATATATATATATATATATATATATATATATATATATATATATATATATATATATATATATATATATATA
>OZ038507.1:7446871-7549371 GCA_964036315.1 Acanthosepion esculentum | reverse complement strand
CATGTATTCATTAAGAAAAACCTTTATTAAATCAATTACAATCACTTTCGAATACTTTTATCAAGCAGGAATAAAAATATTAATTAAAAATTGACGTGAACAAAATACAAATAAATTTGAATTATTACACATTTACACATGTATTTTTATTTTACATGGTTGCCAGTGCAAATAATTTTTTTGTGCACGTGTAAAACTCAAAATGAAACGTGTTCATGATTTTGATAGACTCTGTATACTGCAGACAACCAATATCATTCATGGTGTTTGCAAAAGTGTGCACTTAAAGAGTAAATTTTTAAAAATATGTATGCAAAGATCAAAACTTCCTGAAGCTTAAAAAATCGCATAGTTGGAGGCTTACAAAAAGCTATTAAATGTAAGGGTTCACTAACATATGCAGGTATATATACATACATATATATATATATATATATATATATATATATATATATATATATATATATATATATATATATATGCACATTTCATTGAATCTCGACAGAAATATGTTACGAATAGTGCCCGGTTAAATGAGATCTAATTGAGATCTAATTGATCTATGGCCAGAAAGATGTAGAGTGAGTCTTATTAGACCGCATGAGAAATTAAACTAAATAAAAGCACCTTGTCTGTCGTATTTAATGAAATGTGCATAAAAAAAGGATTGCTGTCTAAATACACACATTTTAAATATATATATATATATATATATATATATATATATATATATGAATAATAGAGTCTCCCGTCGTTTTCGACGTATGAATGTCAAGCAACTCAGTTCCTAGGGACCGATGGCCAAACGCCTGCACATATGGTGAAGGCGCCAAAAGGTCCTCACACGACCTTCCGCATGTTTTTCATTTCAGAGTTATTATTCTCCTAGACCAGTTGCCATTCAAGGCTATAGAACCCGGTCTGTCCTAACTGGAGGGAGAAGAAAAGGATTAATATCTTCCCCATGGATATTAGCACGTAGATGAATGTAATGGATTCGACTGGAATTCGTACTCGGCTCTCCGATTCCCCAGTCCGCTATCCGCTACTCCCTCATGCCTCCACACACACATACACACACACGCACACATACTAACACATACATATATATATGAATCCATTTGAAAATAAGTAGAGAGAAATTGTCTAAATTATTCAGTGAAACATGTCTCAATGAAAACGTGCTACCAATATATATATATATATATATATATATATATATATATATATATATATATATATATATATATGTATATATATTACGCACAAACATATACATATATATATATGTATGTGTATGTGTGAATTAATATATATATATATATATATGTGTATGTTTGTGTGTGTGCTTTTATGTGTGTGTGTGTGTGTGTGGAAATTATTTTCAGATAGAGTGTATTTGTGGAGGAACAAAATGATAAATTCCCTCAGAGGACGGAACATCGAATAAGAATAGTTTTCCTCTAGTCTTTATATATATATATATATATATATATATATATATATATATATATATATATATATATATATATATATATATATATATATGATAAATGTATTGTTTTTAGATATGGTATATTTATAGATATATATAATGTATAAAGAGGTTTCTGTGGTAGGTATTTCTGCCGAACTCTACATACAGACACACACACACACACACACACACACACACACACACACATATATATATATGATAAAGCTATTGTTTTTCCATATGCTATATTTATAGATATATATAATGTATAAAGATGTTTCTGTGGTAGGTATTTCTGCCGAATTCTACATTGATCTTGTTGCGCTAATCACTTTGTGTACTTATTGCACTAAGTTGACCTTCGTATATATATTGATCGCATCAGGAGTAACGAAAATATGCCTATTAACAAACGAGAAATATAGTAGATTATAACAAAATACTATGAAGTAATCATTGTAATTGCTCTATCTCTCTCTCTCTCTCTCTCTCTCTCTCTATCTATCTATCTATCTATATATATATATATATATATATATATATATATATATATATATATCTGTGTGTGTGTCTGTGTGTGCGTGTGTGCGTGTGTGAATTAATAATTAATAGGCCGGTTATTGAATTTTGACGAATAATAATACAACAAAATAATAATAATATTGATAATATTTATTATATATTAGTCTTTTGAATAAATTGAAGAACGAAGAGAAATATTTTAAAGTCGGAATTTTTGGACACGCCTGTGTCCTTTTTCAACGAGACTATGAATAAACAAAAAAGTGTGTCTTACTCTTTTGAGAAATGTCGTAGTTGTTGGTTAGATGTCTCCCTGTTGAAAATTTATTGTATGATTAAACCCTAATCCCTGTTTAATCCTTTAATGTATGATTTTATTTTGAAAATATATTTTTACTCGGATATATATATATATATATATATATATATAGTTTACGAAAATCTAGGTAATCCGTATGGGTACCCAAGGAGGATAAAATCCAGAGAGCTCAATGTAAATCATATATATATATATATATATATATATATATATATATATATATATATATATATATATATATATATATATCGTAATTGAACCGTCTTTGTAATTGTTCCGTCCACTCGTTAGAAATTTTCATCAATTATATATATATATATGTGTGTGTGTGTGTGTGTGTGTGTGTGTGTGTGTGTGTGTGTGTGTTTTATAGATTATGCAAATATGTTTGATAAAAACGCTTTTGCATACATTGCTTAGAAATACGATGGATAGGAAGTTGTGGAGAGTCATGATCAAACTACTTAACGAGCTTGTGTAAATGGATGGGAACACCTGCACTGGGAGGTATAGTAAGGAGACAAACATTGTTTAGAAATACGAAGGATAGGAAGTTGTGGAGAGTCATGATCAACCTACTTAACGAGCTTGTGTAAGTGGATGACAGAACGTGCTCTGGGAGGTATAGTAAGGGGACAAACATTGCTTAGAAATAACGAAGAATAGGAATTTGTACATACCACCCACGCCCTGAAGGGACACGGCACATAGAAAAAACAGAACAACTTTTACTCCCATTCCGTAGAATGTTATACATTGTATGTTTTTAATTCAGGGTTCTATTTATAGGGGTAGATAAGTTCGCCTCTCAACCGGTTCATACTCCTCCCTGTTTTTTTCACAGGAGTAGAATGTTTATGCCTTGTTTCCTGTTTCGGGTTGGGTTTCTGTTTCCTTCTAAAGTCAGCTTCAATTCTTTACTTCTAACGTCTCCGCTTAAACTCTGAAAAGTTATTTATTTTCTTGTTTTAGTAGGAGTAGGTAAGTTCTTTGAACAGGAGTAGAGGTTTATCCCTTGTTTCCTGTTTAGGATTGGGTTTCTGGTTCCTTCTAAAGTCAGCTTCAATTCTTTACTTCTAATATCTTCGCCTGAACTTTTATTTTTATTTAATTTTTAATTTTTTCTAATTATTTTTCCCTCGGTAGGAGTAGACAAGTTCGTCGCTCGTCCGGTTCACACTCCTCCCCGGTCTTGAATATCTGTAGAGGTTTATCCCTTGTTTCCTGTTAGGGTTGGGTTTCCGATTCCATCTAAAGTCTTTTTTATTTTCTTTCACTCTCAGTAGACCGTTGAATCTTTGTGGTATTTTTTCATTTCTTGGGGAGAATAGATGCAAAAATCTTTGTGGTATTTTCGCATTTCTTGGGGAGAATAGATGCAAAAATCTTTGTGGTATTTTTGCATTTCTTGGGGAGAATAGATGCAAAAATTTTTGTGGTATTTTCGCATTTTTTGGGGAGAATAGATGCAAAAATTTTTGTGGTATTTTCGCATTTCTTGGGGAGAATAGATGCAAAAATCTTTGTGGTATTTTCGCATTTCTTGGGGAGAATAGATGCAAAAATCTTTGTGGTATTTTCGCATTTCTTGGGGAGAATAGATGAAAAAAAAAAGATATCGAAAAATACCAAAACTTCTTAGGATTCTGATTGGATTTTGACAATTTTAGTATCTTTCTGCTTTGTAGGTTCAGAAAAAACTATTTAAAGGTCAAAATGTCATCTCATATAGTCTAAGTAGCCGAAAAATTGTTTATTCTCATAGTTACTTAATCAGCTTAGCTTGACACAAGGGCATGCGTATTTGGTTCCCAGTGAGGATCGATCGTAGTGATCAGTAGTAATGAATTGGATTGAATTAATGCATCCTAAAATATATCAACTGTTGCCTGTTTTTAATGTCTAAATATTCTTTTTTCTTATAACTGAGTCTCTAGGTATGCATTCATTGGGTTTTATACTCGTGTCCATAGATAAACATTAGTCAGTATTATACATGAGTCTATAGCAGTCGGGTTTATACTTGAGTCTATAGGAAAATGTTCGTCGGGTTCATACTTGAGGCTACAGGTAAATGCTGGTCGGGTTTATAATTGGGTCTCTAGGTAAAACTTGATCGAGTATATACTTAAGGCTGTAAGTAAATGTTGGTTAGGGTTATACTTGAGGCTATTGGCAAATTTTTGTAGGGTTTATACTTGAGTTCATATATTTGTTGGGATTATACTTTAGTCAATAGATCAGCCAGGATGACACCTGCGTCTGTAGTTAAATGTTGACCGGGTTTATACTTGAGTCTTTAGGTTGGATTTATACTTGAGACTATAGGTAAACCACGGTCGACTTTATGTCATTAAATATACTAACAATAGCCTGGCTTCTCTGTACTTATCGTATTTTATAATATACTTTTTACAGCCTCTTGTTTATATTTTAGAGTCTTGCATGTTGATTTCCTGGCAGCTTTAATGGTTCGATGCAATTTTATGGGTCATGATCTGGCCTCTCTGCTTCGATCACATTTCCGCCGTCATAACATGGCTCCCCTGAGTCTTTTCAATAGTTACTTTCATGGTAATTTTTCTGATGAAATTTCCTCTTTCGTCTGTTGAATTGACGAATTTAATCGAAGTATTACATTGACGATAGGGTTTCATTATTCTAAAGTTCAAACGGCTATATAAATCGTAAGTTCCATGCTAACGGTGTATTCGCTCGTGATTATCGCTTGTGAAACTCTCTTCCGGCTTCTTGCTTTCCAGTTAACTCTGATTTTCAAAAATTTAAATGAAATGCCATTCGTTATCTGCCGTTTTCTTAATTCCTGTCGTCCTGGGTATGACGATAAACTACATCCGCGTCCAGGGTAAGACGATAAACGACAGCAAGGCCTCTGATTAGGAGGTTTTGAGGAGCGTGGAACCACCTCTTAATTACTGATGTTCCCAGGTCCGCCCTGACCCGGTTAGGGTCCCAGCTATGGGCAAATAGTTAGCACCCAAACTTGTGTAAAAATAGGTTTTAATACCAGAAATACTTTGTAATAAAAAATTATTACCAGCAATAATTTTTGAAGGAAAAATTATTATCAGTAATACTTAAAAAAAATACCAGCAATACAAAAAGCTATACATTCTTTGAAAAAAATATGACCAGCTATAGATTTCTTCAAGGAAAAATATTCCCAGAAATAGATTTTTGAATAAAAACATATTACCAGCAATAAAAAATTTGTCGGCATTAAATAACCCATCGAGGTGTTAATATGCCGTAAAACAAACCAAAACGAACCTAATCTTAATTCCTGTTCTTTTATCGTTTTCTCTCCTTAATTTTTTATTTCCTCATATTATCCCACATTCAGTCACTCCTTGCATTAGTGGCTTTATTGCCTTGCTTGGAGTTTTGAGGTAGACACGCTTTCTTTAATTGTCACATATAATACTATTTTTCTGTTTCTCTTGAAGCCGAACTAAATTTATATAGTGCTCTTTGCTATATCTAGCTCATATTTTTTGGTCGCAACAGGTCACTCATTTATGCTACTGAATAGCCCCATTTTTGCTTAACTTTGTAGACCTGGCTGGAACCACCGTGCTCATCGTGGCTTAGACAGAGGGTATCTACTAAGTAACTAAAATTTGCATACCTTTTCCCGATTATATTTTAAGTCAAAGTCAAAATGGCTGCCAATGTTATCAAATTTGACATCGAGTACATGGAGTCTTTCAATAATGTCGATCATAGAATGACCTCGAGCCTTCTCTCTGTCGGGGCAAGATAGCAAATCGATTATGGATTACGTTTTTAAGGTTAAGCCGGGATTAAGGACATCACAAAAACAGGCAACCGTCAAAACGAGCTGCTGCTTGATGTAATATGTAATGCTTGTTATTAAAGAGATCTTTTTAGATATTATATATATTGAATTTTCAATCTGAGCTTCATTGCTTTCTTTATTAAGAATCGTGTCAAAATATTGCTTTTCACCCACACAGATTCACAGTAAATATCTAGTTAAGGCCTTCTCTTCGATCAAGCTGAGCCGATAGTGAAGAGGGCAAAGGGGCGATAGAAAGAGTTGACTGTATAAATATATTATAAAATTTGTGTATTTAGGCAGCAAATTCTCTTTTAGACATGTCTGATTAAATAAAGTGATTTTTACTGTTGCAGTGCATTTCTTGCAACATTTGATTGTAATTCACGAAAAATATCCGTGAATATGAATGGATTATGCTAAAAATAAGCAGACATAATGTTTGTAATTTATTTATTATGAAGTATATAAATAATAATATTCGACATCCTCTTTTCCTTTTCCGGTTTATATAAGGTTCATGAGCTGCTTAGTGGTAGAATCTCTGACTGAATTCAGTCGGGTTTCGATCCTAGCTAGAGGCAACCGAGGGTCTAACCATACTGATAAGATGTGATACAGCGAAACAGTGGATGACAATATATGCTCCTAGAAAATTTATTTCGGTTGAGCTCTCTGGGGAGGAAGTGTGGGTTTGTAAACAGTGACTATTACGGCTAATAATGCAAGACTCTTCTGTGTGTTTATCTAAAAATAAATACGCTTAAATTCACCTTCATCCCTGCTGTGCACCAACGGCTTAGTGGTAGAATCGCCAATTCAGTCGGGTTTCGATCCTAGCTAGAGGCAAACGGTGAACTGGGATACAGCGAAACGAAACAGCCTGTCTGTAGATGACTATATATATATATATATATATATATATATATATATATATATATAGAGAGAGAGAGAGAGAGAGAGAGAGAGAGAGAGAGAGGTGTGCGTGTGTGTGTAAAGGTAAGAAGAAATCCGATATATACTCACCAGTAGTACGGCATTATATACTGCGCACCAGTTCTCTGTATTCGGCTGGTAGTTGCTTCTGTACAAGACTTCACGACGACTTTAATCAAATGATATGTCTGGCTGTTGGTCATATGAACTCAGCTGCTTGAGCCTCATACGTTGGGCGGAGAGAGTCCAGTATATATATATATATATATATATATATATATATATATATATATATATATATATATATATATATAAAATGAACATTGAAGTCAACACTCAGAGGCGACACACTGTTTCATGCTAGACGCAATCGTCAGCCCGCGAGTGTTGGATTTGTTCTCGACTATTTACATATATGGGTCAGTGGAGCATTGTGGCTAATCCATTCTGGCGGTTATTTTGGCGAGAGTGGCTTGTTTATTTATTTATTTAAGTTAATTTATTTTGCTTGTTTTTATTTTCATTATTTATTCTTTTCGGTTTTCGATGTTTTATTCCTGTAGTAAATATATATATATATATATATATATATATATATATGTGTGTGTGTGTGTGTGTGTGTGTGTGTGTGTGTGTGTGTGTGTGTGTGTGTGTGTGTGTGTGTGTTTGTGTGTGTGTGTGTAATTTTTACTTCTATTTATAAATATTTGCTGCAAAATGCAAAATAAATTCCTTGCATGTGATAAAGTCTAACGGAGGACGAAACGCATCGGTAAAGAAAAGTTTATTTTTGTCTTTATTTTTACAGATATATTTTCATCTATATTTGAATTTTTACACGCACGCGCACACACGCACACAAAAACACAGATATAAGATTTTATAGAGAGTGGCTACTAATGCAATGCTCTTCAACTAGAATCGATCTCTCCTTGCCAATGACGTTTTTCGTATAGTAAAAATGTTAAAATTTCCCTTACTCTCTGCCGTGCGACGATAGCTTTGGGGTAGAATCTCTGACTGATACCAAATCGGTCGGATTTCGAACTTGGCTTGAAGTAATCGGATGTCTGACCACATTGATGAGCTGTGATACAGCGAAACAGTCTGTCTGTGGATGACTATATATATATATATATATATATATATATATATATATATATATATATATATATGGACGACACGAAAGATTCAGGAACACGCGATAGCTGAAAAATCAAAATAAACAATGTTTAAAGACAGATGAAAATGCGAAATTTGATATCAAAATATGTGCCGGGAACCAAAATATGATAGGAAATATAGAAAAAATAAATCTTTAATAACTTTCGCCCATCTTTAACCAAACTCTCTCTCTCACACACATACACACACACATATATATATATATATACATTATGAAATGGACAATGTCCGACAGTATATATATATATATATATATATATATATATATTATTATTATTATTAGTAGTAGTAGTAGTAGTACTAGTAGTAGTAATCTACTAGTAGTATAAGAAACTATACTCGTTCTGAAAACCTTCGGCGTCTTGATTTGCAAATAGTCAAACCAGTACCAAAGGGAAAGGTTTTTATTTGGTGACGTGGTTATGGGCTTTTGTTTATTGACTATAAGTAGACCGTTCCTTTTTTTTACCTTTTTAGCCAGCCTTCCCTGATGATCCGCTTAGGTGAAATCGTGGTAGGTTCGTCTGGCTCTCTAGGTTTAACTATATATATATATATATACATATATATATATATATATATATATATATATATATATATATATATATATATATATATATATATATATATGAATAAATTATCTTAGCCGACGCGATTCGTATTCTGAGGAACTTCAGCCAGGCAATTGTAATGATTTAGTACAGGGTCCGATGGATAAATTATCGCTATTTTATATTTTAATATAGTTTTTGATTTTTTCGATTGCACAGTATAATAAGTTCACTTAGGCACCGTCTATGAGAAAAAGAGCACCATGACGCTATACAGGCCGCCAGAAATTTCAGAACAGCATGCTGTACTGCTTGGCATTCGTGCCAGAAGCTTCAATAACAATTCAGAGTATTTGGGTGTCAGTCTGGGGACAGTGCGTTTCGGAAAGAGTTGGATGAATCTAGTGGTCTTTGGAGTGATCACTAGTAATGGTGACGTTGTGTCTCTATTCATCTTCCCACAGGGCCCCAGACTCAACATGGAGGCCTACATCAAGTGCCTTGAGGAGGTAGTGCTGCCCTGGGTCAAGAGGGTGGCTGCTGGAAGAACCTATGTCTGGCAACGGGACTCTACACTATGTCACACGAGCAGGAGAACTCAGTCATGGCTGTCAGACAATTTCTGCGACCACAACATACCTTACATCTGGACACCAGACTGTAATTATTATGTATGGGGCGCAATTGAACGAGAGACCTTAGAACACCAAAGATGAACTGAAGGCAAAGATTATGGCAGCATTCAGCAACTTAAACAAGGAGACCGTCCAGAAGAGCTGCAGGAGATTCCGAAGTCATCTGGTGGCCGTGGGTGAAGCCAACGGCGATTTAATTGAATAAATTAACTCTTTAGTATTTCAAGATATTTTTGTCATTTTGATAAATATATCTGTTAAAATGAGATGTCAGTGTTATTTTCATTTTTGCGTAATTTAAAAGACAATTTATCTATCGCGCTTCATATTTATATACAAGACCAAACTTTTGCCTAGATAAAAACCCTCAAGTACGAAACGCGACAGCTAAGATAAGTATCTGTCCTTTTAAAGATATACTCACATCCATATATATATATATATATATATATATATATATATATATATATATATATATATATATATTAGAAATTTTTACATGCATTTATAATAAATAATTATTGCTCTACGCTTGGTATGGATCCCTCTTTTGAATTAATGCTGTGAATGTTAGAATTTATATTATTTTCTTTCTCATTACATATATATATATATATATATATATATATATATATATATGCAGGTGTGCAGAAAAATAGGAAAGAACACGTTAGGTAGATAATCCGGTGTTCCTTAGTATTTAGCTTTATTTTCAAAAAGACAGTGCTCCATACAGAAGTAGAGCTTATATTATAATAATATTTTTCAGACAACTTAACTCTACAAAACTTCAAAAATTATGTTAGGAGTCTCGGCTCTCGCTTTTGAAACATGAGAACTCTTATGTAGCGAAGGAATCATATTTTTTAAAACTAAAAATATTATTATATTATATTATATTATATATATATATATATATATATGTATGTATGTATGTATGTGTGTGTGTGTGTGTGTGTGTGTGTCAATGTAAAGAATTTTCAGAATTAATCTGTTTAAAAAGACATGTATAAAGGAAAAAAGGCAATACGAAAATTGTATGTAGTTTTAGCCGATGCGTTTCGTCCGATATGGATTTTTTCAAGGTAAAAAACAAAATAAATTTATCGAAACAAAGTATCTATAAAAAAACGACGTTAGTAACTAGAAGAATTTAGAAACGCTATTATATATTCATTGGATCAACTGAAAAATTACGTCATTTACTTTTTATGTTTGAAGAGAGAAATATTGTTTGTATTGTTGTGTTAACAGATTCAACCATTTTCTTTTGTTTTTCTTGATATATTTGTTGTGTATTTTGGCTTGGGAAAGTAGTGGAAAGGTGAGATTGGGAAAAAAACGGAGCGTATATTGATATTTGGATAATATTCAATGGCGGCACTTTCGAGGAATTTTCTTCTGAGTAAAGTATTTTCTTTTTTATGAGTGTAACATTTTTAAAATAAAAATTGTGGTTGTATTTATTTCTATGTATGGCCAATGCATTTGTCAAATAGTTATTGATGAGGTCTCTTTTGTGCTCATAGATACGTTTTTTTAATTTCTGCATATTTCTCCAATATGTTGTGTGGGACAGTTGTAGCAGTTTATTTTATATATGCTTACTTCAGAAATATTATTGCTGTGGGTGTTTGTGGATCTGATTATATCATTAATGGTTTTGGAAGCTTTTGAGATTATTTGAATGTTGTTTAGATGTGATAAGTTGTTCTGGATAGTAGGTATTGATATGGGTATTGTAAGTTTTTAAAAAAAATTTTTCTATGTATGTTTCTTCTTTGGGTAAATATTGGGGGTTGCAAATTCTTAATGTTCTTAAACAGAAACCTATAATTATTCCAGATTTAATTTTAGATGAGAAGTTCGAGTAGAAATTGAACGGGTTGTTTTTGTTTGTAGCTTTTCTATAAACGTCAAAATTAAGTTCGTTATTGTTTTTGTTTAACTTGATATCGAGAAAGGGAAGAGTGCAATTGGTTTCAGTTTCAAAAGTGAAGTCTATTGTAGGTTCAACGTTGTTAAGTTTGGTTGAGACGGTCTGTTAAATTTTATTTTGTGGTTCTATTAGTAGTGAGTCGTATATGTATCTGAAATAGGGAGAGTTTGGAGGTAGAATGTTTTTGAATGGGTCATTTTCTAGAAACACTAAAAACAGTCAAACAAGAACGTCACCGAGAGGAGATCCCATTGGTAAACCAAATTTTTGTCTGCAGAGTTGGTTATCATATGTAAAGAAACATTGCTTGGTGATTAGCTGGCATATTTTTTTTATTTTATGCGTAGGTCGAGGTAATTTAATTTTTGTTTTTGTTAGGTGCGTTTTTAGTAGATTTAGGCTTTTCTCTATAGGGACGTTTGTGTATGGAGATTTTATGTCTAAACTAGCCATATATTTGTTTTTAATGTCTTCTTAATTTGTTTAGAAGGTCACCTGATTTTTTTATGTGTGATAGTGTCGAAGGGTGGGGTTACGGTTTTGCTTAGTGTATCGGCTAGTTCATGTGGGGCGCTCCCTATCCCTGATATGATCAGTTTCATTGGTATGTTTGGTTTATGTGTTTTTGATAATCCGTATAATGTGGGTGTTTTTGGATGGTGTTCAATAAGCTTTACGCAGGAGAAGTCTCATTTTTCAGTAGTTTTTCGATGTTGCTTGTGAATTTTTGTGTTTCTTTTATAGCTTTGTTTTCATTTACTTTTTCGTAGATGTTATCATCGTTAATGAGTTCTCTTTATTTTCTGTTGGTAAATGTGTTTATCCCTGATTACAATCCCCCTGTCCTTATCAGAAGTAGATATATGGATGTTTTTATTGTTAGCTAAGGCTTTAAGGGCTTTTATGTATCTTCGAGGAAGTGCGGTGTCATTCGTTTTTTGAACGTAGCTGTGATTAGGCCTTGGATGTAGTCTTTGGTAAAATCTGAGTCATTGGTGTGATGATTTTTAATTATGTAATCTGCGATATCATATTTTGGCATTCCGCTGACAATTTTTTGACCAAACTTGAGGGTTTCTAATTGTGTATCCAAATTCCAAATATCGAATACTACCCAAACAACTCCTCCAAAATTAAATCTGAAATATTTATAGGTTTCTATTTGAGAGCATTAAGAATATGCAGCCCTCAGTATTTACCTGAAAAAGAAACATATAAAGAAAACACAGAAAAACCTACACTAACCATATCATTTCATACACAACACAAGAAAGGCATCCTCAACAAAAATAACATCATCATCAATAATAAGTTAGATGAGAACAGATCCACAATACTATTGACCAATCCCGTCAGAACAACCTATACCATCTAAATAATTTCAAAATAATCACAAAAACATCCAAAATGATTATAGATATAATCAGATCCACAAACATCCGTAATATTTCTGAAGTAAGCATACATAAAATAAACTGCCACAACTGTTCCACACAACATATTGGAGAAACATGTAGAAAATAAAAAAAACGTATCTATGAGCACAAAACAGACCTCATCAATAACTATTTCTCAAATGCATTGGCCATACATAGAAATAAATACAATCACAATTTTTATTTTAAAAATGTTACACTCATAAAAAAGAAAATACTTTACTCAGAAGAAAATTCCTCGAAAGTGCCGCCATTGAATATTATCCAACTATTAATATACGCCCCGGTTTTTTCCCAATCTCACCTTTCCACTACTTTCCCAAGCCAAAATACACAACAAATATATCAAGAAAAACAAAAGAAAATGGTTGAATCTGTTAACACAACAATACAAACAATATTTCTCTCTTCAAACATAAAAAGTAAATGACGTAATTTTTCAGTTGATCCAATGAATATATAATAGCGTTTCTAAATTCTTCTAGTTACTAAAGACACTTTGTGTTTTTTATATATACTTTTTTCAATAAATTTATTTTGTTTTTTACCTTGACAAAGTCTACATTGAACTAAACGCGTCGACTAAAACTACCGAGAGCTTTCCTATTGTCTTTTTCCTTTGTAAACACACACACACACACACACACACACACACACACACACACACACACACACACACATATATATATATATATATATATATATATAACAAACTACTCCTGTTAAATTCAACCGACAAGCTCGATTCTTTCTAGAAGAATGTGTGTCCGAAGAAGGAATTATTTTGTTCTCAGTTGTTCTAGTTGATTATGGCAACTAGTTTTTTTATATTTGTAGCCCATTCACATTGATAATTTGGACGAAACGATTTTTTAAAATTTTCGGCCTCAGTATGTATCGTTTATAATATATATAAAATGAATATAAAATATTGCCCATTAAATACTGGTGTCAATAAAATAGCGCGCGACGTGAAATAACAGTGCTATAATATGTATCACCCTCTCAAATCGAAGCCTTAGGCCTCGACCGTGGTGATGGAAAACGGCCGGATGGGATTACCATCTTCCCTTTTAAAATGGGTAAGTCGTTGATTTGGGATGCGACTTGTGCCGATACATTTTCGACCGGTAATTTGATCAGATCCGCGGTTGAGACGGGGTCTGTCGCACGGGATCCGGAGATAAAAAATGCTTAAATATTCTTTTCTTGCGGACAGATTTATTTTTTACTCCTGTGGCAGTGGACACTTCTTTTCGATTAAAGGACAAGCCTCGCCAAACGGAGTGGCTCTTGCAGCGTGTCTCACTGGCGATGCTTTCACTATCATTGCGGCTGGCAGAGAATAGCAAAAAAAAACCCAAAAAAAATAGAGTTTGTTTTTGTTTATAGATACTTTGTCCAAATAAAAATGCTGTTTCAATAATATTTATGAATAATAAATATACATTTTTTTCTTTCCTGGTAGCACAACTCTGAGTTTCATGCACGATGCAATCGTCAGAGGCCGATAGAAAACTTATTGCTGCATAATTTAAATATTCATATTTATACCGTACTGTAATGATTGTGAACCAGTTCATTTTATTTACAGTGTATGTGTGTGTGTGTGTGTGTGTGTGTGTATATATATATATATATATATATATATATATATATATATATATATATATATATATATATATTAACTGTTAAATAATTTCATTGAATACGACAGACAAGGTACTTTTATTTAGTTTGTTATCCAATTTCTCATGCGATCTAATAATTTTTTTTCTTTTCGGATGATAAATTATATAAAAATTGTCCGAATGTTCTTGTTATCCGAGCGCTTTCGGCTATACATTTAGCCATTTTCAAGGATTAAATATTTTAACTGTTAAATAATTTCATTGAATACGACAGACAAGGTTCTTTTATTTAGTTTTTTATACATTCGGACAGTTATATATATATATATATATATATATATATATATATATATATATATATATATATATATATATATATATAACCCTACAGACACCATGCACAGATAATGATCGAATACAGTAGTCGATTCTGTTATGCTGACATAGAAGATTATTATGCTATAGATTGCTATAATGGTCGCGAACTTGGCTGTCCGATTCCTCAGCCCTGCCCGCTAACCATTACACCACCGCACCTTAAAAAGAAGTCTTACATAAAAAAAAAATAAATAAACGAAAGAAAAATAGAAGAAATCCAAGTCAAGCGGAAATGAAAGTAACTCTTCTGATTCGTGCGTGGGTGTACTACGGAGGAGATGAGATATACATTTCTCTAAGGTGAAGTGAGTCAGGAACTTTGCCAACGAAAACCTTATGAACTTGCAGTGAATAAAATACAATAAAATCAAATAAATAGCTAAATAGAAAATCAAAAGAAACTTCAGTCTGCTAAGCATCCGCCTTCTTCAAATCTCAATCATATTTCAACATCATGGAACTGGGTTAATATCTAAAACCCTAGAGTCAAGTTTGATAGAAACTAAACGCGGATGCTGAGAGCGATACTTAACAGCTCTTGGAGACAACGTGCCACAAAATCTCAGCACTATGGACTCATCTCTGATAGTTCTACAATCTTAAGCCCTTGAGTCTAAGCTTGATAAAACCTACACTCGGATATACAGAGCTATACATAACAGCTCTTGGAGACAACGTGCCACAAAATCTCAGCACTATGGACTCATCTCTGATAGTTCTACAATCTTAAGCCCTTGAGTCTAAGCTTGATAAAACTTACACTCGGATATACAGAGCTATACTTAACAGCTCTTGGAGACAACGTGCCACAAAATCTCAGCTCTGTGGACTCATCTCTGATAGTTCTACAATCTTAAGCCCTTGAGTCTAAGCTTGATAAAACCTACACTCGGATATACAGAGCTATACATAACAGCTCTTGGAGACAACGTGCCACAAAATCTCAGCACTATGGACTCATCTCTGATAGTTCTACAATCTTAAGCCCTTGAGTCTAAGCTTGATAAAACTTACACTCGGATATAGAGAGCTACACTTAACAGCTTTTGGCGACAACGTGCCACAAAATCTCAGCTCTGTGGACTCATCTCTGATAGTTCTACAATCTTAAGCCCTTGAGTCTAAGCTTGATAAAACTTACACTCGGATATACAGAGCTATACTTAACAGCTCTTGGAGACAACGTGCCACAAAATCTCAGCTCTGTGGACTCATCTCCGATAGTTCTACAATCTTAAGCCCTTGAGTCTAAGCTTGATAAAACCTACACTCGGATATACAGAGCTATACTTAACAGCTCTTGGAGACAACGTGCCACAAAATCTCAGCTCTGTGGACTCATCTCTGATAGTTCTACAATCTTAAGCCCTTGAGTCTAAGCTTGATAAAACCTACACTCGGATATACAGAGCTATACTTAACAGCTCTTGGAGACAACGTGCCACAAAATCTCAGCTCTGTGGACTCATCTCTGATAGTTCTACAATCTTAAGCCCTTGAGTCTAAGCTTGATAAAACCTACACTCGGATATACAGAGCTATACTTAACAGCTCTTGGAGACAACGTGCCACAAAATCTCAGCTCTGTGGACTCATCTCTGATAGTTCTACAATCTTAAGCCCTTGAGTCTAAGCTTGATAAAACTTACACTCGGATATAGAGAGCTATACTTAACAGCTCTTGGAGACAACGTGCCACAAAATCTCAGCTCTGTGGACTCATCTCTGATAGTTCTACAATCTTAAGCCCTTGAGTCTAAGCTTGATAAAACTTACACTCGGATATACAGAGCTATACTTAACAGCTCTTGGAGACAACGTGCCACAAAATCTCAGCTCTGTGGACTCATCTCCGATAGTTCTACAATCTTAAGCCCTTGAGTCTAAGCTTGATAAAACCTACACTCGGATATACAGAGCTATACTTAACAGCTCTTGGAGACAACGTGCCACAAAATCTCAGCTCTGTGGACTCATCTCTGATAGTTCTACAATCTTAAGCCCTTGAGTCTAAGCTTGATAAAACCTACACTCGGATATACAGAGCTATACTTAACAGCTCTTGGAGACAACGTGCCACAAAATCTCAGCTCTGTGGACTCATCTCTGATAGTTCTACAATCTTAAGCCCTTGAGTCTAAGCTTGATAAAACTTACACTCGGATATAGAGAGCTATACTTAACAGCTCTTGGAGACAACGTGCCACAAAATCTCAGCTCTGTGGACTCATCTCTGATAGTTCTACAATCTTAAGCCCTTGAGTCTAAGCTTGATAAAACTTACACTCGGATATACAGAGCTATACTTAACAGCTCTTGGAGACAACGTGCCACAAAATCTCAGCTCTGTGGACTCATCTCCGATAGTTCTACAATCTTAAGCCCTTGAGTCTAAGCTTGATAAAACCTACACTCGGATATACAGAGCTATACTTAACAGCTCTTGGAGACAACGTGCCACAAAATCTCAGCTCTGTGGACTCATCTCCGATAGTTCTACAATCTTAAGCCCTTGAGTCTAAGCTTGATAAAACCTACACTCGGATATACAGAGCTATACTTAACAGCTCTTGGAGACAACGTGCCACAAAATCTCAGCTCTGTGGACTCATCTCTGATAGTTCTACAATCTTAAGCCCTTGAGTCTAAGCTTGATAAAACCTACACTCGGATATACAGAGCTATACTTAACAGCTCTTGGAGACAACGTGCCACAAAATCTCAGCTCTGTGGACTCATCTCTGATAGTTCTACAATCTTAAGCCCTTGAGTCTAAGCTTGATAAAACTTACACTCGGATATAGAGAGCTATACTTAACAGCTCTTGGAGACAACGTGCCACAAAATCTCAGCTCTGTGGACTCATCTCTGATAGTTCTACAATCTTAAGCCCTTGAGTCTAAGCTTGATAAAACTTACACTCGGATATAGAGAGCTATACTTAACAGCTCTTAGAGACAACGTGCCACAAAATCTCAGCTCTGTGGACTCATCTCTGATAGTTCTACAATCTTAAGCCCTTGAGCCTAAGCTTTATAGAAATTTACACTCGGATGTAGAGAGATATACTTAACATCTGTTGGAAACAACATACAACAAATCACCACTCTATGGACTCTGATAGTTCTACAGTCTTACACGAACAGAGTGCACTTTGCAGGAGACTGCTGACGAGCCAAACAAGAACTTGAGAATGATGTCTTACTCTAGACACATAGCTATGGGGCAAGATGGGTTGGTCGTCCAGCAATCACCTACATTGACCAAATATCTGGATTCTTTGCAGGCTTCATTTTCGAGCAGCGTCTATAAACCTGTTTATATAAAACAGAAAATTATCTAGGCAGGTTCTTCCCAGTTCTCACTGTCCTAATTTCAAAAGCTATTTGATGGTGGTAGGTGGAATGAACCCTCTTCTCCTACAGACTATTATTATGGCAGTTACCTCTCCTATTTCTAGCTAATCCCACTGAGTTCCTGGAAAACCCGCAAAACATACTTTAAATAACTTAAATGAGTTCTTCGATCATAAATTTTGGTTTTATTTGAAATATGATTACCTAACGAATTAAAAAAGAAAGTTAGTCGAGCTAGACAATTTTTCTCGCCAAAATCTATCTTACACATTTATAAGTCTGTCCTTCGTATTTGCTTTGACTCTTGCTGCCATATCTGGTCTGGTACTTCGGCTATATATTTAGAGATTCTTGATAAAATCCAAAGAAGAATCTGCAATGTTATTGGTCCTAACCTGGTATCTCGGCTTCAGGCAATATCTCGCCGCCTTAATGTAATTTTTCCTGTGCCCTTTCTATAAATACTTTCATGGTAATTGTTCTGATGGCCTTTCCTCTATGGTACCTAGATTTTATGAATTTAAGTGCAGTACTAGATTGGTGGCAAGGTCTCATCATTTTACAATTGAAATGGCAAGATGTAACCGTAAGTTTTATGCTAACAGTTTCTTTGCTCGCACTTCTCGCTTGTAGAACTCCCTTCAGTCTTCTTCCTTTCCAGTCAAATTTGATCGTTAAAAATTTTATGCGATGTCAATCGTTATCTTTTATCGTCTTAATTCTTGTTCTTTTATTATTCTCTCATTAATAGTATATTTTCTGGTATACTCTAATACTCAGTAACGCCACCTTTGCGTCTTAGTGGCTTTATTGCCTTGCTTGGGTTGAAACGATTTAAAAAAGAGAAAAAATTAATTTCCGTATATAAATAAAGTTTTTAGGCATTTTTAAACCATTGCTACCTTTTCTCGTTACACATTGATTCATCGATCTACCGTTATAGACGAAAAATGTAAACAACTCATTTAAAAGTCTCTTAAAAATCCAATATTTAACTTCGTGATATGTTTCGAAGCCATTTGGTGCATTTAAGGTTTAATTAACTGGATTTTGTTAAAGTGATGTTTACTTTTTTGCTTAAAAGTTAATGAAAATAACCTTTATTTACGCACAGTAGCCTGTGGGCTCAAAAGTCAAAAATAAAAAATGTATAACTGACTTTAAAAAAAAAAAATGGTTGTCTCACGTACCCGCGTCTATTTGTGTTTTGATGCAAATGTTGCCAGCATGTCTTCATACTAATTCATAACTTTTTGTCTTTCTTTTTTTTACGTATATTCACCCAATACAAGGTACAAGAGCCACTCAAGGTAGAGTTACTGTGCGATGTTGTATTAGCGTAAGAAAGGGCAAGAAGTGAAGTTTAGGGGGCTATGCCGGAAAGATAATGGCTAACCCTAGACTTGAAGAGGTCAAGATTTAATTAGTGAATAACATTTAAGAGACAAACAGGACACAAGGGATAAACCTCTACTCCTGTTCAAAAGACCGGGGACGAGTTTGAATCGGATGATGGCGAACCTATTTACGCGTATTGAGAGAGAGAAAAAAAGATATGTCGCTCTCTCACAGACGTGCCGTCGCCTCCCTCTGTCTTTTTTACAAATACTTTCATGGTAACTGCTCCGATGAGCTGCTTTCGCTGGTTCCCAGACTTCATGAATTTAAGCGTTCAACTAGGCTGGCGCCTCGCTCTCACCCTTTCACTATCGAAACTGTTAAATATAGCCCTCTTCTACTCCAATAGCTTCATGTCTCGCACTTCTCGCCTGTGGAACTCCCTCTACACTTCTTGGTTCCCTGATAGCTATAATCTCCAACTATTCAAATGTAATGTCATTCGACGTCTCCAGATGCCTTGATCTATCCCCGTCTCTTCATCCTTTCCTCTATCACTCCTCTTTGCTTTAGCTCCAACTCTCTGTAACCCATTGCGTGCTAGTGGCTTCCCGCCTTACTTGGGGTGATACGCTTAAAAAAAAAATTACAGAATAGAATTTCAGATTTCCGGCGGAGAGGTCAGAAGTTGAAGAGACCTAGAATCGAATCCTAAACAGGAAACAAGGGCTAAGCCTCTAGTCTCGTTATAAAAGACCGGGGAGGAGTATATGAACCGGGCGATAGGCGAGCCTATCTCTTGCTTTTAATAAACCTACGCCATCTTTCAGGTAAATGATATCTTCAATCATATTAAGTTAGTAAGAAAGTTTCCAGGTTCTTTATAACGGAGCGGGATTTGAATTTTTCTCATCGGGCAATAAACGGGGTACCTTAATAAAAAAATATAAAAGGGTTCGAAAAATCATTTAATGGGTGATTTCAAAACTACGAAATAAACGGGTGGCCTTAATTAGTGCCTTAATTAGTTCGGCGTGGTCGGGCATTTTCATTAAAAAATGCTCTCTCCCCGTCTATGAGGCACCGAAAACATTTATTTAAATTTCTAACATTTTTATTTAGTCATAAAACAATTTCTCTGACCTTATGCCAACCTTTTAGCTAAATTTAACAATTTTGTTTTTAATTCAAATCGAGAAGCTTTTAAAAAGATTCTTATACTGTTTGATTTTACATGTCAATCCAGATTGGATTATTTAAGGTCGAATATGGGGCATATAGTGAGAATTAAACTCGCTAGACAGTAGATAGATAGATAGATAGGTAGATAGATATGAACAGACTTATATTAGGTTGGTTACTTTTCTGACGTCCCAACCCTTGTTAAGTCATTTAATGTCGAATTATAGATGGCGAACAATGGTGACCCATCACTCGACGTTCTTTTCATAAAACGAAACAATTAATCTGAAGCTAGCAGGGGATGCGACGAGTTCAAGTTACGTCCGATCATACTATCTCCCCTCATAGGCGATCATGACTCTCCACGGCTTCCTTTTTTTACCTTCGAATTGTTATGACTGCATGGGAAATAGAGTGGAGTTGTTTTACGTTGCTATCTCTAAGGTTTTGAAATTAGAGTAATCTTCTGTAAAATTTCCCTCCAGAAGATAGGTGATCATGACTCTCCACAGCTTCCTTTTCTACATTATTTGTGAATTTCTGTCTACATTAGAGAAAGAATAGAGTGGTTTTCCGTTGCTATCTCTAAGGTTTTGAAATTAAAGTAGTCTTCTGTAAAGTTTCCCTCCAGAATATAGGCGATCATGACTTTCTACATTTTCCTTTTCTTCCTTATTTGTGAATTACTATGTCTACATTAGACCATGACTCTCCACAGCTTTCTTTTTCCTCGTCTCTGAATTGTCAGCATGTGAAAGATAGTGAAGTGGTTCTTCATTGCTTTCTTTACCGTTTAGAATTTACAGGTGTCCTTCTAAACTGCTTGACAAGGCTAGAGTGCCTAGTCTACCCTACTATTTAAGAAATGAATTCATGACTTTTCCAAAAGCCTTAGTGGAAATGTGAACACAGACACGCTAGCCTGGAATTATGAATTTGCTGATTCCCCTTTCTGTGCCTATAACCTTTACACCTCTCACGCATCAATAAACACCCTTTACGTTGTCGTTTCATTTTAATTAATTCTATTGTGAGCCAACACAATTGATTACTAAATACATTCCCCAAAAACTATAGCGATGAAAGTTCACACCAGATTCAGTTCACGCGCTAAGTAAACTGGAGAACATGTGCAAAAGTTCACATCTCTCTTTCAAAAAGGCATAAAGACAACATTTTTTTATTCATTTCACCTTAAGCAAGGCAATAAAGCCACTAAGACTTAAGGCGGGTTAGAGAATGCGAGAAAAAAACACTATGAAGTAGAGAGGGCAAAAAAAGAACAAGCATTAAGAAGACAGTAGATAAAGACTGACATCACATTTCAGTCTTTGAAGACCAAAAAATATACAGAGCCTTGTCGGCTGGAGCTTCGGAATACGCTGACTGCATCTCTGCAGAGGGGTACCCCCCACCAAACGATGCGTCCTGGGTATGACGATAAACTACATCCGCGTACAAAGTAAGACGATAAACTACGGCCAACAGCAAGGCCTCTGATCATTAGGTTTTGAGGAGCGTAGTACCACTTTTCAATTGCTGGTGTTCCCAGGTCCACTATGAAAGTGTAAAAATAGGTTTTAATACCAGCAATAAATTTTTGAAGAAAATTATTACCATCATTACATTTTTTGAAAAAAATATCACCAGGAATAAAAATATTGTCGGCATTAAATAACCTCTTGAGGTTGATATGCCGTAAAACAAAACAAACTATACAGTGAAAATTGTTTTTTTACAAGAGAACATTTACACACACAATATATATATATATATATATATATATATATATATATATATATATATATATATATTATGAAATGGACTAAATCTGACAGTTATTCAATATATTTTCTGTTTATACATTAGTTTAAGAAATAAAATTTTATTTAAGTAAATGCTTTGTTTTTAAATAAATAGTATTAATTACGTTTACCGGCCTGAATGTTCGAGCAATGTTGAGAGAGAAAAGATCATTCAGGCCTTCTGTAATGCTACCAACATTTCTACTCTGTCTTCCATCTTCAAAGTCCATCCAAGAGCCATCAAAGGAATGGTGAATAAGTTTAAAAAAGAACGAACAGTAGAGAGGAAAACTGGATCAAAAGTCACAACAGCAAGAGGGATCATTATTTCAACTTAGAGCTAAATACATTCCTAATGATCAAATTCCAGTACGATATCTTTAATCATTTCTAACGGTTCAAAGCTTAATCTAATAATTGGACAATTTTGCTGTTACACCTGGTATACTCTATATGACCGAAGTGACCGATTTGTTTTTTACGGCTTATTAACCCTTTAAGCCGTGACAAATATTGGATTGTATGAATAATTCTTTTTCACTAGTAGATACGGCATTAAAGATTATTTTGAGAATAATAATGATTTTTCCAACTACACTTACTACTGTTTATCCCATAGCTGGGGGAGGGGATGTATTTATTTACTCATAAGTGAATGTAACGAAACCAACTGGAATTCGAACTCTGCTCTCCGATATCGCATTCCGAGCCGTTGTCCATTACATCACTCGCACATTCTCATAGGAGGAGGAGGAAACATCTACTAAAAACCTAGCCTCGTGACTTATCCTCATTGTTTCACTTGGGTAGAGCAGGGGAAGGCAGAAGAAGAGAAGGCGTGATTGGTTGCGTGTTCACTCCACCCCAACCTTGAAATATGACTAATTCAGGCCTGAAGGCTTTCCCACGTTCATGCATCAGATTTTTTAAAATATTTGTTCGGGAAGTTTGAATATAGAAACTGTGTCAGAGTTTATTATACAACTTAAAGATTTCACAATAAAGCTGCCATTAATCAACCTATATTGGTGAATTAACCAACTGTACAAAACGGGCATCAAAGAAGTAACTGACTAGAATCTATATAGCATTTCTCTCACAACTCATCCAGACATACTCAGGCTCGTTGTTACGGTTGGTATGATGCTTGCGTCGTATCGTAACGGTCCGGGTTCGATTCTCGGTATGGATGCGCACTACTGATGAGTTCCAAATAGAGGTCGAAACGGCCGGCCATTCTGTTGAAAATTCATCTAGGCCCGATGAATCACATCTATCATTTGGACACCTCGGCGTGGCATAATGGTTAGTAAGTTTGTTCCGCTAGAACAATTACGACTGACTAGTGAGTTCGTTCCTCATTGGGTGCCTCATGCTTTCGGCCTTGTGCCACATCTAAGAAACTCACTTTGGGCACTTCGACGTGATGTAATGGTTAGCAAGCTTGTCTTGTTAGAACAATTACGACTGAATAGAGAGTTCGATCCTCGCTGGAATGCTCCACACTCTCGACCTCGTGCCACATCGTAGCTACGCTTAGAAAATCGTTTTTAGAACACCCCGAAGCGGTGTAATGGTTAGCAAGCTTGTCTCGCTAGAACAATTACGACTGATTAATGAGTTCGATCCTCACTGGGTGCCTCCTACTTTCAGCCTTGCGCCACATCTGAGCTACGCTTGGAAAATCACTATATATATATATATATATATATATATGTTTGAACATTGATCGCTAGTGAGTAAACACAAGCGATCCTATTATTGTTTTTATCACGTGACCATACAGGAAGTCGCGTGCCGTCTAGATTGATCGTTATTCCTAGTCTATCCTCTATTATTATACGGAGCGCTATTCTCTACTTTATTCACTATACTAATTCTCTATACGGATTACTGTTCGAGCAAATACTATTAGTGTCAGTGTTATTCGATGGCGTCTAACACCAGTATTATTCAATGGCGTTACTATAGTTTTATCTCTATTACAACAAGCATTACGAAAGTGACAGCAAATATTCGTTGACATCACAAATATATATATATATATATATATATATATATATATATATATATGAAGAATGTATAAACATATATATATATATATATATATTATCTACAATAAAAAATTTAGAGCAGCTAATCTTATCATGAACAATAAAACACACCCGCAAAATCCCGTGAACCAATATTATTTATGAGTTCACATGCCCCTTAAGGAACTGTATTCCTGATCAAACCACTACATGCCTATCTAGAAGACTTACGTTACACCTATCTGACCATAGTTCAATTGTGACTCATTTAAACACACACGGAACCCTACCAAACTCTTCCCGCAACATACTTGTTGAAAATACAAATATAATAGCCTCTTTTACATGTAAAAAAATAATAGAAGCACTAATGATAAAAAAATGAAAAAGCCAAAACTCAATAATATCAACTATGAACACGGCCAAAATGTGCTGTCCGTGTTTGAAAAAAAAACACTCCTAAAACTTTAGATATATACATAAAAAAGCCACACATTCAGTTAAAATTTAAAATTTTCCTTGATAATGGTTAGAAGAATAACCGAAAGCGCTCGTCAATGCAGTTGAACAATTTTTACACACTTTATGTCCAGAAATGAAAACACTTATCGGAACAAATGGTAAATGAAATAAAAATCTTAATCGTAGTACCTTGTCCATTCTCTTTCATGAACCTTATATATATATATATATATATATATATATATATATATATATATATATATATATATATATATATATATATGGCATAACGATATATAAATTATTATATAACAATAACTTTTTCCCAACTTATCATACATCTTTTCTTTCAACATATAATAATAGCTGGCCATTCGTATTCGAGGATAACCGTCAACTAGGGTGGCTAGCCAATTCATATTGCAGACGCTCGTTCAGGCACATTTATGATGTTCGACACCCACAGAGTCAACCTATAGTTTATACTGCAACTATGCTAAGCAGGCCTAAGTTACAGTTTCTGGGAGAGAGCCTGTTATCTAGTGTGATCAACAATTTGAACAAGACCAGAACGCTCACAGCCTCGGCCACGATGGCTTGTGGCTTCGTGCAAGCACAGCTATTCTGTCTACCGTAGTATTGCTTTCAGGCACATTCTGAAGGGGCCGCACGCTGGGATATCCTCACTCCAGACTGATAACATTAGGAAGTCTATTATTATATGTTGAAGGAAAAGATGTACGACAAATCAACCGTAGTCAGATTCGAACCCGGGTCTCATGGTCAGAAAGCGAAGGTTCGAACCACTCTGTCATCAACACACACACACACACACACACACACACACACACACACACACACACACACACACACACACACACATACACATATATATATATATATATATATATATATATATATATATATATATATATATATATATATATATATATATATACAGGGTGTCCATAAAGTTCGTGTGCACTTTAAAAAATCTATAACTTTATTTGTATTTGCGATAGAAATAATTTGTAAAAAGGATTAGAAAGAAGTAAATCTATATTTTTAAGGTTTTATTGAAATTTTATTTAAGTTTCCACATGTCCTCCATCATTAGCAATACAAAGGGTAATACGATTTTGCAGTTCACGGAAAACATTTGCCAACTGATTTACAGTAATGCCTGAAATCACATTAGTTATTTTAGCTATACTTAAAACTAGGTACATTCAACTTTATAACATTTTTTACAGATTATTTCTATCGCAAATACAAATAAAGTTATAATTTTTTTAAAAGTGCAAACGAACCTTATGGACACCCTATATATATATATATATATATATATATATATATATATATATATATATATATATATATATATATATCATAATGTATGCAGCACCTAAAGGCTGCGTGTTGTGCATGAAACACCGAGTCGTGCTAACGACATTGTATATTATGTATATTCATTAATATATGCTAAATAGCTATGTTATATAACATTGAACACTGTTTTTTAACACCTGAGAAAAAAAAAATATATATATATATAGGTACGTACCCATCCTTTTTTCTCTCTTTCTCTAAATATATATATATATATATGAAAATTTCTCAAAGTTTAATTAAATTCATTTCGTTTCTTGCTTTGAAATCAGTCCGCATTGGACGAAACGCGTCAGCAGTTACTGTTTTTTTATTGTCATTTATATATATTGTCATTTATATACATACCCATCCTTTGCTCTCTCTCTCTCTCTCTCTCTCTCTATATATATATATATATATATATATATATATATATATATATATATATATATATATAAGCACATTTCATTAAAAACCACAGACAAGGTGCTTTTATTTAGTTTTTATACAATTTCTCATGCGATCTGATAACTTTTTTCTCTTCAGATGATAATTTATATTACTATTATGTTAAAATAAGAAATAGTTTGTTGTATGTATGTTTCATTTTTTTTGTTTCAAAACACGGTCAAGATATTATGTCCATGTTCAAAGTTAATATTATTAAGTGTTGGTTTGCTTGTTTTTATTAATAAGGCTTCCATTATTTTTAGCCTTTTTTTGCATGTAGATGATGCTATTATATTAGTGTTGTCGACAAGTATATTCCGAATAGTGTCCGGTAGGTCTCCATGAATATTTAAATGAAAACATTTTATAAAACATACATACAACAAACTATTTCTTATTTCAACAGTTAAAATGTTTAATCCTTGAAGATGACTATATGTATAGCTATATGTATAGCCGAAAGCGTCCGGACAGTTTTTATATTATTTCTCATCCGGAAAGAAAAAAATATTACATCGCATGAGAAATTGTATAAAAAAACTAAATAAAAGCACCTTGTCTGTCGTATTCAATGAAATGTGCATGAAAGAAGGATTGCTGCCTAAATACACAAATATATATATATATATATATATATATATATATATATATATATATATATATATATATATAGTTAGACCTAGAGAGCCAGACAAACCTACCAAGGTTTCACGTAAACGGATCGTCAGGGAAGGCCGGCTAACAAGGTAAGGAAGAACGGAAACTTATAGTCAATAAACAAAAAAACCATAACCACGTGACCCCCCAAAAACAATCAACAGGGAGGGTTGGGGAGAACGAAAGTGTGGGTGGGGTTTAAAGAAAATCACGGAGAAATAGGTGCAGTAACTATTTATTCAATCGAAGTAAAAAAAATTTTATTACTATTTTATATTATTATTATCGGGGAGAGCAGACCTAGTCTAAGAACGAACGTTTTCTATGTCTGCATTTAGAATTTCCGTTTTAGAATTTAATAAATGATCGGGTTCCCTATATAGAGCGATAGCTAATTTTTTCTAATTTTTCCGATCGAGTATAGTGTCTTATACTTATAAGACTTCTACTACTACTACTACTACTACTACTACTACTACTAATATATATATATATATATATATATATATATATATATATATATCAGTGATACATTGTGTTTCAGCGTATGTCTATTTTACTGTAAATACCGATAACATGTTTTAGGAATGTCAAGTTTTATTATGCAAATACAATGCAACATAAACATTTATTTATAAATAACTCCCAAAGATATAGGCCATGAGAATATATACACTATAAAACAAAAGTATAAGGCGGCCCTCGGGATTTAATCATAAGTTAGCTGCATACCTTCGTTAGTTGAAACTATTTAACCTATTTGCACAGAGTCTTTTAATTTTTTATTTATTTAAGGAGGTAACCTAAAATTTAAAATCCGCCATCCCTAAGATTACTATTTTGCCAGCAATGGAGATTAGGCAAAAACAGATAAAATCTACGTAAACTTCATAAAATAAACTTCATAAAGATTAGGCGAAAAGAGATAAAATCGACGTAAACTTCATAAAGTAACGGATTAATCTCGTTATTGTTGTTATTACGAGGGTCATTCAATAAATAAGGTGAATTTTTCGGTATAAGGACTTCTAATACAGATAGAAGCTTACTTTTTTTTAAATTTTTCAACGTAGTCTCCCAGGACTGTCACACATTTTACCCATCAGTGCACAAGCTTCCGTATTCCCTCAACGTAAAAATCTTTGGACTGATGTCTCAGCCAGTTGCTTACAACACTTTTGACTTCATCGTCACTTTTAAACTTTGTGCATTTCGTGAACGCTTTCAAGGAACCAAACAGGTGAAAGTCTGAAGGGGCAAGGTCTGGGCTGTAAGGGGGATGAGGGAGCAGTTCCCAGCCCAGCTCGTTGATGGTCTGCACCGTTTGGGCTGCTGTGTGAGGCCTTGCGTTGACATGATGCAAGATGACTCCTTCTGACTGATGACCCCTGCGTTTGTCCCAAGAGATAAGCTCAAAGTTCTTGCAATGTCATCCACTGTCACCCTTCTGTCAGACTGAATGAGGTCATTGACTGATTCGATCACCTCAGGAGACCTCACTTCTGTAGGCCTCCCAGGCCTGTCTTCATCCTCAACACCGCTCCGTCCTTCTTTAAACAATTTAGCCCACTTGTAGACATTTTTTTGGCTGAAACGTGTGGCACTATACACAGTTGACATTCTCCTATGAATTTCAACTGGTTTGCACCCTTCAGCAACCCAAAACTTGATAACTGACCGCTGTTCAATCCTGGAGCATGCTTCTTGGTCGGCCATCTTTGTTAATCGCCAAAACTCTCAAAGTTTTTTTTTAATCTGCAAAAGAAATTAAATCCATGTGAAAAAGAAGTAAAACAAAAAAAAGTAAGCTTTTATCTGTATTAGAAGTCCTTATAGCGAAAAATTCACCTTATTTATTGAATGGCCGTATTATTATTATTATTATTATTATTATTATTATTGAATATATGTTAAGTTTGCTTTGTTTTGTTTTCTTCTACGACCTATCAACCTCAATGGGTTATTTAATGCCGACAAAATTTTTATTGCTGGTCATATTTTGTTTTGTCAAAAATCTATTTCTGGTAATAATTTTTCCTTCAAAAATATATAGCTGGTAATATTTTTTTCTAAAAAACCTATTGTTGGTAATATTTTTTTCTTCAAAAATTTATTGCTGATAATAATTTTTTACAACGTATTTCTCGTGTTAAAACTTATTTTTACACTTTCGTGGTGTTTTTACCCCAGTTTCGGGTTTAACTATTTGCCAATAGCTGAGACCCTAACAGGTGATACCACCCCGGGTCAGAGTGGACCTGGGAACACCAGCAATTAAGAGGTGGTTCCACGCTCCCCAAAACCTCCTGATGAGAGGCCTTGCTGTTGGACGTGGTTTTTCGTCTTACCCAGGACCCAGATGTTGTTTATCGTCTTACCCAGGACGCGGACGTAGTTTATCGTCCTACCCAGGACCCGGAGGTAGTTTATCGTTTTACCCAGGACGCGGATGTAGTTTATCGTCTTACCCAGGACGCGGATGTAGTTTATCGTCTTACCCAGGACGCGGACGTATTTTATCGTCTTACCCATGACACGGATGTAGTTTATCGTCTTACCCAGAACGGTTAATATATGTTAAGACCTTTCAGGAGTTAGTAAATTATTTTTGAAAAAGGCACAAAACCTCCAATATTGGTGTGATTCTTCGAAATTCAGTGGGTAGACACAAAGGTTTGGCCTGCAATTTATTCTATTTTCACATATCCGTGCTACACGAGTAAATTATTATTTTATTATTTAAGATGTTAATATTAACTCCTGGGGCGTTCTGTAACGTTCATCTATCTTCTAAACATTGGTTTTGTTACTTTTCCTTCTGGTTCAGATTTGAGATTAATTTTTTTGCAGAATTTTTGGAAATCTTCACAGTATTTAGTTTTGTTGACGTTTTTGCTAACATTTCTGGTCGAGATTTACAAACTCCAGGTTTTGTTCAATTTCGCAAACCAATCAATGAAATTTGAATAAACTGATTTATTTGGAAAAAAACAGGGTGTCCATAAAATTCGTGTGCACTTTAAAAAATTTATAACTTTATTTGTATTTGCAATAGAAATAATTTGTAAAAAGGATTAGAAAGAAGTAAATCTATATTTTTAAGGTTTTATTGAAATTTTATTGAAGTTTCCACATGTCCTCCATCATTAGCAATACAAAGGGTAATACGATTTTGTAGTTCACGGAAAACATTTGCCAACTGATTTGCAGTAATGCCTGAAATCACATTAGTTATTTTAGCTATACTTATAAACTTTATAACATTTTTTACAGATTATTTCTATCACAAATACAAATAAAGTTATAAATGTTTTAAAGTGCACACAAACTTTATGGACACCCTCGACTTTGACAAAAAACCCTAGCTAGCTGTTTTTACGCATCCTAATGGCATCAGCTGTATATTGTACCCCTTGAGTTGTTTGTACTTGTCCCCAAAATTTGGTTTCGATTGTTCAATGCACGGCTATTTTAGGGTGTGAAACGGGCGGACAGAAATCATAGAATTTTATATATTGATGGATTGCTTTCGAGTGATCTTTCAAAATTATTTTGATTTCCATGCGCAGCTTTTTTGGTGGATCAATATCTGGAGAGGCGAGAAAAGATTTGGTGTCTTTGAAACTTTTTTTCAATAGGTTGTCAAGGAAAGCGAGAAGAAAGGACTAACCTCAATTGTAAGAAGACAGAATGAATGGTTGTTATGAAAAATAAGAGCCTATTCAGTTTAGTCAGTTAAGTGTCATACGTGATACACGCTTGGGCGATCATGTCTCTTTCCATTCATGACTGATTAGGCAGGAGGTATTCCCGCAATAGGTTGCCATTTCTTTCTGCGGTAGATTGGTTGCCAACCAAGGCTATAGTCTTTTCAGCTATTCAACCGCGTTCTCATTCCGAGCCAATATCGATTACGTCATAACTTTGCATAAATATGCTCTTTACCTTAAAGCTTTTTGGTTCTATTGTGTACCATGCAAGGGTTGCTCTTCGTCTCATTTTGAAACGTGTCGCCTCAATAAATATTTAAAATGGAACGGTCTATACGAATTCGGAATGTCAAAATAACATGAAATGGATGAAAATAGTAGACATGAGTCCGGTTTTCAAGAGATTCAAAAACGTAGAAAGAAATGGCAATCTACTGCGAGAAAAAATCTGCCTCGTCAGTCATGTATTGAAAGATATATGATTGCCTACGTGTGTATCGCACATGGCACATAACTAACTGACATTCACTTACGTGCTAATACCCTTGGGAAAGGTATGAATCCTCTTCTTCTCCTCCTAGCTATGGGTAAACAGCAAGAACGGGTTGTCAACAGTGCAAACGTGGGCAGTTGAATTTAGGAGGGACAGTGACAGAGACTCAATAAATATTTAAAATGAATCGATCTAAACGAATTCGGAATGTCAAAATAACATGAAATAGATGAAAACAGTTTACAAGAGATTCGATAACGTAGGCATTAGCTCAGCCCGATTTACACTAGAGTTTAAAAGTTAGACATAGGTCCAGTTTAGACGAGCTTCGAAAATGTAGACAAAGGGCAGGTTTAACCTATAATGAAAAAGGTTAACATAGGTCCGTTTTACACTAGAGTCGAAAATAGACAGAGGTCCAGTTTACATTGGAGTCAAAAAGGTAGAAACTAGTCAGGAATTACACTAGATACAAGAAGGTAGATACAGATCACGTATAGAGTAATTAAGAAAGTAGTCACAGACCCTGTTTATACTAGATTAAAAAAAAAGATAATGGTCCTGTGTACACTACACTCAATTTAAAAGAAACACTGTGGGATAGAGCAAATTTTTCTACATAGCCATCATCAGTGGTTATTCTCTGAAAGTAATGCCCCAAAGTTATTTTCATAGAAACTCCAACAGATACAGGGAGCACAATAACACTGTGATAGAGCAAGTTTTTCCCCTACAAAACATTACTTTCTACATAGCCATCATCATTGGCTATTCTCTGAAAGTAATGCCCCAAAGTTATTTTCATAGAAACTCCAACAGATACAGGGAGCACAATAACACTGTGATAGAGCAAGTTTTTCCCCTACAAAACATTACTTTCTACATAGCCATCATCATTGGCTATTCTCTAAAAGTACTGCCCCAAAGTTATTTTCATAGAAACTCCAACAGATACAGGGAGCACAATAACACTGTTAGATAGAGCAAGTTTTTCCCCTACAAAACATTACTTTCTACATAGCCATCATCATTGGCTATTCTCTGAAAGTAATGCCCCAAAGTTATATTCATAGAAACTCCAACAGATACAGGGAGCACAATAACACTGTTGGATAGAGCAAGTTTTTCCCCTACAAAACATTACTTTCTACATAGCCATCATCATTGGCTATTCTCTGAAAGTAATGCCCCAAAGTTATTTTCATAGAAACTCCAACAGATACAGGGAGCACAATAACACTGTTGGATAGAGCAAGTTTTTCCCCTACAAAACATTACTTTCTACATAGCCATCATCATTGGCTATTCTCTGTAAGTAATTCCCCAAAGTTATTTTCATAGAAACTCCAACAGATACAGGGAGCACAATAACACTGTTGGATAGAGCAAGTTTTTCCCCTACAAAACATTACTTTCTACATAGCCATCATCATTGGCTATTCTCTGAAAGTAATGCCCCAAAGTTATATTCATAGAAACTCCAACAGATACAGGGAGCACAATAACACTGTTGGATAGAGCAAGTTTTTCCCCTACAAAACATTACTTTCTACATAGCCATCATCATTGGCTATTCTCTGAAAGTTATTCCCCAAAGTTATATTCATAGAAACTCCAACAGATACAGGGAGCACAATAACACTGTTGGATAGAGCAAGTTTTTCCCCTACAAAACATTACTTTCTACATAGCCATCATCATTGGCTATTCTCTGAAAGTAATGCCCCAAAGTTATATTCATAGAAACTCCAACAGATACAGGGAGCACAATAACACTGTTGGATAGAGCAAGTTTTTCCCCTACAAAACATTACTTTCTACATAGCCATCATCAGTGGTTATTCTCTGAAAGTAATGCCCCAAAGTTATTTTCATAGAAACTCCAACAGATACAGGGAGCACAATAACACTGTGATAGAGCAAGTTTTTCCCCTACAAAACATTACTTTCTACATAGCCATCATCATTGGCTATTCTCTGAAAGTTATTCCCCAAAGTTATATTCATAGAAACTCCAACAGATACAGGGAGCACAATAACACTGTTGGATAGAGCAAGTTTTTCCCCTACAAAACATTACTTTCTACATAGCCATCATCATTGGCTATTCTCTGAAAGTAATGCCCCAAAGTTATATTCATAGAAACTCCAACAGATACAGGGAGCACAATAACACTGTTGGATAGAGCAAGTTTTTCCCCTACAAAACATTACTTTCTACATAGCCATCATCATTGGCTATTCTCTGAAAGTAATGCCCCAAAGTTATATTCATAGAAAATCCAACAGATACAGGGAGCACAATAACACTGTTGGATAGAGCAATTTTTTCCCCTACAAAACATTACTTTCTACATAGCCATCATCATTGGCTATTCTCTGAAAGTAATACCCCAAAGTTATTTTCATAGAAACTCCAACAGATACAGGGAGCACAATAACACTGTTGGATAGAGCAAGTTTTTCCCCTACAAAACATTACTTTCTACATAGCCATCATCATTGGCTATTCTCTGAAAGTAATGCCCCAAAGTTATATTCATAGAAACTCCAACAGATACAGGGAGCACAATAACACTGTTGGATAGAGCAAGTTTTTCCCCTACAAAACATTACTTTCTACATCGCCATCATCATTGGCTATTCTCTGAAAGTAATACCCCAAAGTTATTTTCATAGAAACTCTAACAGATACAGGGAGCACAATAACACTGTTGGATAGAGCAAGTTTTCCCCTACAAAACATTATTTCTACATAGCCATCATCACTGGCTATTCTCTGAAAGTAATGCCCCAAAGTTATATTCATAGAAACTCCAACAGATACAGGGAGCACAATAACACTGTTGGATAGAGCAAGTTTTTCCCCTACAAAACATTACTTTCTACATAGCCATCATCATTGGCTATTCTCTGAAAGTAATGCCCCAAAGTTATATTCATAGAAACTCCAACAGATACAGGGAGCACAATAACACTGTTGGATAGAGCAAGTTTTTCCCCTACAAAACATTACTTTCTACATAGCCATCATCATTGGCTATTCTCTGAAAGTAATGCCCCAAAGTTATATTCATAGAAACTCCAACAGATACAGGGAGCACAATAACACTGTTGGATAGAGCAAGTTTTTCCCCTACAAAACATTACTTTCTACATAGCCATCATCATTGGCTATTCTCTGAAAGTAATGCCCCAAAGTTATATTCATAGAAACTCCAACAGATACAGGGAGCACAATAACACTGTTGGATAGAGCAAGTTTTTCCCCTACAAAACATTACTTTCTACATAGCCATCATCATTGGCTATTCTCTGAAAGTAATGCCCCAAAGTTATATTCATAGAAACTCCAACAGATACAGGGAGCACAATAACACTGTTGGATAGAGCAAGTTTTTCCCCTACAAAACATTACTTTCTACATAGCCATCATCATTGGCTATTCTCTGAAAGTAATGCCCCAAAGTTATATTCATAGAAACTCCAACAGATACAGGGAGCACAATAACACTGTTGGATAGAGCAAGTTTTTCCCCTACAAAACATTACTTTCTACATAGCCATCATCATTGGCTATTCTCTGAAAGTAATGCCCCAAAGTTATATTCATAGAAACTCCAACAGATACAGGGAGCACAATAACACTGTTGGATAGAGCAAGTTTTTCCCCTACAAAACATTACTTTCTACATAGCCATCATCATTGGCTATTCTCTGAAAGTAATGCCCCAAAGTTATTTTCATAGAAACTCCAACAGATACAGGGAGCACAATAACACTGTTGGATAGAGCAAGTTTTTCCCCTACAAAACATTACTTTCTACATAGCCATCATCATTGGCTATTCTCTGAAAGTAATGCCCCAAAGTTATTTTCATAGAAACTCCAACAGATACAGGGAGCACAATAACACTGTTGGATAGAGCAAGTTTTTCCCCTACAAAACATTACTTTCTACATAGCCATCATCATTGGCTATTCTCTGAAAGTAATGCCCCAAAGTTATTTTCATAGAAACTCCAACAGATACAGGGAGCACAATAACACTGTTGGATAGAGCAAGTTTTTCCCCTACAAAACATTACTTTCTACATAGCCATCATCATTGGCTATTCTCTGAAAGTATTACTTTCTACATAGCCATCATCATTGGCTATTCTCTGAAAGTAATTCCCCAAAGTTATATTCATAGAAACTCCAACAGATACAGGGAGCACAATAACACTGTTGGATAGAGCAAGTTTTTCCCCTACAAAACATTACTTTCTACATAGCCATCATCATTGGCTATTCTCTGAAAGTAATGCCCCAAAGTTATTTTCATAGAAACTCCAACAGATACAGGGAGCACAATAACACTGTTGGATAGAGCAAGTTTTTCCCCTACAAAACATTACTTTCTACATAGCCATCATCATTGGCTATTTTCTGAAAGTAATGCCCCAAAGTTATTTTCATAGAAACTCCAACAGATACAGGGAGCACAATAACACTGTTGGATAGAGCAAGTTTTTCCCCTACAAAACATTACTTTCTACATAGCCATCATCATTGGCTATTCTCTGAAAGTATTACTTTCTACATAGCCATCATCATTGGCTATTCTCTGAAAGTAATGCCCCAAAGTTATTTTCATAGAAACTCCAACAGATACAGGGAGCACAATAACACTGTTGGATAGAGCAAGTTTTTCCCCTACAAAACATTACTTTCTACATAGCCATCATCATTGGCTATTCTCTGAAAGTAATGCCCCGAAGTTATTTCCATAGAAACTCCAACAGATACAGGGAGCACAATAACACTGTTGGATAGAGCAAGTTTTTCCCCTACAAAACATTACTTTCTACACAGCCATCATCATTGGCTATTCTCTGAAAGTAATGCCCCAAAGTTATTTTCATAGAAACTCCAACAGATACAGGGAGCACAATAACACTGTTGGATAGAGCAAGTTTTTCCCCTACAAAACATTACTTTCTACATAGCCATCATCATTGGCTATTCTCTAAAAGTAATGGCCCAAAGTTATATTCATAGAAACTCCAACAGATACAGGGAGCACAATAACACTGTTGAATAGAGCAAGTTTTTCCCCTACAAAACATTACTTTCTACATAGCCATCATCATTGGCTATTCTCTGAAAGTAATGCCCCAAAGTTATTTTCATAGAAACTCCAACAGATACAGGGAGCACAATAACACTGTTGGATAGAGCAAGTTTTTCCCCTACAAAACATTACTTTCTACATAGCCATCATCATTGGCTATTCTCTGAAAGTAATGCCCCAAAGTTATTTTCATAGAAACTCCAACAGATACAGGGAGCACAATAACACTGTTGGATAGAGCAAGTTTTTCCCCTACAAAACATTACTTTCTACATAGCCATCATCATTGGCTATTCTCTGAAAGTATTACTTTCTACATAGCCATCATCATTGGCTATTCTCTGAAAGTAATGCCCCAAAGTTATTTTCATAGAAACTCCAACAGATACAGGGAGCACAATAACACTGTTGGATAGAGCAAGTTTTTCCCCTACAAAACATTACTTTCTACATAGCCATCATCATTGGCTATTCTCTGAAAGTAATGCCCCAAAGTTATTTTCATAGAAACTCCAACAGATACAGGGAGCACAATAACACTGTTGGATAGAGCAAGTTTTTCCCCTACAAAACATTACTTTCTACATAGCCATCATCATTGGCTATTCTCTGAAAGTAATGCCCCAAAGTTATTTTCATAGAAACTCCAACAGATACAGGGAGCACAATAACACTGTTGGATAGAGCAAGTTTTTCCCCTACAAAACATTACTTTCTACATAGCCATCATCATTGGCTATTCTCTGAAAGTATTACTTTCTACATAGCCATCATCATTGGCTATTCTCTGAAAGTAATGCCCCAAAGTTATTTTCATAGAAACTCCAACAGATACAGGGAGCACAATAACACTGTTGGATAGAGCCAGTTTTTCCCCTACAAAACATTACTTTCTACATAGCCATCATCATTGGCTATTCTCTGAAAGTAATGCCCCAAAGTTATTTTCATAGAAACTCCAACAGATACAGGGAGCACAATAACACTGTTGGATAGAGCAAGTTTTCCCCCTACAAAACATTACTTTCTACATAGCCATCATCATTGGCTATTCTCTGAAAGTAATGCCCCAAAGTTATATTCATAGAAACTCCAACAGATACAGGGAGCACAATAACACTGTTGGATAGAGCAAGTTTTTCCCCTACAAAACATTACTTTCTACATAGCCATCATCATTGGCTATTCTCTGAAAGTAATGCCCCAAAGTTATATTCATAGAAACTCCAACAGATACAGGGAGCACAATAACACTGTTGAATAGAGCAAGTTTTTCCCCTACAAAACATTACTTTCTACATAGCCATCATCATTGGCTATTCTCTGAAAGTAATGCCCCAAAGTTATATTCATAGAAACTCCAACAGATACAGGGAGCACAATAACACTGTTGAATAGAGCAAGTTTTTCCCCTACAAAACATTACTTTCTACATAGCCATCATCATTGGCTATTCTCTGAAAGTAATGCCCCAAAGTTATTTTCATAGAAACTCCAACAGATACAGGGAGCACAATAACACTGTTGGATAGAGCAAGTTTTCCCCCTACAAAACATTACTTTCTACATAGCCATCATCATTGGCTATTCTCTGAAAGTAATGCCCCAAAGTTATTTTCATAGAAACTCCAACAGATACAGGGAGCACAATAACACTGTTGGATAGAGCAAGTTTTTCCCCTACAAAACATTACTTTCTACAGAGCCATCATCATTGGCTATTCTCTGAAAGTAATTCCCCAAAGTTATATTCATAGAAACTCCAACAGATACAGGGAGCACAATAACACTGTTGGATAGAGCAAGTTTTTCCCCTACAAAACATTACTTTCTACATAGCCATCATCATTGGCTATTCTCTGAAAGTAATGCCCCAAAGTTATTTTCATAGAAACTCCAACAGATACAGGGAGCACAATAACACTGTTGGATAGAGCAAGTTTTTCCCCTACAAAACATTACTTTCTACATAGCCATCATCATTGGCTATTCTCTGAAAGTAATGCCCCAAAGTTATTTTCATAGAAACTCCAACAGATACAGGGAGCACAATAACACTGTTGGATAGAGCAAGTTTTTCCCCTACAAAACATTACTTTCTACATAGCCATCATCATTGGCTATTCTCTGAAAGTATTACTTTCTACATAGCCATCATCATTGGCTATTCTCTGAAAGTAATGCCCCAAAGTTATTTTCATAGAAACTCCAACAGATACAGGGAGCACAATAACACTGTTGGATAGAGCAAGTTTTTCCCCTACAAAACATTACTTTCTACATAGCCATCATCATTGGCTATTCTCTGAAAGTAATGCCCCGAAGTTATTTCCATAGAAACTCCAACAGATACAGGGAGCACAATAACACTGTTGGATAGAGCAAGTTTTTCCCCTACAAAACATTACTTTCTACATAGCCATCATCATTGGCTATTCTCTGAAAGTAATGCCCCAAAGTTATATTCATAGAAACTCCAACAGATACAGGGAGCACAATAACACTGTTGGATAGAGCAAGTTTTTCCCCTACAAAACATTACTTTCTACATAGCCATCATCATTGGCTATTCTCTAAAAGTAATGGCCCAAAGTTATATTCATAGAAACTCCAACAGATACAGGGAGCACAATAACACTGTTGAATAGAGCAAGTTTTTCCCCTACAAAACATTACTTTCTACATAGCCATCATCATTGGCTATTCTCTGAAAGTAATGCCCCAAAGTTATTTTCATAGAAACTCCAACAGATACAGGGAGCACAATAACACTGTTGGATAGAGCAAGTTTTTCCCCTACAAAACATTACTTTCTACATAGCCATCATCATTGGCTATTCTCTGAAAGTAATGCCCCAAAGTTATTTTCATAGAAACTCCAACAGATACAGGGAGCACAATAACACTGTTGGATAGAGCAAGTTTTTCCCCTACAAAACATTACTTTCTACATAGCCATCATCATTGGCTATTCTCTGAAAGTAATGCCCCGAAGTTATATTCATAGAAACTCCAACAGATACAGGGAGCACAATAACACTGTTGGATAGAGCAAGTTTTTCCCCTACAAAACATTACTTTCTACATAGCCATCATCATTGGCTATTCTCTGAAAGTAATGCCCCAAAGTTATATTCATAGAAACTCCAACAGATACAGGGAGCACAATAACACTGTTGGATAGAGCAAGTTTTTCCCCTACAAAACATTACTTTCTACATAGCCATCATCATTGGCTATTCTCTGAAAGTAATGCCCCAAAGTTATTTTCATAGAAACTCCAACAGATACAGGGAGCACAATAACACTGTTGGATAGAGCAAGTTTTTCCCCTACAAAACATTACTTTCTACATAGCCATCATCATTGGCTATTCTCTGAAAGTAATGCCCCAAAGGTATTTTCATAGAAACTCCAACAGATACAGGGAGCACAATAACACTGTTGGATAGAGCAAGTTTTTCCCCTACAAAACATTACTTTCTACATAGCCATCATCATTGGCTATTCTCTGAAAGTAATGCCCCAAAGTTATTTTCATAGAAACTCCAACAGATACAGGGAGCACAATTACACTGTTGGATAGAGCAAGTTTTTCCCCTACAAAAAATTACTTTCTACATAGCCATCATCATTGGCTATTCTCTGAAAGTAATGCCCCAAAGTTATTTTCATAGAAACTCCAACAGATACAGGGAGCACAATTACACTGTTGGATAGAGCAAGTTTTTCCCCTACAAAATATTACTTTCTACATAGCCATCATCATTGGCTATTCTCTGAAAGTAATGCCCCAAAGTTATTTTCATAGAAACTCCAACAGATACAGGGAGCACAATAACACTGTTGGATAGAGCAAGTTTTTCCCCTACAAAACATTACATTCTACATAGCCATCATCATTGGCTATTCTCTGAAAGTAATGCCCCAAAGTTATTTTCATAGAAACTCCAACAGATACAGGGAGCACAATAACACTGTTGGATAGAGCAAGTTTTTCCCCTACAAAACATTACTTTCTACATAGCCATCATCATTGGCTATTCTCTGAAAGTAATGCCCCAAAGTTATTTTCATAGAAACTCCAACAGATACAGGGAGCACAATAACACTGTTGGATAGAGCAAGTTTTTCCCCTACAAAACATTACTTTCTACATAGCCATCATCATTGGCTATTCTCTGAAAGTAATGCCGCAAAGTTATTTTCATAGAAACTCCAACAGATACAGGGAGCACAATAACACTGTTGGATAGAGCAAGTTTTTCCCCTACAAAACATTACTTTCTACATAGCCATCATCATTGGCTATTCTCTGAAAGTAATGCCCCAAAGTTATTTTCATAGAAACTCCAACAGATACATGGAGCACAATAACACTGTTGGATAGAGCAAGTTTTTCCCCTACAAAACATTACTTTCTACATAGCCATCATCATTGGCTATTCTCTGAAAGTAATGCCCCAAAGTTATTTTCATAGAAACTCCAACAGATACAGGGAGCACAATAACACTGTTGGATAGAGCAAGTTTTTCCCCTACAAAACATTACTTTCTACATAGCCATCATCATTGGCTATTCTCTGAAAGTAATGCCCCAAAGTTATTTTCATAGAAACTCCAACAGATACAGGGAGCACAATTACACTGTTGGATAGAGCAAGTTTTTCCCCTACAAAATATTACTTTCTACATAGCCATCATCATTGGCTATTCTCTGAAAGTAATGCCCCAAAGTTATTTTCATAGAAACTCCAACAGATACAGGGAGCACAATTACACTGTTGGATAGAGCAAGTTTTTCCCCTACAAAACATTACTTTCTACATAGCCATCATCATTGGCTATTCTCTGAAAGTAATGCCCCAAAGTTATTTTCATAGAAACTCCAACAGATACAGGGAGCACAATAACACTGTTGGATAGCGCAAGTTTTTCCCCTACAAAACATTACTTTCTACATAGCCATCATCATTGGCTATTCTCTGAAAGTAATGCCCCAAAGTTATTTTCATAGAAACTCCAACAGATACAGGGAGCACAATAACACTGTTGGATAGAGCAAGTTTTTCCCCTACAAAACATTACTTTCTACATAGCCATCATCATTGGCTATTCTCTGAAAGTAATGCCCCAAAGTTATTTTCATAGAAACTCCAACAGATACAGGGAGCACAATTACACTGTTGGATAGAGCAAGTTTTTCCCCTACAAAATATTACTTTCTACATAGCCATCATCATTGGCTATTCTCTGAAAGTAATGCCCCAAAGTTATTTTCATAGAAACTCCAACAGATACAGGGAGCACAATAACACTGTTGGATAGAGCAAGTTTTTCCCCTACAAAACATTACTTTCTACATAGCCATCATCATTGGCTATTCTCTTAAAGTAATGCCCCAAAGTTATTTTCATAGAAACTCCAACAGATACAGGGAGCACAATAACACTGTTGGATAGAGCAAGTTTTTCCCCTACAAAACATTACTTTCTGCATAGCCATCATCATTGGCTATTCTCTGAAAGTAATGCCCCAAAGTTATTTTCATAGAAACTCCAACAGATACAGGGAGCACAATTACACTGTTGGATAGAGCAAGTTTTTCCCCTACAAAATATTACTTTCTACATAGCCATCATCATTGGCTATTCTCTGAAAGTAATGCCCCAAAGTTATTTTCATAGAAACTCCAACAGATACAGGGAGCACAATTACACTGTTGGATAGAGCAAGTTTTTCCCCTACAAAACATTACTTTCTACATAGCCATCATCATTGGCTATTCTCTGAAAGTAATGCCCCAAAGTTATTTTCATAGAAACTCCAACAGATACAGGGAGCACAATAACACTGTTGGATAGAGCAAGTTTTTCCCCTACAAAACATTACTTTCTACATAGCCATCATCATTGGCTATTCTCTGAAAGTAATGCCCCAAAGTTATTTTCATAGAAACTCCAACAGATACAGGGAGCACAATTACACTGTTGGATAGAGCAAGTTTTTCCCCTACAAAATATTACTTTCTACATAGCCATCATCATTGGCTATTCTCTGAAAGTAATGCCCCAAAGTTATTTTCATAGAAACTCCTACAGATACAGGGAGCACAATAACACTGTTGGATAGAGCAAGTTTTTCCCCTACAAAACATTACTTTCTACATAGCCATCATCATTGGCTATTCTCTGAAAGTAATGCCCCAAAGTTATTTCCATAGAAACTCCAACAGATACAGGGAGCACAATAACACTGTTGGATAGAGCAAGTTTTCCCCCTACAAAACATTACTTTCTACATAGCCATCATCATTGGCTATTCTCTGAAAGTAATGCCCCAAAGTTATTTTCATAGAAACTCCAACAGATACAGGGAGCACAATAACACTGTTGGATAGAGCAAGTTTTTCCCCTACAAAACATTACTTTCTACATAGCCATCATCATTGGCTATTCTCTGAAAGTAATGCCCCAAAGTTATTTTCATAGAAACTCCAACAGATACAGGGAGCACAATTACACTGTTGGATAGAGCAAGTTTTTCCCCTACAAAATATTACTTTCTACATAGCCATCATCATTGGCTATTCTCTGAAAGTAATGCCCCAAAGTTATTTTCATAGAAACTCCTACAGATACAGGGAGCACAATAACACTGTTGGATAGAGCAAGTTTTTCCCCTACAAAACATTACTTTCTACATAGCCATCATCATTGGCTATTCTCTGAAAGTAATGCCCCAAAGTTATTTTCATAGAAACTCCAACAGATACAGGGAGCACAATTACACTGTTGGATAGAGCAAGTTTTTCCCCTACAAAATATTACTTTCTACATAGCCATCATCATTGGCTATTCTCTGAAAGTAATGCCCCAAAGTTATTTTCATAGAAACTCCAACAGATACAGGGAGCACAATTACACTGTTGGATAGAGCAAGTTTTTCCCCTACAAAACATTACTTTCTACATAGCCATCATCATTGGCTATTCTCTGAAAGTAATGCCCCAAAGTTATTTTCATAGAAACTCCAACAGATACAGGGAGCACAATAACACTGTTGGATAGAGCAAGTTTTTCCCCTACAAAACATTACTTTCTACATAGCCATCATCATTGGCTATTCTCTGAAAGTAATGCCCCAAAGTTATTTTCATAGAAACTCCAACAGATACAGGGAGCACAATAACACTGTTGGATAGAGCAAGTTTTTCCCCTACAAAACATTACTTTCTACATAGCCATCATCATTGGCTATTCTCTGAAAGTAATGCCCCAAAGTTATTTTCATAGAAACTCCAACAGATACAGGGAGCACAATAACACTGTTGGATAGAGCAAGTTTTTCCCCTACAAAACATTACTTTCTACATAGCCATCATCATTGGCTATTCTCTGAAAGTAATGCCCCAAAGTTATTTTCATAGAAACTCCAACAGATACAGGGAGCACAATTACACTGTTGGATAGAGCAAGTTTTTCCCCTACAAAATATTACTTTCTACATAGCCATCATCATTGGCTATTCTCTGAAAGTAATGCCCCAAAGTTATTTTCATAGAAACTCCAACAGATACAGGGAGCACAATTACACTGTTGGATAGAGCAAGTTTTTCCCCTACAAAATATTACTTTCTACATAGCCATCATCATTGGCTATTCTCTGAAAGTAATGCCCCAAAGTTATTTTCATAGAAACTCCTACAGATACAGGGAGCACAATAACACTGTTGGATAGAGCAAGTTTTTCCCCTACAAAACATTACTTTCTACATAGCCATCATCATTGGCTATTCTCTGAAAGTAATGCCCCAAAGTTATTTTCATAGAAACTCCAACAGATACAGGGAGCACAATAACACTGTTGGATAGAGCAAGTTTTTCCCCTACAAAACATTACTTTCTACATAGCCATCATCATTGGCTATTCTCTGAAAGTAATGCCCCAAAGTTATTTTCATAGAAACTCCAACAGATACAGGGAGCACAATAACACTGTTGGATAGAGCAAGTTTTTCCCCTACAAAACATTACTTTCTACATAGCCATCATCATTGGCTATTCTCTGAAAGTAATGCCCCAAAGTTATTTTCATAGAAACTCCAACAGATACAGGGAGCACAATAACACTGTTGGATAGAGCAAGTTTTTCCCCTACAAAACATTACTTTCTACATAGCCATCATCATTGGCTATTCTCTGAAAGTAATGCCCCAAAGTTATTTTCATAGAAACTCCAACAGATACAGGGAGCACAATAACACTGTTGGATAGAGCAAGTTTTTCCCCTACAAAACATTACTTTCTACATAGCCATCATCATTGGCTATTCTCTGAAAGTAATGCCCCAAAGTTATTTTCATAGAAACTCCAACAGATACAGGGAGCACAATAACACTGTTGGATAGAGCAAGTTTTTCCCCTACAAAACATTACTTTCTACATAGCCATCATCATTGGCTATTCTCTGAAAGTAATGCCCCAAAGTTATTTTCATAGAAACTCCAACAGATACAGGGAGCACAATAACACTGTTGGATAGAGCAAGTTTTTCCCCTACAAAACATTACTTTCTACATAGCCATCATCATTGGCTATTCTCTGAAAGTAATGCCCCAAAGTTATTTTCATAGAAACTCCAACAGATACAGGGAGCACAATTACACTGTTGGATAGAGCAAGTTTTTCCCCTACAAAATATTACTTTCTACATAGCCATCATCATTGGCTATTCTCTGAAAGTAATGCCCCAAAGTTATTTTCATAGAAACTCCAACAGATACAGGGAGCACAATTACACTGTTGGATAGAGCAAGTTTTTCCCCTACAAAACATTACTTTCTACATAGCCATCATCATTGGCTATTCTCTGAAAGTAATGCCCCAAAGTTATTTTCATAGAAACTCCAACAGATACAGGGAGCACAATAACACTGTTGGATAGAGCAAGTTTTTCCCCTACAAAACATTACTTTCTACATAGCCATCATCATTGGCTATTCTCTGAAAGTAATGCCCCAAAGTTATTTTCATAGAAACTCCAACAGATACAGGGAGCACAATAACACTGTTGGATAGAGCAACTTTTTCCCCTACAAAACATTACTTTCTACATAGCCATCATCATTGGCTATTCTCTGAAAGTAATGCCCCAAAGTTATTTTCATAGAAACTCCAACAGATACAGGGAGCACAATTACACTGTTGGATAGAGCAAGTTTTTCCCCTACAAAATATTACTTTCTACATAGCCATCATCATTGGCTATTCTCTGAAAGTAATGCCCCAAAGTTATTTTCATAGAAACTCCAACAGATACAGGGAGCACAATAACACTGTTGGATAGAGCAAGTTTTTCCCCTACAAAACATTACTTTCTACATAGGCATCATCATTGGCTATTCTCTGAAAGTAATGCCCCAAAGTTATTTTCATAGAAACTCCAACAGATACAGGGAGTACAATAACACTGTTGGATAGAGCAAGTTTTTCCCCTACAAAACATTACTTTCTACATAGCCATCATCATTGGCTATTCTCTGAAAGTAATGCCCCAAAGTTATTTTCATAGAAACTCCAACAGATACAGGGAGCACAATTACACTGTTGGATAGAGCAAGTTTTTCCCCTACAAAATATTACTTTCTACATAGCCATCATCATTGGCTATTCTCTGAAAGTAATGCCCCAAAGTTATTTTCATAGAAACTCCTACAGATACAGGGAGCACAATAACACTGTTGGATAGAGCAAGTTTTTCCCCTACAAAACATTACTTTCTACATAGCCATCATGATTGGCTATTCTCTGAAAGTAATGCCCCAAAGTTATTTCCATAGAAACTCCAACAGATACAGGGAGCACAATAACACTGTTGGATAGAGCAAGTTTTCCCCCTACAAAACATTACTTTCTACATAGCCATCATCATTGGCTATTCTCTGAAAGTAATGCCCCAAAGTTATTTTCATAGAAACTCCAACAAATACAGTGAGCACAATAACACTGTTGGATAGAGCAAGTTTTTCCCCTACAAAACATTACTTTCTACATAGCCATCATCATTGGCTATTCTCTGAAAGTAATGCCCCAAAGTTATTTCCATAGAAACTCCAACAGATACAGGGAGCACAATAACACTGTTGGATAGAGCAAGTTTTCCCCCTACAAAACATTAATTTCTACATAGCCATCATCATTGGCTATTCTCTGAAAGTAATGCCCCAAAGTTATTTTCATAGAAACTCCAACAGATACAGGGAGGACAATAGCACTGTTGGATAGAGCAAGTTTTTCCCCTACAAAACATTACTTTCTACATAGCCATCATCATTGGCTATTCTCTGAAAGTAATGCCCCAAAGTTATATTCATAGAAACTCCAACAGATACAGGGAGCACAATAACACTGTTGGATAGAGCAAGTTTTTCCCCTACAAAACATTACTTTCTACATAGCAATCATCATTGGCTATTCTCTGAAAGTAATGCCCCAAAGTTATTTCCATAGAAACTCCAACAGATACAGGGAGCACAATAACACTGTTGGATAGAGCAAGTTTTCCCCTTACAAAACATTACTTTCTACATAGCCATCATCATTGGCTATTCTCTGAAAGTAATGCCCCAAAGTTATTTTCATAGAAACTCCAACAGATACAGGGAGCACAATAACACTGTTGGATAGAGCAAGTTTTTCCCCTACAAAACATTACTTTTTACATAGCCATCATCATTGGCTATTCTCTGAAAGTAATGCCCCAAAGTTATATTCATAGAAACTCCAACAGATACAGGGAGCACAATAACACTGTGATAGAGCAAGTTTTTCCCCTACAAATCATTACTTTCTACATAGCCATCATCATTGGCTATTCTCTGAAAGTAATGCCCCAAAGTTATTTACATAGAAACTCCAACAGATACAGGGAGCACAATAACACTGTTGGATAGAGCAAGTTTTTCCCCTACAAAACATTACTTTCTACATAGCCATCATCATTGGCTATTCTCTGAAAGTAATGCCCCAAAGTTATTTTCATAGAAACTCCAACAGATACAGGGAGCACAATTACACTGTTGGATAGAGCAAGTTTTTCCCCTACAAAACATTACTTTCTACATAGCCATCATCATTGGCTATTCTCTGAAAGTAATGCCCCAAAGTTATATTCATAGAAACTCCAACAGATACAGGGAGCACAATAACACTGTTTGATAGAGCAAGTTTTTCCCCTACAAAACATTACTTTCTACATAGCCATCATCATTGGCTATTCTCTGAAAGTAATGCCCCAAAGTTATTTTCATAGAAACTCCAACAGATACAGGGAGCACAATAACACTGTGATAGAGCAAGTTTTTCCCCTACAAATAATTACTTTCTACATAGCCATCATCATTGGCTATTCTCTGAAAGTAATGCCCCAAAGTTATTTTCATAGAAACTCCAACAGATACAGGGAGCACAATAACACTGTTGGATAGAGCAAGTTTTTCCCCTACAAAACATTACTTTCTACATAGCCATCATCATTGGCTATTCTCTGAAAGTAATGCCCCAAAGTTATTTTCATAGAAACTCCAACAGATACAGGGAGCACAATGACACTGTTGGATAGAGCAAGTTTTTCCCCTACAAAACATTACTTTCTACATAGCCATCATCATTGGCTATTCTCTGAAAGTAATAACCCAAAGTTATTTTCATAGAAACTCCAACAGATACAGGGAGCACAATAACACTGTTGGATAGAGCAAGTTTTTCCCCTACAAAACATTACTTTCTACATAGCCATCATCATTGGCTATTCTCTGAAAGTAATGCCCCAAAGTTATTTTCATAGAAACTCCAACAGATACAGGGAGCACAATGACACTGTTGGATAGAGCAAGTTTTTCCCCTACAAAACATTACTTTCTACATAGCCATCATCATTGGCTATTCTCTGAAAGTAATGCCCCAAAGTTATATTCATAGAAACAGATACAGGGAGCACAATAACACTGTTGGATAGAGCAAGTTTTTCCCCTACAAAACATTACTTTCTACATAGCCATCATCATTGGCTATTCTCTGAAAGTAATGCCCCAAAGTTATATTCATAGAAACTCCAACAGATACAGGGAGCACAATAACACTGTGATAGAGCAAGTTTTTCCCCTACAAAACATTACTTTCTACATAGCCATCATCATTGGCTATTCTCTGAAAGTAATGCCCCAAAGTTATTTCCATAGAAACTCCAACAGATACAGGGAGCACAATAACACTGTTGGATAGAGCAAGTTTTCCCCCTACAAAACATTACTTTCTACATAGCCATCATCATTGGCTATTCTCTGAAAGTAATGCCCCAAAGTTATTTTCATAGAAACTCCAACAGATACAGGGAGCACAATAACACTGTTGGATAGAGCAAGTTTTCCCCTACAAAACATTACTTTCTACATCGCCATCATCATTGGCTATTCTCTGAAAGTAATGCCCCAAAGTTATTTTCATAGAAACAGATACAGGGAGCACAATAACACTGTTGGATAGAGCAAGTTTTTCCCATACAAAACATTACTTTCTACATAGCCATCATCATTGGCTATTCTCTGAAAGTAATGCCCCAAAGTTATATTCATAGAAACTCCAACAGATACAGGGAGCACAATGACACTGTTGGATAGAGCAAGTTTTTCCCCTACAAAACATTACTTTCTACATAGCCATCATCATTGGCTATTCTCTGAAAGTAATGCCCCAAAGTTATTTCCATAGAAACTCCAACAGATACAGGGAGCACAATTACACTGTTGGATAGAGCAAGTTTTTCCCCTACAAAACATTACTTTCTACATCGCCATCATCATTGGCTATTCTCTGAAAGTAATGCCCCAAAGTTATTTTCATAGAACAGATACAGGGAGCACAATAACACTGTTGGATAGAGCAAGTTTTTCCCATACAAAACATTACTTTCTACATAGCCATCATCATTGGCTATTCTCTGAAAGTAATGCCCCAAAGTTATATTCATAGAAACTCCAACAGATACAGGGAGCACAATGACACTGTTGGATAGAGCAAGTTTTTCCCCTACAAAACATTACTTTCTACATAGCCATCATCATTGGCTATTCTCTGAAAGTAATGCCCCAAAGTTATTTCCATAGAAACTCCAACAGATACAGGGAGCACAATTACACTGTTGGATAGAGCAAGTTTTTCCCCTACAAAACATTACTTTCTACATAGCCATCATCATTGGCTATTCTCTGAAAGTAATGCCCCAAAGTTATTTTCATAGAAACTCCAACAGATACAGGGAGCACAATTACACTGTTGGATAGAGCAAGTTTTTCCCCTACAAAACATTACTTTCTACATAGCCATCATCATTGGCTATTCTCTGAAAGTAATGCCCCAAAGTTATTTTCATAGAAACTCCAACAGATACAGGGAGCACAATAACACTGTTGGATAGAGCAAGTTTTTCCCCTACAAAACATTACTTTCTACATAGCCATCATCATTGGCTATTCTCTGAAAGTAATGCCCCAAAGTTATATTCATAGAAACTCCAACAGATACAGGGAGCACAATAACACTGTTGGATAGAGCAAGTATTTCCCCTACAAAACATTACTTTCTACATAGCCATCATCATTGGCTATTCTCTGAAAGTAATGCCCCAAAGTTATTTCCATAGAAACTCCAACAGATACAGGGAGCACAATTACACTGTTGGATAGAGCAAGTTTTTCCCCTACAAAACATTACTTTCTACATAGCCATCATCATTGGCTATTCTCTGAAAGTAATGCCCCAAAGTTATTTCCATAGAAACTCCAACAGATACAGGGAGCACAATAACACTGTTGGATAGAGCAAGTTTTTCCCCTACAAAACATTACTTTCTACATAGCCATCATCATTGGCTATTCTCTGAAAGTAATGCCCCAAAGTTATTTCCATAGAAACTCCAACAGATACAGGGAGCACAATTACACTGTTGGATAGAGCAAGTTTTTCCCCTACAAAACATTACATTCTACATAGCCATCATCATTGGCTATTCTCTGAAAGTAATGCCCCAAAGTTATTTCCATAGAAACTCCAACAGATACAGGGAGCACAATTACACTGTTGGATAGAGCACGTTTTTCCCCTACAAAACATTACTTTCTACATAGCCATCATCATTGGCTATTCTCTGAAAGTAATGCCCCAAAGTTATTTTCATAGAAACAGATACAGGGAGCAGAATAACACTGTTGGATAGAGCAAGTTTTTCCCCTACAAAACATTACTTTCTACATAGCCATCATCATTGGCTATTCTCTGAAAGTAATGCCCCAAAGTTATATTCATAGAAACTCCAACAGATACAGGGAGCACATTGACACTGTTGGATAGAGCAAGTTTTTCCCCTACAAAACATTACTTTCTACATAGCCATCATCATTGGCTATTCTCTAAAAGTAATGCCCCAAAGTTATTTTCATAGAAACTCCAACAGATACAGGGAGCACAATTACACTGTTGGATAGAGCAAGTTTTTCCCCTACAAAACATTACTTTCTACATCGCCATCATCATTGGCTATTCTCTGAAAGTAATGCCCCAAAGTTATTTTCATAGAAACAGATGCAGGGAGCACAATGACACTGTTGGATAGAGCAAGTTTTTCCCCTACAAAACATTACTTTCTACATAGCCATCATCATTGGCTATTCTCTGAAAGTAATGCCCCAAAGTTATTTCCATAGAAACTCCAACAGATACAGGGAGCACAATTACACTGTTGGATAGAGCAAGTTTTTTCCCTACAAAACATTACTTTCTACATAGCCATCATCATTGGCTATTCTCTGAAAGTAATGCCCCAAAGTTATTTTCATAGAAACTCCAACAGATACAGGGAGCACAATTACACTGTTGGATAGAGCAAGTTTTTCCCCTACAAAACATTACTTTCTACATAGCCATCATCATTGGCTATTCTCTGAAAGTAATGCCCCAAAGTTATTTTCATAGAAACTCCAACAGATACAGGGAGCACAATTACACTGTTGGATAGAGCAAGTTTTTCCCCTATAAAACATTACTTTCTACATAGCCATCATCATTGGCTATTCTCTGAAAGTAATGCCCCAAAGTTATATTCATAGAAACTCCAACAGATACAGGGAGCACAATAACACTGTTGGATAGAGCAAGTTTTTCCCCTACAAAAGATTACTTTCTACATCGCCATCATCATTGGCTATTCTCTGAAAGTAATGCCCCAAAGTTATTTTCATAGAAACAGATACAGGGAGCACAATAACACTGTTGGATAGAGCAAGTTTTTCCCCTACAAAACATTACTTTCTACATAGCCATCATCATTGGCTATTCTCTGAAAGTAATGCCCCAAAGTTATATTCATAGAAACTCCAACAGATACAGGGAGCACAATGACACTGTTGGATAGAGCAAGTTTTTCCCCTACAAAACATTACTTTCTACATAGCCATCATCATTGGCTATTCTCTGAAAGTAATGCCACAAAGTTATTTCCATAGAAACTCCAACAGATACAGGGAGCACAATTACACTGTTGGATAGAGCAAGTTTTTCCCCTACAAAACATTACTTTCTACATAGCCATCATCATTGGCTATTCTCTGAAAGTAATGCCCCAAAGTTATTTTCATAGAAACTCCAACAGATACAGGGAGCACAATTACACTGTTGGATAGAGCAAGTTTTTCCCCTACAAAACATTACTTTCTACATAGCCATCATCATTGGCTATTCTCTGAAAGTAATGCCCCAAAGTTATTTTCATAGAAACTCCAACATATACAGGGAGCACAATTACACTGTTGGATAGAGCAAGTTTTTCCCCTATAAAACATTACTTTCTACATAGCCATCATCATTGGCTATTCTCTGAAAGTAATGCCCCAAAGTTATATTCATAGAAACTCCAACAGATACAGGGAGCACAATAACACTGTTGGATAGAGCAAGTTTTTCCCCTACAAAACATTACTTTCTACATCGCCATCATCATTGGGTATTCTCTGAAAGTAATGCCCCAAAGTTATTTTCATAGAAACAGATAGAGGGAGCACAATAACACTGTTGGATAGAGCAAGTTTTTCCCCTACAAAACATTAATTTCTACATAGCCATCATCATTGGCTATTCTCTGAAAGTAATGCCCCAAAGTTATATTCATAGAAACTCGAACAGATACAGGGAGCACAATGACACTGTTGGATAGAGCAAGTTTTTCCCCTACAAAACATTACTTTCTACATAGCCATCATCATTGGCTATTCTCTGAAAGTAATGCCCCAAAGTTATTTCCATAGAAACTCCAACAGATACAGGGAGCACAATTACACTGTTGGATAGAGCTAGTTTTTCCCCTACAAAACATTACTTTCTACATAGCCATCATCATTGGCTATTCTCTGAAAGTAATGCCCCAAAGTTATTTTCATAAAAACTCCAACAGATACAGGGAGCACAATTACACTGTTGGATAGAGCAAGTTTTTCCCCTACAAAACATTACTTTCTACATCGCCATCATCATTGGGTATTCTCTGAAAGTAATGCCCCAAAGTTATTTTCATAGAAACAGATACAGGGAGCACAATAACACTGTTGGATAGAGCAAGTTTTTCCCCTACAAAACATTACTTTCTACATAGCCATCATCATTGGCTATTCTCTGAAAGTAATGCCCCAAAGTTATATTCATAGAAACTCCAACAGATACAGGGAGCACAATGACACTGTTGGATAGAGCAAGTTTTTCCCCTACAAAACATTACTTTCTACATAGCCATCATCATTGGCTATTCTCTGAAAGTAATGCCCCAAAGTTATTTTCATAGAAACTCCAACAGATACAGGGAGCACAATTACACTGTTGGATAGAGCAAGTTTTTCCCCTACAAAACATTACTTTCTACATCGCCATCATCATTGGCTATTCTCTGAAAGTAATGCCCCAAAGTTATTTTCATAGAAACAGATACAGGGAGCACAATGACACTGTTGGATAGAGCAAGTTTTTCCCCTACAAAACATTACTTTCTACATAGCCATCATCATTGGCTATTCTCTGAAAGTAATGCCCCAAAGTTATTTCCATAGAAACTCCAACAGATACAGGGAGCACAATTACACTGTTGGATAGAGCAAGTTTTTCCCCTACAAAACATTACTTTCTACATAGCCATCATCATTGGCTATTCTCTGAAAGTAATGCCCCAAAGTTATTTTCATAGAAACTCCAACAGATACAGGGAGCACAATTACACTGTTGGATAGAGCAAGTTTTTCCCCTACAAAACATTACTTTCTACATAGCCATCATCATTGGCTATTCTCTGAAAGTAATGCCCCAAAGTTATTTTCATAGAAACTCCAACAGATACAGGGAGCACAATTACACTGTTGGATAGAGCAAGTTTTTCCCCTATAAAACATTACTTTCTACATAGCCATCATCATTGGCTATTCTCTGAAAGTAATGCCCCAAAGTTATATTCATAGAAACTCCAACAGATACAGGGAGCACAATAACACTGTTGGATAGAGCAAGTTTTTCCCCTACAAAACATTACTTTCTACATCGCCATCATCATTGGCTATTCTCTGAAAGTAATGCCCCAAAGTTATTTTCATAGAAACAGATACAGGGAGCACAATAACACTGTTGGATAGAGCAAGTTTTTCCCCTACAAAACATTACTTTCTACATAGCCATCATCATTGGCTATTCTCTGAAAGTAATGCCCCAAAGTTATATTCATAGAAACTCCAACAGATACAGGGAGCACAATGACACTGTTGGATAGAGCAAGTTTTTCCCCTACAAAACATTACTTTCTACATAGCCATCATCATTGGCTATTCTCTGAAAGTAATGCCCCAAAGTTATTTCCATAGAAACTCCAACAGATACAGGGAGCACAATTACACTGTTGGATAGAGCAAGTTTTTCCCCTACAAAACATTACTTTCTACATAGCCATCATCATTGGCTATTCTCTGAAAGTAATGCCCCAAAGTTATTTTCATAGAAACTCCAACAGATACAGGGAGCACAATTACACTGTTGGATAGAGCAAGTTTTTCCCCTATAAAACATTACTTTCTACATAGCCATCATCATTGGCTATTCTCTGAAAGTAATGCCCCAAAATTATATTCATAGAAACTCCAACAGATACAGGGAGCACAATAACACTGTTGGATAGAGCAAGTTTTTCCCCTACAAAACATTACTTTCTACATCGCCATCATCATTGGCTATTCTCTGAAAGTAATGCCCCAAAGTTATTTTCATAGAAACAGATAGAGGGAGCACAATAACACTGTTGGATAGAGCAAGTTTTTCCCCTACAAAACATTACTTTCTACATAGCCATCATCATTGGCTATTCTCTGAAAGTAATGCCCCAAAGTTATATTCATAGAAACTCCAACAGATACAGGGAGCACAATGACACTGTTGGATAGAGCAAGTTTTTCCCCTACAAAACATTACTTTCTACATAGCCATCATCATTGGCTATTCTCTGAAAGTAATGCCCCAAAGTTATTTCCATAGAAACTCCAACAGATACAGGGAGCACAATTACACTGTTGGATAGAGCAAGTTTTTCCCCTACAAAACATTACTTTCTACATAGCCATCATCATTGGCTATTCTCTGAAAGTAATGCCCCAAAGTTATTTTCATAAAAACTCCAACAGATACAGGGAGCACAATTACACTGTTGGATAGAGCAAGTTTTTCCCCTACAAAACATTACTTTCTACATCGCCATCATCATTGGCTATTCTCTGAAAGTAATGCCCCAAAGTTATTTTCATAGAAACAGATACAGGGAGCACAATAACACTGTTGGATAGAGCAAGTTTTTCCCCTTCAAAACATTACTTTCTACATAGCCATCATCATTGGCTATTCTCTGAAAGTAATGCCCCAAAGTTATTTTCATAGAAACTCCAACAGATACAGGGAGCACAATTACACTGTTGGATAGAGCAAGTTTTTCCCCTACAAAACATTACTTTCTACATCGCCATCATCATTGGCTATTCTCTGAAAGTAATGCCCCAAAGTTATTTTCATAGAAACAGATACAGGGAGCACAATAACACTGTTGGATAGAGCAAGTTTTTCCCCTACAAAACATTACTTTCTACATAGCCATCATCATTGGCTATTCTCTGAAAGTAATGCCCCAAAGTTATTTCCATAGAAACTCCAACAGATACAGGGAGCACAATTACACTGTTGGATAGAGCAAGTTTTTCCCCTACAAAACATTACTTTCTACATAGCCATCATCATTGGCTATTCTCTGAAAGTAATGCCCCAAAGTTATTTTCATAGAAACTCCAACAGATACAGGGAGCACAATTACACTGTTGGATAGAGCAAGTTTTTCCCCTACAAAACATTACTTTCTACATCGCCATCATCATTGGCTATTCTCTGAAAGTAATGCCCCAAAGTTATTTTCATAGAAACAGATACAGGGAGCACAATAACACTGTTGGATAGAGCAAGTTTTTCCCCTACAAAACATTACTTTCTACATAGCCATCATCATTGGCTATTCTCTGAAAGTAATGCCCCAAAGTTATTTTCATAGAAACTCCAACAGATACAGGGAGCACAATGACACTGTTGGATAGAGCAAGTTTTTCCCCTACAAAACATTACTTTCTACATAGCCATCATCATTGGCTATTCTCTGAAAGTAATGCCCCAAAGTTATTTTCATAGAAACTCCAACAGATACAGGGAGCACAATTACACTGTTGGATAGAGCAAGTTTTTCCCCTACAAAACATTACTTTCTACATCGCCATCATCATTGGCTATTCTCTGAAAGTAATGCCCCAAAGTTATTTTCATAGAAACAGATACAGGGAGCACAATAACACTGTTGGATAGAGCAAGTTTTTCCCCTACAAAACATTACTTTCTACATAGCCATCATCATTGGCTATTCTCTGAAAGTAATGCCCCAAAGTTATTTTCATAGAAACTCCAACAGATACAGGGAGCACAATTACACTGTTGGATAGAGCAAGTTTTTCCCCTACAAAACATTACTTTCTACATCACCATCATCATTGGCTATTCTCTGAAAGTAATGCCCCAAAGTTATTTTCATAGAAACAGATACAGGGAGCACAATAACACTGTTGGATAGAGCAAGTTTTTCCCCTACAAAACATTACTTTCTACATAGCCATCATCATTGGCTATTCTCTGAAAGTAATGCCCCAAAGTTATATTCATAGAAACTCCAACAGATACAGGGAGCACAATGACACTGTTGGATAGAGCAAGTTTTTCCCCTACAAAACATTACTTTCTACATAGCCATCATCATTGGCTATTCTCTGAAAGTAATGCCCCAAAGTTATTTTCATAGAAACTCCAACAGATACAGGGAGCACAATTACACTGTTGGATAGAGCAAGTTTTTCCCCTACAAAACATTACTTTCTACATAGCCATCATCATTGGCTATTCTCTGAAAGTAATGCCCCAAAGTTATATTCATAGAAACTCCAACAGATACAGGGAGCACAATGACACTGTTGGATAGAGCAAGTTTTTCCCCTACAAAACATTACTTTCTACATAGCCATCATCATTGGCTATTCTCTGAAAGTAATGCCCCAAAGTTATATTCATAGAAACTCCAACAGATACAGGGAGCACAATGACACTGTTGGATAGAGCAAGTTTTTCCCCTACAAAACATTACTTTCTACATAGCCATCATCATTGGCTATTCTCTGAAAGTAATGCCCCAAAGTTATATTCATAGAAACTCCAACAGATACAGGGAGCACAATGACACTGTTGGATAGAGCAAGTTTTTCCCCTACAAAACATTACTTTCTACATAGCCATCATCATTGGCTATTCTCTGAAAGTAATGCCCCAAAGTTATATTCATAGAAACTCCAACAGATACAGGGAGCACAATTACACTGTTGGATAGAGCAAGTTTTTCCCCTACAAAACATTACTTTCTACATAGCCATCATCATTGGCTATTCTCTGAAAGTAATGCCCCAAAGTTATATTCATAGAAACTCCAACAGATACAGGGAGCACAATGACACTGTTGGATAGAGCAAGTTTTTCCCCTACAAAACATTACTTTCTACATAGCCATCATCATTGGCTATTCTCTGAAAGTAATGCCCCAAAGTTATTTTCATAGAAACTCCAACAGATACAGGGAGCACAATTACACTGTTGGATAGAGCAAGTTTTTCCCCTACAAAACATTACTTTCTACATCGCCATCATCATTGGCTATTCTCTGAAAGTAATGCCCCAAAGTTATTTTCATAGAAACAGATACAGGGAGCACAATAACACTGTTGGATAGAGCAAGTTTTTCCCCTACAAAACATTACTTTCTACATAGCCATCATCATTGGCTATTCTCTGAAAGTAATGCCCCAAAGTTATTTTCATAGAAACTCCAACAGATACAGGGAGCACAATTACACTGTTGGATAGAGCAAGTTTTTCCCCTACAAAACATTACTTTCTACATCACCATCATCATTGGCTATTCTCTGAAAGTAATGCCCCAAAGTTATTTTCATAGAAACAGATACAGGGAGCACAATAACACTGTTGGATAGAGCAAGTTTTTCCCCTACAAAACATTACTTTCTACATAGCCATCATCATTGGCTATTCTCTGAAAGTAATGCCCCAAAGTTATATTCATAGAAACTCCAACAGATACAGGGAGCACAATGACACTGTTGGATAGAGCAAGTTTTTCCCCTACAAAACATTACTTTCTACATAGCCATCATCATTGGCTATTCTCTGAAAGTAATGCCCCAAAGTTATTTTCATAGAAACTCCAACAGATACAGGGAGCACAATTACACTGTTGGATAGAGCAAGTTTTTCCCCTACAAAACATTACTTTCTACATAGCCATCATCATTGGCTATTCTCTGAAAGTAATGCCCCAAAGTTATTTTCATAGAAACTCCAACAGATACAGGGAGCACAATTACACTGTTGGATAGAGCAAGTTTTTCCCCTACAAAACATTACTTTCTACATCGCCATCATCATTGGCTATTCTCTGAAAGTAATGCCCCAAAGTTATTTTCATAGAAACAGATACAGGGAGCACAATAACACTGTTGGATAGAGCAAGTTTTTCCCCTACAAAACATTACTTTCTACATAGCCATCATCATTGGCTATTCTCTGAAAGTAATGCCCCAAAGTTATTTTCATAGAAACTCCAACAGATACAGGGAGCACAATGACACTGTTGGATAGAGCAAGTTTTTCCCCTACAAAACATTACTTTCTACATAGCCATCATCATTGGCTATTCTCTGAAAGTAATGCCCCAAAGTTATTTTCATAGAAACAGATACAGGGAGCACAATAACACTGTTGGATAGAGCAAGTTTTTCCCCTACAAAACATTACTTTCTACATAGCCATCATCATTGGCTATTCTCTGAAAGTAATGCCCCAAAGTTATTTTCATAGAAACAGATACAGGGAGCACAATAACACTGTTGGATAGAGCAAGTTTTTCCCCTACAAAACATTACTTTCTACATAGCCATCATCATTGGCTATTCTCTGAAAGTAATGCCCCAAAGTTATTTCCATAGAAACTCCAACAGATACAGGGAGCACAATTACACTGTTGGATAGAGCAAGTTTTTCCCCTACAAAACATTACTTTCTACATAGCCATCATCATTGGCTATTCTCTGAAAGTAATGCCCCAAAGTTATTTTCATAGAAACTCCAACAGATACAGGGAGCACAATTACACTGTTGGATAGAGCAAGTTTTTCCCCTACAAAACATTACTTTCTACATCGCCATCATCATTGGCTATTCTCTGAAAGTAATGCCCCAAAGTTATTTTCATAGAAACAGATACAGGGAGCACAATAACACTGTTGGATAGAGCAAGTTTTTCCCCTACAAAACATTACTTTCTACATAGCCATCATCATTGGCTATTCTCTGAAAGTAATGCCCCAAAGTTATTTTCATAGAAACTCCAACAGATACAGGGAGCACAATGACACTGTTGGATAGAGCAAGTTTTTCCCCTACAAAACATTACTTTCTACATAGCCATCATCATTGGCTATTCTCTGAAAGTAATGCCCCAAAGTTATTTTCATAGAAACTCCAACAGATACAGGGAGCACAATTACACTGTTGGATAGAGCAAGTTTTTCCCCTACAAAACATTACTTTCTACATCGCCATCATCATTGGCTATTCTCTGAAAGTAATGCCCCAAAGTTATTTTCATAGAAACAGATACAGGGAGCACAATAACACTGTTGGATAGAGCAAGTTTTTCCCCTACAAAACATTACTTTCTACATAGCCATCATCATTGGCTATTCTCTGAAAGTAATGCCCCAAAGTTATTTTCATAGAAACTCCAACAGATACAGGGAGCACAATTACACTGTTGGATAGAGCAAGTTTTTCCCCTACAAAACATTACTTTCTACATCACCATCATCATTGGCTATTCTCTGAAAGTAATGCCCCAAAGTTATTTTCATAGAAACAGATACAGGGAGCACAATAACACTGTTGGATAGAGCAAGTTTTTCCCCTACAAAACATTACTTTCTACATAGCCATCATCATTGGCTATTCTCTGAAAGTAATGCCCCAAAGTTATATTCATAGAAACTCCAACAGATACAGGGAGCACAATGACACTGTTGGATAGAGCAAGTTTTTCCCCTACAAAACATTACTTTCTACATAGCCATCATCATTGGCTATTCTCTGAAAGTAATGCCCCAAAGTTATTTTCATAGAAACTCCAACAGATACAGGGAGCACAATTACACTGTTGGATAGAGCAAGTTTTTCCCCTACAAAACATTACTTTCTACATAGCCATCATCATTGGCTATTCTCTGAAAGTAATGCCCCAAAGTTATTTTCATAGAAACTCCAACAGATACAGGGAGCACAATTACACTGTTGGATAGAGCAAGTTTTTCCCCTACAAAACATTACTTTCTACATCGCCATCATCATTGTCTATTCTCTGAAAGTAATGCCCCAAAGTTATTTTCATAGAAACAGATACAGGGAGCACAATAACACTGTTGGATAGAGCAAGTTTTTCCCCTACAAAACATTACTTTCTACATAGCCATCATCATTGGCTATTCTCTGAAAGTAATGCCCCAAAGTTATTTTCATAGAAACTCCAACAGATACAGGGAGCACAATGACACTGTTGGATAGAGCAAGTTTTTCCCCTACAAAACATTACTTTCTACATAGCCATCATCATTGGCTATTCTCTGAAAGTAATGCCCCAAAGTTATTTTCATAGAAACTCCAACAGATACAGGGAGCACAATTACACTGTTGGATAGAACAAGTTTTTCCCCTACAAAACATTACTTTCTACATCGCCATCATCATTGGCTATTCTCTGAAAGTAATGCCCCAAAGTTATTTTCATAGAAACAGATACAGGGAGCACAATAACACTGTTGGATAGAGCAAGCTTTTCCCCTACAAAACATTACTTTCTACATAGCCATCATCATTGGCTATTCTCTGAAAGTAATGCCCCAAAGTTATTTTCATAGAAACTCCAACAGATACAGGGAGCACAATTACACTGTTGGATAGAGCAAGTTTTTCCCCTACAAAACATTACTTTCTACATCACCATCATCATTGGCTATTCTCTGAAAGTAATGCCCCAAAGTTATTTTCATAGAAACAGATACAGGGAGCACAATAACACTGTTGGATAGAGCAAGTTTTTCCCCTACAAAACATTACTTTCTACATAGCCATCATCATTGGCTATTCTCTGAAAGTAATGCCCCAAAGTTATATTCATAGAAACTCCAACAGATACAGGGAGCACAATGACACTGTTGGATAGAGCAAGTTTTTCCCCTACAAAACATTACTTTCTACATAGCCATCATCATTGGCTATTCTCTGAAAGTAATGCCCCAAAGTTATTTTCATAGAAACTCCAACAGATACAGGGAGCACAATTACACTGTTGGATAGAGCAAGTTTTTCCCCTACAAAACATTACTTTCTACATAGCCATCATCATTGGCTATTCTCTGAAAGTAATGCCCCAAAGTTATTTTCATAGAAACTCCAACAGATACAGGGAGCACAATTACACTGTTGGATAGAGCAAGTTTTTCCCCTACAAAACATTACTTTCTACATCGCCATCATCATTGGCTATTCTCTGAAAGTAATGCCCCAAAGTTATTTTCATAGAAACAGATACAGGGAGCACAATAACACTGTTGGATAGAGCAAGTTTTTCCCCTACAAAACATTACTTTCTACATAGCCATCATCATTGGCTATTCTCTGAAAGTAATGCCCCAAAGTTATTTTCATAGAAACTCCAACAGATACAGGGAGCACAATGACACTGTTGGATAGAGCAAGTTTTTCCCCTACAAAACATTACTTTCTACATAGCCATCATCATTGGCTATTCTCTGAAAGTAATGCCCCAAAGTTATTTTCATAGAAACTCCAACAGATACAGGGAGCACAATTACACTGTTGGATAGAACAAGTTTTTCCCCTACAAAACATTACTTTCTACATCGCCATCATCATTGGCTATTCTCTGAAAGTAATGCCCCAAAGTTATTTTCATAGAAACAGATACAGGGAGCACAATAACACTGTTGGATAGAGCAAGCTTTTCCCCTACAAAACATTACTTTCTACATAGCCATCATCATTGGCTATTCTCTGAAAGTAATGCCCCAAAGTTATTTTCATAGAAACTCCAACAGATACAGGGAGCACAATTACACTGTTGGATAGAGCAAGTTTTTCCCCTACAAAACATTACTTTCTACATCACCATCATCATTGGCTATTCTCTGAAAGTAATGCCCCAAAGTTATTTTCATAGAAACAGATACAGGGAGCACAATAACACTGTTGGATAGAGCAAGTTTTTCCCCTACAAAACATTACTTTCTACATAGCCATCATCATTGGCTATTCTCTGAAAGTAATGCCCCAAAGTTATATTCATAGAAACTCCAACAGATACAGGGAGCACAATGACACTGTTGGATAGAGCAAGTTTTTCCCCTACAAAACATTACTTTCTACATAGCCATCATCATTGGCTATTCTCTGAAAGTAATGCCCCAAAGTTATTTTCATAGAAACTCCAACAGATACAGGGAGCACAATTACACTGTTGGATAGAGCAAGTTTTTCCCCTACAAAACATTACTTTCTACATAGCCATCATCATTGGCTATTCTCTGAAAGTAATGCCCCAAAGTTATTTTCATAGAAACTCCAACAGATACAGGGAGCACAATTACACTGTTGGATAGAGCAAGTTTTTCCCCTACAAAACATTACTTTCTACATCGCCATCATCATTGGCTATTCTCTGAAAGTAATGCCCCAAAGTTATTTTCATAGAAACAGATACAGGGAGCACAATAACACTGTTGGATAGAGCAAGTTTTTCCCCTACAAAACATTACTTTCTACATAGCCATCATCATTGGCTATTCTCTGAAAGTAATGCCCCAAAGTTATTTTCATAGAAACTCCAACAGATACAGGGAGCACAATGACACTGTTGGATAGAGCAAGTTTTTCCCCTACAAAACATTACTTTCTACATAGCCATCATCATTGGCTATTCTCTGAAAGTAATGCCCCAAAGTTATTTTCATAGAAACTCCAACAGATACAGGGAGCACAATTACACTGTTGGATAGAACAAGTTTTTCCCCTACAAAACATTACTTTCTACATCGCCATCATCATTGGCTATTCTCTGAAAGTAATGCCCCAAAGTTATTTTCATAGAAACAGATACAGGGAGCACAATAACACTGTTGGATAGAGCAAGTTTTTCCCCTACAAAACATTACTTTCTACATAGCCATCATCATTGGCTATTCTCTGAAAGTAATGCCCCAAAGTTATTTTCATAGAAACTCCAACAGATACAGGGAGCACAATTACACTGTTGGATAGAGCAAGTTTTTCCCCTACAAAACATTACTTTCTACATCGCCATTATCATTGGCTATTCTCTGAAAGTAATGCCCCAAAGTTATTTTCATAGAAACAGATACAGGGAGCACAATAACACTGTTGGATAGAGCAAGTTTTTCCCCTACAAAACATTACTTTCGACATAGCCATCATCATTGGCTATTCTCTGAAAGTAATGCCCCAAAGTTATTTTCATAGAAACTCCAACAGATACAGGGAGCACAATTACACTGTTGGATAGAGCAAGTTTTTCCCCTACAAAACATTACTTTCTACATCGCCATCATCATTGGCTATTCTCTGAAAGTAATGCCCCAAAGTTATTTTCATAGAAACAGATACAGGGAGCACAATAACACTGTTGGATAGAGCAAGTTTTTCCCCTACAAAACATTACTTTCTACATAGCCATCATCATTGGCTATTCTCTGAAAGTAATGCCCCAAAGTTATTTTCATAGAAACTCCAACAGATACAGGGAGCACAATTACACTGTTGGATAGAGCAAGTTTTTCCCCTACAAAACATTACTTTCTACATCGCCATCATCATTGGCTATTCTCTGAATGTAATGCCCCAAAGTTATTTTCATAGAAACAGATACAGGGAGCACAATAACACTGTTGGATAGAGCAAGTTTTTCCCCTACAAAACATTACTTTCTACATAGCCATCATCATTGGCTATTCTCTGAAAGTAATGCCCCAAAGGTATTTTCATAGAAACTCCAACAGATACAGGGAGCACAATAACACTGTTGGATAGAGCAAGTTTTCACCAACAGATCATTATTTTCTACATAGCCATCATAATTCGCTATGGCTTTTAACGCATTTCCTTCCTTATTCAGTTGAGACCTTTGCATATCATCGGGAACCTATGTCGTCGCAATTTGGAAACGCATTTTCCTCGTTTAACTATGTTAATATCCATTGTTTGGTCTCTGTAATAGTTCAGAAATTTTTGATGTATTTTAATTTATCATATATACACTTTATTTCATGTTAGAGTCTATTTTACGACACGGTCGTTCAGCTGTTAGGCGAAAACATGCGTCAGTGCATGGAAGCTTCAGCCTCTCCTGATATACTCTCAATATTCACATCCTCCGCTGGCATGCACTAACCGAATAATATTGGAATTTTCATTACATTCGGATCAACCCTCATTTATTTTACCCATAGGTAGGGAGACAAAAAAGGTGTTACGGGCAATAGAATAAAGTGAATCCCAGTCTATTTGGTAGCATTTTCCGTTACGATACCCCCATATAAAATTGGATCCACCCCGAGTCACATGTAAACCGTGAGAGAGTTCAACTGAGAGTGTTCTCTCGAAACTAAAGTATGTTCAACCGAGCCACCACAAATCCAGGTATATATATATATATATATATATATATATATATATATATATATATATATATATATATATATATATATATATATATATATATATATATATATATATATATGTATATATATATATATATATCGAGCCGCGCCCTTAAATTTTTGGTTAAAATCCAAGGCATTGGCTTGTTTCAGTATTAAAAGGTTTGTTTATTTATTTAGTTTCCAGTCGGCTGGCCGGCGTTCGACAAAAAAAAAAAAAAACAAAAAAACTTCATGGAATTATTCCTGCAAAGAAATGTTTTATGATAACTCCAGTCATTTACCTGTGTTTTGAAGGGAAGAAAAGAAAACCACAAGATTTTTATAGCGGATGATTCATCGAAAATCACTCGGCAAGAAAGAAAAAGGCACAGAAAAGTTATTTGGGGAAAAAAATCATTGAATTTTTTACATTACTTCTGCATTGGAAAATAAATAAAAACAGAATCACCTCTATCTATCTATCTATCTATCTATCTATCTATCTATCTATCTATCTATCACAGTTGGTTCATATCTATCTATCTATCAATCTATCTATCACAGTTGGATCATATCTATCTATCTATCTATCTATCTATCTATCTATCTATCTATCTATCCATCTATCTAACTCAGTTTGTTGATATCTATCTATCTATCTATCTATCTATCTATCTATCTCAATTTGTTTATATCTATCTATCTATCTATCTAAGGTTGTTCATATCTATCTATCTATCTATCTATCTATCTATCTCAGTTTGTTCATATCTATCTATCTATCTATCTATCTATCTATCTATTTATCTCTCTCTCTCTCTCTCTCTATCTATCTATCTATCTCTCTATCTCTCTATCTATCTATCTCAGTTGGTTTATATCTATCTATCTATCTATCTATCTTAGTTGGTTCATATCTATCTTTCTATCTTTCTATCTATCTATCTCCGTTTGTTCATATCTATCTATCTATCTATCTATCTATCTATCTATCTATCTATCTATCTTCTGACAGAATAAAGCATTAATATATACAATATAAATACTTTGAAAATAACAGTGTTATTAACTGAATAGGTCTCTTTGTATCTTCCCCCTCTTATCTTTCTTTCTGTCTCTTCATATATATATATATATACATATATATATATATACATATATATATATATATATATATATATATATATATATATATATATATATATATATATATATATATATATATATAACCTTTCTGGTGGACTTAAATTGAGATATTTGTTTAATAGGGACATAATTTTTTTATTTATTTTGCAAGTTTCTTTGGATAAGGTCACCGGTTCGAGGCATCTGGTCATATTTAACCTTGGGCAAATCAGGCAACTTTGTGAGGATTTATCTGTTAAATGACAAATGACATTTGTCGTAAGGTCACATACATTCTCTTTTGATTGGCTACTTGATTTCATTCTTGCTGTTGGAGAACGCGGTGGTGTTTACAGGCAAGGTTATCCCCTACCTAGTTTTGTTTTATGTCCTTTCACAGAATGTCTTTTTCTGTAAGTGACACAGAATCTAGTTATTATTTGGGCTGAAATCCTATCTATCTATCTATCTATCTATCTATCTATCTATCTATCTATCTATCTATCTATCTATCTATCTATCTTATATCTTTCCCTCTCCAATTCCCATCTATCTATCTATCTATCTATCTATCTATCTATCTATCTATCTATCTATCCCTCTCCAATTCCCCCATCTATCTATCTATCTATCTATCTATCTATCTATCTATCTATCTATCTATCCCTCTCCAATTCCCCTATCTATCTATCTATCTATCTATCTATCTATCTATCTATCTATCTATCTATCTATCTATCTATCCCTCTCCAATTCCCCCATCTATCTATCTATCTATCTATCTATCTATCTATCTATCTATCTATCTATCTATATTATATCTTTCCCTCTCCAATTCCCATCTATCTATCTATCTATCTATCTATCTATCTATCTATCTATCTATCTATCTATCTATCTATCTATCTTTCCCTCTCCAATTCCCCCATCTATCTATCTATCTATCTATCTATCTATCTATCTATCTATCTATCTATCTATCCCTCTCCAATTCCCCTATCTATCTATCTATCTATCTATCTATCTATCTATGAGTTCGTAACTATCTATCTATGTATCTATCTATACATTTAATCTTTTCTTTTTTAATCATTTCATTTCAGACAAGGCAGTAAAGCCACAAAGCCACAAGAAAGCGTAAGAAAACAAGCATTATTAAGCGAGAACAATAAATGAGGAGTAATCACGAAAGACAGTAGATAATAATTGAAGAAGAAAAAAGGAGAGACATTATGAAGGTTTGTGACTAGTAGAAGAGTAATCAGGATGACAGTAGATAACGATTGACATTGCATTTAAATTTTTGAAGATCAAAGTTGGCCGGAAAGCATGGAGACGGAAGAGAGTTCCAGAAGTTAGAAAAATAACTGTTAGTATCGAACTTACGGTTACATCTAGCCAATTCAGCTGTGAATTGATGAGGCCTTGTTGCCAATCTAGTACTCCGCTAAATTCCTAAAGGCTACGTATCATCGGGGAAAATTCATCCGGACAATTACCATGAAAGTATTTATAGTGAAGGCATGGGGTAGCAGTGGGAAAGTGACTGAAGCCGAGATGCCTGGCGAGGACCAATAATATTGCTGGTTTTCCTTTGTATTTTATCAATAATATCTAAGTATATAGTAAGAGTACCAGATCATACGTGACAGCAATATTCTAAGCATGGACGAAGGTTAGATTTATAAATATTTAAGGTAGATTCTGGCAAAAAAATTGTCTATCACGACACATTGAACACATTTCTTAGAAACCGTCTTAGCAGTTTATTCAATATAATCTATCCACTTAATGGAAGTAGAAAAGGTCAGACCTTGAAGTTTCAGTGTGTTGCACCTCTGGAGATTGTCCTGCGAGACAATTTTTTTCTCTAGAATCATTTAGATATTGCTGCCACATGTGTACCTTCAATATTTATATTTATATTATAATTATATTTACAATTATAACATAATATATATATAATAATATATATAATAATAATATATATATAATAATATATATATATATATAATAATAGATATATAATGATAGATATAAAATATATATGATAATATATATATAATAATATATATATATATATAATATATAATAATAGGTATATAATATATATATATAATATATATAATATATATATAATAATGTATAATTATATATATAATGATATATATATATATATATAATATATAATAATTGATGTAAAATAATATATATATAATATATAATATATATATATATATAATAGATATATAATATATATATAATGTATAATAATATATATAATAATATATATATATAATATATATATAATTATATATAATAATATATATAATAATATATGATAATATATATATAATAATATATATATATAATAATATATATATAATATATATATAATTATATACAGAGATATAATAGATATATAATAATATATATATAATAATATATAATAATATATATAATATATATATAATAATAATATATATATAATATATATATATAATAAAATATATATAATAATATATATATGATATATATAATAATATATATATATAATATATATAACATATATATATATAATAGATTTATAACAATATATATAATAATCTATATATAAATATATATATATATATATAATATATAATGATACATATATAATATATATATAATATATAATAATATATATATATAATATATATATAATAATATATATATAATGATATATATATTATATATCAATAGATATATAATAATATATATATAATAATATATATTTAATTATATATAATAATATATATATAATAATACATATATAATAATATATATATATAATATATATATATAATATATATATATATAATATATATATAATAATACATATATAATAATATATATATATATATAATATATATATAATAATACATATATAATTATATATATATACATAATATATATATATATAATAATATATATATAATATATATAATAATATATATATAATATTATATATATAATAATATATATGTATAATATATATATATAATATATATAATAATATATATATAATATATATAATAATATATATATAATAATAGCATATAATATTTATATATAATATATACGAGGGTCGTTCAATAAATAAGGTGAATTTTCGCTATAAGGACTTCTAATACAGATAGAAGCTTACTCTTTTTTTTTTGTTTTACTTCTTTTTCACATAGATTTAATTTCTTTTGCAGATTAAAAAAAAACTTTGAGAGTTTTGGCGATTAACAAAGATGGCCGACCAAGAAGCATGCTCCAGTATTGAACAGCGGTCAGTTATCAAGTTTTTGGTTGCTGAAGGGTGCAAACCAGTTGAAATTCATATGGGAATGTCAACTGTGTATGGTGCCACATGTTTCAGCCAAAATAATGTCTACAAGTGGGCTAAATTGTTTAAAGAAGGACGGAGCAGTGTTGAGGATGAAGATAGGCCTTGGAGGCCTACAGAAGTGAGGTCTCCTGAGGTGATCGAATCAGTCAATGACCTCATTCAGTCTGACAGAAGGGTGACAGTGGATGACATTGCAAGGACTTTGAGCTTATCTGTTGGGACAAACGCAGGGGTCATCAGTCAGAAGGAGTCATCTTGCATCATGACAACGCAAGGCCTCACACAGCAGCCCAAACGGTGCAGACCATCAACGAGCTGGGCTGGGAACTTCTCCCTCATCCCCCTTACAGCCCAGACCTTCCCCCTTCAGACTTTCACATGTTTGGTCCCATGAAAGCGTTCACGAGAGGCACGAAGTTTAAAAGTGACGATGAAGTCAAACGTGTTGTGAGCGACTGGCTGAGACATCAGTCCAAAGATTTTTACGCTGAGGGAATACGGAAGCTTGTGTACAGATGGGAAAATTGTGTGACAGTGCTGGGAGTCTACGTTGAAAAAAAAAGAAGTAAACTTCTATCTGTATTCGAAGTCCTTATACCGAATAATTCACCTTATTTATTTATAGACCCTAGGATATATATACGAGTTTCTCTTGAAGTCATATATAATAATATATATATAATAATATATAATAATACATTTATAATATATACTATAACAGATATAATACATATTATATATATAATATTATAGTAAATAAATAACATTATATATATATATATATATATATATATATATATATATATATATATATGTATGTATGCATGTATATAAGCGTTTCACCCCAAGCAAGGCGGGAAGCCACTAGCACCCAAGGGGTTACAGAGAGTTGGGGCTAGAGCAAATAAGAGTGATAGAGGAAAGGATGAAGAGAAGGATAGGGGATAGATCAAGGCATCTGGAGACGTCGATTGACATTACATTGGAATAGTTGGCGATTATAGCTATCAGGGAAAGAGGAAAAGGGGAGGGAGTTCCACAGGCGAGAGGTGCGTGACATGAAGCTTTTGAAGTAGAAGAGACGGCTACATTTAACAGTTTCAACAGTAAAAGGGTGTGAGCGCGATGCCAGCCTAGTTGAACGCTTTATAAGATATACATATAATATATATATATAATATAATAATATATGATATATATATAATATATATCTATACACATTATATATATATATATATATATATATATATATATATATATATATATATATATATGTATTTATATTTACATTTAGATATTTTCGATAAAATCCAAAGAAGAATCAGCAATATTATTGGTCCTGACCAGCCATCTCAACTTCAAACACTTTTCCAATGTTGCTTCTTCGTGCCTTTTGTATATATAATACTTTTCTATAAGTACTCTCATGGTAAATGAAGCCATATGTGACAGCAATATTCTAAGCATGGACGAATGTGAGTCTTATAAATATTTAAGGTAGATTCTGGCGAGAAAGTTTGTCTAGCGCGACACATTGAAGCAACTTTCCTCGCAGTAGACTTAGCAGTTGATTCAATATAATCTTTCCGCTTCATCTCAGTCTCTTTATATCCATCCATCTACCTAGCTAGCCAGCCAGCTGACTTCTTTTTTGCTCGCTATTTATCCATCTATTATATATTTTGGCAGCAACAATTAATTTAAACAACAAACCTTATTAAATACAACCAATAAAATCTGGCCAGCTACACTTTTCCTTTTTCTTATTTTTGAATAAATTGTACGTTCAAATAAAAAAATTCTTCTGTTTCTTCTTCGAGTATTTTCGACTCTAGTCCTGGGCATGACGATAAACTACATCCGGCAGCAAAGCCTCTGATCGGGAGATTAGAGATTTTCAGGAGCGTGGAATCACATCTTAATTGCTGTTGTTCCCAGGTCCACCCTGACCCAGGGTGGTAGCACCTGCTAGGGTCCCTGTTATAGGCAAACAGTGCCCCTCCCCACAGAGAAAACAAATACTTGTATACAAATAAAATAACAAATTATTTAATCACGTATTCTACATGGTTGGCCTCAAACGTTTTGCTAAAGATGACAATGCGTTTAAAGGTCTCAATACAGTAAAATATTTCCGCGATGACATCGGTATGGATTTCCGGTTAGATAAATGTGCAAAAGTAACATTATACATTTTTGAATTGGACAGAGTCCGAGAATTTATTTGAAGACATTTTTATGTTTAACATTCTTTTTATAGAAACAAGTATTTAAGTAAATGCTCTGTTTATAATAATCAGTATTAAATAACATTTACCGGCCTGAATGTTTTCATAGAAAATTTTCGTTCTCCGACAGGAATCGAACCTCTATACGGAACCGTCATTTCGCGAGACGTGCCTTAACCGTTCGGCCACAGAGAAGCGTCCGGTTAGCCATGTCGATTTTACTACCTTTAAACTTAAATCTTCCATGCTTCTCTTCTATTCATATCTGCTCTTAGCGTATCAAATGTAAACAAATGACGTCATACATTTTTGAATTGGACAGAGTCCGACAATTTATTTAAAGACATTTTTGATATGTTTAACGTTCTTTTTATAGATACAAGTATTTAAGTAAATGCTCCGTTTATATTATGTTTCTATGAAAATTTATCGGACATTCAGGCCGGTAAATGTTATTTAATACTGTTTATTATAAACAGAGCATTTACTTAAATACTTGTATCTATAAAAAGAACGTTAAACATATCAAAAATATCTTTAAATAAAAGTAACATTGAAGAAAGGGAGAATTTACGAAACATATTCAATAGATCTCGATTTTGTCACAACGACTAAGAAGCCTGGAGCAAGAGAAAACGTAGGAGTGAGCGAAGGTGTTGGAATACGCAATACCCAAATGAGAGAGAAAGTCAAAAAAAGAAAAGAATACTAATAGTCGTGTGGCTCTGGTGTTAAATACCGAGTTGAATTCACAAAACAGAAGATCAGCCATACAGATTTGGCTGTCCCTGAGGCGCAATATAATGTCAGCATCCCTAACTGAACCATAGCTGACATTAAGCGAATGAATGTCAAAACAACAAATCTTCTTACTTATCACAGCAGGCATCACTTCAAGGCTGATGATGATCATCTATATGTGTCCTTCATCATCACCATCGTCATTGGCGGTCCATCGTATTCGACGAAGAAACCCACGAAGGATTATAGTACCATATTTTCTGGATTATAGGATTTTTAGAATAATAGCACCATATTTCTAGGATTATAGGAATTTTACAATTATTACAACATATTTTTAGGATTATAGTATTTTTAAAATAATAGCGCCATATTTCTCGGATTATAGGATTTTTGGAATTTTTGCACTATATTTTTAGGATTATATGTTTTTTATCATTATAGTACCATATTTTTAGGATTATGTGATTTTTAGAATTATAGCACCATATTATTAGGTTTATAGGATTTTTAGAATTATAGCACCATATTTTTAGGTTTATAGGATTTTTAAAAGAATAGCACCATATTTCTGGGATTATAGGATTTTTAGAATTATTGCGCCATATTTTTAGGATTATGGGAATTTTAGAATTATAGCACCATATATTTAGGATTATTGTATTTTTATGATCATAGTACCATATTTTCAGGATTATAGGATTTGTAGAATGATAGCACCATATTTTGATAATTATAGGATTTTTAGTATTATAGCAACATATTTTTAGGACTATAAGATTTTTAGAATTATATCATTATATTTTCAGTATTATAGGATATTTGGAATAATAGCACCACATTTTTATTATTATAGGATTTTTAGTATAATAGCATCATAGTTTTAGGAGTACAGGATTTTTACGATCATAGTACCATATTTTCAGGATTATAGGATTTTTAGAATAATAACACCATATTTTTAGGATTATAGTTTTTATAGAATTATAGCCCCATATTTTTAGGATTATAAGATTTTTATAATTATAGCATCATATTTTTAGGATTATAGGATTTTTATGAAATGAAGATGACAGTAAATACTAGTCAAAAATTACTAATAATCGTTGACAGTACTTCATATAATAAAAATGTAGACGAAAGTATATAGAAGCCGTAAAAATAATAATTTTCTTGTTAAAGGATCCATTCTTCGAACTGCGAGTTTAACAACAGAGTAGGCTGGACGAGCGAGACTTGGGCGGTTGCCAGTCGAAGAGAAGGCAGTCTATTGATTCTAAACCGTGGATAAAGCAACGAGAAACCAATCCATTATATTTCTCAAGAAGGTGTGGCGATTAACGGATAAGAAGAAAAAGGGAATTTGTAGAGAGTCATTAAAGCTTAAGTCCTGAAGAGACCTGTTCTTAAAAAATCGTCTTTGAAAAGAACTGTCCTGAATACCTATAAAAATTATAACTGTCCTAGAATCTCTATTTTTGGACAGTTAAAGTGCTGCAAACATTCGCAAAAGGATATTGAATGATCATGGAAAAATCTGATGACGCATAACAAAGAGATTAGAGTGAAAAAAGAAACTGAGCTTAATGACTAAGAGCGATATTGTTTGTCTCTAACGGAACCGGTATCAGTTCCGACTTCGGCATCAGCCTATTGCCATAATCCAGAACCTTCGCTTTTACGACGTGACAATGAAAAGGCTTCACAGCAACGTAAAGACCAGACACACAATCATAGCTGGACCAAATACTGAGAGAAAAAATAATTCATTAGAAAATAAAAAACAAAAAATATAGTAAAGTTTAAATTTCACTGAGAACCAAAAAATAAGAAAGCGTGAAGAGCCATAATTAGCTACGTTCCGCAAGAAAGAACTATTCATAATTGCGATAAGAATGATTTTGAACATAAAAAATCAACATCCTTTCTTGTGTTGCAAGAAACAGGATTCGAACGTTTCCAAAACACAAACTATCATTTGGTATTGGAATGAAAACAGTAATGGCGTCTGCTCTGAATCCATCTTCAAAATTCCGGATTTAAAATTAATAATTATTAAACATTTCAAATACCTCAATGTATGGAGCAGCCAGAACAAATTTCGTACAGAAAATAAGGAAACTGAATATAAAATAGACTGCACTATGGATAGTATCACCCAACACCGCTACAAAGCCAAAACTTTAAGTGCAGTCAACGTTCTTAAATAGCCTCATCAGATTTAGACTTTCATATGAATGTCATGCGTGACGCCATATCTAAACTGTCAGCTGTATACAACTTTTTTCAAGTCAGTTGTTAAAAATGACTTCGAGCAAGTGTAGGTCTTAGCGAGGACCATCCTTTTCCGAAGCTCGTTAACTGACGCTACAGAATCACAAAAAATGTATGCCAAATAACAGATAACATACCACTTGAAAACTTTCAACAGCAGCATCTACTAAAATGGATAGCACATGAAACTCGAAAAGATCAACATGAAAATGTTGACATTCCGAAAAGGACGTGGAATTTCGCATATCTAAAGCCTGGATCTCTTTGAATAAAATGGATGTAATCTGGAAATCTGATCGAAGAGTGAAGGAACATTGCACATAAAAAAAATCTAGAAGCTTGTGGGTAGCAGAACAGAGACAAAGAGATATGGTAAAACTTCAAAAAAAGTTCTGGAGAGCTGTAACCTTCCCCATACTGAATGGACACTGCGCATAAAAAGTAGAAATTGTGAATAGCAGTACAGAGACAAACATGCTAAAGAATCAAAAACGCCTCATAAAACAATCTGATCGTTACCATTGATAATTACGAGCGAGTAGGCTAATGAATGGACGCAACCATTGGAAATATTTTCCCATAATTCTGTACACCTGCAGAGGAAGCTCTATATGCAGTTTTCAGTAGTAATTATTCTTCAGAAAGATGTCTAACTTTTATGAACTGTTTGCGTAAAGTAGTATTGTTAATTTTTATGATATCGTACACCTCACAAACTTGTGTTTTATCAGCCACACCTCTGATGTAGAATATAGTGACCTTTACAACGTTATGCTTTTTTTCCGGGTCCATTCGTCGGCTAATGTCTATCGGTGCTGTGAAGGACGGATAGTAACTTGATATATGTCTGGGTCGCTTTGCCCGGTATTGTTTGTTGAGGGAGCAATAAGACTGCAGTTTATAGATGTGGTTTGAGCTGAAATCTTTACTGTTCGATCTCTATTTAATATTCACCTATGAATTGAGTGCATTGGCAAGGAATGAGATTATGTTACAGAATAAATATTCGTAATGTGGCGCTATAATTTTTTATGAAACTGAGACCTAAAATGGCGACTAAATTTGTCATTTACGCATCAGTCTGTTACAATGCTATTAACCCATTAACTGCCACATATTTTTAATGCGCATTTTTAGCCCAGACAGGTGTCTTAGGAGTTAAAACAGCATACAATATTAAAATTTTCTTCGAATACCTGGTACTTTGAAACTTTATAGAAACTAGAACATCAAATATATTTGTGTATAAAACACCAAAAAATAATATTGATTAGAAATAATAAAAAATACTTTTCAAAATAGTCATTATTTTTCTACTTGTGAAATGTAAAAATACGACAGAAAGTCTCTTCTTACGGCTAATAATAAAAACTTTAAAGGCTAAGTGTTGTAAAATATATCTCTGCAAATGCAATGTACGTCAGCAATTCTATGTAAATACAAGGAATCACATGTAGTGAGTTTAATTTTAACAGATCCCCAAATGGGGCTCATGGCAGGTAATGGGTTAAACTGAGCTGTATCTAAAAGCTTCTTCTATGAACCTTGCTCCTTCAGGGCGTGGATGATCATGACTCTCCATAACTTTCCATCTTTTGTAGGCCTTTGTAGGGCTTTTTGTTTCACTATCTTTCCCAATCTCTGTTCTATCACCCATGCGCACAAGCTCATCAATTTGATGACTCACTGTTTCTCTCGTCTTTCAAATGTTTCTTTCTGATTGAAACCATAAAGACATTTACTTTCAAAGCAAATTGTTTCTGTCTATATTTCTTAAGAACACATGGCACGGTGGATAAAGGCGTTGGTTAGATCCAGTGACAGGACCCAAAGAGTGTGAGTTCAATAGCCGGTTATGGCAGTGGAAAACTTGGAGAGGGGAATTAACAGGAGATAACTGATAACTAACATCCATTAAACATGACACGTGGAACTACAAGGTAACCAAAAAAGTTCTGTCCGATTTTGATTAGTCATTGAATGAAGTTGAAATATATACGAAATGCGTGTAGCAATTGTTTTCAAATTCGGACAGCCGGAAATAGGAACATTAGACGTTATAAAAAACATGCGCATCGTGCACGGCCATCAGTTATAAGCCGGACAGCTGTGAGAAGGATGTAAGTGTCTAGAGATCTCGTTCGGGGCTGTTTGCTTTACGACTTCAAAGTGGGCTTATCAGCAGCTGCATCAAGTCGCCGCATATGCCAAGCGTTTGGGGATAGTGCTGTGGATGAACGTACTGCAAGGCGTTGGTTTCGAAAATTCAAGTTGGGAGATTTGTCTCCCCATGATGAGCCTCGCAGTGGACGACCACAGGTCTTGAATGACGGAGTCCTGAAGGCGGCCATTGAAGAGGACAGTAGTCTAACGTGTGGTGAACTTGCAAGACAGTTCAACGTTTCCGACGAAACAGTTAGACTTCACCTGCACCGCCTAGGTAAGACGTACAAACTGAGCAAGTGGGTTCCGCAAACGCTGTTGGAGGTCCACAACGAGTGGCAGCCTGCATATCGCTGCTTTCTCGCCACCGTACCGCATCCTTATTCAATCGAGTGCTTACCAGTGATGAAAAGTGGGTTCTGTACGAAACTCCCAAGCGTTCCAGACATTGGTTGTCTCCTCAGGATGAAGTCCCTCACACCGCAAGAACGCCTATGCACCCACGCAAGATTATGCTTTGTGTCTGGTGGACAGGTCGTCAAGTGGTTCATTATGAACTGCTACCAACGGGCCAAACGGTCACTGGAGACCGATACTCGCAGCAATTGAAACGTGTGCAACAGGCATTGCGCCAGAACGAGTCAGCACTGGTGAATCGCACAGGTGTGCTTTTCCTCCATGACAACGCCAGGCCCCATGTCGCGCGAGTGGTCAGGGATACCATACAGCAACTTGGGTGGGAGACTTTGTGCCATCCACCTTATTCACTTGGCCATCCGATTACCACCTCTTCCACTCCCTGGATAATCATCTTCGTGGGAAATCCTTCACCAATGAAGCAGACTTGCGCAAAGCCCTCACGGACTTCTTTGCGTCACCCCCCCCCACCGAGTTCTACCGCAAGGGCATTGAACAGCTGGAGACACGTTGGCAGATTACTTCGAAGACTAAATATAAGTTACACATATGTGAAGCGTTTTCTTTTTTCCCTTTATAAACGGACAGAACTATTTTGGTTACCTTATGGAACAGTCTACCCCAGTGAGCGAAATAAAGGGTTCAGTTCGACATTCCAACCACCTGAAGGAGGCCGGAGCGTACAACGACCGAAATGTTGTAATAAATATGGCGACAAAGATGGGGACAATAGTCCGAATAATGTAAATAGTGTACATAATTTTTGTTTTCGAAACATTAGCTTCTAAAACTTTTATATAAGTATTATATGAAAAAAACAAAAAACAAAATAACAAAAGGAAAACTTGTCTTAGGCGACGCGTTTCGTCCTCTGAGGGTCTTTAAGGCAAATAAATATTTATTTTATAGACGGAAAAAAGTCTACCTGTCTTATTCTAGAAAATAAATACAATAAAATAATTGTTTATAAGAAAATTAATTAACACGAGGATAATAGATTTTTTAAAAAAATTATAAAAGATATAGAGTGTGAGGCATAAATACGTCCCGCATATGCCTCCCAGAAATACCTCCTACATAACTGTAAGACATTAATGGCAATGGTGTCTTCATCGATACCATTATGTGGGGTATTTCTGGGTGGTATATGTGGTCATAAAGTGGAGGTTCGGTTTTATATTGTTATTAGGTAGTAAACTGATCCCCCTTGAATTACTACATATTAATACAATAATTGGAAAATATATATTGAAGGACTCAAATATGAAAACCATTAAATAATAGTAAGGCCGTACCAAAATATGTTGCCATTTTCGATGGTCTGGGTAAACTATAATTACTAAAGGGTTGTGGAATAAATACCCCCCACTTATAACTCCCAGAAATACCGCCCCGATATTGGTAAGATATTAGTGGCAATGATGTATTTGTCTAGCTAATGTCTTACCATTACGTGGGAGGTATTTCGGGGAGGTATTTCTGTCGCGCCGTGTACAGGATGGTTCAAAAATCTTGTCACCCCTACATAATATAATTTTCTATTTCAACACTCTGTGGGGTATTATCCAGGAGAGCGTTTCACATGACAGATACCAGAAAACCCATCAGTGGAAGGACGTTGTTCGGAGAGCCTTTGCAACAAAGCAGAGCTTCGTAAAATATCACGCAGGACATGGCGCCGCATCATTTTGTGCCACCAAAATGATGGCGCTCATCCAGAGCTTCTCGATGTGTGACAGCGTCAATGAAAGCGAATAAACTGAATCCAGTCCGTGTGCTTTCTATTACTGTGTTACTTGTCCTTCTATTGTTCTCGTTACTTTTTGATAGGAGGTGACAAGACTTTCAGATCACCGTGTAGAATCAGGAAACTTTAAAACGTAATATTTGATTTAACACATGCACTTTTAACACCTCATTTAGCAACCCCAAAGAATTTTTATTTTGTGGCGCCGTTCCAGGCATGTGTATGTATTTGTTATCATACGGATGATACATTAACCAAATTGTCTAGTCTCGAGTTGGAAAGTGTCCATGAACTTGTCTTTAATCTCGAGGAAATCTCGCATTGCTAAATATCTAAGAGAAAAAATATATTTGAAAAAATGCGATGAAGCGAATCAGTGCGAAGAGGTTTATTATAGAATACTTAAATAATAATAAAACTTATTATAATTCTGATCGCCCCGCCTCCTTTAGTTAGCACGACCGTTACGTCCTGTCAATATTTTAGAAATAATGGACTATTCCATTTTGTTTGCGTGGAAAGACGGAAAGACGTATCACAGAGGTTACTCGATTTAAGCGAGAAGAAAGAAAGAAAGAAAGAAAGAAGTGTTTAACGCCTTCTGCCAATACTTAATAAATAAAGGACTATTCTATTCCACTTTGATTGCGTGGTAAGACGGAAAAAACACATCAGAAAGGTTACTTGATTTTAGTGAGAAGATAGATAGATAGATATGAAGAGACTGAGAAAGAATAGGACACTAGATAGATAGATAGATAGATAGATAGATATGAAGAGACTGAGAAAGAATAGGACAATAGATAGATAGATAGATGTGTTTAACTCATAAATAATTAACTTTTAACACATCATTTAGTCTTGGATTCAAATTATGTGAGCGTCACAGATGCAGATATGGAGCCTCCATCAATGAGTTTGGTTTGCATCCTCTCTCCTGTCGTCGTAGTACCGGCCGCTTTCCACGGCATGCAGCAATAAGGTTTGGATGCAGCTGGGTTCCCTTCCCAAATTGAACCCGTAGTCCTCGACTGTGGTGATGGAAAGCGGCCGGATAGCGTTAACATCTTCCCTTTTAAAATCGGTAAGTCGTTGATTTGGGATGCGACCTGTGCGGATACATTTTCGGCCGGTAATTTCATCAGGTCCGCGGTTGAACCGGGGTCCGTCGCCCTTGACGCAAAGATGAAAAAAATAGTTAAATATTCTTCTCTTTCTGATAGATTTTTATACTCCTGTGACTGTGGAGACTTCAGGGGTTATTGGCCCTCGTCCGATGGCGTTCCTTCGGAGGATTGGCGGGATTGCGTCTCGATTAAGGAACGAGTCTCGCCAAAAGGGAGTGGCTCTTGCAGCGTGTCTCACTGGCGATGGTTCGTGGTAATGCTTCGTCCATTATTGCGGCTGGCAGAGGATAGAAAAAATTGATTATAGTTACGTTGTTCTGGAATTGTCATCAATGGTCAACTGAACTTGCTTTGTTTCAATGACTTTTGTTTTGTTATTATTAGTTACTTTGTTTAATAAATGATTTCTTATTGTTAACAATAATTAATTATTCCGTTTTGGGTCATGTGGAAAGACGGACAAAAATCATATCAGAGACGCTACTACGTTTCACTGAGAAGAAAGAAATGTTTTACGTTTGTTTCACTGAAATGGAAAAAAATGCTCAATTTGAACAAACTTTCATTTGTACCCGCTTACCTCTTACTGTAATTAATATTCATGATGGTTATAGAAATATTTAAAGTTGTGAAACCCAAATATTTAACGATGAGATCGGGGGAATGTCTACGAATCTGTTATTGTCGTAGAACTCGCCATGAGCCCTATTCAATCATTAATTGAAGAATTAAAATTCATCAGAACACTTGAATAGAAAAACCGTAAAATTTTCGCGGTTATTTCTAATATTGAATAATGCGAACAATTTTACAAGCTAATATTTTTTTTTATTTACATTGTCCTCATCTTTATTGTCATATTACGACGTTTCGGTCGTTGTACGTCCCAGCCTTCTTCAGAATCTCTTTATATTTCTGTGATGAGGTATAGTAACTATTTACACTATTTACATTATTCGGACTGTTCTCCTCATCTTTATTGTCATATTCACGACGTTTCGGCCCTTGGGCTCGCTGGCCTTCTTCAGTATCTGTCTATATTTCTGAGATGAGTTCTTGTAACCACTCACATTATTTACATTATTCGGACTGTTGTCCTCATCTTTATTGTCATATTCATGACGTTTCGGCTGTTGTACCCGCCGGCCTTCTTCAGGATCTGTCTATATTTCTAAGATGAGGTCATGTAACTATTTACACTATTTACATTGTTTAGACTGTTGTCCTCATCTTTATTGTCATATTCACGACGTTTCGGCCGATGTACGCTCCGGCCTTCTTCAGATGACTGGGATTTCGAACTGAACCCTTTATTTTGTCTAGTGGATAAAAGCGTTAGTTGGATGCAGTGACTTGATCCAAAGAATTGTGAGTTCAATACCTGGCTACTACAGTGGTGAACAAAAACTTGGAGAGTTGAATTAAAGAAGATAACTGAGACATCCGGAAGAGTCATGGCACGTGGAACTAGAAGAATCTACCCCGGTCATAAAGTGAGGGATTTGTTTATATATTGAGCATTATACGGAATTGATTCCCCACTTTATATCCACATTATAATTTCTTGTTTGTTTATCAGATGCTGATTATGTATGAGTCCATCTTTCCTCCCCCAGCTATGCATTAATTATTAAGAATTGTATCACTATTATCTAAAAAAAAAATTTAAAATCTAAAAATAGGTTCTGGCTTTAAATAACCTGCAAAGAGTTGATAAACCGTAAAAAAACGAATCAATCAAACAAATCATTCTTCAAACTTGAAAAGTAATACTAAGCCTCTCGACACTCGGAAATAATGCTCTCTCTCTCTTTCTCAATTTCTCTCTCTCTCTCTTTCACGCTTTCTCTTTCTCTTTCTCTCTCTCTCTCACTTACTCTCTCTCTTTCTCTCTCTCTTTATCACTATCTCTCTCTCTCCCTTTCTCTTTCTCTCTCTTCCTTTCTTTCTTACTTTTTCTCTCTTTCTCTCTCTCTTTCTTTCTCTCTCTCTCTTTCTTTCTTTCTCTCTCTCTCTTTCTCTTTCTCTCTCTCTCTCTCTACTACTCATTAACAGATAGGCGTAGTGTTTTAGTTCCCAGGGGAAGCAAAACTGTCGTATTATGCGGGATATTTAATGTAGCCCATCTTCATTCAACAAAACAAAACATCTTTATGTGATCACCATTAATTAATGAAGAGCAGAAGTTATTCCTATTGTCATATTTAGTGAAGAGCGCCATTTAAGAAAAGAAAAAGAAAAGAAAAAACACGGTGTTTGACAATGGCCAACAATATTTCGACAGTATGTGTTTTCTACAAGTTAAATTTAAAAATAAAACAAAATTATTTTATGTTGAAATATCTGTCAATATCGCTTCAATGAGTCTATCGGACTGAAGGAGTTGTCCTCCAGGAATCGTTTCAATAAGTCTATCGGACTGAAGGCATTGACTACCAGGAATCGCTTCAATGAGTCTATAGAACTGAATGCAATGGCTATCAGGAATCGCTTCAATGAGTCTATCGGACTGAAGGCATTGGCTACCAGGAATGCCTATAATGTGTCTATGGGACTGAAGGCATTGGCTACCAGGAATGCCTATAATGAGTCTATCGGACTGAAGGCATTGGCTACCAGGAATGCCTATAATGAGTCTATCGGACTGAAGGCATTGGCTACCAGGAATGCCTATAATGAGTCTATGGGACTGAAGGCATTGGCTACCAGGAATGCCTATAATGAGTCTATCGGACTGAAGGCATTGGCTACCAGGAATGCCTATAATGAGTCTATGGGACTGAAGGCATTGGCTACCAGGAATGCCTATAATGAGTCTATCGGACTGAAGTCATTGGCTACCAGGAATGCCTATAATGAGTCTATCGGACTGAAGGCATTGGCTACCAGGAATCCCTATAATGAGTCTATCGGACTGAAAACATTGGCGACCGGAAAACGCTTCAATGAGTCTATCGGACTGACGGCATTGGCTACCAGGAATCGCTTCAAATAGTCTATATGAAGGAAGGCATTGGCTACCAGGAATCGCTTCAATGAGTCTATATGAAGGAAGGCATTTGCTACCAGGAATCGCTTCAATGAGTCTATATGAAGGAAGGCATTGGCTACCAGGAATCGCTTCAATGAGTCTATATGAAGGAAGGCATTTGCTACCAGGAATCGCTTCAATGAGTCTATCGGACTGAAGGCATTTGCTACCAGGAATCGCTTCAATGAGTCTATATGAAGGAAGGCATTGGCTACCAGGAATCGCTTCAATGAGTCTATATGAAGGAAGGCATTTGCTACCAGGAATCGCTTCAATGAGTCTATCGGACTGAAGGCATTTGCTACCAGGAATCGCTTCAATGAGTCTATATGAAGGAAGGCATTGGCTACCAGGAATCGCTTCAATGAGTCTATATGAAGGAAGGCATTGGCTACCAGGAATAGCTTCAATGAGTCTATATGAAGGAAGGCATTGGCTACCAGGAATCGCTTCAATGAGTCTATATGAAGGAAGGTATTTGCTACCAGGAATCGCTTCAATGAGTCTATCGGACTGAAGGCATTTGCTACCAGGAATCGCTTCAATGAGTCTATATGAAGGAAGGCATTGGCTACCAGGAATCGCTTCAATGAGTCTATCGGACTGAAGGGATTTGCTACCAGGAATCGCTTCAATGAGTCTATCGGACTGAAGGCATTGGCTACCAGGAATCCCTTCAATGCGTCTATCGGACTGAAGGCATTGGCTGCCAGGAATAGCTTCAATGAGTCTATCAGACTGAAGGCATTGGCTATCAGGAATTCCTTCAATGCGTCTATCGGACTGAAGGCATTGGCTGCCAGGAATCGCTTCCATGAGTCTATTGGACTGAAGGCATTGGCTACCAGGAATCGCTTCAATGAGTCTATATGAAGGAAGGCATTGGCTACCAGGAATCGCTTCAATGAGTCTATCGGACTGAAGGCATTTGCTACCAGGAATCGCTTCAATGAGTCTATCGGACTGAAGGCATTGGCTACCAGGAATGCCTATAATGAGTCTATGGGACTGAAGGCATTGGCTACCAGGAATGCCTATAATGAGTCTATCGGACTGAAGTCATTGGCTACCAGGAATGCCTATAATGAGTCTATCGGACTGAAGGCATTGGCTACCAGGAATCCCTATAATGAGTCTATCGGACTGAAAACATTGGCGACCGGAAAACGCTTCAATGAGTCTATCGGACTGACAGCATTGGCTACCAGGAATCGCTTCAATGAGTCTATATGAAGGAAGGCATTGGCTACCAGGAATCGCTTCAATGAGTCTATATGAAGGAAGGCATTTGCTACCAGGAATAGCTTCAATGAGTCTATATGAAGGAAGGCATTGGCTACCAGGAATCGCTTCAATGAGTCGATATGAAGGAAGGCATTTGCTACCAGGAATCGCTTCAATGAGTCTATCGGACTGAAGGCATTTGCTACCAGGAATCGTTTCAATGAGTCTATATGAAGGAAGGCATTGGCTACCAGGAATCGCTTCAATGAGTCTATATGAAGGAAGGCATTGGCTACGAGGAATCGCTTCAATGAGTCTATATGAAGGAAGGCATTGGCTACCAGGAATCGCTTCAATGAGTTTATATGAAGGAAGGCATTTGCTACCAGGAATCGCTTCAATGAGTCTATCGGACTGAAGGCATTTGCTACCAGGAATCGCTTCAATGAGTCTATATGAAGGAAGGCATTGGCTACCAGGAATCGCTTCAATGAGTCTATCGGACTGAAGGGATTTGCTACCAGGAATCGCTTCAATGAGTCTATCGGACTGAAGGCATTGGCTACCAGGAATCCCTTCAATGCGTCTATCGGACTGAAGGCATTGGCTGCCAGGAATAGCTTCAATGAGTCTATCAGACTGAAGGCATTGGCTATCAGGAATCCCTTCAATGCGTCTATCGGACTGAAGGCATTGGCTGCCAGGAATCGCTTCAATGAGTCTATTGGAAGAAAGGCCTTGGCTACCAGGAATCGCTTCAATGAGACTATCAGACTGAAGGCATTGGCTACGAGGAATCGCTTCAATGAGTCTATTGGACTGAAGGCATTGGCTACCAGGAATCGCTTCAATGTGTCTATATGAAGGAAGGCATTGGCTACCAGGAATCGCTTCAATGAGTCTATATGAAGGAAGGCATTGGCTACCAGGAATCGCTTCAATGAGTCTATCGGACTGAAGGCATTGGCTACGAGGAATCGCTTCAATGAGTCTATCGGACTGAAGGCATTTGCTACCAGGAATCGCTTCAATGAGTCTATATGAAGGAAGGCATTGGCTACCAGGAATCGCTTCAATGAGTCTATATGAAGGAAGGCATTGGCTACCAGGAATAGCTTCAATGCGTCTATTGGACCGAAGGCATTGGCTGTCAGGAATAGCTTCAATGAGTCTATCAGACTGAAGGCATTGGCTATCAGGAATCCCTTCAATGCGTCTATCGGACTGAAGGCATTGGCTGCCAGGAATCGCTTCAATGAGTCTATCAGGCTAAAGGCATTGGCTACCAGGAATACCTTCAATGCGTCTATCGGACTGAAGGCATTGGCTACCAGGAATCGCTTCAATGAGCCTATTGGACTGAAGGCATTGGCTACGAGGAATCGCTTCAATGAGTCTATCGGACTGAAGGCATTTGCTACCAGGAATCGCTTCAATGAGTCTATATGAAGGAAGGCATTGGCTACCAGGAATCGCTTCAATGAGTCTATATGAAGGAAGGCATTGGCTACAAGGAATCGCTTCAATGCGTCTATCGGACCGAAGGCATTGGCTGCCAGGAATAGCTTCAATGAGTCTATCAGACTGAAGGCATTGGCTACCAGGAATCCCTTCAATGCGTCTATCGGACTGAAGGCATTGGCTGCCAGGAATCGCTTCAATGAGTCTATTGGACTGAAGGCATTGGCTGCCAGGAATCGCTTCAATGAGTCTATTGGAAGGAAGGCCTTGGCTACCAGGAATCGCTTCAATGAGACTATCAGACTGAAGGCATTGGCTACGAGGAATCGCTTCAATGAGTCTATTGGACTGAAGGCATTGGCTACCAGGAATCGCTTCAATGAGTCTATCGGACTGAAGGCATTGGCTACCAGGAATCGTTTCAATGAGTCTATCAGGCTAAAGGCATTGGCTACCAGGAATCGCTTCAATGAGTCTATATGAAGGAAGGCATTTGCTACCAGGAATCGCTTCAATGAGTATATCGGACTGAAGGCATTTGCTACCAGGAATCGCTTCAATGAGTCTCTATGAAGGAAGGCATTGGCTACCAGGAATCGCTTCAATGAGTCTATATGAAGGAAGGCATTGGCTACCAGGAATCGCTTCAATGAGTCTATATGAAGGAAGGCATTGGCTACCAGGAATCGCTTCAATGCGTCTATCGGACCGAAGGCTTTGGCTGCCAGGAATAGCTTCAATGAGTCTATCAGACTGAAGGCATTGGCTATCAGGAATCCCTTCAATGCGTCTATCGGACTGAAGGCATTGGCTGCCAGGAATCGCTTCAATGAGTCTATTGGAAGGAGGGTCTTGGCTACCAGGAATCGCTTCAATGAGACTATCAGACTGAAGTCATTGGCTACGAGGAATCGCTTCAATGAGTCTATTGGACTGAAGGCATTGGCTACCAGGAATCGCTTCAATGAGTCTATCGCACTGAAGGCATTGGCTACCAGGAATCACTTCAATGAGTCTATCGGACTGAAGTCATTGGCTACCAGGAATCCCTATAATTAGTCTATCGGAAGGGAAGGCATTGGCTACCAGGAATCAATTCAATGAGTCTATCGGACTGAAGGCATTGGCTACCAGGAATCACTTCAATGAGTCTATCGGACTGAAGTCATTGGCTACCAGGAATCCCTATAATGAGTCTATCGGACTGAAGGCATTCGCTACCAGGAATCAATTCAATGAGTCTATCGGACTGAAGGCATTGGCTACCAGGAATCGCTTCAATGAGTCTATTTGACTGAAGGCATTGGCTACCGGGAATCATTTCAATGAGTCTATCGGACTGAAGGCATTGGCTGCCTTGAATCGCTTCAATGAGTCTATCGGGCTGAAGCCACTGGCTACCAGGAATCGCTTCAATGAGTCTATCGGACTGAAGGCATTGGCTAGCAGGAATGGCTTCAATGAGTGCATATGAAGGAAGGCATGGGCTACCAGGAATCGCTTCAATGAGTCTATTGGACTGAAGGCATTGGCTACCAGGAATCACTTCAATGAGTCTATCGGACTGAAGTCATTGGCTACCAGGAATCCCTATAATGAGTCTATCGGAAGGAAGGCATTGGCTACCAGGAATCGCTACAATGAGTCTATCGGACTGAAGGCATTCGCTTCCAGGAATCAATTCAATGAGTCTATCGGACTGAAGTCATTGGCTACCAGGAATCCCTATAATGGGTCTATCGGACTGAAGGCATTCGCTACCAGGAATCAATTCAATGAGTCTATCGGACTGAAGGCATTGGCTACCAGGAATCGCTTCAATGAGACTATCAGACTGAAGGCATTGGCTACGAGGAATCGCTTCAATGAGTCTATTGGACTGAAGGCATTGGCTACCAGGAATAGCTTCAATGAGTCTATCGGACTGAAGGCATTGGTTAGCAGGAATGGCTTCAATAAGTCTATATGAAGGAAGGCATGGGCTACCAGGAATCGCTTCAATGTGTCCATCGGACTGAAGGCATTTGCTAACAGGAATCGCTTCAATGCGTCTATCGGACTGAAGGCATTGGCTACCAGGAATCGCTTCAATGAGTCTATATGAAGGAAGGCATTGGCTACCAGGAATCGCTTCAATGAGTATATCGGACTGAAGGCATTGGCTACGAGGAATCGCTTCAATGAGTCTATCGGACTGAAGGCATTTGCTACCAGGAATCGCTTCAATGAGTCTATATGAAGGAAGGCATTGGCTACCAGGAATCGCTTCAATGAGTCTATATGAAGGAAGGCATTGGCTACCTGGAATCGCTTCAATGAGTCTATATGAAGGAAGGCATTAGCTACCAGGAATAGCTTCAATGCGTCTATTGGACCGAAGGCATTGGCTGCCAGGAATAGCTTCAATGAGTCTATCAGACTGAAGGCATTGGCTATCAGGAATCCCTTCAATGCGTCTATCGGACTGAAGGCATTGGCTGCCAGGAATCGCTTCAATGAGTCTATCAGGCTAAAGGCATTGGCTACCAGGAATCCCTTCAATGCGTCTATCGGACTGAAGGCATTGGCTACCAGGAATCGCTTCAATGAGTCTATTAGACTGAAGGCATTGGCTACGAGGAATCGCTTCAATGAGTCTATCGGACTGAAGGCATTTGCTACCAGGAATCGCTTTAATGAGTCTATATGAAGGAACGCATTGGCTACCAGGAATCGCTTCAATGAGTCTATATGAAGGAAGGCATTGGCTACCAGGAATCGCTTCAATGAGTCTATCGGACTGAAGGCATTTGCTACCAGGAATCGCTTTAATGAGTCTATATGAAGGAAGGCATTGGCTACCAGGAATCGCTTCAATGAGTCTATATGAAGGAAGGCATTGGCTACCAGGAATCGCTTCAATGCGTCTATCGGACCGAAGGCATTGACTGCCAGGAATAGCTTCAATGAGTCTATCAGACTGAAGGCATTGGCTACCAGGAATCCCTTCAATACGTCTATCGGACTGAAGGCATTGGCTGCCACGAATCGCTTCAATGAGTCTATTGGACTGAAGGCATTGGCTGCCAGGAATCGCTTCAATGAGTCTATTGGAAGGAAGGCCTTGGCTACCAGGAATCGCTTCAATGAGACTATCAGACTGAAGGCATTGGCTACGAGGAATCGCTTCAATGAGTCTATTGGACTGAAGGCATTGGCTACCAGGAATCGCTTCAATGAGTCTATCGGACTGAAGGCATTGGCTACCAGGAATCGTTTCAATGAGTCTATCAGGCTAAAGGCATTGGCTACCAGGAATCGCTTCAATGAGTCTATATGAAGGAAGGCATTTGCTACCAGGAATCGCTTCAATGAGTCTATCGGACTGAAGGCATTTGCTACCAGGAATCGCTTCAATGAGTCTATATGAAGGAAGGCATTGGCTACCAGGAATCGCTTCAATGAGTCTATATGAAGGAAGGCATTGGCTACCAGGAATCGCTTCAATGCGTCTATCGGACCGAAGGCATTGGCTGCCAGGAATAGCTTCAATGAGTCTATCAGCCTGAAGGCATTGGCTATCAGGAATCCCTTCAATGCGTCTATCGGACTGAAGGCATTGGCTGCCAGGAATCGCTTCAATGAGTCTATTGGAAGGAAGGTCTTGGCTACCAGGAATCGCTTCAATGAGACTATCAGACTGAAGGCATTGGCTACGAGGAATCGCTTCAATGAGTCTATTGGACTGAAGACATTGGCTACCAGGAATCGCTTCAATGAGTCTATCGCACTGAAGGCATTGGCTACCAGGAATCACTTCAATGAGTCTATCGGACTGAAGTCATTGGCTACCAGGAATCCCTATAATTAGTCTATCGGAAGGAAGGCATTGGCTACGAGGAATCGCTTCAATGAGTCTATCGGACTGAAGGCATTTGCTACCAGGAATCGCTTTAATGAGTCTATATGAAGGAAGGCATTGGCTACCAGGAATCGCTTCAATGAGTCTATATGAAGGAAGGCATTGGCTACCAGGAATCGCTTCAATGAGTCTATCGGACTGAAGGCATTTGCTACCAGGAATCGCTTTAATGAGTCTATATGAAGGAAGGCATTGGCTACCAGGAATCGCTTCAATGAGTCTATATGAAGGAAGGCATTGGCTACCAGGAATCGCTTCAATGCGTCTATCGGACCGAAGGCATTGACTGCCAGGAATAGCTTCAATGAGTCTATCAGACTGAAGGCATTGGCTACCAGGAATCCCTTCAATACGTCTATCGGACTGAAGGCATTGGCTGCCACGAATCGCTTCAATGAGTCTATTGGACTGAAGGCATTGGCTGCCAGGAATCGCTTCAATGAGTCTATTGGAAGGAAGGCCTTGGCTACCAGGAATCGCTTCAATGAGACTATCAGACTGAAGGCATTGGCTACGAGGAATCGCTTCAATGAGTCTATTGGACTGAAGGCATTGGCTACCAGGAATCGCTTCAATGAGTCTATCGGACTGAAGGCATTGGCTACCAGGAATCGTTTCAATGAGTCTATCAGGCTAAAGGCATTGGCTACCAGGAATCGCTTCAATGAGTCTATATGAAGGAAGGCATTTGCTACCAGGAATCGCTTCAATGAGTCTATCGGACTGAAGGCATTTGCTACCAGGAATCGCTTCAATGAGTCTATATGAAGGAAGGCATTGGCTACCAGGAATCGCTTCAATGAGTCTATATGAAGGAAGGCATTGGCTACCAGGAATCGCTTCAATGCGTCTATCGGACCGAAGGCATTGGCTGCCAGGAATAGCTTCAATGAGTCTATCAGCCTGAAGGCATTGGCTATCAGGAATCCCTTCAATGCGTCTATCGGACTGAAGGCATTGGCTGCCAGGAATCGCTTCAATGAGTCTATTGGAAGGAAGGTCTTGGCTACCAGGAATCGCTTCAATGAGACTATCAGACTGAAGGCATTGGCTACGAGGAATCGCTTCAATGAGTCTATTGGACTGAAGACATTGGCTACCAGGAATCGCTTCAATGAGTCTATCGCACTGAAGGCATTGGCTACCAGGAATCACTTCAATGAGTCTATCGGACTGAAGTCATTGGCTACCAGGAATCCCTATAATTAGTCTATCGGAAGGAAGGCATTGGCTACCAGGAATCAATTCAATGAGTCTATCGGACTGAAGGCATTGGCTACCAGGAATCACTTCAATGAGTCTATCGGACTGAAGTCATTGGCTACCAGGAATCCCTATAATGAGTCTATCGGACTGAAGGCATTCGCTACCAGGAATCAATTCAATGAGTCTATCGGACTGAAGGCATTGGCTACCAGGAATCGCTTCAATGAGTCTATTTGACTGAAGGCATTGGCTACCGGGAATCATTTCAATGAGTCTATCGGACTGAAGGCATTGGCTGCCTTGAATCGCTTCATTGAGTCTATCGGGCTGAAGCCACTGGCTACCAGGAATCGCTTCAATGAGTCTATCGGACTGAAGGCATTGGCTAGCAGGAATGGCTTCAATGAGTCTATATGAAGGAAGGCATGGGCTACCAGGAATCGCTTCAATGAGTCTATTGGACTGAAGGCATTGGCTACCAGGAATCACTTCAATGAGTCTATCGGACTGAAGGCATTCGCTTCCAGGAATCAATTCAATGAGTCTATCGGACTGAAGGCATTGGCTACCAGGAATCACTTCAATGAGTCTATCGGACTGAAGTCATTGGCTACCAGGAATCCCTATAATTAGTCTCTCGGAAGGAAGGCATTGTCTACCAGGAATCAATTCAATGAGTCTATCGGACTGAAGTCATTGGCTACCAGGAATCCCTATAATGAGTCTATCGGACTGAAGGCATTCGCTACCAGGAATCAATTCAATGAGTCTATCGGACTGAAGGCATTGGCTACCAGGAATCGCTTCAATGAGACTATCAGACTGAAGGCATTGGCTACGAGGAATCGCTTCAATGAGTCTATTGGACTGAAGACATTGGCTACCAGGAATCGCTTCAATGAGTCTATCGCACTGAAGGCATTGGCTACCAGGAATCACTTCAATGAGTCTATCGGACTGAAGTCATTGGCTACCAGGAATCCCTATAATTAGTCTATCGGAAGGAAGGCATTGGCTACCAGGAATCAATTCAATGAGTCTATCGGACTGAAGGCATTGGCTACCAGGAATCACTTCAATGAGTCTATCGGACTGAAGTCATTGGCTACCAGGAATCCCTATAATGAGTCTATCGGACTGAAGGCATTCGCTACCAGGAATCAATTCAATGAGTCTATCGGACTGAAGGCATTGGCTACCAGGAATCGCTTCAATGAGTCTATTTGACTGAAGGCATTGGCTACCGGGAATCATTTCAATGAGTCTATCGGACTGAAGGCATTGGCTGCCTTGAATCGCTTCATTGAGTCTATCGGGCTGAAGCCACTGGCTACCAGGAATCGCTTCAATGAGTCTATCGGACTGAAGGCATTGCCTAGCAGGAATGGCTTCAATGAGTCTATATGAAGGAAGGCATGGGCTACCAGGAATCGCTTCAATGAGTCTATTGGACTGAAGGCATTGGCTACCAGGAATCCCTATAATGAGTCTATCGGAAGGAAGGCATTGGCTACCAGGAATCGCTACAATGAGTCTATCGGACTGAAGGCATTCGCTTCCAGGAATCAATTCAATGAGTCTATCGGACTGAAGGCATTGGCTACCAGGAATCACTTCAATGAGTCTATCGGACTGAAGTCATTGGCTACCAGGAATCCCTATAATTAGTCTCTCGGAAGGAAGGCATTGTCTACCAGGAATCAATTCAATGAGTCTATCGGACTGAAGTCATTGGCTACCAGGAATCCCTATAATGAGTCTATCGGACTGAAGGCATTCGCTACCAGGAATCAATTCAATGAGTCTATCGGACTGAAGGCATTGGCTACCAGGAATCGCTTCAATGAGACTATCAGACTGAAGGCATTGGCTACGAGGAATCGCTTCAATGAGTCTATTGGACTGAAGGCATTGGCTACCAGGAATCGCTTCAATGAGACTATCGGACTGAAGGCATTGTTTAGCAGGAATGGCTTCAATGAGTCTATATGAAGGAAGGCATAGGCTACCAGGAATCGCTTCAATGTGTCCATCGGACTGAAGGCATTTGCTAACAGGAATCGCTTCAATGCGTCTATCGGACTGAAGGCATTGGCTACCAGGAATCGCTTCAATGAGTCTATCGGGCTGAAGGCATTGGCTACCAGGAATCGCTTCAATGAATGTATCGGAAGGAAGGCATTGGCTACCAGAAATCGCCTCAACGAGTATATCGGACTGAAGGAGTTTTCCTCCAGGAATCGCTTCATCGCTTCAATGCGTCTATCGGACTGAAGGCATTGGCTACCAGGAATCGCTTCAATGAGTCTATCGGACTGAAAACATTGGCTACCAGAAATCGCTTCAATGAGTCTATTGGATTGAAGGAGTTGTCCTCCAGGAATCGCTTCAATGAGTCCTTCAGTCCTATAGACTCATTGAAGCGATTCCTGGTAGCCAATGCCTTCCTTCCGATAGACGCATTGAAGCGATTCCTGGTAGCCAGTCACTCCTTCTGTCATCCTTCATCTTTACAAAAGTCAGAATTGATTCTAAATGGAGTATTGCTGCCATATCTTGGCTGGAGCTGCTCACTCCTCACTTTTCAGTCGGAAGAAATGTCGGAAGTACACACGATGAAGGCTTCCTGTATTGAACGTCTCCTGGGACTAAAGCTCACTCTTGACTTCAAGTGAAACTCGTGTATATATATACGAGGGTCATTCAACAAATAACGTGAATTTTTCGGCATAAGGACTTCTAATACAGGTAGAAGCTTAGTTTTTTCTTCTTTTTTTTAACGTAGTCTCCCAGCACTGTCACACACTTTTCCCATCTGTGCACAGCTTCCGTATTCCCTCAGCGTAAAAATCTTTGGACTGATGTCTCAGTCAGTCGCTCACAACACTTTTGACTTCACCGTCACTTTTAAACTTCGTGCTTCTCGTGAACGCTTTCAAGGGGCCAAACAGGTGAAAGTCTGAAGGGGCAAGGTCTGGGCTGTAATGAGGGATGAGGGAGCAGTTCCCAGCCAAGCTCGTTGATGGTCTGCACCGTTTGGGCTGCTGTGTGAGGACTTGCGTTGTCATGATGCAAGATGACTCCTTCTGACTGATGACCCCTGCGTTTGTTGTTTATGTCTTTCAAAGTCCTTGCAATGTCATCCACTCTCACCCTTCTGTCAGACTGAATGAGGTCATTGACTGATTCGATCACCTCAGGATACCTCACTTCTGTAGGCCTCCCAGGCCTGTCTTCATCCTCAACACTGCTCCGTCCTTCTTTAAACAATTTAGCCCACTTGTAGACATTTTTTAGGCTGAAACATGTGGCACCATACACAGTTGACATTCTCCGAAGAATTTCAACTGGTTTGCACCCTTCAGCAACCAAAAACTTGATAACTGACCGCTGTTCAATCCTGGAGCATGCTTCTTGGTCGGCCATCTTTGTTAATCGACAAAATTCTCAAAGTTTTTTTTTAATCTGCAAAATAAATTAAATCCTTGTGAAAAAGAATTAAAAAAAAAATTAATAAAAAAGATTAAGCTTCTATCTGTATTAGATGTCCTTATACCGAAAAATTCACCTTATTTATTGAATGACCCTCGTATAACTGTTTCCTTATAACGAAACATTTGGCATTCATTGGCCAAACAGCATTGCTGTCAAATGAAATTTATAAAATCTTTCGTTTAAAAAAGGTTTTCAGAAAAAACGTTTCTCAAGTTCACTATCTTTTATCGTTCTTTCTAGTACGGTTGGGGCTTTCCATCCTGACCTTCTCTTGTCGTTATCGTGGAAAGTAGGTATTTACCCACTACCCCACGCAGTAAGATGTGGCACAAGGCCGAGTTTTATCCTGGGGTATCCGAGCCCGTATGCCCGGGCAAAATTTCACTGTAGACCTTTTCTGGGGGATACCGTCTGACCTGTGCCAGGTCTTGATTCTGCCATTATCTTCTCTCCAGTTTACACATGCTATCCATCCAGATGGATGGAACAAATTCTAGGTAACCACAGAAAAATATTTAAAAGAATATATGACTGCTTCAAGGGACGGAGAAAGATTTGCGTTTATAATAACAAGTTGTCAACATAAACACGTGTATTCACTAAAATTTAAAACATGTCTTTGTCAAACCTTAAAACTTCTGGCGTTGTAGCAATGAGGAAGTATCGAAAAAGCAGAAAATGTCGGAAGTACACTCGATGAGGGTTTATTGCATTGATCGTCGCCTGGGACTAAAAGCTCACTCTTGATTTCAAATGGAAGTCCTCTATTCATAGCGTTGCTAAAGATGCTGGAAAAAGGGTCGCTTCTTTTTGTGGCTTCAATAAGTATCTGACTCCTACTCGCATGCTCTATCTTTACAAGAATCATACCACTTATAGGGTATTGCTGCCAGATCTGGGCTTGTGTCGCCCGGTCCTCACTTTTCAACCTCGTCAATGTTAAAAGTGATTAAGCGCACATGTCGGGGATGGATTGTTTTCCACGCTCAACCCCTTTCCCCCAAAGAAAACGTTGCTAACTCTATGGCTATTATTATTGCAAATGTTCAAACGAGCAACACCAGTTCATGCCTTCACGGCTGGGACACGCCATACCAGATAGAAAGCATTAAATCAGCCTCATTCCCTTCGTATTGCTTTGGGTGGGGGAGAAGTTACTCTTAGCTTCTTCCCAAGAACTGGCACAGTGTGGAACAGACTCCATAGAGGATGATTCCTCGATCGCTACAATCTGAGTCCTACTGCCATGTTATATCTTTACAAGAGTCATACCACTTATATGATATTTCTGCCAGATCTGGGCTTGTGTTTTTCCAATCGCCTTGTGGGTGATGAGTTATTCTCCATACTTATCGAAACTTTGCTAGCCACTCACTATACCGTCGCTATTGCTATGGCAGATGTTCGGACGTGTTACATTCCTTAGTATCACCTGCTCATGCCTTTACATGTAGGAGTGGCCATGCGATGGCAAATAATTAGCATTACGTTGGTGTTCGTTTGATAAAAACAAGTTCCACTCAGAGGGATTCTTCCACAGACTGTCCTGGGTATGACGATAAACTGCATCCGCGTCCTGGGTATGACGATAAACTACGTCCAACAGCAAGGCCTCTGACCAGGAGGTTTTGAGGAGCGTGGAACTACCTCTTAATTGCTGGTGTTCCCAGGTCCACCCTGACCCGGGGTGGTAGCACCTGTTAGGGTCCCAACTATGGGTAAATAGTTAGCCCCCAAACTGAGGTAAAAAGCATTATGAAAGTGTAACAATAAGTTTTAATAGCAGAAATACTTTGTAAAAAAATTATTACCAGAAATAAAATTTTTGAAGAAAAAAACTATTAAAGTGTTACTTAGTGGAACAGGCTCCTTAATAACCACAAACTTGGTCAGCTTATATCTTTCTTATTCGTTCTCATAATATTCTCTTACTTGTAATTCTCTTAAAACAGTCTCCCTCAGTAACCCTCTACCTTGAGTGGATATAGGTGTCAATTTGTTGGGATTTTCTTGCCTTATCCATAATTCCAAATGGTTTTTCTGCACCTTTACTCTAGACGGGGCGGCATTCGTTGATATGGGGACATGTGTTACTTGATTTGTGGAAAGTTTCATGCGGCCCTAAAATGGGGGATCAGTCATAATTTAAATCTTTATATCTTTTTCTCAGGAAAGGAAATATTTTCAAATTTGGTGTCAAAATGTCTGCCATTTATTTATCATTTCATGTCTACAAGGATTTTTCATTTGGTCCAATAGTGAAATGTACACCTTTCACCATGCACGCGGTGTGTATTCTGACAATTTACGCCGTCCGACAAACAGTTTGCACAAAAAGGCTGCATTTCTACTTTTTCCGTTCTATCGATTCCTCATAATGTAGGTATTTTATGGGGTTAACTAACAGTAAAAAAATGGAATAGGTTTGTATAATATTTAGATGAAATGATGAGACTTGCAAAGGACAAGGTAGAGAATGAGAAGATACAGAGAGAAAAGAAAAGATTCTTCGATTTTGGATCATCTTAACCGTTTTTATGCGAGGAATTTCACAATTAGGAATCAGTTTGTTTGTTTTTTTTTGCGTTGTATTCTTTTCACTGCAATTTTTGTCTCCCTATTTTCTTTGTTCACTCGTTTCAAGCCTCATTGCACTTTAAAAAAAAAAGGTTAATAACCACTTCTTTCTCCGCGTCTCGACCTGATAGTAGATACAGAAAAGGAAAAGACATTAAGAGTAAAAAATAGGAAAATATCTAATTATTTTTCCCGCCATTAAACTGTTCACCTGATTACCCGTGTCTGTATATGAGCTTTTATGGGCTAGTGTCTGTTGCCACGGTAACCGAGTCCAATGGCGGGACGCATTGATTCGGCAAGCAGACGAGACGACCGCTGTCGCATCCACCATCTTTAATCCAGTATTTTCTTATTATCGGGCGTCAAGGTAGACAAGCAATTGATAAGAGGACCTTGTGTCATTAACATGGATACAGAGATTATCTTACCACAAAGTCAATAACAAGTTAATCTGTTGTATAACTACATTGACGTCATTTCGACCAACCAATCAGAAGAAGGTTTTAAAAAGGATTAATGGATAATAATAAATTCAGAAATAAAGGGCATGTGAACTTTGCATATTTCTAGTTTCGTTTGTTTTCAAACATTTACCTTTGTTAAACACGTAATAAATAATCATTACAGCACAAGTAGGGGATATTAAAGATTATATAACAATAGTTGGCTAGTGACAGAGAACGAGTCAAACAGGCTCTTAATACTGAGAATGAGTTCGATCGTTTCAGGTTCCATAAACGGTTTTAGATTTCACTTTTTGTACTAGATTCCCTCCATCTTATTATTATTGCTTTTCCGATTAAGCATTTTCATTATTATTATTTTAATACTAGTTTTACTCCATCTTATTATTTTGGCTTTTTAGATGAAGCATTTTCACTATTATTATTTTATTACTAGTTTTATTCCATCTAATTATTTTATCTTTTTAGATGAAGCATTTTCTCTATTATTATTTTATTACTAGTTTTACTCCATCTTATTATTGTTGCATTTTAGATGAAGCATTTTCATTATTATTATTTTATTACTAGTTTTAATCCATCTTATTATTGTCGAGTTTCAGCATTTTTTTCTTTTCTTTAAATAATTTCACCCGTGTTGAGTCTTGACTCATTGTTGAATCTCGACTAATGCATGGAATAATAATGCAACACAAAATGTACTTAGAACAAGAATGTATTATAACAAGAAAATGTACACAATATTTACATATAGTATTTCTGTATATTTCTGGGAAGACGTTCCTGGAGAATGTGTTGACTAAGTCGCAGTCGGGCAGAGTCTCTAGCTGGATCTCTGTATTCGCTCCCCTGTCTTCCGGTACCAACCATTATTTATATAGTCGGTAGTCACCTATGCAGATTAGGTGGATCCTACCACAACACCCCCTCCCAAGCCTTGGAATCCCTTTTGGATTTCAAACTGGCTTCCTATATGGGATGATGATTATGGTTATTTCTTTGTAGATCCCCTTTGCATAGTTCATATGTATATGTAAATCAGTTTTTTTTTGTTTTTTTTTTTGTCCATGCCTTGTCTTTTTTTTTTAGTAGTTCATTCAACGGAGCTCTTAGATTGTACATTCCTTTAATGAACGCTTGATAATAGTTTGCGAGCCCCAGAAAACTCTGTAGTGTCGCCACGTTAGTGGGCGTCGGCATGTCTCTAATCGCAATGGACTTTTCCGGATCTGGAAATCTGCCCTTTTTGTTGATTATGTGACCTAAATACTTAATTTCCTCCAAACCAAATTTGCACTTTGATTCTTTGACTTTAAATCCAAAGTCCTGAATCTTTTTAGATACTTGATTGAGGTGCTCTCGATGTTCGTCGACATTTGCACTCCTTACTATAATATCATCTAAGTAGGCACACGCAAAGTCTAAATCATTCAATATGACGTCCATGGCTTGTTGAAAAATGGCTGGTGCCACTTTAATACCAAACGGAAGCCTGTTGTACTTGAATAAACCCCTATGCGTGTTTATCCCTAGTAACTTCGAACATTCTTCTTCGACGGGAATTTGGAGATAGGCATCTGATAAGTCGATCTTTGAAAAAATCACTCCGCCATTTAGCTTGTTAAAAATCTCCTCAGGACTCGGTAACGGGTAATGGTAGTCCTTAATTACAGAGTTCAACCCTGTCGAAAAATCAAACCAGACTCTGATTTGGTTTGATTTCTTTTTTATGCACACAATCGGCGCAGCCCATGAATTAGATTCTACTTTTGAAATAATTCCCATTTTTTCCAACCTATCAAGTTCTTCGTTAACTTTCTCTACACTTGCGAAGGCACGTTACGTTTCTTTTTAAAAATAGACATAGTATTTTCCTTTAATTCAAATTTAGCTTCAAACTTGTTACATCTTCCAAGACCACGTGTGAAGGTTTCCGGAAACTTTTTCTTTAATTCATCTTTAATGTCCTGTCTTGTTTGTGTATTACTTTCTACTTTTCTGCAGAATGAGTTTAAAGGTTTATCCCACAATTTGAATGTTTCAATAAAATCTGTGCCCAACAAGTTTTCTCCATTTTTCAGAATGAAAACTTTCATTTTTTTAACGATCCCGTTCAATTTCATGGGAAGTACAACCTCGCCTTCGAAGTTAATTTCCTTTCCAGTTACCGTTCGAGCGAGTTTCGTTGACTTCATTATTGTAGGCCTTTTTAAAATTTTCCATGTTTTATCGTTCATTATTGTTAAATCTGACCCCGAATCGAGTTGAAATTTGATATTCTTTTTGAATATTTCAGTCGTCACATATTTCCTCAAATCTCTATCTGATTTGATATTCGAATTTGTTTGTCTAATTCGGCTCTTGAATTTTTTCGTTTTACAACACGATCCTTTGTGACCATTCTTTTGGCACACGAAACATTTCTTATTTCTATATGGGCAATTTATCTCCCAGTGTCTTTCGTTACAACGTCTGCAATTATATGGTGGAACCTTTTTATTTTCGTTCTTTTTATTTTCTTGTCTATTATTAAAATACGCCGATTTTTTTCTCCAATTTTTTTCTGATGAGTAATTTGACTGCTTTTTTATTTTTTTAATATAAGCAATGCCAGCTTCTTCGATTTTTTGCGACTCTTTCTTTAAACTTACGGCCCGTTGACCCTCCTCTGCTAATTTATGCAGGGTAAGGCCTTGTTCAGATTCGAGTTTAGACAAAACTCTACGTCTTATTTCGGCACTCTTACTGGATACCAGTCCTTGAGCAAAAATTAAACACTTGAATTCTTCAACCGTAATCTCTGCCAATCTGAAATTGTCACAATGTCTATTCACTATAGATGCATATGTTAAGTAGTCCTGATCGTCGGATTTAGAGACATTCATGCATAACCATCGCTTATGCCAAAGCGACATATTTGCTCCAAACAGCTCTTTTAGCAATTTCACTGTTTCCGAGAATTCCAATTCAGTTGTTTTTCTCGGTAGAATAAAATCTACAAATTTGCTATGTTCTGCTGTACCTAGCTTTCTTAGTAATAGACTGACTTTTCTTGAATTCGACCAGTTTTCACAGTCTGTGTAGAAAATATCTTCATATCGTTTAAAGTACGCTTCAAACGTTTTTTCTTCGTCTGGCACATAGTTGAAAGTTTCCAGCGAATTAAATATGGTGTTATTAGAATATGAAGAATTTCCTTCATTTGCCTGATAGTTGTTTAATTTCTCCAGTGTTAACTTTTGAATTTCTAAGAGTCTTTCCTCTTGCCGTTCTTGATATTTTTGCAGCGCTATCTGTTGTTCTTGCTGTCTTTTTTCTTGATATTTTTGCTGTGCTATCTGTTGTTCTTGATATTTTTGCTGTGCTATCTGTTGTTCTTGATATCTTTCATCTTGCTTTTCTTGATATCTTTGCTGTGCTATCTGTTGTTCTTGATATTTTTGCTGTGCTATCTGTTGTTCCCTTATTAATAAGGCAAACTGTTCCTGCTGACGTTGTTGACTCAACTGCTGGGATTTGAATAATTCAGATATGACTTTGGATAGTTCATCCATCTTTAGCTGATAGTGTTCATGCAACAAGGAATATACTTTTAATTTGTGTATCCACGAATATCATATAAGCTGACAAAAAAAATCGAAACAACGTACGACTTTTAATTTTTATGACTTGCTTTTACATTCACGCCCGTGCTAATCAACTTTGGTATTTTTTTTTTCGTTTTCGACTTCCGTTCGCGTATTTCAATGACACGTCTGATTTTCTTATCAGAGGTAATTCGTCACTATATTGTTAAACAAAATAAAAAAAAAAATTTTTTTAAAGTTCGTTACCTTTCAAAATCGACACGGTGTATTTGTGCTCCTTTTACTTCCATGCATGTTTTTGTAGTCGGCCAATTTTTCTTTTTAGAGGGTGTCTCGTTGTAGATAATTTTTTAATTTAAAATTACCGTTATTCGTTTACGACACCTTTCAAATTTTTCTGAGTGAACGTTCCTTTATGCTTAGTCGTCTTTTAACGAGTTCTACATATCCAGAAGTTCAGAATCCTTCGTCGTTACGTTAACGTTGGACTTTGAATTAATAGTTTTTTTTTTCAGCCTGGGTTCTTCAATGACTTGTCCCAATTGTTGAAAACTCTCACTATTAATTCTTTCTTTTTTTCCGTATGGTTCGTTCTACTTCGTCGCCATTGTTGAAACTTGGCGTATGGTTCGTTCTACTTCGTCGCCATTGTTGAGTCTTGACTCATTGTTGAATCTCGACTAATGCATGGAATAATAATGCAACACAAAATGTACTTAGAACAAGAATGTATTATAACAAGAAAATGTACACAATATTTACATATAGTATTTCTGTATATTTCTGGGAAGACGTTCCTGGAGAATGTGTTGACTAAGTCGCAGTCGGGCAGAGTCTCTAGCTGGATCTCTGTATTCGCTCCCCTGTCTTCCGGTACCAACCATTATTTATATAGTCGGTAGTCACCTATGCAGATTAGGTGGATCCTACCACAACAACCCGCAAGCCAGGCATTAATGCCACTAGAACGCTATTTATATAGACTAAATTTCAAAAGTTTGAAACCACCCATGGCAATCTTTGAAAGTGGCACCAAATGTTGTTGTTTTT
>OZ038507.1:7321871-7441871 GCA_964036315.1 Acanthosepion esculentum | reverse complement strand
TGAAATTGAGAGATATGAGCTAACTATCCTAAGTCCAGTAGCGAGATCATAATTGCTTTGAAATGAGGTTTATATGGGTCACAAATTTGAAAACATATACGGTTGCCTGTGGGGGTAAAGGACGTGACATACAGATCTGTGCCTAGAAGTTGGCGGCGGCAATGTGAAATACAGATGGCATTTGTCTACCTTGTATCTCACAGAATATGCAGTTGCATCGTTGCGCTTACCCACTCTTTCCCGGCGTTTCTCGCCAGAAATACCTATTACGGGCGACTGACAACGCTCACCTGAATTCTTTGACATCAGGTGATGACTGCTACAGCTAATTCTCTTTCTCCCTGCAACAGCTTCATCAAGGGTCGCTCACTGGCGCGCCTCAGAATTCAGAAGCAACATCATACGATATTAAGTGACTGACATAGCAACGACAAAGGCATTGTGACGTAGGAGCGAACGAAGACACCCCTAACTCCATTAAATAAAGTTCCAAGACATTAATATTCACGTCAACCTTCGTTACTCCTAACTTATGCCATTTATGTATATATATATATATATATATATATATATATATATATATATATATATATATATATATATATATATATAAATAAAAAGAAAGAACAGTAAGATATAAAATCCGGTGTTCTTATAGATATTTATATTTTTACACAGTAGTGCTCAATGTAAATTTCCAGAGCATTAATATTATAAATTAATTGATTAAAATATGTTTTTTCACTACGCAGTGATAACCATGTTTCAAAAATGGAAGCTAAAGCCTTCGAATTTAATTTTGTTATTAAATTAAAGACATTAGTTCCATTTCCTCGTCAAAAATTCATCCAAAATTCGCTTGACGAGGAAATGGAACTAATGTCTTTAATTTAATAACAAAATTAAATTCGAAGGCTTTAGCTTCCATTTTTGAAACATGGTTATCACTGTGTAGCGAAAAAAAACATATTTTAAATCAATTAATTTATAATATATATATATATATATATATATATATATATATATATTACATATTACTGTATATATATACATATATATATATATATATATATATATATATATATATATATATATATATATATATATATATATGTATAAACTTTGATATACACATTCAGTCATTTGATAAGACACCAGAAGTGTTGAAACAAAATGGCAATTTTTGTAGTGATTTTATAACATATTTATGTTATAATTTTCGAATAAATTATATTTGCAATACTCTGTATTGAGGACTCTTTTAAGAAAAATATTTTGGTCATTGGAATTTATTCCGTTTACACCAATCCTATACTTGTACACACACATATGTTTATATATATATATATATATATATATGAAGAAATATATATATATATATATATATATATATATATATATATATATGAAGAAATATAGTTTTATGGTGTGCTATATATATGGGATAAAGTGCTCAATATCAGAGATAGAACGTGTGTAAATATAAATATAAAAATGAACATTGAAGTCAACACTCAGAGGCGACAGGCTGTTTGAAACTGGACGCAATCGTCAGGCCTAACGATTGCGTCCAGCATGAATCAGCCTGTCGCCTCTGAGTGTTGACTTCAATGTTCACTTATATATATATATATATATATATATATATATATATATATATATATATATATATATATATATATGTATAAATGTATTATATGAGGCAGCATATATTTTATATTATAAAGAAATAATCGTACATTGAATCAATTAGCAATATTAATGTGATTAATCGCATTAATATTGCTAATTGATTCAATATATGATTATTTCTTCATAATATATATATATATATATATATCACAGTTTATTCATGTATGTCTATCTATCTATTTATCTATCAGTTTATTCATATCTATCTCTATCTATCTATCTATCTATCATTGTTTATTCATATCTATCTATCTATCTATCTATCTATCTATCTATCTATTTATTTTAACCGTATATACATACATACATACACACGCACACACACACACACACACACACACACACACACACACACACACACACATATATATATATATATATATATATATATATATATATATATATACTTTCTAAACATATATCGGAAATTAAAAACAAAAGCCAAGAACAATAAATCGAAAATCTGTGGATTCTTCTTTCTAAAAAAAAAACCCAATTCAAGCCAAGCAAGGTGATAAAGCCACTAAGCCTAATCCTATACAAGAAGCAAGAGCAGAGCCTCTACTCCTGTTAAAAAGAGCGATGAGGAGTATGAACTAGACGATAGGTGAACCTATATACTCCTAAAGAGGAGAAAATCTTTCTACTCCCCTTCTCAGGCCAACAGAAATTGCGAAATAAAATATCAGATCGAAGGTCCGAAAACTTTCTTTTACTCTGTTACTTAAGAATTAAAAACTAAAAACTGATACCTTTTAAAATACCACCATAAAAATACAAATCCGCGCACTCTATACAACTCAGATAATGTACTTTAGACAAAGCCAATACTTTAAACCAGTGATTGCCAACGTAGGGCGTATGCCCCACCGGTAGGACATGGTAATATTTTGGCAGGTTATGCGTAAGATGTGCACCCTTCAGTTTACGATACCAACAGAATAAGGAGACAATTCAAGAATGAGTTATAAACAGTGAATTGTTTTCTAGTGAGTCTGAGTGAGACTGTTAATGTTAATGCGTGTTAATGCACACGATGCATATGCAGAATGCATACATAAAAATATTTTGTGTCTATGTATGTACATGTGTAATTGGCATACATGTAAGAAAAATATTACAGGGGGGGGGCACCAGAATCAAAGAAATCGCAAAGGGGGGCATGGCCCAAAATCAGATGGGAACAACTGTTTTACATTAAATAAATGAGAAAACCAAGACCCGGAAAAAAAGTAAAATAAACAGAAAATCTAAATAAACAAATTAATAGTAACAAACCACGAACGTTCACACAAACATAAGTAAATATAATAATGCTAATCAAGAACAAATAAAGTATTCAATAAGAAATAATAAGTACAAAGTTAAACAACACTATACAATACCTACAGATAACCACACACGGTTCCATAATACTCAGTAGCCTCCAGAATAATTTTAAACATAACTGTTTCCGCCTACTATGTAAAGGTTATACTAATGCAAAAAAAACTTGATACCCATAATGCACCATAGGCCAGCATATATAAATAGTCGAGCCAAAACACAAGATACAAAACCAGAAGATAGCGTTCAAACATAAAACAGAATCTGGCCGCACGGTGTTGACCTAAATCCAATTTATATATACATACGTATATATATATATATATATATATATATATATATATATATATATATATATATATGAAGAAATATAGTTTTTAGGTGTCCTATATTTATGGGATAAAGTGCTCAATATCAGAGATAGAGCGTATGTAAATATAAATATAAAAGTGAACATTGAAGTTTAACAATCAGAGGCGACATATATATATATATATATATATATATATATATATATATATATAAAGAGAAGAATGAAAAATTAATTTTCCTCTAGTTTTTCGATGTTCAACCATTGTCTTAACACTACACACAAATGTCAATGTTTGAACATCGAAAAACACGAGGAAAAATTAATTGCTTTTAATATTATATGGAAATATCACCCTTTGCCTGATGAAGGTCGCGAAACCGAAAACGTGTAGCAAAAATATGGAAAAGAAGGTATAATCTATATTTAAAACTTTCACATTATAACGAAGAATGGTTGCGGTTTCATTCTTTTCTTTAAAATATACACTTTTCTCTCGTTGGAACAACTATAACCTCTCCTTGATATATATATATATATATATATATATATATATATATATATATATATATATATATATGTATAAAATGAAGAGGTTATAATGGTTCCAACGAGAGAAAAGTGTGTATATTAAAAACAAGAGATACCGCAAACGTTTTTGGTTGTAATGTGGATTTAAAAAAGAAAAATTATCATATATATATATATATATATAGATATATATATATATATATATATATATATATATATGAAGAAATATAGTTTTAAGGTGTGCTATATTTATGGGATAAAGTGCTCAATATCAGAGATAGAGCGTATGTAAATATAAATATAAAAGTGAACATTGAATTTAAACCATCAGAGGCGACAGGCTGTTTCTCGCTTGACGCGATCGGCGGCCTGACGATTGCATCTAGCATGAAACATCCTGTTGCCTCTGAGTGTTGACTTTAATTTAGGACAGTGATAATAGCTGCTTACGCGTCTTGAAATGATGAAACTTGTTACATCTCGTTTCGTTACCATGGAGACAAACACTGATTCCTAGGTCTGGAATAGAATATTCTACAATGAAGACGCATGGATAAAGAAAGAAGGGATCTTTGACAGTACAATGGAAGACCCGTAGCCTGACGATTGCGTCTAGCATGAAAAAACCTCTCGCCTCTGTGTTTTGACTTCAATGTTCATTTTTACATTTACATACGCCCTGTCTCTGATATTGATCACTTTATCCCATAAATATAGAAAACCTTAAAACTACATATATATATATATATATATATATATATATATATATATATATATATATATATATATATATATGTGTGTGTGTACAAACACACGTTTGTCGTTGACATATTTTCCGCAGTCGTCAGTGATGGCCTGTCTATGTTCAGGTTTATCATGACATAAAAAAATAACCCACCTCCACCGTCTGAGTTCACTTTTCTATTTAGCGTAGATCTGATATTTAATTGGTTAATCAAGACATACCCACAAGTCTATTTTTAATTCTGACCTTATGCCCCCCCCCCACTTTAACTGTCGGAAAAGAGGTAACACTTTCTTTTTTAATTTCCTTAAAAATTATTTAATCATCATTTACTTACCATCGCCTGAAGAAGTACAGTCATAACTAATGTCGGCAATTTTTAAAAAAATTCAAAAAAACCCCATAAAAGTCTATGAAATTTCGAAATTTAAATTGGCCTCAGAAAAATTTTAGGGTGACCTCTAAATGATAGTATCGTTAAAAGGTCACGTGTTTTAAGGGTTGTCTTCTCCTTACTAATTAAAATCTAATTCTAGAAAAAATAATTTTTATTTTAACTTATCAGAGTTGTTTTGAAACATAGAATTTCGTTACTGGGGGAAACCCACTCGACTTTGTGGGACTGGAATTTGTTCATTTAGTTCTGTGTTTCATCCTGTCTCAACAGGCTTTGAAAATCATCTTGTTATGAAATAAAATAAGACATATCTCGGCTGATTTGCAGGCAAATAAACATAAGAGCGAGAGTCGGGTGTGAACGGGACAAGGCCGCGTCACAAAATGACCATTATCGTCGTTTACGCATAGGCCCGACGCACGAGTTCCGGTCGAAAAATAAAATAATATTTCAAAGTGCTTCTATTTTTCGACCAATAAAAATACTTCCCTCCTAAGTATACTCGCGTCGTTTTTCGAACCCGTTAAGCCATAAAAAACGCCATAAAAAGGGTCACACGGGGAAGTACAAAACAGTCAACGGGAGGCCAGGGAACTGATCTTTCACGGACAGTCTGGGCAGTCAGCAGCGGTCAGCAGGAGGAACGCCACGCCAACCAGTGGGAGCTACTATGACAGATCAACCCGGATCGGCAGCTGGCTTATGAACTATACCAAAGGTAGATGTCCCAAAACCACACGTTCCTATTGAAATAAATCACGTAAATCTATTTCTACTGCTGTCGTATTTCTGTCTTGCAACCATACGCTTGTCTATAACAATCCCTTCAAAATTTTAAAGTAAGTTTTGCTTTTCTGAATTCCTGTTTCACTAAGTATTTTTATGTTATGTATTTATTGTATTTTAGTAGAAAAAATACTTTAACTTATCTTTCTAATTAAATTTCTATTTGAAATTCTTATTTTTTTAATTTGCATGCAATTTTGCAATTTCCTTTCAAATTAGTTTTATATGAATTCCTATTTCATAAATGTTTTTTTGGTTTTTAATTTACTTTTTCTTTATTTATTAATATTTTTTAGAGCTGTTTTGAAATCTTAAATTCAATTATTTTCACACTTTATTTCATTCGCATTTGAAAATTGTTTCTCATTTTAGTTATTATCAATGGTTTTCAACACCGTGTGTTCACAATTTTAGTAATATATTTTCAAGATTTTCAAAACCTAGAATTAACTATTGTTTACAAATCTGTCGATATGCAAAAATGGCCGATTTTACGAGCGACCAAAAAATTCGATTCAAATAACTACAAGTTTTAATTGAAATACACCAGAGTATTATGCTTACTGGAAACAGTAAATTTAATCCTTTAGCTTTTAATTAAAGATACAATGAAAGCTTCAAGAAAGCTTTCCTGTTTATAAAAATTCATTTTAAACCATAGGTATCACGAAAAAGTGAAGGTTCCTACTTTTTGTACTTATAAACTGCATTCATTATGTCGCTTGTTCATGTACTTGAAGATATATTTAATGCTTTTCACTGATGAACAAATTTTCAAAGCCTTTTGATAGTGAAATAAATAGTTACAATGCCTCATCTCAGAAATAGACAGATCCTGAAGAAGGCTGAAGTGTATATTGTGAGCTTGATTCTGCCTACGATCTGCCGCTGGGTTGTCTCTTACTTCAACAGAAGCATAGCCATGTCCCTTGCTCATGTACTTGAAGGCATTGTAACTATTTATTTCACTGTCTATCAAAAAGCTTTGAAAATTTGTTCATCAGTGAAAAGCATTAAATATATCTTTAAGTACATGAAGAAGGGACATGGCTATGCTTCTGTTGAAGTAAGAGACAACCCAGCAGCAGATCTTGAGCAGAAATTCACTAAGAAATTACTAATTATCTTTCTTGCCAATATGTTTCTCTTCAGTATAATATGAGCCAGAGAGATAAAAAAAAAAATTCCGAATGTTGCGGTTGCATATTTCAGTCATCGTGAGCTTCCAAGATTTGCAAACTATAGGAGAAATCTTTCCAACATTTAAGGCAGCATGCCTGAGATATGATCTTCTCTCAAACGATGATACACTGGAAAATGCATTGCTAGATTCCATTACAATTGCATGTTATGTATACTGCCCTGTATACGTATATGAACCCTGCATATGCTCTTCACCTGTGGACCACTCACGAGGAATCCATGATTGAAGATTTCTTGCACCAAGGTTTTAATGCAGACCATGCAGAAAACATGGAACTGCACTCAGTTGGTGCAATTCTGGTAGAGAATTACATTAATTATTTAGCAATTGGTCTTCCTGAACTTATTGCTGTACCGCAGCTTGAGCATCATGAAGGCCTCGATTAACCAGGCATTGCAACACTTACTGATGAAGAGATTGCTCTGATTGAATCTGTAGATAAGAAGAGGAGAGATGAGGTGTCCCCAAATTCCTATTTCTATGTAGATGCACCAGGAGGTTGTGGTAAAAGTTATATGTTTAATATCATAATTTCATATCTGCGTAGGAACAACTGCAACGTGTGCAGTGGTGCATGAAAAGACATTGCCTCTACACTACTGTCAGGTGGAAAGACTATCCATACTTTGTTGAAATTGCCTGTCCCACTCACAGAGGCCAGTGTTTGTAATGTACCAGTCACTTCAGACCATGAAAATTAGTTACGAAACATGGATTTGATCATCTTGGTCGAGGCTTCTATGATCCCTTCATTTGCTCTTCATGCTATTGATAAAGCTTTGCGAGATATCACTGACATTGCTGCTGTCGGGGAGAGACTTTAGGCAAGTCCTATTCATATTGCCAAGAGGAAGTCGTGAGGCAATCATTGAAATGTCTTCTCTATGGCTGATTTTCATCCAATACAGATTAAGCCAAAACATCAGGACAACAGCAGATCAAAGACAATTTACAGCATGAATCTTGCATCTTGGTAATGGAACATCACCAGCTTCACAAGATCCTAATCTTGCAGTTGATGACATAGAAGTGCCTCAAATTTCATCTGTTGACGGAAGTAGAGAGAAAGAGCAGAGTTATTCTTTCGCCAAAGAACTCAGACTGCCTCCTGATCAATGAAGATGTTTCGAGATAACTTCCAAGTGACTTCTGCGCCTATTATAGTACAGATAAAGTTTTGACAGATGATCCTGCTGAGACTGAGTTCTACCCACTTGAATTTCTAAACTCTTTGACACCATCAGGAAAAACCCAGCTCAGTAGTAATGCTTTTTCGTAACATATCTATCCAGAATGGACTCTGCAATGGTATAAGACCGGAATTGGTGGCTATGCATCAATATTCAATTGAAACTTCTTTGATTAGTGGCTCCCTAATTGGCAGACTTGACCTCATCCCCAGAATAAAACTGGCTCCAAGCGACTCTAACTTGCCGTTCACCTTGGAGAGAACCCAGTTTCCCGTTTGTTTGTCGTATGCCATGGCTATTAACAAGTCACAGGGGCAGACATTTGAGAAGGTGGGATTGTTCTTACCTCAGCCAGTGTTCAGTCATGGCCAGTTTTATGTGGCATACTTTAGAGCTCGCAGACTCTCAGATGTAAGGGTTAAAGTGACGGAGACAGAGAGACAAGAAAGGAGAAGAGATTGAACTGTTACTAAGAACATTGTCTGACGAGAGGTACTGACTTGAAGGAGTGGAATGTTTATTGTTTACACAACATTATTATTACTGACTAATTATGTTTTTTAGACGATGTAGTTTTAATTCCAAGATTTTTCAGTTTATCTGAAATTCTGTGAGTAGATTTGTGTGCATCTAGAATATTTAGGAGAATTTTTTTTCACGTTTGTCATGAGTTTGCATCTCATTTTTACGTATATATTTCGTGTGTATATTTTTTTATTAAGATGTTTAATCTTTTTTTATCTTTCCTTCCTTACTCATGATCAAAATTTCACCTGAAAAGTAACCCTGCGACAAGTTTATTTAACTCTGATGTTCGATTTAGTAAACTGCTGGAGTGGAAACAGTAGAATGATCTCCCCGGGATTATCAGTCAATCTAAACGACCGGATTAACTCAACTTGACTGCCACGGTGATGGGCAATTGTGATATATAGAGGGCGAGGATAGAAAGCAAAATGGCGGTTGCATTGATGTTGATCCTAAAATACAGTTTATTTGTTAAGAGACTTGAACGTATTTCACGGATGGTCCATGTGAGGCGAGGAACACATGCATGTCTGTAATTAAAAATACGAAAGAATTACACCCGCATTACTAAGATTTACACAGAAAAAGTAATTAATATCAAATCTGGTGTAAACATGTCTGAAAGGGGATCTATCTATCTATCTATCTATCTATCTATCTATCTATCTGTCTATCTATCTATCCAAGTCTTTTCTCTATCTATCTATCTATCTATCTATCTATCTCTTGAAGTCTATTCATATCTATCCGCACACACAGTCTGCTACTTATTTACATATATATATATATATATATATATATATATATATATATATATATAGCCTCGAAGTGTTGACTTCTATGTTCACTTATATATATATATATATATATATATATATATATATGTGTGTGTGTGTGTGTGTGTGTGTGTGTGTGTGTGTGTGTGTCTCGAATTCTATCCTCACACATATACACCCGCATATCAGTCTTATAATATATATTTTTGTATTTCACTCTGCTATCTATCTATCTATCTATCTATCTATCTATCTATCTATCTATCTATCTATCTATCTCATTCTTATCCCTATATATATATCTATCTTTCTAATTCAATCAGATAGCCATATATATATATATATATATATATATATATATATATATATATATATATATATATATATATATATATATCTTATAAATATAAGTAATTATACTCGTCTGGAAAAACCTTAGGTATTTTGGCTGGCAAATGAACAAACCGATGCCCAAGGAAAAATAAGGAATAAAAAAAGAAAGAACTAAGAACATGAAATTGAGACGAAAACAATCGTCCCTAATCCAATCTCAGAGTCCAAAGAAAAAAACCCTCCAAAACGAGTAAAGCAAAAGTAACTAAGTAAAGTGCTCAATACACGAAGTAGAGCAAATATAACTATGAACCTAAAGAGCTAAGTAAACCTACCTAGGTTTCACCTACGCGGATCATCAGGGTGTGCTGGCCCCTAACGATCCGCTGGCCCCTGACGATCCCTGACGAATATATATATATATATATATATATATATATATATATATATATATTCACCCCAAGCATGGCGATAATACCACTAAGATGCCATGTGTTACTAGGAGTAAATCGGGAACAAGGGATAAACCTCCACTCCTGTTCAAAAGATGTTATAGGAGTGTGAACTGGACGATAGGCGGACCTACCTTCACTTGTTTTCTGAAAAAATGTACATAACATTTCATAATTTAGCCGGAGGCGTTGGAAGCATACAGTTGAAAGAGAATTTAGAAGCAACCGGAAACCCAACTCTAAACAGGAATCAAGGCACAAACCTCCAGTTCAAAAGACCGGAAAGGAGTGCGAACCGGATTACAGGCGAACCTGTTTACTGCTATTATATCAAAACAAAGTATAAATACACACGTGTATTTTATACCAGTGAAATAATTTGGCGAATCAGTGCAATACGTACACCAGTCGAGCATCACATTTAACAACCAAAATACATTTATTAGCATATGAATTATTAGTAGAAAATACCAAAATTCGAACTAAAGGGTGTTTAATTAAGGCGGATTATAAATAAGGGTGTTTCATTAAGAGGGATCAAAGTTAGCCCTAAATAAATCAGTGTTATTGGTGAAAATTTATTTATTTCTCTGTTGGATCATGTTATTTAAGTCATGGCAATTATGTGTGAAAAATAATATCGCCCAAATGTCCGCCCAATCTGAAAGAAAATGAAGAAAATCATTAGACGCTTAAACTTAATTCACATTTAAAATCAGTTGAAGTTATTGGAAAACGCTTTATAAAGAAAAACTTGAATTATATAAAGCAAAAAATAAAAAAAATAAAAATAAAAGTCAGCCCACATTGAATATCTTTCAGCGCAAAGGACGGCATTTTAAAATGTGTAAAATATTTAATATCGCCCTTCTTTGGTGCGAAGCAGTTCAGCAGAACACTTACAGAAGAAATATCTAAATTCTATATTTAGCATATGTAAAAATGTCAGCATGATGCTAATAAAAACATTTCTCTATGTCACTTACAGTGTTAATCAGAGATGGTAAAAATATACTCGGACAAACTATTTACTCCTGTCTAAATAGTAAGTAGGATCAGTTCGATGAGGTCAAATTGGCAGCTGATCTAAAAAATGACCTACAGTCTGTTGTTAAGTGGGGCAAGGAATGGATTGTTAATTTTAATGCCTTCAAAATGATACTGCTCTCTTTTAATTATCTAAGAGAACTCTTTTTGACTTCCATCAGCAAGACCGATGCTAACTTTCAGGAGAGCGACTCACTATACCTTCACTTTGTCATACTAGACAATTTTTGCCTTTCCGATAAGCAGTGTAGCTTTCTCTTCTCCAGGCCAGTTGCTGGTGTATTAATGATTATTGCTGAAAGAGTCTATCAGGCTTTACATAAGAATGGTGAAGCTTGGGCTGTTGCCTTGAATATCTCTAAGGCAACTGACATGCTCGCCTTCTTCACAAGTTGAAAGGGTATGGTATTTATGGATAAATTTTTGAACCGATTCAATCTTCCTTATTAAATTGCAAAGTGAAAGTTGTCTTTAGCAGCCACTTTTCGAGATATTTTTATGTTAATACAAATCTTCTTCAGGCTCCGTTGTTCCTAATATTCATTTTCCTGATGTCATCAGTTCTCAACTTGACATCTATGTGGATGACACACTTATTTACTACTTCTTAATAATAAGTCTGATTGGTTCGATAAGATCAAATTGGCAGCTGACCTCGAAAATGACCTACAATATGTTGTTAACAGGGACAAGAAATGGCTTGTTAAATTTAATGTCTCCAAAATGTCTCTCAGAGGAGCGTTCGGTTAGCAAGATTGTATTTTAAAGACAGTAAAATAGACCTTGCTAACCGAACGCTCCTCTGTGGCCCAATCGGTTAAAGGCACGTTAGGCTATATGACGGTTGCGTATAGGATACAGGTTCGATTCCTGTCGGAGGACGAATAATTTCTATGAAAATTTCTCGGACATTGAGGCCGGTAAATTGTTAGGGTCCAAGTTCCTTGTATCACGGTTATGGTCCAAGGTAGAACCAATGAAGAATAACTCGAACACAGGTATGGAATAACACAGATATATTACAAACAGAATTATATACAAAGACGTAGAATTAAAAGTAATGAATATCAGATTTGATTAGAGTGAACTATGTTGTCTCGACAAGTATCACTATTCCAATGTCTAACGGTAATCGTCTGACTCTGTCTCTGACTCTGAACTCTGAACTCTGAACCCTGGTCCCTCTTGAGGCGCAGTATTTATGATGTCCGGAATAGTTCATTATTATTATCGATAAGTTCCGATAGCATAAATGTTGTTTAATACTGTTTATTATAAACAGAGCATTTACTTAAATATTTGTATCTATAAAAAGAATATATATATATATATATATATATATATATATATATATGTATATCATTAGTATTCTGTTCGTCAGGGAAACATGATGGATGTAGGAAAAATTTCGTATCCCAAGTCAGTAAGCTTCTGCGGTGTCACCATGGCCAGGCTTTGCCATGAATCAGAACTGAACCTCTTCGAGTAATGAGTACCAGTTGCATTGTGCTTAACTGAATGTGAATTGTATCCAGTTGTTTGTAGTAAACTTCGACAGTGATGCTTTGGTTAGATTCCTGCAAGCTCTAATCGATAATGCCAGTGGTAGATCACCAGGCAGTCATCATAATTTTCTGTTTCGGTTTTGGAAAGTCTTAGATCCCTTCCGTCCTGTTTATGACGATAAACTACATCCGCGTCCAGGGTAAGACGATAAACTACGTCCAACAGCAAGGCCTCGGATCAGAAGGTTTTGAGGAGCGTGGAACCTCGTCTTAATTGCTGGTGTTCCCAGGTACACCCTACCCCGGAGTGGTAGCACCTCTTAGGGTCAAAGCTATGGGTAAATAATTAACCCCCAAACTGGTGTCAAAACATTATGAAAGTGTAAAAATAGGTTTTAATACCAGAAATACTTTATAAAAAATTATTACCAGCCAATAAGTTTTTGAAGAAAACAATTATTACCAGCAATACATTGTTACCAGCAATACATTTTTGAAAAAAAATATTACCAGCTATACTTTGAAAATAAAAAAAATATTACAAGCGATACATTTTTGAAGAAAAAATATTATCAGAAATAGATTTTTAGAGGAAAATTTTTTACCAGTAATACATTGGAAAAAAATATTACTAGAAATAAAATTTTGTCGGCATTAAATAACCCATTGTGGTTGATAAACCGTAAAATAAAACAAAGAAAGAAAGAACGATGAGTTTTTGAAGAAAACAATTTTTACCAGCAATACATTTTTGAAAAAAGAAAATAGCAGCAATACATTTTTGAAAATAAATATTACCAGGAATAAAAATCTTGTTGGCATTAAATAATCCATTGAGGTTGATATGTCGTAAACCAAACCAAACCAAACTTCAGCCGATCGTTTACGATTGTCATAAAGGATTAATTTCTGAACACAAGTCATTATTCGATCAAAAAATGGATTATTATTTCAGTGAACAGTAACATTAACTGTTCGGTCAATGTATACCTAATGCTTCCTGATGAACCAGCTCCTGAAATGCCGTTTGAAGGAATCTGAGGAATCACCACAAAATATCTGCGAAGAGCCGATCGACGTAATATTCGAACATTTCGATCTTGATACGCCCCAAATCTCTCCGGAAATACGACACTCGGGGAGAAAGAGAAAAAAGAGAAAAAAACAAAAGGAAAACTCTTGGAAGGGGGGTGGGGTGAGACCAATACTTCCCTACATCATGGACTCTCCCAGTACTATATTATTATGTGAATCATGAAAGTAGCACCAGTAATGCGCAGCCGCGTACGATACCAATATCGGACACCACTGGATAGTAAGCTCTGCTTACACTATTCTTTGTAACTTTTCTGCTTAATATATCTTTCTTACCTCTAACCCGTGTTCCGTGTTTTCCTTCCGTGGCCCCTACTTCGTGTCGACATCAAAGAGCTATAACATTTAGGGGGATGGAGAAGTTTATTTTCCTGAAAAACTGCTTTCATAAACATAAAAATTTTCAACCAACAGTAAAACCGACTTTTCAGTCAGTAAATGCTGAATGTTTTCTGTATGGAGACGGTTAATTTTACCAATGTTCAGATGAGCTCCATTCTCGAATTCTACCAGTTAAGTTCATTAAAATTCGCAGGCTATTTGGAAGTAGTCGAATCTTCAATATTTCCCCAGTGTTCCAAATGTGAGAACGAAATTTCCCTCAGCTCCCTCCTAAGATCTGCTATTTTATAAAACAGATTCCGGTGTGGGTGCTTCCCTGAAAAAATCAACCTTAGACTCTTTTCGTTATCTATCCGCTTTATTTTCATGATATTCGTCGCCTTCTATTCCATTCATACAACGCACATCATTCATCATAACAATGTCGGCTGTAAGCATCTATGAGTTGGTTGTTTTTTGTTTTTTTTAAATAGAAATCATGGACTGTGCAATAGCGGTGTCAGTTTTAAGAACTCAGCCATCCGTATGCAGAAAAAGAAAGAAAGTAACAAATAATGAAGCCTATTTGTATCAAGATGTAATGAAATATAATGGCGTTTATTTATTATAAACTTCCTTGTTTGGCCCTTGAGTTGCTATGTAAAACGGCGAGGTGAATAAGTCTCTAGGCGTGCAGTCGACCATTTCACTGTAGTCGCGAGTTCAGCAGAAAATAGCGTCGCACTGAGGCGAAAAAATTCTTAGAAATACACCACGTCACCTTTGACCCATAACCCAAATCCATCAAAACTGTATATAACATCAAATGGCTTTTTTTTATCCATTCTCTTACACTAAGCTCTTTTCTTGTCCAATTGACACTCGATTGTTGCTAGGAATATACCAATCGTTAAAGGTGATTCAATATCAGGCTTATGCCTAAAAATGTACTTGGTTACGCATGGGTTCTTCGTGTGAAAATGTACTCAGTCGCAAAACCTGGCAGTCTGTTTAAAATCCGTTTCTATCTATCTATCTATCTATCTATCTATCTATCTATCTATCTATCTATATATATATATATATATATATATATATATATTCATTTATATATATATATATAGCTATCTATTTGTTTCTGTTCGGTATCCTCCTCTCTCTCTCTCTAATATATATATATATATATATATATATATATATATATATATATATCTATGTAACGTAAATGAACGCACATGCATCTATAAAAACAGAGAAAGAAGGGGAATGAAAAAGACGTAAACAGAATGAGATAGATAGATAGATAGATAGATAGGAATACAAACACATACCCACACATAATATATATATATATATATATATATATATATATATATTATGTGTGGGTATGTATATATATATATTATGTGTGGGTATATATATATATATATATATATATATATATATATATATATATATGACCTGACGATAGTGTTTAAGCATGAAACACACTGTTGCCGTTGGGTGTTGACTGTTATGGCAATTTTGTAATTACATACGCTCTATCGCTGATATTGTGCACCTTAATCCATAAGTATAGCAAACATTAAAATATATGTTTACCTTGTATGTATATATATATATATATATATATATATATATATATATATATATATATATATATATATATATATATTATATATATATATATATATGCATATATATGTATGTATGTGCGTGTGTTTGTGAGTGTGTGTGTGTGTGTGTCTATAGATTGTCTACATATGCTTCTTATAAAAAAGTTTCCAAGAAAACCCTTACGTAATTTTTCATCTTCTGTTTCTTGTCTCGTTGAAAAAGGCCATAGGCATGTCCGAAAATTCTGATATTTAACATTTTTCTTATCATGCTTCGATTTGGGGAAAGAAAACTGACTAATATATAATAAATATTATTAGTCTTATTATTGAAAATATTTTTTTATCTCTTGAAATTTCTTTCACCGGAATATTAACACACCCTCTCTCTCTCAATCTATCTGTGTGTGTGTGTGTGTGTGTGTGTGTGTGTGTGTGTGTGTGTGTAGAGTGAGTTTGAAGAGATTGATATGGATAGATGTGAACAAACAAATCTACACGTACATACAAACATACATACATATATACAGATACAAGATGCAATGGGTAAATTGCCGCCATTTTATGTTTTAATTTCGCGCATGCGCGTTGTTTGTTTTTTATTTTGTCGATTGCACAGTATAGTATTATTAGTAATATAGTATGGTTAGTTGGACATCATTTGTGAGAATAAGAGCGCCATGATGCAATTCACTCTGGCTGAAATTTGGAAACGGCATGCTGTACTGCTTGGCATTCAGGCCGGAAGCTCCAATACGAACATTGGAAGGCAAGGATTATGGCAGCATTCACCAACTTAAACAAGAAGACCGCCCAAAAGTATTGCAGGAGATTCCGAAGTCGTCTGGAGGCCGTGGTGGAAGCCAATGGCATTTTTATTGAATAAATTTACTTTTTTCGTATTTCCAGATATTTTTGTGTCATTTTGGTAAATGACTCTGTTAAAATGAGAAGCCAGTTTTATTTTCATCCATTTAGTGAAATTGCCAACGAATTCGTAATAATCTTAAATATTTGTTGCACATATTTTCACACTTCACCTCTATCTATCTATCTATCTATCTATCTATCTATCTATCTATCTATCTATCTTAGCTTGTTCAATAACTATCTATCTCCCTCTGTTAATATCTATCTATCTATCTATCTATCTATCTATCTATCTATCTATCTATCTATCTATCTATCTATGCCAGTCTGTTAATATCTATCTATCTATCTATCTATCTATCTATCTATCTATCTATCCCAGTCTGTTCATATCTATCTATCTATCTATCTATCTATCTATCTATCTATCTATCCCAGTCTGTTCATATCTATCTATCTATCTATCTATCTATCTATCTATCTATCTATCTATCTATCCCAGTCTGTTCATATCTATCTATCTATCTATCTATCTATCTATCTATCTATCTATCTATCTATCCCAGTCTGTTCATATCTATCTATCTATCTATCTATCTATCTATCTATCTATCTATCTATCTATCTATCTATCTATCTATCCCAGTCTGTTCATATCTATCTATCTATCTATCTATCTATCTATCTATCTATCTATCTATCTATCTATCCCAGTCTGTTCATATCTATCTATCTATCTATCTATCTATCTATCTATCTATCTATCCCAGTCTGTTCATATCTATCTATCTATCTATCTATCTATCTATCTATCTATCTATCTATCTATCTATCTATCTATCCCAGTCTGTTCATATCTATCTATCTATCTATCTATCTATCTATCTATCTATCTATCTATCTATCTATCTATCTATCTATCTATCCCAGTCTGTTCATATCTATCTATCTATCTATCTATCTATCTATCTATCTATCTATCTATCTATCTATCTATCTATCTATCCCAGTCTGTTCATATCTATCTATCTATCTATCTATCTATCTATCTATCTATCCCAGTCTGTTCATATCTATCTATCTATCTATCTATCTATCTATCTATCCCAGTCTGTTCATATCTATCTATCTATCTATCTATCTATCTATCTATCTATCTATCTATCTATCTTAGCTTGTTCAATAACTATCTATCTCCCTTTGTCAATATCTATCTATCTATCTATCTATCTATCTATCTATCTATCTATCTATCTATCTATCTATCATTAGCCTTTTTATTATCTATCTATGTATCTATCTAACAATATATGTGCAGGTAGCGAAACGGTTACTGGTGCGGAAAGTTGAATTTAAATTCCTTCTCTTCGCGTCAATGACTTTGGAAAAAGCGTGAATCTACCTTGCTCTAACTAAATGATAATCTAAACAAGACTTTCTTACCCCAAGCGGCAACTAGGAGAATTCTGAATTCAAAATAGGTGACACTGAGGCAAGTGACGTTTAAGTACATTTACTCGCCTTGGACGTTAGACTTTGTGACAATAATACATGAGAGATTTTCCTGACAGTTCTTCTACTCCGTTGAAATCGACAGAAGAGACAAACACGATTCCCGTAACAACTAGGGCGGAGGGTGGTTACGAGGGACACAACATTTACTGCTGCCGTATCGCCAGTGCTGTTTCTTGGCCATCTTAGCCTGAAAGAAGCCTATCTCTCTGCAGGTTGGTTTGAATTCAGTGTTTATCTTCTGCTTTTGCATCCAGTTTGTCCTGCTAGTAATCCATAGGGGGAAGGATTAGTACTTTTCCCAAGTAAATGTAACAAACACGATTGGAATTCGACAAGGTTTCGCCGATCCTCATTACACACACACACACACACACACACACACACACACATATATATATATAGAGAGAGAGGTAGATAGATAGATATGAACAGACTGAGATAGATAGATAGATATGAACAGACTGATATATATATATATATATATATATATATATATATATATATATATATATATAATTTTCTGAAAATGTTTTGTTCGTATGACGATTTTTTCATAAGTTTAATTGTTCGTAAGTCGAGGGTCCAATGTATATACACAAACATTTCTGATACCCACTGAAGAGTGGGCGAGCAGGTCCGCCTACGAAACTCTGGAGTCGGGATGTTAAAGGTAACATCAATCATCTAAGTGACAAAATTTAACTTATATACATACACACACACACACGCACATATATAAATATATATATATATATATATATATATATATATATATATATATATATATATATATATATATATATATATATATATATACCCGCTTTATTTATTAGTAGTATATAATTGCTAATACCACCTGATGAGTGCACGGAGTGATTACCGTGAGGGTTCGTCTACGAAAAACTAGACTCAGGATAATGAGCACCAATCAGCTAAGTAACAAACATTTTACTTGTATTAATTATATATATATATATATATATATATATATATATATATATATATATATATATATATATATATATACGTGCGTGTATGTGTGTTGTGTGTGTATACTGAAATAATAAAACAAAAATATTAATATACAACCCAGTGTGTCTGAAAATTTTAATTTTTTATTGTTCAAAACATATATATATATATATATATATATATATATATATATATATATATATATATATATATATATTTGTGTGCGTGCGTGTGTGTACCTATATATATATATATATATATATATATATATATGTATATGTGTGTGTGTATATATATATATATATATATATATATATATATATATATGATAACAAGATAGTGTTATGGTATGCTATATTTATGGGTCAAAGCGCTCAATATCAAGATAGAGCCTGTGTAAATATAAATGTGGATATTGAAGTCAACACGCAGCGGCGACAGTTTTTTTCATGCATAAACGCGGTCTTCAGACCCTTTGCATTGTGTTTTGGCTCGACTGTTTATATATATATGCTACATTTTGGGTAGATCTATTGTATTATTCCAACGGTTATTAGGTGGATAGTAAAGATTACGTTTCAAATTATTCTTGGGGCAACTGAGTTGAAATAATTGTGGATCCAAATGCGGTTTTGTAGCTATTTAATAATTTTGTTTGTTAAATTCTTTGCTCATTTTTTCCATGATAATTTTGGTGCCATTTGTTTTTTGTTTTCAGTTTCCCCTATATATTTACATAGCATTGTGCTGTTCGCGTATTTACTATTTGGAAAGGATGTTTTGTGGGGGTAGTTTCTTTGTTTCCAGTGTCCTTCAGCTACTCCTCTGTATATTTTTAGTGGCTTGGTATATTAAATTGTTCTGCAAGCAATTTCCATTTAAGGGACATTCATTCTTTATTCTGCAATTACACGTGGGTCTAATTTGTTCAGGTGGCTTGTCGATTGTTTTCTTATTGTGTTTTTTATTATTTGTCATATTATTGATGCAACTGTTGCTCATTTTACTGCGTTTTTGTTGAATATCTTTTAGAGAGTGCTGAAGTCCTGGCCTGAAGATATCCTTTAAACAGTCGCTGCTGTATGTTGACTTCAATGTCCACTTATATATATATATATATGTATATATATATATATGAGAAAGATAGATAGATATAGATATATTTATATATAATGTGGATATATATATATATATATATATATATATATATATATATATATATTTACAGCGATGTCTACCTTTTACAAGACTCGGGGGCCACTCGAGTTAGAGGGTAACGTTTGGAGGCCATTTGCATGCATAGTAGTCGAAGAAAACGGTTAACCCTAGGCGTGAATAGATTAAAATTGTAGTAATCGGGGAAGCATTCTGTTGAGAGTCGCTTCCACAGAGCAGTGGGAAGAAGCTGTCCGAGTGGAACTTACTTCTCACCGATAGGATACGGTGAGAATGTGGGTGGTTTTCGTCCGAGCAGCTTCCGTGGAAGTAGTGGTAGAACAACAGGAGGCTTTACACATCCCGCCTGTGGAAGAGAGAGAGGTCGAAGGGTGGAGAATAATTCGTCTCCCACAGGGGGTTAGAAACGCCTTTGAACTCTATCGAGGTGGAGATTGGCGGGGGGGTATCTCTCACCCACATATGGCGACATATCGTCATGCCCAGGACGGTCAAAAAGGTAGACCTTTGATCAGGTTACTGCTAGAGTAAGAATGGTCGCTATAATCAAGGTTTTTTTTTTACAGTGGACGCGGGGACCACTTGAATTAGAAGGTTACGTTTGGAGGCCATTTGCGTGCATAGTCGTGGGAGGAAATGGTTAACCCTAGGCGTGAATAGGTTAAAATTGTAGTAATGGGGAAGCATTCTGTTGGGAGTCGCTTCCACAGAGCAGTGGTTTGCAGGAAGAAATTGCTCGAGTGGACCTTACTTCTCACCGATGGGATACCGAGGGAATGTGGGTGGTTTGCAACTATGTAAGGGCTATGGCGTGTTCTTGCTTTGAAGGTTTGCCTCGGCGATACCAGGGAATGTAGTTCGTCCGAGCACCTTTCCATCGAAGTAGCGGTAGAGCTTACCACACCCCGCCTGTGGGAGAGAGGTTGGAGGGTGGAGAATATTTTGTCACCCGCAAGGGCTGGGAGACGCTTTTGAACTCTATCAAGATTGGAGAATCTCCCGCCTAAATATGGCAACAGTACTCCATTTTTGGCCTGATCTGGCTTTTGCGAAGTTAGAAGATAGCAGGAGGGGCCAAGTACTTACTACAGAGGTACAGGGAGCCGACCATTTTACCTGCATCCTTAGCAATGGATCGTGTTTACGAGTTCCACTTGAGGTCGGGCGTGAGTTTGAGGCCCGACAGTCTTTCAAGGCACGGTGCTTCCCCGAGAGGACCTGCGTTCATCAAGATTGGTAGTAGTTCAGGGCCAGATCGGTGATGACCGAATGTAACTAACTTGGTCTTCAAGACATTGAATGTAACCAGCCACTTTTTACCCCATTTGGTAGTTTGTGTAAGATCGGAAGAAAGTTCAGTCGCCAATCTCTGACCATCGAGAGTTTTAGAGGGTGGGCCCGTATATAGTTGTATCATCAGCATAGATGTCTACAAATGATCTGGGTATATTCTTAGGCAGATCGTTTATGTAGGGTTAGTCTGAGAAGTGACCCCTGGGGGACGGCCGCGTTGACCCCTAGGTCTCCGGAGGACTAGCCCTTGATAACTACCTGTTGGGAAGGATTTGATGATTGAGAAGACCCTTATCGTTAATTAATTTGAAACTTTTAAAAATCTTTATTCTACATTCAACATCATCACTCGATAAGACACCGGAGGTGTTGAAACAAAATGGCTCTTTTTGTAGTGATTTTATAACATATTTATGTTATAATTTTTAAATAAATAAATAATATTTATATATATATATATATATATATATATATATATATATATATGTACAGCGTGTGTGTCTGTATATATATATATATATATATGTACAGCGCGTGTGCCTGTATATATATATATATATATATATATATATATATATATATATATATATATATATATCCATTGGGTAGTTATGCAAGATCGGAAGAGAGTTCAGTCGTCAATCTCTGAGCATCGAGTTTTCGAGGTACGCCCGTACATATCGCGTATCATTGACACAGATGTTTATAAATGATTTATTCTTAGATTTATGTACATTAAAAAGATGATTGTTTCGAGGAGTGACCCCTCTTCTATATATATATATATATATATACATATATATATATATATATATATATATATATATATATCATGATAATGATTGTTATTATATGGACGTAGATTAGATGATGAGGATAAAAATTTTGAATTAATTTCATTGTATTTCACTAGCTGTCACTTGTACTTCTCCTTCCTATCCCTGCTCATTGTGCTGACACCTTGCTTCTTTTTTTTCCTCTCTTCAATAATGTGAATCCCCAGGAAAATATTCCTAGGTCAAGTAATTTCGACGTTTACTTCCTTTTCTTTTGTGATTTAATTTTAAAATAATTTGTAATATATTGTCCAGATAAATTTAAACCATTCTGTAATATCGCTCTCATGAGGCAGATTTTATAAATTTATCTATGGAAATAACTTTATTACGGAATTCTTCGATGATGAGTCAAGATTTTCTTTGATGTATATCATATTGCTCTGTATATAAATACATTGAGTTCTCTTCAAGGATCTACCATTTTAATATTTTATATTAAAAAGACCGACTTAGATTAACTTAAGTAAAGTCTGAGCATTGAAATTGGTAGACTATATTGGTCAGCGCTTGTTATATTCTTTAACTTATGGATAAATGGTAGAATGCTGGAAAAACTCAATAAATGTCGTCCGTTTTCAATTATATATACATATATATATATATATATATATATATATATATATATATATATATATGAAACATGCATGGATGTGTATACAATATATGACAAAGCAAGATCTCTAATATTACCTTCAAATATCACTCCATATTAAATTAAGTTAAAAAGTAAACTTTAAGAGAAAATACCAATCTAAAAATAGTCGAAAATTAAATTCATGAATAAAATTCAAACTGATAGAGATATCACCTTAATAATCAATTACTAGAAGTAAACTTAGATTTTAAAATAAAATTTTAGTATTTTAATGTAAATTCTATGAATATTTTTCTAATCGTCTATTTCATATTAAATCCACAAAATGTTTGTAATAAAGTTTTTAAAAAAAACTTAAATCACTAACAAACATCAAATTAAATTCCTTATAGACTGTTTAAACATTCAAATTTATATCAAACATGATAATATTTATGAACTCTCAAAGCAAAACAACAGCGTCTGTTTCGGGCCTTTCATTCCAAAGAAAGTTAGTGACACTTTATCTCATGACTTCTTTCTCTCTTTTTCTCTTTATGCCTTTTTCTCCTCTCCCCCTTCCATATCAATATATAACTTCCGTTAAGTTAACCGATTTAATGTGTCAATGTCTTGACTTCCTCAAACAATTTAAATTTGAGGGAATACAAATTTTACATCTAACTCAATCATGTCTCTCTCCTCCCCCTCACTTACTCACTTCGTTAATTTACATATGCTTAGTACTGCCCGTCAAAAATGTGTAAATTTCTTTTCATTTTTCGTATCAACCTTTGGAAGTAAAGTCTGATGATCCGCGGTCCTTTAAAAGGGCTGTAGTGAAATAATTTATTACATGGAACCTTAAAGTGATCTGTTTTTATTTAATATATATATATATATATATATATATATATATATATATATATATATATATATATATATATATATATATGAAATGGACAAAGTCTGACAATTATTTTTTAAGACATTATTTATGTTTACACGTTCTTTTCTTTTTTGTATAGATACAAATATTTAAGTAAATGCTCTGTTTTTATAATAAACAGTATTAACAACATTTACTGGCCTGAATGTCCGCGAAAGATTTTCATAGAAAATATGCGTCCTCCGATAGGAATCGAACCTGTATCCTATACGGAACCGTCATATAGCTTGACGTGCCTTTACCGATTCGGCCACAGAGGAGCGTTCGGTTAGCAAGGTCGATTTTACTGTATTGAAACACAATTCTCCATGATTTTCTCTCATTCATTCATATCTGCTCGATGCGTATCCAAATGTAAACAAATGAAGTCATACATTATGAAATGGACAAAGTCCGACATTATTTTTAAGACATTTTTTATGTTTATACATTCTTTTTATAGATAGAAATATTTAAGTAAATGCTCTGTTTATAATAAACAGTATTAACAACATTTACCGGCCTGAATATCTGAGAAATTTTCATTGGACAGAGCATTACTTGAATATTTGTATCGATAGAAAAGAACGTATAAACATAAAAAATGCCTTTATACATATATATATATATATATATATATATATATATATATATATATATATATATATATAATCATTTATTCGAAAATTATAACATAAAAATATTATAAAATCACTACAAAAATAGCCATTTTGTTTCAACACTTCTGGTGTCTTATCAAGTGATGGTGTTGAATGTAGAATAAAGGGTTTTGAGAGGTTCAAATCAATCAAACACCCCACGCTATGGGAAACGCTGTTACATAAGCTGGAATGACCAATCAAAATATAGGTATACGAGAATTCAAAAAACTTGACAACAAACCTTGGTTATAATAATTAATGCTTTAATGTTAGGGTTAGACTAAAATAGAAATCATTCTAATTAATAATTAATTTTACTTTGAAATTAAAAATTAAAAATTACCAATTAATTTTTAAAAATTATAAAATTATTTAAAGCAGAATTTGAGGAAAAAATACATGTTTTGTTATTTATTTTGTTTTTATTGAAAGGCCAAAAATTCAGTTAGAATAAACGTTAAAATCTAATGTTGCTCTGAGCTTCGTTACAACATTTGAAGTGATGATATGAGCAGAAGAGGGTGAAATCTTGGAAAAGTCATTACACACACACAATCAGATTATAATACACAAACACGTAGACATATTTAGATATATATACACACACAAAATCACGAGCGAAACAGGAAATAGATGTCCACAGCCCTTAAAAAAACGACAACATATACATACAATGAAAGGCACATATAAGCGATTATATACACACACACATATATATATATGTGTGTATGTGTGTGTGTGTGTGTGTATCAACTAAAAAGAAATGTGAAGACGCTACAAAGTGTCGCGTGCCGACACGAAACGCAGTGATGCATGAAGACGTGATACTTAAAAACTAGCGAAGTAAAACAATACTTCCACACACCATCAACACACACACAAAAAGAAATTCTTTGATAATGGCTTCGGAATAAACTTCGTTTGCACTCTACCAGGGGGTACCCCAACCGAAAATAATATAAATGCGAAAAAGCTTCAAATTAGCGTTGTTTTTTCAATGAAACGTGAATTAAGGAGAAATTCTAGCCGAAATACGCTTAAATGTACACACATATACACATGAGCACACGGGTTTGTTTGTGAGTACATGCGCGTGTGAGGGGAATCAGATAAACCCTGGTCTGAAGATAGCATTGGGTCTTGAAATGGATTTCAATGTCCACCACGCGATCTATCTATCTATCTATCTATCTATCTGTTGAGTCTTGACTCATTGTTGAGTCTCGACTAATGCATGGAATAATAATGCAACACAAAATGTACTTAGAACAGGAATGTATTATAACAAGAAAGTGTACACAATATTTACATATAGTATTTCTGTATATTTCTGGGAAGACGTTCCTGGAGAATGTGTTGACTACGTCGCAGTCGGGCAGAGTCTCTAGTTGGATCTCGTGATTCCCTCCCCTGTCTTCCGGTACCAACCACTATTTATATAGTCGGTAGTCACCTATGCAGATTAGGTGGATCCTACCACAACACTATCTATCTCAGTCTCTTCGTATATATATCATTCTGTTCATAGCTATCTATGTCTGAATCTATCTATCTATCTATCTATCTATCTATCTATCTATCTATCTATCTATCTCAGTCTCTTCGTATATATATCATTCTGTTCATAGCTATCTATGTCTGATTCTATCTATCTATCTATCTATCTATCTATCTATTTCAATCTCTAATGGGCATATTTTTGGACGAGCCTACGGGCTCGGTGAACCCACATTAAGCTGGTCTTGTGCCACATGCGACCCACGTGGGAGGGTTGTTAAATATAGGAACGAGTCAAGACGCAGTCTCCGACTGTGCGCGACTCCTGTCGAACTCTCTGCTTTGGCAGAGAGGGACCCGGACGAGGCTTTGCCGAAGGACAAAGTTTCGTCCGGGGTGGTAGACAAGCCCTGAACCCGTTTATACGTGTTCTTAAGGGAGTATTTTTGGCCGAGCGTAAGGGCTCGGAGAAACCCACGTTAAACTCGGCCTTGTGCCACATACTTTCCTCGTGGGGGGACTGTTAAATATTGGAACGACTCGAGACCTAACGAGTCAAGACAATATTAGTTCACTCTAAACCAGACCGACAGTTAATACTAACACCTTCAACTTCTTGTATTATTATTCTGTTGTAATATATCTTTGTTATTCCTACTCTTGTGTTCGTGTTGTTCTTCCTTGGTCCTAACCTTGGATCATAACCGTGGTGCGAGGATATTGGACCATAACATTTACCAAAGTTCATTTTAATTTATTTATTTTTTGTCCCCGTGTATTTTCGAATGTTGCTACATTTGTTTTAAAAGATTCTGTATTATGCTTGAGGAATTAGCCAAATACAGTTACAAAAACATACACAAAATATAAATGTTGCAAACAAATGTATCAACATTCGAAAGTACAGTGGAGAAAAATCAAATCAAAATAAAGATGCAATTTGGTAAATTTACCGATTATATGATATAACTAATTTTGAAATTTGAATTATTTCGGATTGAGATTGATGTGTTGAATAACATCAGGTTATGGATTTGACACTTTTCTTTTAAGTTTTTAACATTATTGTGGTCATGTATCTTCGCTTGAGATAAGAGTAATTCTTTCAGGAAAGGAGATATTGGGATAGAATCCAGGGTGCAGATTTATATTTTAATACAATTCGATAGCGATACTTTCGAGAATTTTCCTTCTAAGTAAATTACTTTTTTAAAAAATAAGTATGGTTTCGCTAGGTCAAATTTGTGGTATTTATTTTTATGTATGGTGAAAGAAATAAAACTAAAGTAGTTGTTTCAATTAATTTGCACAAGTGTGTATTTTTAATGGGTACGCGTATTTGAGTAGACGCCCCAATTCTTTTTAAACAGTATTTATTTCGTCTCGCGAACTGCACATTCGAGAAAATGTAAATATAATCTAATTTGACTGTGAAGCTATCTGTAGGCGTCCGGTCAAAGCATATGCCGGACCAGACGGTAGTTTCTCCTGCAGTCTACGAAAGGTAAGCAAAGTGTTAAGAAACAAAGAAGTTGAAAAAAAACAAAACAAAAATAAATGCCAAATATACAAGACAATTAAAAAAAAGAGCTTTCGACATGCTTCACAGCTCAAAGGACGTCATCAGGAAAACAGATTTTATTTCAACTAAATCTATGCTTAACGAGATAATTACTTGAAACAAATTTTGTTTTTCTGATGTTTATTTACCTGATCTCACCCCTTAACAAACAAAATAGAAAATAAACAATTCTTTGTCTTTGAAAGAAAAAAACGTAAAAGAAATATTTTCCTCTTTCATTGTGGGAAATTTTTCGTGCATTGTTCTTATTCACGAAATGGTTGGCATTGGACGACTGACGACATCACTGTATTATTGTCTAATGGAAAAAGTCCAAAGAAAGAAGAAAGCAATACAACTGAAAATTAACTAACACTTTAAAACTAACAAGTTTCACTTTATTAAAAGCTTCGTCAGAGATAGAACTAAGAAATGATTAAAAGCAAAGAGACGCAGATTAATTGTATGTTTGAACAAGTTAACTAAAAACAATTTTTGTTTTTTTGGCTTAAAAAAAACCAATCCAAAAATGAGATCAGAAAAAAAATGTTGTTTTTTTTTAAAATAACGACAGAATTTAAGTTTCTGGATTCCCGCAAGAGCTGAAAAGCTGCAAGTGCACATTGTTGGTGGCTCGGGACCAGAAACCATAGAGCCGAGTTCGAATCCCAGTCGAATTCGTCACATTCACTTTCGCGAAAATACTCTTGCGAAAAAAAAAACAAAAAAACAAAACAAATGAATCTATCTATTCTCCACCTAAAATAGTAATGCAGGTTGGGCTTTTCACTTCTGATTGGCAACCAGACAGGGAGAAGGACAAATCTGAATTAAATTAAAAGCCCGAGGAGTGATATTTAAAGACCTCAGGGCATAGTATGTACACCAGTTTGTATTCTGTTCTTACGAAAAGTCCGCTTGGCTCGGCATTGCTACTATATTCATATCATAAATGCGAGGCAGCCTAGCGACTCTTCAGTTCTAGAATCTGAACTGATGATTCCTTATCGGTCGAAGACGAAGAGAAACTTTACATACATACATAAATACACACACGCACAAGCACACACACATACACACACACACACACACACACACACATATATATATATATATATATATATATATATATATAAAAGTGAACATTGAATTCAACACTTAGAGGCGACAGTCTGTTTCATGCTAGACGCAATCGTTAGGCCACCGATGGCCTGACGATTGCGTCTAGCATGAAACAGCCTGTCGCCTCTAAATGTTGACTTCAATGTTCACTTTTATATTTACACACGCACTATCTCTCATATTGAGCACTTTATCCCATAAATACAGCACACCTTAAGACTATATTTCTTCATATATATATATATATATATATATATATATATATATATATATATATATATATATATATATATGTTTATATGTATGTGTGTGTGTGTGTGTGAGTGTGTGTGTGACAAAGTGGAAAAATTCTTTTGTAGTGTGTTTCGTCCTTTAGAACATCATCGGATTTTTTCAATACTAACAAAATAATAAGCTAAAACTTGAAGGGGGAATTTACTCGATCGCCTGTAATAATTGTCACAAAAAATACATCGGGGAAACCTCAAGGAATCTAAATAAACGATTATATGAACACAAAAGAGACATTTTACAAAACAATATATCAAATGCGTTTGTTGCTCACCGTAACAAGACTGACCACAATTTTGACATAAAAATGTTACTCTGATCAAAGGATATAACAATTCAATATTCTAGATAGTGCCTTCATCGCGAGGTCATCTACAGTAAATTTGCGTCTGGCTCTTACAGCATTTCACCATTTTTGCCAGAACTTCCATTATCATAGTGTTGGCTATCTACTAACAAAAGAAACGGAAAAAATTTTTAAAAAAAGAATCAAAATGAAATCGGCTAGATTAAAAATTATTTAAATTACCCAACATGTGTAATTGCACTATCATAACAAACTTAATCGGATGAAGGGTTAAAGAATGTAACGCAACACAAAAAACTTCTTCCTTTTAGTCATACATTTTCCCCCAATATATAATGAACACGCTACCGCCATTGTCGAAATAATTGGATTTCTCTGTAGCCTTGGAAACAAGAAATTATGAATTGTATGTGCGTTTAAAACTCAGTAAAGTTTAAAATAAGTTATTCCAAAATTCGCTTGAAGATGAAACAGAACTAATGCTTTTAATTTAATTATATAATTAAATTTGAAGTTTTTAGTTTCTGTTTTTGAAACATGGTTATTCCGGTGTAGCGAAGGAACCATATTTGAAATCACTTAATTTATAATATTTATAATCTGTAAATTTACATTGAGCACTGTTTTGTAAAAATAAAAAAAAATAAAAATATCAATAAGAAGACCGGATTATATATCTTACTATTCTTTCTTAGTAGTATAATATATATATATATCCAAGTATAAGATTGGTGTAAACGGAAAAAATCTTCCAATAACCAAAATAGATAATCTTAAAAGAGTGCTCAATACAGAGTAGATCAAATATTATTTATTCAAAAATTATGATATAAACATGTTATAACATCACTACAAAAATAGCCATTTTGTCTCAACACTTCTGGCGTCTTCTCAAGTGATGGTGTTGAATGTAGAATAAAGAGTTTTAAAAATATTATATATATATGGTTCTGAATGTAGAATACACACACACATATATATATATATATATATATGGTGTTGAATGTAGAATAAAGAGTTTAAAAAAATATTATATATATATTTAAGCTCTACTTTTGTATCGAGCACTGTTTTTAAAAAATAAAAACAAAAATACTAAAGAACTGATTATTTGCCTAACGTGTTCTTTCCTATTTTCTATATATTTGCACACACGCACGCACGCACGCACGCACGCACAGACACGCACACACACGCACACACATACACACGCACACACACACGCGCGCGTGCGCACACACACGCACACACACACACAGACACGCACACACACGCACACACACATACACACAAACACAGAGACACATATATATATATATGATTACGCGTTTCGACTTTCTAGGCTTCATCAGATCCAAAAACGAAAGAAAGAAATAGGTATGCATGTATTTCTGTGTATGCTGAAAACGTGCTGTCACGCGGGCTCGACTCCTTCACCACTACCCACACTCCTCTGTGACTTCTGCTCACGACTCTTCAGGAGTAGTTTGGGGCTTCACAAACGTCTCCGTGCTCGCCACCAGAGGAGAGAAAAGGGAATAAGGAGACACGCTGACAATCCCCATACTCGGATGGAAGCGAGTGCCGACGAGATGCTTAAATAATATAGATAACTCGCCGAAAAACCTGATGAAATTATAAAAAGAAAGATTTATCGTCAAAATGGTTCTTATTATTAAGAGGAAAGACCAAAGTATTTTTATTATTATTTTATTAATTTTTTTACCCTTTCTTGTACGTTCGAAATTTTGCTTAAAAATCATTTTTTTTGTTTTTGCGTCAGATTTTACTATGGTGTTTTGGCGTCTTTTTTTTTCTAGAGAAAAACATTAATTTGAAAATTCTTGCAAAAATCAAATGTCAGATTTTTATGAAACTTACAGGAATTATTCACAAATAAATGAAATTTTTTTTCGTTTTTCTTTTCAGAAAATCTTGGTAAAATTTCTTGTTTTACATATGTTAGCCAAGTAACACCACTGCTGATGCGAGCTGCAGTAAATGCCACTACTAACCCCCAGAGTTTACAGGGCATTTCTCCTATCCATTTCGCTGGATGATGGGTTTGCAGTTCAATTTAGAAGTCACACCATTACTGCCACGGCCTACGACTCTCAGGGGTTACGCGATTTCTGATAATGGTCGTGATCGTATATAATGATTATGGTGATGATAGCTTCTCCCGTCGATTTCGCTGGATGAGGGCTCGGCAGTCCAGTTGTATTCGATTTTTATTCAACGAATATACAAACGATCACAATTAAAATTCCACTGGGGGTTCCGATTGCATAATTCTAGAAAACACTCATTGAAAGGGAAGGCCCCGTTCGTTGTGTAATAACATGTGTGAAATCAATTCCATCACAAACTTCAAGAGAAACATTTTAATTTCTTCAAAATGTGGCATTTGTACTGATTCCTATTTGATATCATTCAGTTATGTGCCATACGTGATACACACTTAAGCGATCATTTATCTTTCGATACATGACAGACGAGGTAGATTAGATCCAAGGCTATAGGACCCGATCTGTCCTGCTATTTACCCATAGCTGGGGGGGGGGAGAAGAAGATAATTTATACCTTTCCCAAGGGTATTAGCACGTAAGTGAATGTAATGGATTTGACTAGAATTCGAACTCGGCTCTCCGATTCCTTAATCCGAGCCGCTATCCATTACTCCATTTGATATACGCTACCCAATTTACATGACTTGATTTATGTGGGTTGCACAACAAACAAATTTATCAGACATATGCATGCTGTCCCCGACACAACAAGGTGATATCAACAGAACTTGCGAAACATTTTATCTTAAACGAATGATAATTCGACGAACATCTTAAGCTACACATTCTGAAAAAATATCTAGAATGCACCGACCTTTCAACCCTTAAAACGCATAAAAAAATTTACATATGCAGACTACTGGCATCCTACCCCTGGGAAATGAACAAAATGAGAGGAGAGCTCCATAGGATTTATATTAAACTGTTTGATAAATTCCTCTTACTAACTAATCAAATGCCGGGAAAATCCGAGATGAGGCCGACCTCATCTTGTTACTCACGTTTCAGTTGCATTCCATTTATGCTGGCTACGTCTCATCCATTTTGTCACCTTGTTACCAGTAGAACGACTTTGTACAATGTTTTTATATTTTTTATACTTGTAAGCAATTTTGAAATAATAATAATAATAATAATAATAATAATAATAAACCTTTCTTTCTTTTTCTCATTGAAACCAAGTAGATGATCTTAGGTTTTTGTTTCTTTACAAAAATAATCAGTGGACAATGTTATGAATCCATTTTTGACCTTAGGTCTTGGGTTGGAACCCGGAAGAAAATGTGTATACAACAGAAATCCCAGGAAATAATAATAATAATAATAATAATAATATACCTTAAAACACACGAGGGAAATTTGCATTTCCCTAAGACTAATTTCGCAATCTGAAAGAATCAACAAAATGACAGGAGAGTTCCATAGGATTTATACTAAACTGTTTGATTAATTCCTCTTACTAACTAATCAAATGACGGAAAAATCCAAGATGAGCCCGATCCGACCATGTTACTAACGTTTCAGTTGCATTCCACTCACGCTGGTTGCGTTTCATCCATTTTGTCGCCTTGGTTACCAGTACAACGACTTTGTACAATGTTTTTATATTTTTATACTTGTATGCAATTTTTAAATAATAATAATAATAAACACTTCTTTCTTTTTTCCTTTTTTTCTTTTTCTCATTGAAACCAAGTAGATGATTCCATTTACGTTGGCTGCATTTCATTCGTTCTGTGCCGATGAATAACAGTACAGCCGTTTTTTTTTCAAGACAAGCGACATTTGTACAAAGATTGTATTTATTTTTATACTTGAATGTAATTTTTAAACATAACTTGAATAAGAAAAACATACTGTCGAAATATTGTTAAACATTATCGCCGGGTTCACACAGGTCCAGGGTCTTTTGGACAGTAGTAGGGGTTTATCCCTTGTTTCCTGTTTAGTATTGGGTTTCAGATTCCTTCTACACTCTCTTTATTCTCTTTCACTTCCAGTAGCCTCCTGCATCTTAGTGGCATTATCACTTTGCTTAGGGTGAATTGATTAAAAAAAAGAAAAATAAAGAAAAGACTTTTCTTTTTTTCAAATCGCGGTCTTCCCTAAGGTTTGTATTCTTATTGTGTGTAGTATCATCTTACCAGAAAGAAATTTTAACTGACTAATTACCAAGTCCCCTCCGAGATATACGAGGGTCATTCAATAAATAAGTTGAATTTTTCGGTATAAGGACTTCTAATACAGATAGAAGCTTACTCTTTTTATTTGTTTTTGTTTTACTTCTTTTTCACATGGATTTAATTTCTTTTGCAGATCAAAAAAAAACTTTGAGAGTTTTGGCGATAAACAAAGATGGCCGACCAAGAAGCATGCTCCAGGATTGAACAGCGGTCAGTTATCAAGTTTTTGGTTGCTGAAGGGTGCAAACCAGTTGAAATTCATAGGAGAATGTCAACTGTGTATGGTGCCACATGTTTCAGCCCAAAAATGTCTACAAGTGGGCTAAATTGTTTAAAGAAGGACGGAGCAGTGTTGAGGATGAAGACAGGCCTGGGAGGCCTACAGAAGTGAGGTCTCCTGAGGTGATCGAATCAGTCAATGACCTCATTCAGTCTGACAGAAGGGTGACAGTGGATGACATTGCAAGGACTTTGAGATTATCTGTTGGGACAAACGCAGGGGTCATCAGTCAGAAGGAGTCATCTTGCATGATGACAACGCAAGGCCTCACACAGCAGCCCAAACGGTGCAGACCATCAACGAGCTGGGCTGGGAACTGCTCCCTCACCCCCCTTACAGCCCAGACCTTGCCCCTTCAGACTTTCACATGTTTGGTCCCTTGAAAGCGTTCACGAGAGGCACGAAGTTTAAAAGTGACGATGAAGTCAAAAGTGTTGTGAGCGACTGGCTGAGACATCAGTCCAAAGATATTTACGCTGAGGGAATACGGAAGCTTGTGCACTGATGGGAAAAGTGTGTGACAGTGCTGGGAGACGACGTTGAAAAAAAAAAGTAAGCTTCTATCTGTATTAGAAGTCATACCGAAAAATTCACCTTATTTATTGAATGACCCTCGTATGTGCAAAAAGGGCACGGTAGGAGAGTTATCTGTACATATTGGGAACGTTTCATTTGAATGAAGAGTGTTTTACAGTTGACATGTGCAGTTCAGTACAAAGTAATATTTTTGTAGTTCTGAGAAGATGGATGGGTCCATGAAATATAGTCACATGATTTAGAGTACCCTTCTTTATTAAACCATATGCGATTATCACAGTAGGGATTATCGGGGTTTTAAGTTTACACATTTTTTGTTACTTTGATTATTATTATTATTATTATTATTATTATTATTATTATTATTATTATTATTATTTCCTTTGATTTATGGTGCATGTTCGTTTCTTTTCAGAGACCTAAGGTCAGAAATGGCATCATGACATTTTCCACGGAGCATTTTTTGAGGAAAAGAAAGAAAGATCAGACATTTTACATATATAAAGCCCTTCGTAAGATGTGGGATATATTTGTGGATACAGTTTTTTTTTGTATTTCTTTAAGGCATGGGCTACCAAGAATCCCTTTAATGAGTCTATCGGAAACTTTTCCAGTCAATCCGAGGGCTCCAGCTGCAACTGGAATTGTGAATGTCCTCATGTGCCACAATTTTGAGATTTCGATTTCAAGGTCCTTGTATTTTGATAGTTTTTTGAAGATCTTCAAAGATATATTGCAGTCTGCAGGGAGTGACATGTCAATAAGAAGGCATTGTTATTATTATTGTTTTTTATTTTCTTTGATATCTGGCGTTCACACATTTCTTTCCGGGTCCCGCCCAGGGACCTAAGTTTAGAAATGGCATCATGACACTTTCCACTGCAAAAAAAAATAATAATTACATAGATAAAGCCCTTCGTAAAGTGTGCGCTCTACTTGTCAGAACAATTTTTTGTATCTCTTTGAGGCATGGACTTCCAGGGATCCCATCAGTTAGTCTACTGGAATCTTTTCCAACCAGTCCAAGGGCTCCAACTACAACAGGAATTGTCGATGTTCCCATGTGCCACATTTTTGAGATTTCTATTTCAACGTCCTTGTATTTTGACAGCTTTTCGAATATCTTCAAAGATACATTGCAGTCTGCAGGGACTGCCATATTATTATTATTATTATTATTATTATTATTATTATTATTATTATTATTATTATTATCTTGTTTGCGTAGATGATACTTGAAAAAGAAGACGCCTCTTAAAAGTTAGAAACTAATTTTGTTTATATTCGTAATCTCGAGGACGTATTCGATGTTATTATTTATTAAAAAAAATGGTAAAAGATGACCATTTATTGAAGAGGTACGCTTCTGAAGAAAAGGCAAGAAAATTAATACGACAACAACAACAAAAATAAGGTGGGGGTGAGGGTAAAATAATTTCCGCTCATATAATTCCCGCTTTCAATGTTCCCTTTATTCAGAGCTTTTGTTAATTCTCAATCATGAGATTGTAGTTAAGCGGATTGTTTAAAAAATCTCTTTTCATTCATTATAATCAATGACATGCCAGACATAACAGACACAATTATAATAAAAAAAAAATGTCGGTCAATAGAATCAGTAAGACGACCACAATACTGTCAAAGAGTTTGAGCGACTTTCAACTCTTTTCATAAGAAATCAGATTGCTTTCATATTTGAGGTTTTCTTTAGCATCGAACTGAATTCGGTACGATGTTTAAGTCAGGTCGAAAATAATTGTTTTCCTCGAATTATTCTTGGAGCTGCTCTCTTTAAAGGGAAACACTTGACTATTTCAATACGATTTCATTATTAGTTTTGATTCAAATAGTTCTTTTTAGATGAAGCATTTTCACTATTGTTATTTTATTACTATTTTTTACTCTATCTTATTATTGTCGAGTTTCAGCATTTTTTCTTTTCTTTCAATAATTTCACCCGCAAGCCAGGCATTAATGCGACTAGAACGCTATTTATATAGACTAAATTTCAAAAGTTTGAGACCACCCATGGCAATCTTTGAAAGTGGCGCCAAATGTTGTTGTTTTTACGTTACATGAGAGAAAATTATTATAAATGCTTAAAAAGAAGTGAGATACGATTTTTTTATTGGAAATGTTATAATAACAAAAAGAAAAAAATGAATTTATGATCAAATTTTGCTCCCATTAAAATGTCCTCCTTCAGCCTTGATTATGGCAACAGAAATGGTTGGCGTTCGTTGCAGAAGTTTCTTAAAGAATAGGTTTGATAATTGATTCCATTCTTTTTTTTCAATGACATTAAGAGATCTTTTTCATTGTTTTTTTTTTTACTCTTCTGCCAAGTTGATCTCATGCTAATTCTGAGGTGGCTTCAAACTTAATACTTTTTAGAGGAAACATTTTCACTATTTTTCACTATTATTATTTTATTACTAGTTTTACTCCATTTTATTATTATTGCTTTTTAGATGAAACATTTTCAATATTATTATTTTATTACTAGTTTTATTCAATCTTATTATTGTGGCTTTTTAAATGAAGCATTTTCAATGTTAATGTTTAAAAATATTGTTTATGTTTTTCATCTGATTTATTTACATCATTTTTAGAGAGATTTACTCCCAAGTATATTCAATATCTACATAAAAAAACAAAAAAACAAAAACATTTCTCAATAATTAATATTGATAATATATATGAACCACAACGTGACTTCTTATTTATTATTCAGGAAACCTGGTTTCACTACTTAGTGTGGGCATATTCCTATATTGCCTTTATATTATATCATTATATTTCCTATATTGCTTTTATATTATAATATTATAATATTTCTTATATTGGTTTTATATTATATATATTTCGTATATTGCCTTTATATTATAATATTATTATCTTTCTTTTATTGCTTTTATATTATATTTATATTTCTTATATTGCCTTTACATTATATTTAAACTTCCTATATTGCTTTTCTATTATATTTATATTTCCTCTATTGTCTTTATATTATAATATTATTATCTTTCTTATATTTCTTTTATAGTATATTCATATTTCCTATATTGCCTTTATATTATATTTATATTTCCTATATTGCTTTTATATAATATTATTATATTTCTCATATTGCTTTTATATTATATTTATATTATATTTCCTTTATTGCTTTTTTATCATATTTATATTTCCTATATTACTTTTATATTATAATATTATTATCTTTCTTATATTGCTTTCATATTATATTTATATTTCCTATATTGCTTTTATATTATATTTAAATTTCATATATTGCTTTTATATTATAATATTATTATATTTCTTATATTGCGTTTATATTATCTTTGTATTTCCTATATTGCTTTCATATTATATTTATATTTCTTATATTGCTTTTATATTATAATATTATTATATTTCTTATATTGCGTTTATATTATAATATTTTTTATATTGCTTTCATATTAAATTTATATTTCCTATATTGCCTTCATATTATATTTGTATTTCCTATATTTCTTTTATATTGCATTAATATTTCTTATATTGCTTTTATATTATAATATTATTATGTTTCCTATATTGTTTTTATATTATATTTATATTCTATTTTTTTATATTGCTTTTATTTCTGGTAACATGATCCATTACACAAGCCCTCTTAAACTAGATATGCATAAGCCAATGATGAAAAAAGTTTTTTTTATCTGATGCATATTCTTTATTTGCCATAGACTGTTTATTTGTTAGAACATGTAATTCATTTGTGAACGAACATTATACAGTGAAAATTTCAAATCAAAATTCAGTTCATAACTTCTTGTCAAGCGACCGACTCATTGATCCATCTCGCCCTATTCAATCACTTTCTCAGATCGATAATCAAAAGGCGGCGTCGAGCGAATGAAGCTTGGGTGTCTTAGCGATGACCACCCTTCTTCGAACCTCGTGGACTGGCGCTACACAATCACAAACAAAGAACTGAACCAGATAATAGAAACGACATCTCTTGAGGACATTCAACAGCGGCAAAAACTAAAAGGGATAGCACGTAACTCGTAGAGGAAATAATTAAAATAATGAAAATGTTGATGTTCCGCACGACTTCGAACAAAAGGTTAGAAAGGAAACCCCCCATCAGTACCGGAAAGAGCAATAACAGACTTGCGAAACCTATTTTCCTGAAAAACTGTTTTAAGAAAGATTTGTATAAATCTAAACCGAAGGTAGCACTGGTCAGTGAATGTCAAATATTTCCTTATAAGGAAACGGTTAAGATCTCTTTTTCGGTTACGATTAACGAGCTTGGATACAGGTTTGTTTTTGTTTAAGATTAATTTTGTTCGAAAAAAATAAAACTACGATTTCTGTGTAGCCTACGGTGTTTCTTGGAAGTCCTGATATGCCCACGTGACAGTAACATTAAATGTGACAACACCTACCAGACCCATTGACCTTCACACACCTCACAATGACAACAGTTGTGCCTAGAGACAAACAGAAAAAGAAGAAGGAAAAGAAAGGAAATAAAAGCCACGAGACATAATGGGAAAATGTTGTATAACGGAAGGAATTCCTCCGGCAAAATACAACGAGAGATATAAACAACTTGTTTGGTAAAACGTCGATGTTTTGCGACCATAAACGGAGCAATAAAAGAAAGTTATGTCTGCTATGTGATTCACCTCAGGCCGATGCAGGTGAGGTCGGGGACTCCTCAACGCACAAGGTTTACAAAGGCGCGAGTAGTGGGAAAGAAACACACGCACACACACAACAACAACAACAACAACAACAACAACAACAATAACAACAACAATAAATGTAATTTTAAACTGTAAACAAACGTTTCTGTCAAATTTTTCCATCGTCTATTGCTACACGACCAAGTTAGCTAAATTTTTGCACCTGCTCATATTGACGTCCCCTATGTGTAACTCGAAATTTGGGCTACCTCTTTTGCTGACAAGTATGCATTATCTCTCCAAGGTGTTGGTATGATTATTATTATTATTGTTATTATTAGTTCCTAGGATTTCTGTTGTATACACATTTCCTTCCGGGTCCCAACAAGAGATGGCTTTATGATCATTTAAAAAAAAGAAAAAAAGAACGATCACACACATTTTACATAGATAAAGCTCTTCGTAATGTGTGAACTGTTGGAGTTTTTGGGTATCCTGGTGTACTAGTGAGCCAGCCAAAATGAGCTGACTCATTTTATAGTTCACCAATAGAAGAGTTAATCAATCAGAAGGCTCAAAAAATTCAATACGACGTGCATAAAGGCGGCCATATTTTTCCAGAATATGTGCAGCCAGCCTTTGATATCGAAGACTAAAGAATTACGGGACAGCTGCTGGTGGTATGGGCGATATAATCAGATTCAGTAGAGTGTCTGATTCGTGAGTGTTAATCTTTAACGTTGTTTCATTGAACAGATTACGTCCTGCGCTGGATTCTATATTCATAGACTATGGTCAACATGGTCAACATGAACTGTACTTGTGAGTACAATTTGTTTGTATTTTTTTAAGGCATGGGCTACCAAGAATCCATTCAATGAGTCTATTGGAATCTTTTCCAATCAATCCGAGGGCTCCAACTACAACTGAAATTATTGATGTCCTTATGCGCCACATTTTTTAGATTTCCATTTTATGGTCCTTGTATTTTGCTAGTTTTTGAAGATCTTCAGAGATACACTGCAATCGGCAGGAACTGTCATGTCAATAAAAACAAAGCACATTCTGCTTTTTGTGGCCTGTGATCATGGCGTCTGGGCTATTAGCTTTGATTGTTCTGTGTATCTTAAAGTCCCATAACAATTGTTACAAGTCCCGTCTCTGTAACCGGGTCTGGGTGATGTTCATACCAGTTTCTTGCAGTTTCCTTCCCGTAAAAGTGGCATATTTTCCAGTACAGATATTCGCCCACTCTATCATGCAGAGTTTTATATTCCGTGGGTAGCTAACGCTGTGTAACCTGTGCAAAAAAGTCAATTATTTCTGGATATTTACCACAGAATCTGCCTTTTTGGCTAACATAATTTTTCAATATTTGTGCTTGGTCGTGTGCAGCAAGAATAAAACCTTTGGCTTCAGTTTTTAACCTTTCACTACGTAACCACTGATGAGTACGGTGTTTGTATACATCAGTTTGTTTGGTACGGGCAAAGTATTGACTATGAAGCAGCTTATATTGCTATCATATTTTTTTTTTATTATTTTATTTCTTTTCATTTCTGGTATATGCTCATTTCTTTCCGGCTCCTAACAAGAGACCTAAGGTCAGAAATGTCATCATGACATTATCTACTGAGCAGTTTCAGAGGAAAAAAAAAAAAAAAAGAAGATTTTGCATAGATAAAGCCCTCCGTAGACTTTCGTGGACTGTACTTATTATTATTATTATTATTGATTATTGATTATTGATTATAATTCTGTTGGTCCCTTTGTTCTTTAGTTAGTCCATACGTCACGCCCTGCCATTACCTCAGGTAAACAATGGACCATTCCTGTTTGATTGCGGGGATGCGTCTGCAATAGTTTGCCTGTCCCCTGCCCACAAAATGGAAGAAATGATGTTTCTCTTTTGGTTTTAGGGAAAGGAAGAGAAAAAGAAAGAAAGAAAGAAAACAGAGGAATCAATAACACATGTTTAAAGTATGCCTTAGTGAAATTGAAAAAAAAAACATGTCAATTTTAAATATTTTCATTTGTACCCTCTTACTTCTTTAAATAATGATCTGCATTCATATTTATGCTTGTTATTCTAATATTTTGTTTAAGTTGTTAAGCACAAATAGTTGTAGTTGTTTCCTCTCCTCCTCCATCACCTCCTCCGCCTCCACCTCCTCCACCTCCTCCTCCTCCTTCTTCTCCTTCTCATTATTATTATTATTATTATTATTATTTAGTTGTTAAGCTCAAGTATTTAACGAGGCGATAGGAGAGATTCTATTGGTGTTTTATAGTCATAAACTCGCAAAGGGTTTCTTCAAGGATTAACAGAAGAATTAAGGTTCATCCGAAGATTCAAATAGGATAACCGTGAGATGGCCATGGGTGTTACTAGTCGTTATTATTATTATTATTATTATTATTATTATTATTTCCTTTGATTTCTGGGGTGTACACATTTCTTTCTGGGTCCCGCCCAGAGACCTAAGGTTAGAAATGGCATCATGACACTTTCCACTGACAAAACAAAACAAAACACAAACATATTTTACATAGATAAAGCCTTCCGTAAAGTGTGGGCTGTACTTGTGAGATCAATTTTTTGTATCTCTTTAAGGCATGGACTTCCAGGAATCCCTTCAATTAATCTACTGGAATCTTTTCCAACCAATCCTAGGGCTCCAACTACAACAGGCATTGTTATGTTCCCATGTACCACATTTTTGAGATTTCGATTTCAAGGTCCTTGTATTTTGACAGCTTTTCGAATATCTTCAAAGATACATTGCAGTCTGCAGGGACTGCCATATCAATAAGGAGGCACTTTTTTTGTTTGTGGTCTCTAATAACAATGTCTGGGCGGTTGGCTTTGATTGTTCTGTCAGTGTGTATTGTGTAGTCCCATAGAATTGTAACAGGTCCTATCTCCGTAACCGGGTCTGGGTGGTGTTCATACCAGTTTCTTTCAGTTTCCTTCCCGTAGAAGTTGCATATTTTCCAGTGCAGATATTGGCCCACTCTGTCATTCAGTGGGTGCCAATATCGTGCAACCTGATACAAGATAATCATTTTTTTCTGGATATTTATCACGGAATCTGCTAACACAATATTTTAGTATATGTGCTTGATAATCTCTAGTTAACAAGCATGGGTCCTGTGCAGCAAAGACAAAACCTTCAGTTTCAGCTTTCAGCTCTGCACTACATTATTATTATTATTATTATTATTTAATATTCTCTCCGAATCTTCCACCCACAGCTTCTTTCTTTTTATGTGCCATGTCCTTTCAGGACGTAGGAGATCATGGCTTCCCACAGCCCTCTACCCCTTGCAGCTCTCAGCAAGCTCCTAATCTCTGCTTCCTCCCCCACACCACGTTCTGTCATCCACTTGCTCAATCGCGCCAGGTATGTCAAGCGCTGCTTTCCCTTGTCTCTCTTTCCCTCTATTTGACCCGTGAGTATCAGATTCTCCAGGCCCTCCTTCCTCATTATGTGTCCCAGAAACTAAACCCACGGCTTACAGACACAATACTTTCCCCGTTACTGTGTATATCTCAGTGTATAAGACGACTTTTTAACATTAAGAATACTCCCCGCAAAAAAAAAAAACAAAAAAAAATAGCGAGCCGTCTTATACTCCAGGTATAAAATGTGAAGCTTAAATCCTATGGTTTATGGTAAGTTGTTAGCATTGGGGGATTATTTTACGGTAAACGAACCCCTGGCTCGCCTGCTTTTTTCGATGATGCTGAACAAGAACACAACCGGGTGTGTGTCTAAACAAGCCGTTTAAAGATCGCACTCGAGAAGAGTGGATGGTTAGCGGGGAAAAGTCATTCAGGCCACCGTAGTAGCCTACCGAAAACACATCACCTACCACATCAGGTATTGTAGATTGTAGATTGTTGCCATATTTATCACAACGTTGTACACTCCGGCCTTCTTCAGGTGGTTGGAATGTCGAACTGAACCCTTTATTTCGCTCACTGGGGTAGACTCTTCTAGTTCCACGTGCCATGTGTAATGGATGTCAGTTATCAGTTATCTCCTGTTAATTACCCTCTCCAAGTTCTCCACTGCCTTAACCAGGTATTGAACTAACACTCTTTGGGTCCTGTCACAGGATCTAACTAACGTTTTTATCCACTGTGCCATGTATCCTTGAAAAGCAATAAAAACAAAGAAAAATGCAATATGAGCTCTGGTAAAAACATGTAATGATAACAACAATAATTGCAATATGGGCACTGATAAGTATTGTAGATTGCAGTATTTAACTGATAATATCTACCTACCGTTTTTCATTAGAATTTGAATGAAAAGAAAGCATATGGTTACTGAATTTATTTAATACATTTTATACAGTATATTTTAGAATACAATTTTGGGAGTAGTCTTGTACGGCGAATATAGCCCGAAACTTACATTTATCTTGAAAATTTGAGGGTCGTCTTATACGCCCAGTCGCCTTGTATGCCAACATATACAGTATGTGAGCTGTGCCAAGCAGTGCTGCCTTCTACGCACTCAAATGATGTCAGGTATCTTCAAGGCATTCTTCGAGTTCTGGAAATAGCTCCAAGTACACCAGTCACAAAAGGGACATTTTGAAGTGCCGCTAGGTATGTATTCTCCTGATGTTCTCAGCTAGGGTTTTAGGTACCACTGTATTTTTGCCAACTCTTACCACTGTTAAGAATGATTCGGAAACACAATAGTACCCAAAATGTGCATTCTGGCCCAAAAAGAATACATCAAATATCTCCGGGAAATGCAGCTACACTGAGCAGAACCAGAAAAAAAAATGAGTGTAAAAGCAAAAAAACAAATAGAATAATGCAGAAAAACAAATCGGCCTTCAAACACGAGGGAGAAATAGGAGATAAACACTTTGCACAGCAAATATTCTAACCCAAAGACTGCAATCTTGTTCTCGATCAAACTATCAGCTATCAATGACGGGCAGGATCTGGTCTAAAACCCAGGATTAATGCCTTCCAACCAGAGACTGCCAATGAAACTCGACATTAATCCATCCTGTCGCGTATAGGGAGAACATCCGGACACGATTAACTGCATAATATTTGGGTGTGGCCGACTAGCGAACTTGCAACTAGATGATAGAGCTTCTCAGTGCGTACATTGGACAGTATGTTGCTCATTCGATAGGAATAGATAGGTACACTCTTCCCCAGTCTTTTCAACAGGAGTAGAAGTTTATCCCTTGTTTTTTGTTTAGGGTTGGGTTTCTGATTCCTTCGAAAGTCTTCTCACTTTCTTTCACCAGTAGAATTGCATTATCGCTTTACTTGTGGTGAATTGATTTTTAAAAAATCCACCGCCTTGGCAAAGTCAATTAATTGAAATTACCATCCTCTGCAAATTTAGCGTTCAGACTGATAGAGAAATTCAGGCAAGTTGACCAGACATAATTATAAAAAATCATGTTGTAAATATATGTCTGCAACCCAGCCGTAAAGACAAAGACAAATCAGTAGAATGTGGCATCTGAAGACAAAAATATTACCTGTTCTTACTTTGGTGCTTTGGGAATGATATCAAAACGAACAAACATGCATACGATTCCTGATACGCTTATGAATTGCAAAAAATAATACTCATGTGTACTTGTGATATATTGGAAGGCAATCGTCCTGATGTCACACTTGTGCACAAGAGAAGCAATGAATAGATTCTGATAGTACGGAGGGAAATTCATGAAGGCGAAAATACAAAGATACCAAGACTGAGCCGGGCATTTCGGTGGTACCAAGACTGGGCCAGGCATTTCGGTGGTACCAAGACTGGGCCAGGCATTTCGGTGGTACAAAGACTGAGCCAGGCATTTCGGTGGTACCAAGACTGAGCCAGGCATTTCGGTGGTACCAAGACTGGGCCAGGCATTTCGGTGGTACCAAGACTGAGCCGGGCATTTCGGTCGTACCAAGACTGAGCCAGGCATTTTGGTGGTACCAAGACTGAGCCAGGCATTTCGGTGGTACCTAGACTGAGCCAGGCATTTCGGTGGTACCTAGACTGAGCCAGGCATTTCGGTGGTACCAAGACTGAGCCAGGCATTTCGGTGGGAGTAAGACCGAGCCAGGCATTTCCGTGGTATTAAGACTGAGCCAGGCATTTCGGTGGTACCTAGACTGAGCCAGGCATTTCGGCGGTACCAAGACTGAGCCAGGCATTTCGGTGGTACCAAGACTGAGCCAGGCATTTCGGTGGTACCAAGACTGGGCCAGGCATTTCGGTGGTACCAAGACTGAACCAGGCATTTCGGTCGTACCAAAACTGAGCCGGGCATTTCGGTGGTACCAAGACTGAGCCAGGCATTTCGGTGGGAGTAAGACCGAGCCAGGCATTTCGGTGGTACCAAGACTGAGCCAGGCATTTCGGTGGTACCAAGACTGGGCCAGGCATTTCGGTGGTACCAAGACTGAGCCAGGCATTTCGGTGGTACCAAGACTGAGCCAGGCATTTCGGTGGTACCTAGACTGAGCCAGGCATTTCGGTGGTACCAAGTCTGAGCCAGGCATTTCGGTGGGAGTAAGACTGAGCCAGGCATTTCGGTGGTACTAAGACTGAAACAGGCATTTTGGTGGTACCAAGACTGAGTCAGGCATTTCGGTTGTACCAGGACTGAGCCAGGCATTTCGGTGGTACTAAGACTGAACCAGGCAATTCGGTGGTACCAGGATTCAATTTCAGGTTTCTTTCTCTCTTTTCCATCAGCTATTGCTTTTTATTGACATTATTTACAATCGGATTAATTTACTCATCTTTGTTATGAATAAAACAAATTTCCGGGCGTTGTGTTCTACGGCCTTTTTCAGGTGCCTGTTGATCTAGTAATCCTTTAGGGATTCTTCATCTGGACCCTTTATAAAAACAAAAGCAACAAGACGATATAGAGAGCGGAACGAGAACAACATATCCTTGTCTATTAAATAAAGGGTTCAATTAAAAATTCCCTGAAGGTTAGCCGAAACGAATCGACAAACACCTGAAGAAGGCAAAACGGCCGAAACATTGTGATAACAACAACAAAGAGGGGAAGATTAATGTAATGGGGGAGTCACTGCTGCAGGGCTAGAATCTCCGGGATCAAGCTTCTATATTGATTAGAGGATGGTGCGTTGGTGGAATACCGACACTAATCTGACTGTTTGCAGTTTGGTAATCTGGGGATTTTCCTATAGTCAACCCATATTAAAAATGCCATTGTCTTACGTTCTACCTTCAGATACCTGAAAAAGGCCAGGTGTCATAATTACCCAAACGATATTTTTTAAATAAATCGTTTACTAAAGATGTTGAACCTACCTAAAGCGTTGATTTGACGTCTAAATGAATCGTTTAAAATTTGACAAATATTTCTCAAAGCAAAGTTATTCAAGGTTATGTGATTGGCATAATAACTCCAGACGGACTGTATTAATATCTTTTGTTGGGATATTGATAGAAAATGGAGAAATGAAATTTAAAATATAAAATATATTTATAGTCAATAAAATCCAACCAATCTTACAATCCTGAACACGCAGGACGATTAAAGTCATGTCAGTCATAAATGTTCAGAAATTATTTCAAATTTGATAAAATAAAAACTAAAGAGGAATTTCAAATATTTGCCCTGAACCTCGTCAGAATTGGGCATTGTATGTTGCTGCCTTGTTTGGTCAGATGCTCCTACTATCTGTCTCGAGATTCTTGACAAAAGTCAAACAATTCTCTGTGCTGTAATCGATCCTGACCTGGCATCTCGACTTCAGTCACTTTCTCACCGACGTGACGGGGTTTTCTTTTCTCTTTTCGACAAATAGTTTCATAGCAATTGTTCTGACGAACTTTCCACATTGTAAATATTCATTGGGGTTCCATTTTTAAAAGTTGTTATTTTTATTCTCACCCACCTACAGACAAATTATACATAATTGGACTAGTTAGGACTTCATAGAGTCATAGGTATTATGGTGGCTGTAGTAAGAATGGTAAGTAAGAATGTGTTGTTTTGGTGTAAGGAATATTGTGGTATATTTGGGTCAGTAATTGTGACTAGCTAAGTTCAAGATAAGACAGATTGAAGACCAGCCTCCCCCTTTTGACCTTGTATCACATTTTTGTATTAAAACAAAATAAATATTATTTTCTTCTTTGGGAACTAGTTAGGACTTCATAGAGACTGAAGGTATTATGGTGACTGTAAGCAAGAATGTGTTGTTTTGGTGTAAGGAATATTATGGTATGTTTGGGTCAGTGATTATGGTATGTTTGGGTCAGTGACGAGCCAAGTTTAAGATAAGACAGATTGAAGGCCAGCCTTCCCTTATCGTTCCTTTTATTTGTATTTTTTAAAATAATTATTACTTTCCACCTAAGTGTTTCGATAGCATAAATTGAAGCATGTTACTAGATAGGCAACTAGGTCTCGCAGTTTTACTGTTGAACTAGCTAGATGCAATGTTCTATTCTAATAATTTCTGTTCTCGCACTTCTCACCTGTGGAACTTCCTGCCGATTTATTGTTTCCCTGCTGCTTACAATTTTCCAAAAATTAAATGTAATGTCATTCGCCATCTTCTGCCTTCCTCACTAAAGTTTTTTTTTAAATTCTCTTCCACTCCCAATAGTCCACCCACCTTGCATCCTAGTGGAATTAATTATCGCCTTGCTTGGGTGGAAATGACTAAAAAAATATATTAAAAACCAAATATAAATTCAAACTCGAAATTGGTAAATCCCGAATTAGAATTAAAGCTAATTTTATGTTTATAAGCTTTAGACGCGATTTCTAATTGATTCTTCTCGTATGTGTCGTATCCTTTCAGGACGTGGACGATCATGGCTCTTCACTACTTTCTACCCTTTGTAGCTCTTTTTTTTACCATCCCTATTCCCTGTTCCAGACGGGGCACGGCGGAGTAATGGCTAGCGGCTCGGATTGAGGAATCGGAGAGCCGAGTTCGAATTCCAGTCGAATCCATTACATTCACTTACGTGCTAATACCCTTGGGAAAGGTATGAATCCTCTTCTTCTCCCACCAGCTATGGGTAAATAGTAGGACAAGCCAGGTTCTATAGCCTTGGATGGGAACTGGTCTACTTGCCTTGCATGGCAACCTACTGTGGGAAAAATCTGCCTCGTCAGCCATGTATCGAAAGATACGACCACCTAAGCGTACATGACACATAACTAACTATTCGCTGCTCCGCCATCCATTCAAACAGTTAATCAGTTAAGTGACCCAATGTCGCCCGCCCACTGTCACTCAAATGTCTTGTGAGTGCCAAATTTTCCAAACCTATTTTCATATTGAAAAAATTAAATGCAATGTCAATCTTTACTATTTTTTGGATCCATGTTGTTTTTAATATTCTCCCCACTTAATAATGTTTCTCTTTGTTGTAGCTTTAATGCCTTACTTGAGGTGAAGTGATTTTTAAAGAAATCCATTTGTAGAACCATATCTCTGTTGCCTTAAGTCTCCTCTTCATCTATGAAGAAATTGTTCAGCATTCAGTGACATAATGGAGGATGGATATTACATAGCAGTTCAGCACTTTTTTCTATGGTTCTAATTAAATTTTCCTGTTTCTTAATACTTTGCTTAGCTTTTGGAAGACGCTCACTGCTATTCCGAATCACACTCGGATTTCGATGTCACATTGTTCCATCCTCTGTTAAAAATATTTCATTAATTGAAATAAAATTAAGATGCAAATATTTTCCACTTAAACATTATATAAATACAAAAATAAAAATAGGTATTTAGCTACGGGTTTAGTATTGTTTACTCGGCACACAGTCCTAGATATAGATAAACCTTTTTTTTTCTCTTTCTTTTTTTATCAATTCACCCCAAGGAAAGCGATAATGCCACTAAGATGTAAGGGGTTAGTGGCTGTGATAGAGAATGTGAAGGCTTTAGAAGAAAGTGGAAACCCAATCCTAAACAAGAAACAAGGTATAAACATATACCCCTGTTCAAACAAGCGTGGAGAAGTGTGAACCAGATGATAGACAAACCTATCTACTCCTGTTGAGGAAAAATAGTAAATACAAATGCAGAGTTTAGGTGGAGGTGTTAAAATTATAGAGTTGTATTAAACTTCAGAAGGGTCCGGAAACCCAATCCTAATCGATATCACGTTAAAAAAATTCCGCATTTATTAACCGAGGTGCCTTTGCTACTCAAATTACACTTTTTGTCATCCATCGGGTACACCGACATGTGACAATGTCCAGAGTCAAAGACAGTGGATGACAAGCACATCAGGTGCCATAGATATTAATCATTTAGAGGTCTTGAAAAGCAATGAAACGCTAAATGCACATTCATATGCCCAGCAGCTGCAATATGTCCATAACAATTTAATCGAAAAGTGCCTCGTGCTTTTCAAAAGAAAATAAATGTCGTTCTTCATGACAATGCAACGCCGCATAGAGCAAGAACACCATATGAAAAATCTTTATGACTAGATTTGTTTATTCGATCGCTGCAAAATGATTTGATGGAAAAAAATTTGTCTAACGAAAACCAGATTCAAGAGTTTGTCGAAAACTTTTAACATCAAATCCTGAGGAATTTTACTCAAAAATTATCGAAGAGCTACCGTATCGCTTTAAGACGTAAGCAATCATGGCTCTCCACAGACTCCTTATCTGTGAATTGCCATGATTTATTAGTCATGTGATTTCTTGTTGCATTCTGCACAGTTTGGAATTCAGAAGTGTCCTTCTCCCTTTAAGATATAAGCAATGTTTTGAATCTCCACAAATTCCTTTTCTTTGTTATCTGTGAATTACTTTGTGTTGTGATGCGGGGTCTGGAAAAACTCGACTTAACTCGACCGGGATAGTATTCAATATTCAACTAGACAAGTCACTACAATAGTATTATTTTCTCGACAATTACCCAGGACTACTTATCATGAATAGATCAGTCTATTCATGACAGTAGGGAGGGTAAATCGCTCTTACGACAACACATTGATTTTCCGGAAAAGAAAGTGGTGAAAGAAAGTGGAGTGATTTCTTTATGCCTTCTTCACAGTTTGTAAATCAAAGCAATCATTCTCCCTTTAATACATAGGCAATCATGGCCCTCCACAAATTCCTTTTCTTTAATTTTCTGTGAATTACTGTGGCATCTTGGGAAGATAGTGGAGTGGTTTCCTGTTACCTTAACCACAGGTTAGAATTTAAGCGATCATGGCTCTCCACAGATTACTTTTCTTTTCTTTCTTTATTATCTCGAGAAAGATAGTAAAGTATTTTTCCGTTGTCTTTCCAGTTTTAATTTCAAAGTATTCTTTCCACTAGAGTGGCTGCCATCTGAGGCTAAAGATCCTAATTTGGCTTGCTATTTAACCCATAACTAGCGGGAGAAGAGATTGATTCATGGCTATCCCGTTTGCGTTTAAGTGAACACATCAGACTAAATGGGAATTTTAAACGGCTCACTAATTCGCCTTTCTGTGCCGATAGCTGTTACGCTACCTGCACATTATCTTAACAGGACGATGAGTAGTAATAGAATCCATCTAGAATGCAAATGATTGAAAACTGCTCATATTGCAAGATGCCTCAGATAGTTGTATAATGAGAAGCAACATTCGATGGTAAGAAACATTAAGCAAAGCAGGTTGAACGTACCTACGGTCACGTACATCAGCGACGACATGTCGAGTCTCGTTCAATTCTCGCCATTCATCGTCGATTGGTCTCGTTTCCAACCATCCGAGAAAATGTGTCCAAACAATTCGCATTCAAGATTCATAAATGAGCCTGGTCAGGAGGAGAACATGGTCTTCCTTCCGACATTATATCTATCTATCTATCTATCTATCTATCTATCTATATATATATATATATATATATATATATATATATATATATATATATGGTATTGTCGCAGTTAGCTCCCCTTCATTTCCTGAACCCTTCACCAGGGGTCTCTCTCTCTCCCGGGTGTATAAATACTGGCTGACCTTTCGCCTCTTTCTCTCTTTTTCTCTGCTTACGCGCACGTGTGAGCAACGATGTCGATTTCGGCCGCGAGCCGAAACCTCGCACGTGGGACGAGGTACAAAAAACTTTCTCTATAAATTTCCAATATGTGAACTCTTATACACAACCAGCGTTTCCCATATTCTGGGAACACGCTAAAACAAAATTCACCCCGTACGGACATTCAACTAAAAACAACAGACACACAACTTTCCATACAGACACTGTAACATTTTATTCATGTCTTCAATGTATAGTAACTCGTGTTTTAATCTATTTGTAATTCACGTATTAATATATATTTGTTTTGTACATATATATCGGTCTTGTTTGTTTCTTTGGACTCCATTAAAGTCCAACATTCGTATGTAGCTGGACCGGCCAGCGGAAGCCATAACCTAGAGATAACTCATCTTCTTTTCTCACATTCACACACCGCCTGGTCCACTACAGTATAAAATGACAATTGGAAAAAAAATCTTAGATTTTGCCGACGCGTTTCGTCTTCCGACTTTTTCAAGGCAAAAATGAAAATGAAATGTCATTGTTGTTATAGTTACATTAAAAAATCTAAATTTAAAAAGACAGACGCTTCTGTCTAAGCCTTTTTCTGGTTAATGTAATTGATCTGGGAATTTAACTGGATTGTCGACATGGAAAAAATCTCTTAGTATAGAGGAAATGTTTGAGAATTACATGGCTAAAAATGGCGTTAAAAGCAGTAATTTTAGCAATTTCAAAACGGAAACTCCTTCAAGTCAATTTAAATTAGTTTTGAAATACAGCAAATTGTTTTGTTTATTGCAAATATTAAATTTAATCTATTAGCTTGAAATTACAAATTCATTTTAAACCTTAGGTATCGCAAATCTGTAGACGTACCTATCATACAGTAAGGGAATTATTATGAAGCTATTAACGAATGAAATTAAGCTCAAGGGACCCTAATACCAGAGATGCCTCTGAAGCAACCATTTTTAATGAGTGAATTTTTCAACAAAAAAGATGATTTTTTAAAGTGTTTATTATTAAAATAAGTCTATTTTACTGGTAGAATCATAAGCCAATGGGTTTGAAGTAGTTAATTTTGGCCTTAGAATATGTCCTAATACTCATTTCATATGACGTCCAAATTCCCTTTAATTGGTCACCCACCCACCAGCTGTATGGGCTAATCCCAGATGGGTCTCTGAAGCAACCTTTTTTAATGAGTGAATTTTTCAACAAAATAGATGATTTTTAAAAGTGTTTATTATTAAAATGAGGCCATCTTTGTGATAGAATCATAAGCCAATCGGTAGAATTAGCTAATATTGGCCTAAGAATCGGCTTTAATACCCGTTTCATATGGTCTCAAAATTCCCCTGTAATTGGTCAAATTTCAAACTTTTATTGGGGGCGTACGCCACTCATGTCTCCAGCTCATTGATTGAGCTCGCCAGAATCTGTTCATAGGCTATATTTTGGTAATTGGATTCTCGAATCTATTGTTGCTTGCGATGAGGCCCCTACATCTGTTCAAACTTTAGGACCAGAAAAATTTAGGGGTCCTGGGTATGACGATAAACAACATTCGTCAGCAAGGCCTCAGATCAGGAAGTTTTCAAGACCTCTTAATTGCGGCTTTTCCCAGGTCCACCCTGACCCGGGATGGTAGCACCTGTTAGGGTCCCAGCTATGGGCAAATAGTTAACTTCCTATGAAAGTGCAGAATTAGGGTTTTATAGTAAAATTATCAGCAATATATTTTCGAAAAAAAAAATTGTCAGCAGTAACTTATTATTTTTTAAATTATTACCAGAAATTGAAAAAAAAAAATTATTACCGGGAATAAATTTTTGAAAAGAAAACATTACCATCAATCGATTTGACTCTCGACAAAAACCTTCTTTACAAAATTATGTCAATAAAACCCCATCTACAAACTGATTTCTTCCAAATAATACATACTCTATTCATACAAACCTATCCCAAATATCTTGACGGCATTAAAGAATACATGGAGGGTGATATACTGTAAAACAAAATAAAACAAAACTTAAATTTTACATTTGTTAATTTTGTAAAACAGGAATATTACCGAAAATACATATTCGGGGAAAAAATGTTATCATCAATAAAAATCTTGTCGGCATTAAATAACCCATTGAGATGGATATGCCGCGAAACAAAACAAACCAAACCAAAAATATAGGTCCGCCAATACATACATACATATATATCTATCTATATATATATGTATATATACATGTATATATAACCAAGTTTAGGATTGATATAAACGGAATAAATTCCAATAACCAACAATTACTATTCTTCAAAGAGTACTCGATACAGAGTAGAGCAAATGTAATTATTTATTTATAATTTATAACATAAATAACATATTTATGTTATATGTTATAATTAACATAAATAACATATTTATGTTATAATTTTTAAATAAATAATTTGTTCTCATTTTACTTGGATATATATATATATATATATATATATATATATATATATATATATATATATATATATATATATAGTCATCTACAGACGGACTGTTTCACTGTATCACAGCTCATTAGTGTGTCTAGACACCCAACTGCCTCAAGCCTGGATCAAAACCCGACTGATTTGGCATCACTCGGTGATTTTACCCCTGAGCTATCAGCGCCCGATAGAGAGGAAGGCAATTTTTAGCGTATTTATTCTTTGAATAAACTCGCCAGTGACCGAGAGGGCTCAATTCATAGAAGACCTTTATATATATATATATATATATATATATATATATATATATATATATATATATATATATATATATATAGAGGTAACTATACTCGTGTCGAAAAACCTTCAAATTCTTGATTTAACAATAGCCAAATCAATCTCGAAGGGAAAAAAGGTTTTAAAAAAGAAAGAGCCAGGAACATGAAAGTCTGTCGAAAGTAATCGCACAGATACAGGTTCAAGGCCCAAAGAAAAAACCGCGATACGAGTAAACAACTAACTAAAGAGCTCGATACAAACGTAGAGCAAACCTAGTCAAACCTAATGAGCCAGACAAACCTACCAAGGTTTCACTTAGGCAGATCGTCAGGGTCAGCTGAAGTGAAACCTTGGTAGGTTTGTATGGCTCATTAGGTTTGATTATATATATATATATATATATATGAAGAAATATAGTCTTAAAGTGTGCTATATTTATGGGATAAAGTGCTCAATATCAGAGATAGAGCGTGTGTAAATATAAAAGTGAACATAGAAGTCAACACTTAGAGGCGACAGTCTGTTTCGTGCTAGATGAAATCATCGGGCCCGATGATTGCATCTAGCATGAAACAGACTGTCGCCTCTAAGCGTTGACTTCTATGTTCACTTTTACATATATATATATATATATATATATATATATATATATATATATATATATATATATATATATATATATATAAAAGATTATATGAACATAAAAATAGATCATTTACAAGACAACTCATCAAATGCATTAGTTGCTCACCGTAACGACACTGATCACAATTTTAACATAAAAAACGCTACTCTGATCCAAGGAGAAAATAATTCACTAAGATGCTAAGGTTTAGAAAGTGCTTTAATCGTTCGTTCATCTACGGTAGATTTGCGTCTTGGTTCTTGCAACGTTTCACCATTCCTGGCAGATTTTCTGTTAACACAATGTGGGATATTTAATAACAAAGATGATGGAAACAACAAGAAAAAAGAATCTAAATGAAATTGACGAGATTATAGACCCAAAACACATTAAAAAACAAAAACAAATTTCTAAATTTAAACTCCCAGCGTCTGTCGATCGTGCGCATGTGCAGACGCATCACCGTAACGACTTTCGTCCTGAAGGACGAAACTCGTCGCTTGAAAACCTTTTCTAATCCAATGTAAGAAACCTATAATATTTCAAAGATAAATAACGTCAACATTTAAGCACTAATTTATGAATAACAAAGCACAAACATCAGTGTTATATATATATATATATATATATATATATATATATATATATATATATATATATATATATATGTATAGCTGTGCTTGCACGAAGCCATAAGTCATCGTGGCCGAGGGCTTGAGCGTACTGGCCTTGTTCCAAATCTTTTTCACGCTAGATAACACGCTCTTTCCCAGAAACTGTAACTAAGGTCTGTTCAGCAAAGTTGCAGCATAAACCACAGGTGGGCTCTGTGGGCGTTGAATAAACACAAATGTGCCTAAGCATGTGTCTGCAATAGGGATCGGCTAGCCGCCTTAGTAGACGGCTATCCTCGAATACGAGTGACCAGCTATTATTATGGATATATATATACATAGCCGACCCTGACGATCTGCCTAAGTGAAACCTTGGTAGGTTTGTCTGGCTCATTAGGTTTGCCTATATATATATATATATATATATATATGTGTGTGTGTGTGTGTGTGTGTGTGTGTGTGTGTGTGATTTTCTTTTGTATTTTCTCATATTTTCAAATGAGACTTTTTATTTCAAAATTATATTGATATTGGAATATATATATATATATCAATATAATTTTGAAATAAAAAGTCTCATTCGAAAAAACAAAAGAAAATCACAAGGATTAAGTTGTCTTTGGCATTTAATACAACGTGTTTAATATATATATATATATATATATATATATATATATATATTATATATATATATATATATATATATATATATATTATTAATTAAAGAATATCAAACACTTAGGTAATAACTTTTATTTCTTGAGAGCTCTAAAGAACAGCAGCTCTCAATCTTCCATACCTAGAAACAAAATTACCTTCAGCAATAACTCTCTCACAAACCAAACAAGCTTTATCCAGATATTATTTGGATTTTATTGACAAAGGCCTCACATCGCAATTGGAGTGGAAATTCATATCCAGAGCTCAAACTCCTAAGAACTTCTGCGACCGTTGTAACGTTTGTCTGCTGGAGAAAATACTTATAATTAAATATAAAAACCTATAAAAGTTTATATTCTTTGTCGGCCTTGGAAATTGAGAGCTGATTTTTAAGAGCTCTCATAAGATAAAGTTATTACCCACGGGATTTTAAGTGTTTGATATTCTTTAATTAATAATAATTTTGCTCTGTCTTTTGACACAAAGCCCTCCAGGGATCTATGTCCTCCTGGAACTTCCATACAGATTACCATATTGTATCATTACTATATATATATATATATATATATATATATATATATATATATATATATATATATATATATATATATATATATATATATACGCGCCTGAATAGATGTCCACGTGTGCGTATAAACACAGGCATATTCACTTAAATTCTAACAATAATCATTAGTATCATATATGAATTAGTGTAAAGTGAAAGTGTAAAAAAAAGAAAATGATCTGGTCTTCTGACACGAAGGCACAACCGCGCAGGCAAATTCGCAGAGACGTGCTCATGGCCGCACACACGAACACAGAGAATGCAGAAGAGGAAAACTTACAGCAGTAATAAATATGCATAAAAGGAACAAATGGAAAAAAATATAAGCAGTAAATACTTGATGTACCCTGAAGAGTAGATGGACATGTCCATCTACGATGCGCTGAAGTCGAGATTCTGAAGGTAACATCAAACTTTGCTCACATTAGTCATATATATATATATATATATATATATATATATATATATATATATATATATATATATATATATATATATATATATATATATATATGCCAGTGAAAGTTCTTGATTATTCTTTTCTTCATTACTTATTGTTTTTTCTATATTTCTAACCATCTCAGGCTGTGGACAATTAATATTTTAAACTGGAGTACTACGTCCATAAGATAAAATAAACACTATTTCAAAATAAAATTACTTGTTGTATCGAATAATTCGGGACTACAAGGCGTAAAAATAAAATATATTTTTCTGAAACATTATTTTAGAAAAATTTAATCTGAATTGAAACAAATAAATTTTAATTCAAAATATCGCAGCAAACCATCTTTTTAAGACAGAAGCTTTTTGAAATGTTAATTGATCTAATTGACATGATGATCGTCAAATTCAAATAAAAGCTACATAATTTACAATGTAAACGCCTTTTTAATATATTTTAACTACTCGTTATTATTAAAATTTTTAAGTATTTAAAGCATTCTTTAAGCATTTAAATTTACTAATGGACATCTATATTTACAAAAATCGACACGTTTATACACACATAAAATATTCAAAATCCTTTTCAAATTATTGGATGTCGTTGAATTGTAGTGCTGACAATTTTAGGAGACACGGTGGAGTAATGGACAGAGGAATCGGAGAGCCGAGTTCGAATTCCAGTCGAATCTATTACATTCACTTACGTGCTAATTACTTTGGGAAACGTGTGAATCAGCTATGGGTAAATAGCAGGACATACCGGGTTCTATAGCCTTGGATGGCAACTGTTCTATGGCAGAAAGAAATGGCAACCAATTGCGGGAAAAATCTGCCTCCTCAGTCATGTATCGAAAGACACATGATCGCCTAAGCGTGTATCACGCATGGCACATAACTGATTGACTGACCCTTTGGGAAAGGTAAGAATCTTCTTCTTCTCCTCCCAGCTACTGGTAAATAGCAGGAGAGACCAGGTTCTATAGCCTTGGATGGCAACTGGTCTACCGCAGAAAGAAATGGCAACCTACTGCGGGATAAAATCTGCCTCGTCAGTCATGTATCGAAAGATACATGATCGACTAAGCGTGTATCCCGCATGGCACATAACTGAATCGGAGAGCCGAGTTCGAATTCCAGTCGAAACCATTACATTCACTTACATGCTAATTCCCTTGGGATACGTTTGAATCCTCTTCTTATCCCCCAGCTATGGGTAAATAGTAAACAGACCGGGTTCTATAACCTCGGATGGCAACTGGTCTATCGCAGAAAGAAATGGCAACCTACTGCGGGAAAAATCTACCTCGTCAGTCATGTATCGAAAGATAACTGAATTACAATTTTAATTTAATAAAAATGTGTGTAAATTGATCTTTTGATTAGTTTGTAACACATTATTTATCATCTCTCAGTTGCGTCTCTGTCTTTAGGCAGAGTGCACTCAGGGGCGGCTCCGTCAAAGGGCAGAGTCGCAACAGAGGAGAATTATACTGAGAGGTGCCCAGCCCTAGGAAACAGTTGACCACCGAGACCAGCACAACCGACGGTTGCGGGGGCTCGTGCAATTTTTGTTCCTGACCTCGTGGTGATGAGAAAATACAAATTTTAATTTAATAAAAATATCAGTTGATCGATACAAATTAATACAGAATTTTGAAATAGTTAAAAGTTTATAAATTATTCTAATTAAATTTTATTTTATATAGCACCGATTTATGTAAAAATTTATTATTCATCGAAATACTTTTTCCATAATATATTTTATTCATAAAAGCAATTAAAATCATTTCTAATTAAATACCCTCTTAGTTTTATTGTTATTTTTAATGTTACGATTCAAAGCAGATTTTCTGTAATAGAGGGTCAAGTTTGACAGAAAATATTTGCTGAAAACTAATATATAAACATTAAGCCATACAAAAATGAATTAAATGTATGTGCGTGTTGGATATGTATAAAAAATATTTTTACTAAGATTTCTTAAAAATGAGACACTTCAAATATTTCATTCATTTCTGGAAAAATTCTGAAAGTTTCATTAAAATCTGACAATTTTTTTGCAAGAATTTCCAAATCAATGATTTTTTTTACCGCAAAATAAGAAAGACGAGGTTTTTAATAAAAGTTTCCAAAGGTTTTACAAAGGATAAAAAATATCCTTCGATCTTTCATCTTAATAATAACGCTAAGATTTTGACGATAAAATTTTGTTTTTTATTGTTTCAAGTATTTTTTCATCGTGTATCTTTATATTTTAGCGAATCTTTGGAGGTACCTAACTTTATGAAATGATCAAATAAAAAATATAGAATTAGAAATCTTTGAAACTTAACAATTGACAGCCTCACCCCCCAAATTTGAACATTAGATTTAGCCCCCTGACTTTTTATTTTTGATGCACCATGCCTGAATAGCGATATTGGACTATAAGTGCAAAAAGAAAACGGAAGAAAAAGTTGTAAAAAAATTAATAACCTTTTTTATTTTATTAAAAAAAATCACTCATGTCCTATATCGATATCCACCAGAGTTTATGCTTGATACCATCTTTGATACTTACGCCAGAAATTATTACCAAATCAATTCTAAAAGAGAAAAAAGAAAGATGTATTCAAAATTGCAAGTGATATCATTAAACTTAATTTCGAGTAGCGGTCAAAAAATGTCTCTTGTAAACTTGCTAGTTACTCGATCATCAGTTGTGTGTTTAAAATATTTATTGAACTTTGGCTGCTAGTAAGCGAACAATAAATTCACTAAGTATGGCTTGCGTGACCGGCACGCTAGATGTCACATTGTGGAGAAAACCTTCAAGCGATCAATATCGGTGAATGTTTGTGCCTTTCACGAAATGGGACGGTAAAGATACACGTGCTTTAGGCAAATGTGAATATATTTTATAAGTGCTCAATATAAGTGATAGAGTACTTTAAGCACACGGTGGGTCCTAGCTGTAAATGCCAGACCCCTTGGAACTAAAGAAAGTAGCACGTCTGAAAATAGTGATGGAGTAGATATACGTTATTGGTGTGTAGTTTGAGAGAAGGGGGACTGGAGAGCGTGAAAAATTCATCTCCTACAAGGCAACGTAAATGCTTTGGAACTCAAATTTGGAAATGGAGGATTGTGTAGTTCCACTTTAGATATGGTAGCACTACTATAAAGCTGGAAAGAGGATTGTGTAGCGCCAGTACAGATATGATAGCAATACTCCATTTTTGGTCTGATCTGATTCTTTTTTAAGAGAGGGAATGGCAGGTGGAGTCAGGTACATTCTGGAGTGGTATAAGGAGCTGATTGGAACTATGTCAAGGCTGGAAAGAGAAGTGTGTAGCGCCAGCTCAGATATGCTAGCAATACTTCATTTTTGGTCTGATCTGACTCTCTTATATAGAGAGCAATGACAGGTGGAGTCAGGTACTTCGAACTCTGTCAAAGCTAGAAAGAAGATTGTGTAGCTCCAAATCAGATAGGACAGAAAACCTCTATTTTTGGGTTAATCTGACTTTCGTAGAGAGAGCATGGCACGAGGAATCGGGTACTTTCTGGAGTGGTATAAGGAGCTGATTTGAATTCTGTCAAATCTGGAAAGACGATTGTATAGCTCCAGCTCTGATAAGACAGCAGTCCTCTATTTTGAACTGATTTGACTTTTGTTGAGAGAGAACATGGCAGATGAAATCAGGTATTTTCTGGAGCGGTACAAGGAATTGATCATTTTCCCAGCAGATTTAACAATGGATCGTATATAAGCTCTACCTGAGACCGGAATTGAACTTGAATCCCAGTTGGAGTCTTTGGGAGTACAATCATTCATCATGACCGGAGAAAATGCACGATCGACGATGGAGACTTACGAGCTTCGATTTGGAGGTACTGAAAGATACGAGGCAATTTTCTCCCGTCATTGAGCTGTAAGAGCAAGATCAGTGGAGTGATCAGCTGCCAGGTTCTGAACAACTAGATTTTAATCTTTGGCATAAATCTGCATAGATTTTACTAATAATCTAAGAACATTCTCGGGCATATCGTTTAATATAATACAGAAAGTGCCACGCGAAGTCTTTAAAACACGACTGACATGAAGGTGTTTTCCTCAATGTTAAGTTGAAGCAAGTTCGAATCATCCTGAAAGGCACGTTTTCTTTATTAAGACTGCCAATGCCGTTAGACGTTGAATTATGTTGTTAAAAAAACAGGGACGTCTACTTAAACACGGGTATCCACTAAATATAATGTTTATAATAACACACACACACACACACACACACACACACACACACATATATATATATATATATATAGAGAGAGAGAGAGAGAGAGAGAGAGAGAAAGAGAGGCAGAGAGAGGGGGAGAGAGGGATATATGTAGTGGGGAGAGAATGTTATAAGCAATGAGTATATATATATATATATATATATATATATATATAGCGAGAGAGAGAGAGAGAGAGAGAAAGAGAGGCAGAGAAAGGGGGAAAGAGGGATATGTGTGGTTGGGGAGAGAATGTTATAAGCAAAAAGTATATATATATATATAGAGAGAGAGATGGGGAGAGGGGGGAATATATGTAGTGGGGAGAGAATGTCATAAGCGATGAGTATATATATATATATATATATATATATATATATATAGAGAGAGAGAGAGAGAGGCAGAGAAAGGGGGGAGAGGGATATGTGTGGTTGGGGAGAGAATGCTATAAGCAAAAAGTATATATATATATATATATATATAGAGAGAGAGAGAGAGAGAGAGAGAGAAAGAGAGGGGGGAGGGGATATATGTAGTGGGGAGAGAATGTCATAAGCGATGAGTATATATATATATATATATATATATATATATATATATATAGAGAGAGAGAGAGAGAGAGAGAGAGAGAAAGAGAGGCAGAGAAAGGGGGAGAGAGGTATATATGTGGTTGGGGAGAGAATGTTATAAGCAATGAGTATATATATATATATATATATAGAGAGAGAGAGAGAGAGAGAGAGAGGGAGAGAGAAAGAAAGAGAGAGAGAGAGAGGGGGATATATGATGTGGTGGCAGAGAGAATATCATAAGCAATGATAAATGAATGGGAGTAAACCGCGTGCATACGGATAGAAAATGAATTCAGTTTGTGTACCAAAATAGAAAGGGGTGTAAGACAAGGAGGTGTCGTATCACCGGAGTTATTCAACCTTGATATGAAGGTGGTTCTAAGATAATTACAAGTCCTACGAGGATTCATTATTGGCAGCCACAGTCTTAATAACATTCGATATGACACAGTATTGATAACAAAGAAAGAAAAATCAAAATGCGTGAACTCCTACGAAAGAAAAGCGAGAAGGAAGAACTCAACATGAATTGTAAGAAGACAGAACGCATGGTTGTCAGCAAGAGGTAAAGGCTAAGTAAAGGAAAGCGAGAAGAAAGGACTAAGCATCAATTGTAATAAGACGGAATGTATGGTTGTTATCCCAACATATGAATTACAAACTGGGGATACCAAAACCAAGCCAGTACCAAAATTTAAATAAAGTGTCCAGCCAACAGTGACTATGACTGCTCGGTCATTGATTGACAAATATTTTCACATAAGGAAATTGTTAATACTGAGTTTACTCTAGAGATGAGCAGTATATATACTACACTTTCATCCCAGTCCAGGGAGTGAAAAAAGGCTTAACTCGAGTAACACTGGCTGTTCGGTCAATAAATACCGAATGTTTCCTTATAAGGAAGCCGTTGATATTACCATTAGAGATGAGGAAGACAGATATTACACTTTGATCCCAGCCTGATGGTTAGTCTGTGACGAAAGACAACTCGTTTAGCACTGACACTGGCTGCTCGGTTAATAAATGCCGAATGTTTCCTTATAACAAAAGGGGCTTATAACCATATCACGTTGAAACACCGGTTCTCGTAAAATCAACGAAGTTAAGCAAATTTGAGCTTCGTCAGTACCCAGATGGGTGACCACTTGGGAATACCAAGTGCTGCAAGCTGGATATGCAGGTGGTGTAATGGATAACGACTCAGAATGAGGAATCGAAGTTAAGCAACGTCGATCCCCGTTAGTACCTAGATGGGTGACCGCTTGGGAATTTATGAAAATTTTTAAACAACGGAAGATATTTGCTTCGGTAACTGTATTTCTGAATAAACTATTTTAGTAACACCGTAATTCCCCATCTGATGAGACGTCTAAAAAAGGTTTTCCCTTTTTTTTTTTGACGTTGAAACAAAAATGTACAATTGTGTAGTGGATATATGCATGTTCTAATGTAACACTGCATAAGATAAATAAATATTTACGGCTCTACTTTAGGTATTGTGCACTATTTTAAATTACTGTTTAGAACGCTGTAATCCTAATATCCGTTCTCCTACACTTTGATATATATAAATATATATATATATATATATATATATATGTTATTCTTTTAAACATGTTGTGTTGAATGTTAAAGACAACATCGTCCTGCATATTTTCTCATATTTTCTAATGCAGGACGATGTTGTCTTTAACATTCAACACATGTTTAAAAGAAAAGTTGTTGCTGCCACACACACACACACACACACACACACACACACACACACACACACACACACACACACACACACACACACACACACACACATATATATATATATATATATATATATATGCAGCGGCGTACGTATCAATTAATTGTAATGGTTAAGCAGGTATAAACTTGTTAGAAAAGAATTTTAATTTATGCTTGTGCCCTCTCACGTATTCTCGTGAATCATTTGCTTAAACAAAGGAATTTTAAATTCGAAAGATCATTATATGTCTAAACATGTGCTGATATTATATACAAGCGCGCGTAACTGGTTCTTTAACACATTTTTTGAATTCCATATCCTTTTAAAGACATTCGCTTATCTGACTTTGACACTGATAACATCATTACCCAGTCGTCAACCTATTTTCTCTGACCTTCTCATGGATCTTCTTGACTTTTCAGTTCCCTGTTGTGTTCGATCAACGCAAATTGATTTCACTTTTGATTCTATTGCTTCGAACAATTTTTCGGTATTGTTCAAACCAAACAGTATTATATGAAGCGAAAACAAATTGAGAATCTAATGGTACGACGTTTTGAAAATAAGCCCCGTGTAAAAGAAGAACTTCCCATACCAACTTCACGGGTCTCATTCTGCTTTATAACATCGATCTGCCTAAGAACGTTCATAAGTCTTGTCCCCAGGCCTCGTGAATTTAAACGCCCCACCAGGCTGGCATCCCGCTCCCACCCCTACACCGTGGAAACTGTTAGATGTAGACGTCTCTTCTACTCCAATAGCTTCATGTCTCGCACATCTCGCCTATGGAACTCCCTTCCCTATTACTGTTTCCCTGTCAAATACAATCTCCAACGGTTTAAGTGTAGCGTCAATCGACATCTCCAGTTGCCTTGATCTATACACTTCCCTTCTCTACATCCTTTCATTTCTCATTCCTATCTGCTCTCGCTCCGGATCATTTGTGGCCCCCTTGCCTTGATCGACCCACCGTCTTTCTATTTCTCCACATCTCCTCCCTTGCCACTCCTATCTGCTCTTCCTCCAACCCTTCTTTAACCCCTTGCGTGATAGTGGCCCCCGGCCTTGCTTGGGGTGATATGATTAAAAAAAAACAAAAAAAAAAAACTATGCTGATGATGCCAAAGACTATGACACCACCTCCCAAAATCTAGATGCTCAGAGCCTGGCAGCTGATCTCTCAGATGTGTAGAACAACTTCCCATACTAAGCCATTGGTCGTTTGCTACGTTGTATTTGTGACATGAAGAAAGGCGTTGTTATGCGACAAAACCACCGTGCACTTAATCTTTCAATGCGTTGTTCAAACGAGCCAATTGCTTAACGTACCGATAACAATTTCGGCAGTTCACAAAAATTACTTTGAACCCAAGTAAGATTTTTTAATATTTTTTTTTATCCTTTAAGGAATAGTGGGCAGTGACGCTTTCTGTGGTTGAGCAGTCTAAAAACCATCGGATCAGATGATAGTTTACCCTATAAAGGAGGACGTAGGTTCAATCCATGTCGGAGAGCACATTTCCTTTATTAAGTCTCTCGAATATGCAGATCAGTAGACGTAATTTAGACTGTTTAAAAAACACCCCCTCAGAAAAAAAACGTCGTCTATTTAAATACGTGTAACCACAAAAATAATGTTTAGAGTCATAAGAAACAATGTAAGATTAAAAATAAAAATTTATTCCCTAGAATTTACTTTCTTTACATTTCGGGTAGGAAAATAAAAAGAGTCAGCAGCTATGGGTTTTCGAGAAGGTCTGAACGAGAGAATGCATATTCGTTAACTTAAAAGGATAACTGAAACTTACTGGCCGTTGACGTTCTATGTGGCCGAGCCATCTAGGGTATACCTGATTAGACGATGGTTTGCCCTATAAAGTGGGGGTCGGTGAGTGCAAGTTCTAATTCTGCCGGAGAAAACATTTCCTTCATTAAATCCTTCAACTGCGCTGGTAGACATCATTCACGTCGTTAAACACCGTTAAAACATGTTGTAGTGTGGCCAATATAATTTATAAACAATTATATTGGCCACACCACAACCTGTTTAACAAGACGACTTACGCTACATCTTTCTGACCATAGTTCAATTAGGTCTCATTTAAATACTGCTGGAGAACTACCGGACCCTATTCGTAACATACTTGTTGATAATACAAATATAATACATCGTCTACATGTAAAAAAAATGGCTAAAAATAATGGAAGACAATAAAAACAAAATAAACAACACTCAATAATATCAACTATGAACATGGACACAATATGTTGACTGTGTTTTGAAAATTAAACATTTTAGAATACTAAATATATACATACAACAATCTATTTCCAGTTAACAGCTAATATATTTCATCCTTGAAAATGGCTAAATGTATAGCCGAAAGTGCTCGGAAAAATATGACATTTGGACAGTTTTTGAATAATCCATCTACTGAAAAAAAATTTATAAAATCAGATGAGAAATTGTATAAAAAACTTAATCAAAGCACCTTGTCTGTCATATTTAATGAAGCTTTGATGAAAGAATGATTGCTGCCTAAATACACAATATATATATATATATATATATATATATATGTATATATATATATATATATATATGTGTGTGTGTGTGTGTGTGTGTGTGTGTGTGTGTGTGTGTGTGTGTGTGTGTGCATATGATGATGATGATCATCATCATCACCAGTCATTGGGCTGCTTCAGTTGTCGGTGGGGACCTAAGGGCAGAAGAAACTGTCAACCTCCTCCGGGATGATCTGTTGTTTTTGACTCTCGGGTGTTCCGCCATTGTTATGTCCGTCCACGTTTTGATGTTGTCTGGTCAGCTTTTGTGTTACCATCCTCACACGCGTCCGCCTTCAACAGTGCTTTGCATAATGGTCTTGCAGAGACTTGCAGGTCTTAGAGGGCCTGCTTTGCAGTGTGACGTGGCCAAACCTTGACAGCTTCCGACGCTTAATAATGGCGAGCAAAGATTCCTGTCGGCACACGATATTTTTGACAATGCTCAGTACATAGTCATTGGTTTTGTGCTCTCAGTAGTAAATGAGGAGCTATCTCAAGCTATATGTATATCCAGGAAAAACGCCTTCTTTATACATACATGGCGGAAGTTAGCCGTGACCATCTATTGCCCTTAAACTTTCTTAGTTTTTCGCACGTTTTAGCTCTCATCACTCATCTTTTATGACTCTCAAGTGTCTTGCAGTTCTTCCCAATTTGCCGACATGTCAGTCTTCGTCCTGCTGAAGATTACCTTTCAGGATACTGGCTGTGCATCGTTGATTTATGGCAAATTCTACATGTATGATCATTGGACATGTGATATTGGAACACTATTTACATTATTCGGACTATTGTCCTCATCTTTGTCGCCATATTTATTACAACGTTTCGGCCGTTGTAGGCTCCGGCCTACTTCAGGTGGTTGAAATGTTGCACACTGCTGATTCTTTAAGTTTGCGAATTTTCCAATGGTGTTCATTGTCTATGATCTCAACCTGATCCCACAGAGGGCGGTGATCTCCCTTTTCTTTCCATATGTGGTCAGCCACGCCTGATTTTTCTACTTCTCCTCGTGTTACAGCTTTCTGGTGTTCTTGAAACCTTAACTTATGATAGGCCACAAAATCTCCTGAGCCGTCCAAGCATAGAAATGAATACAATATGGGAACCAGCAATAAGGAGTGCCAGAGAAAAGTGATAATAATAACAAAAATTACAATATGAGCTCTGGTAAAATATGATGGATACAAGCAAAAATTGCAATATGAGCACTGGTAAAAATGGTTACTGAAGACATTAAGTTTATAATACCCAGAAATTCATACACAGATGTCCTCAAGGACACATGGCACAGTGGATAAAGACGTTGGTTCGATCCAGTGACAGGACCCAAAAAGTGTGAGTTCAATACCTGGTTGAGAACTTGGAGAGGGGAAATAACAGGAGATAACTGACAACTGACATCCATTAAACATGGCACGTTTAGAACAGTGAGTGAAATAAAGGGTTCAGTTCGACATTCCAACCACCTGAAGAAGGCCGGAGTGTAATAAATATGGCGACAAAGATAAGGACAATTGTCCGAATAATGTAAATAGTGTACATAATACCTTATCTCAGAAATATAGACAGATACTGAAAGGCCGAAATATTGTTATAAATATGGGAACAAAGATGAGGACAATAGTCTGAATAATGTAAATAGTGTACATAATACCTCATCTCAGAAATATAGGCAGATAGTAATATTGGTAGTTGTATCTGAGAAGACCTGCTTTCGAAAAGCAGAAACAGTCATATTGATGACATGTAAGAGACTCCATTGGCGTCTCTCATATATTTGCCTGCACGTTTTTATCCTGCTGTTCTCAAAAATTCTTGACATCAGTCACAATCAGATTTTTCCATGTTTGCCGACCTGACCGTAAGTTCTTCCCTACATCTATGTGTGTCTTTTTGAGTATGCCTTTCTGTGGTGAGATGTTCATGTCTTAAAGCAGTATAACGTAGTTGTTAACACATACGCACGGTACACCACGAGTTTTGTTGCTGCTTTTATCTCTGATTATGACCAAAGCCACGGCTTAAGTTTACCAAATGCAAGACATGCCTTCGAGAGTATATAAGAGATCTCTTCGTCAAGTGTGTTGGATCTACATAATGTATTGACGAGGTAGGCAGACTAATCAACGATTTCTGGCCGTTTACCCATCACAAATATCGATGGCGGCATACACGGTTTACTCGGCTCAGATTGCAGCACACACACACACATACATGTATATATATAATAACAGCTGGCCACTCGTATTCGAGGACACCTGCCTACTAGGGCGCCTTGCCAATCCCTATCGCAGACTCTTACTCAGGCACATTTGTGTTTGTTCAACACCCACAGAAACAATCTGTGGTTTATACTGCAACTATGCTGAGCAGACCTTAGTTACAGTTATCAAGAATGATCAGCAATCTGAACAACACCAGCACACTCAAACCCTCGGTCAAGATGACTTGTGACTTCATGCTAGCACAGCTATCGACGGCCCTAAGTGTTCCATCTACCCACTTTCACCCACAAGGCTGGGGTCTGTTGTCGTAAACCCTCCTACAGTAGAATAAACTCTTCCTCCTCTCATAAATACTAACAACGAGACTTTCTAGGGCAGCCGAGAGGCAATGTAACGGACACCTCTATCTGCTTATTACTAACACTCTTGCTTTGTATATATCTATTATTTCAATACACTTGTTCAACCTACCTTCGTCTTCCATGTCTTTCTTTTCTGGCCCCTAAACAGGCCACAACAGGGTCAAATCGTGATATGGTTTTCGGGCACTTTCAAAAGTTGCCGCACGCTGGGATCGACCCCGCTCCAGACCGATAACATCAGAATCGACCATGGCGAGATTCGAACGTTCTAACCACTCGGCCACGGCGCCCAAATAAATAAATAAATAAATATATAAATATATAAATATATATGTATGTAAGTGTATATATATATATATGCATGTATATATATATATATATATATATATATATATATATATATATATATATATATATATATATATATATATATATATATATATATATATATATATATATATATATATATATATATATATATATATATATATATATATATATATATATATATATATATATATATATATATATATATATATATATGTATGTAAGTGTATATATATATGTAAGTGCATGTGTGTGTGTGTGTGTGTGTGTGTGTGATCCTTATGAAGCAATCAATATTCTAAGAAATAGTGTTTATTCTTTTTGTTTTCATTCTCAAGAACAAAGAAAATAAATCCCCTTTTTTATATGTAGATTTTATTAAAATTCTAATCATGTCTTATTAAAACATCAAACATTGCCGAGAAGTGGATGCTGTTAAAATAATAGCGGTGTCAAGTGAAAAACCGCCCTTCGCCCGTTGCATAAAAAAACCCTGCCTCTTGTCAAACACAAAATTTAAGAAATACCAGTCGATTTACGAAATCCTAAAAATAAAATAAAATAAAAAACAACCAAAATCTTTGAAAATGGTTAATAGACAATTTTGGATAATTTCTACCATCACTAAGTCAATATATATATATATATATATATATATATATATATATATATATATATATATATATATATATATACATATATATATATATATATATATATATCTGTATGTATGTATTAAAACTAAACTTCTCTGTATTAATCATCTGAGAAATCCATCTGCCTTCCATCAGAATGGCTGATGCTAACCTCCTGGAAGACTCGATGCGTCTTCTCAGGATAACGTTCTCAGCTGACCTGAATTGGAAAGACTATATTCAATCAGTTATTAGGTCAGCTGCTAATAAAGTTGGTTCACTGTGTCTTGCTAGACAATTTTTCTCTCCAGAATCTATATTACATATCTGTAAGTTTACCATTCGTCCATACTTAGAATATTGCTGCCATATATGGTCCGGTACCCCTGCTATTTACCTTGAACTCCTTAATAAAATCCAAAAAAGAATCAACGATATTACTGGTCCTGATCTAGCGACTACAGTCTCTTTCTCACCGCCGTAAAGTTGCCTCTCTCTCTCTCTCTCTCTCTGTCTTTTCTATACAATTTTTAAGCAAAATGACCTGCAATACAATTTTTAAGCAAAATGACCAACAATACAATTTTTAAGCAAAATGACCTGCAATACAATTTCTATTAAGATATACTAATCAGACTTATTTATAGTAGAATTACCAACAATACATTTTATAGTAAAATGACTAAAAATACATTTTATCTGTATTAAAGGCATATAATTACGTTCAAAATATATTTAGTTGAGGCAACGAAATTGTTTTCAAAATATTTAGATTTCGACATTAGATAACCCATAGAGATGTTGATGTTCCACTAAACAAAATCAATCTATCAACCAATCAGCCTATTAAATAGTCTAGTAAACTAATCATTACATCACGAGAGAAAATCGTCATGGGGGAGGATGGGAGGAGCTTATGGGGAGGGAGGTAGCCGTTTGTCAGGGAAATGACGTGGAGGTGTTTTCTGTTTATTTGTTGTGCAGAAAAGTGACGTACAAATAATAAATTAGAGTTTTTGAATAGAATCCCTAGGCAAGCACGAATTGGTAGCATCTGTTTTGATACGGATTACGGTGAGCGAATCGATAGATATCGATTAAGTTAGTTACTTTGAAAACTTATGAATTAGGACAGTAATCTGATGATGAGATTTCATTTTAGCTGAAACGTCGGCGGTCCGTTATTGGTAGGAAAGGTTCGAGACGGAAAAATACAACTTACATTATATTTTTTTAATCATTTCACACCAAGCAAGGCAATAAAGCCAGTAAGAAGCAAGGTGTTACTTACTGTCAGTGAATATGAGAGAAAAAAAACACTATTAAAAACAATGAAAGAACAAGACGATAGAAGATAACGATTGATATTACATTTAAATTTTTGAAGATCAAAGTTGACTTGGAAGCAAGAAGCCGGGAGAGAGTTCCACAAGCGAGAAGTGCGAGAGAAGAAACTGTTAGCATAGAACTTACGATTACATCTAGCCATTTCAACTGTAAAATGATGAGACCTGCACGCCGATCTAGTACTGCGCTTAAATTCGTAAAGTTTAGGGACCATAGAGGAAAGGTCATCAGAACAATTACCATGAAATTATTTATAGAAAAGGCATAGGAAAGCTACCTTATGGCGGTGGGAAAGTGACTGAAGCTGAGATATCAGATCAAGATCAATAACATTGCAGATGCTTTGGATTTTATCAAGAATTTTCCTCTCTCTCTCTTTCTCTCTCTCTCTTTCTTTCTTTCTTTCTCTCTCTCTGTTGTAATCTAGGGCAGGTCAATGAATAGAATAATCAAACAAAGGTTGGCAATGAACGATAATACTTGAGACATGAACAACGCATATAAGATTCGTCAGCGGCGTGTAGAAGTAGTAGTCAACTGCTAGAAGTGAGTCAAATGAATTCCCCAATGAATCTGCAACCGCAGGATATCTACCAACCGCCCCATGCGGTCGGATATGGCACAAGGCCGAATATAATGTGGGGTATCCGAGCCCGTAGGTTCGACCAAAAATTCCCCGTAGACACCGTATAAAACGGAATCGGATAGATGTTTTCCCCGAGACGAGACTCTGCCCTTCGACATAACCTCGTCTGGGGATCCTCTCTGCCCGGAGGCAGAGAGTTTGACCAGCACAGCTGGAGACGAATCCCTAACTGCAGACCAATATGCAATATTTACTACTGTATTTATGTGAATGGGGACATGTCCATTATCGTCCATAGGTATGCTACAACACTCCCCCACTCTCTCTCTCTCTCTCTCTCTCTATATATATATATATATATATATATATATATATATATATATATATATATTTTTAAATATTAATGACAATAGGAAAACACTATTAATTGCTGACGCGTTTCGTCCAAAAAACAAAAGACAGACAGAGTGTTCTTAGCAACTGGAATGTAGGAAACGCTATTTATTGAACAAAGTAACTAATAATAACAAAACAAAAGTCATTGAAACAAAGCAAGTTCAGTCGACCAATGATGACAATTCCAGAACAACGTAACTATAAACAATTTTTTGTATCCTCTGCCAGCCGCTATGATGGAGAAAGCATTACCTCGAGCCGTCCCCAGTGAGACACGCTGCAAGAGCCACTCCGTTTCGCGGGGCTCATTCCTTAATCGAGACGCAATCGCGCCAATCCCCCGATAACCCCTGAAGTCTCCACGCTATTTTCATATTGTTAACTGAAGATGACGTCAGTTAATGTCACGTGGGGAGAATATTATCCACATATATATGGTTAAATCCGCCAACACATATAATAATCTCCACACGTGACATTAACTGACGTCATTTTCAGTTAACAATATGAAAATAGCGTTTCCTACATTCCAGTTGCTAAGAACACTCTGTTTTTTGTTTTTATTAATTTTCTTTGTTTAATTAAATTCATTTCGTTTTTTGCTTTGAAAAAGTCCGCATTGGACGAAACGCGTCAGCATTTAATAGTGTTTTCCTATTGTCATTTATATTTTTTTTAAATTGTCTTATCTACAGGTTAAGTCTGAGAAATTTTCATATATATATATATATATATATATATATATATATATATATATATATATATACATATATTCATACATGTTTCATTAAATAATATAGATGAGTGTTGTCTATATATTTTATGTAAGTTCTTTTCATATTGTCTGATAAGCTTAATAACATTATCATTAAACGAAGAAAGAAAATCACAATATTGATACATATTTTTTAATCCAATCTAAGCTTTCGGCTTACATATCAAAGATGACAATTACATTACAATATATTAAGCAATACACGAACAAGAAATTGATGATAGTCTGTTATTGTTTACATGGATGATTTCCAATCCAAGCAACGATAAACACGTGCATATAAGACGCTGGAAGCGAAAATCGCACAACAGCTCATGACGTCACACATGACCACGAGATTTTCAGCGATGATAAGAGCGTCACCACTAAAACTAACAGCACAATTATGGCTATTTATAAGGTGTTCTGCGATGGAAGACCCGTATGTATTGGTCAAAATATCCGAGGGAGTGTACTTTTTTCATTTTTACTTTTTATTATCATGAGTGGTCATAATAAAACTAATTTTTGTCTATTCAGGGCAGTGATATATATATATATAAAAAAGAAAAAAATTTTGACTAAAATATTGACCCTAAAGATGAACAATGATGTTCGAAAGCGCTAGGTCATCGTATGGACAATACATATTTCGAAACTATTTTCAAATAAAAAGTCTCATTAGAGAATATGAGAAAATTCAAAAGAAAATATGTAAGACTATGTTGTCTTTAACATTCAACACTACATGTTTGAAAGAAACGTTGCTGCCAAATTACACACACACACACACACACACACACACATATATATATATATATATATATATATATATATATATATATATATATATATATATATATATATTACCTATGTAATATATGTTCTTTTGAAGAGAGAAATGCTGTCAATCAGCAATATTTTCCATTTTTCCAAGGATGTGTATTAACGATTCTAATCAGCGAATATTTTAAAAACTATTCATACATGTCTCTTCTTGTCGTATTGATGGATACGGCCGTCGACAATAAATATTAAATTAATGTACAAGTAAATGAGGAAGACGTACCTCTGTGTGTGTGTGTGTGTGTGTGCGTGCGCATGCGTGTACAAACTCAGGTGTGCGCGTGCGCGCACACACACACATCTCTTAGAGTCATTGTAAGAACTTATACTTTGAGAAACATTTACAACAAATCCCCAAAATTTGGGCTGCAGTAATCAAGGTTAAAGGAGGATATTTTGACGTGAGCAAAATTCAATCATAAAATGCTTTTTTTTCTTTTTGTCGTAAAAAAAATTTCTAATGAAAAATCATGTCTCACATTTTTTTTTTTAACCATGTACAAGAATTTTCTCTCATTTAAAGTACAAAACAACTATTTTGGGGGGCCAATTTAAAAAAATTACCCCAGGGATCACCACAAACTTTTGAACTGTAGCATATACACACGTACACATACACATACATGCACACATACACATGCATACACATATACACACGCATACACATACAAAGCCGCGAGGGAAAACAAAGTATAAAAGTGAAATTCAAAATGAAAAACAAGGTGAAAAAAGAAGGTTTATTTTAGAAGCCATGTTAAGATGAAAGAAAAAGAGGTAAACACTTCAAAATTATCAAAGTTTTACAGGATGCAGTGGATAAATCGTCGTCTAAATGACGCAAAAATGAAATTAACACTTCTCATTTTAACAGACATATAAACAAAAATATCTTATATATAATATATAATTTCAGGATGTTTTAGTGCGAATTTCACACACGCATAGCATGTGAATTTCTGGAGCTGACATTACGGACATTTTCTGGTATTATTATTTTTGTTTTTTTTAGATGTGCGTGTGTGTATGTGGGCGGGTAGCTTTCTGAAAGTTTTTACAGGATGTTTTTGCCGTTTAATATTAAAAAAATGATTAAAAATCTTTTTATCCATATATACAGGATGCGATGGATAAACTGTCGTCGAAATGATGAAAAAATAAAAATAAAAATAACTCTGACATCTCATTTTAACAGACATATTTGCCAAAATTAAATAAAAATATTTATATATATATATATATATATATATATATATAGATAATGAACAGATAAAGATAGATAGATATGAACAGACTGAGATAGATAGATAGATAGATAGATAGATAGATAGATATGAACAGACTGAGATAGATAGATAGATATGAACAGACTGAGACAGATAGATAGATATGGACAGATTGAGATAGATAGATAGATAGATAGATATGAACAGACTGAGACAGATAGATATGAACAGATTGAGATAGATAGATAGATAGATAGATAGATATGAACAGACTGAGATAGATAGATAGATAGATAGATAGATAGATAGATAGATAGATAGATAAATAGACAGACAGAGATAGATAGATATGAACAGACTGAGATAGATAGATAGATAGATAGATAGATAGATATGAACAGACTGAGATAGATAGATAGATAGATAGATAAATAGATAGAAATAGATAAATATGAACAGACTGAGATAGATAGATAGATAGATAGATAGATAGATAGATAGATAGATAGATAGATAGACAGACAGAGATAGATAGATATGAACAGACTGAGATAGATAGATATGAACAGACTGAGATAGATAGATAGATAGATAGATAGATATGAACAGACTGAGATAGATAGATAGATAGATAGATAGATAGATAGATAGATAGATAGATAGATAGATAGATACGGGTGATGCGTGGAATTATGTGCAACAAATATTTAAAATTATTACAACTTCGGTGGCAATTTCAATAAATTGATGAAAATACCACTGACATCTTATTTTAATAAATATATTTACGAAAATGACACAAAAATATCTTGAAATACTAAGGAGTAACTTTATTCAATAAAATCTCCATTGGCTTCAATCACGGCCTACAGACGACCTCGAAATCTCCTGCAACTCTTCTGGACGGTCTCCTTGTATAAGTTGGTGAATGCTGCCATAATCCTTGCTTTCTGTTCATCTTTGGTGTTACAAGGAGTTTTGTCCGTCTCTCGCTCAACTGCGCCCCACACACAATAATCAAGGAGGTTACAGTCTGGGGAGTTAGCTGTCCAGATGTAAGGGAAGATATGGTCGCAGAAATTGTTTGGCAGCAATGAGTTCTCCTGCTCGTGTGGCATGGGGCAGAGTCCTGTTGCCAGATATAGGGTCTTCAATCAGTCACCCTCTTGACCCAGGACAGCATTACCCACTCAAGGCACTTGAGGATGTAGGCCTCCGTGTTGAGTCTGAGTCTCTGTGGGAAGATGAATGGAGGCGTAACGTCGCCATCAATAGCGATCACGACAAACACCTTCGTAATCATCATTAGACTCATCTAACTCTTTCAGAATCCTCTGCGGTGTCCTCAAATTGATACCCAAACACTCTGAAATGTTCGTATTGGAGCTTCCGGCGCGAATGCCAAGCAGTACAACATGCCGTTTCCAAATTTCTGACGGAGTGAATTGCGCCATGGCGATCTTTTTCTCCCTACTATACTGTGCAGTTGTCTGAATCAAAAACAAACCACGCGCATGCGCGAATTAAAAAAAAAAAAAAATCAAATAGCGACAATTTAGCCATCGCACCCTGTATTTCAACACAACCGTATTAAATTATATATATATATATATATATATATATATATATATATATATATATTCCAAATTTCTGGGAAGGGTGGGAAGTGAACTGCGTCATGAGGCTCTTTTTCTCACAGACGGTTTCCAACTAACGCTACTATACAGCGCAGTCGACAAACTCAAAAACAAACCACGCGCATGCGCGAATTTAAAAAAAAAAAAAATCAAATAGCGACAATTTACCCATCGCACCCTGTATTTCAACACAACCGTATTAAATTATATATAAACTCAAACACAAACAAAGCGCATGCGCGAAATTAAAAATATAAAATGGCGACAATTTAACCATCGCACCCTCGACATTAAGACCGGGCAAAGTTTTAGTGGAATCTTGACCGAATATCGAAAATAGAAAGAGTGAATTTCATTGACGCTATCACCTGGAAGGACAGCAGGAATAGTATTTTCTCTAGCTGCGTCAGGACCTCTCCTACTCTGTCATATGTTTAACGATAAATAAACTACATCCCGCAGCAAGGCCTCTGATCGGGAGGTTCTGTGGCGCATGGAACCACCTCTTAATTGCTGTGGTTCTCAAGTCCACCCTGACCATGGGTGGTAGCACCTGTTGGGGTCCCAGCTATAGGCAAATAGTTATCCTATGAAAGTATTAAAAAAAATTATAGTGAAAAGATTCATTGTAAAAAATTATCATCGGTAAATGTAAAGGAAATTACTAATTCCGCAAAGAAAATTAAATTTTGTCATTAAATGACCCATAAGGAGTTGATATGCCGTTAAACAAAGAAACGACCTCTCCTACCTAATGGCGAGTATGTGACCAACACGCATGCGTAGATGTCACATAATGAAAAATGCTCTTAACAAGCGCAGGAACAGACGAAAAACTTAATTTTTTTTCTTGTCACACTACATGGCTAATAAATTTGTCACATTCTGTTTAAAGACACTTAATGCTAGTGAGCCATCTGGACACCGGAAGATACATTTTTCACGAACCCTAGGGCTTTTGGCGCTTCCGTTTCTGCAACGGTGCGGTGACAGTGTTAACGTGTTACAGTTGCAATTCCTTTCCTGGTATATTATTTCCGGTCGTTCACGATCGAATAATTTTATACAAAAATAGTAGCATGATTTTTATGTGGCCAGCTTTTTAGTTGCGACTTCCATCGCTTGAAAGAAGTTTCTAAATGGAAAAAGATCAGGAGAAAAGGCTAGAAAGAACGGCGGAATTGTACACATACTTTCAGAAACTTATATATATATTTTAATCATTTCACCCCAAGCAAAGTCATGAAGCCACTAAGACGCTAGGGGTTACTGAGCGTTAAAGAATATATGCTATTAAAGTGAGAGGACAATAAAAAGAACAAGAATTAAGACAGAAGATAATGATTGTCATTGCATTTAAATTTTTGAAGATCAAAATTGACTGGGGAGCAAGATGCCGGAAAAGATTTTATTGTAGTGTAAACAAAAATGGCGAGGGTTTGGGGTACACCTACCTAAGCGATTACTCTCCCAACAACTGCAGAGAATGGAAAAGAGACGAGTGGTAAAAAGAAAATAACACTGCCTCGGAAACCACAGCAACTTTAGGAAGAAAAATGACCACGGTACTGACTTCACAAGATACCGTGACTTGTTAACTGTCGGTTTTACCGTCGCTTTTATTAGCATGAGACATCTTTGCAAAGACCAGGAATTTGACCAGTTGCAGAGAGGCCTGTATGTAGACATGCCAAGCTGTACCGCTGCTAACAGGGAAACCCCGGGTGTAACTGGAGTTGACAAACATGTCCACACACGATCCGGGACCGCTTTTACGTCTATAGAGATGTTGTTCGCCATAGAATTCCAGAAGTGAAAAAGGTGGTTGGCCAATTTCATCACCATGAGTTGGTCTTCAGCAGACAAGAGGAACTGCTTTTTAGTGTTCATCTTCTTTCCAAGTACCATGTGATGTGCTGTTAAATGATTGGTTAGTCGGTTGGTTCTATAATTCAGTGGTTAGTTCACATCTCTTAACTATTTTCTGGTACAATAAATTGCAACATTGGCTGATTACACGAAATAATCGTTTGTTGGTTGCCATGCTTCACATTTGTTTCCGGGGCTTCTGTAAGAAAAAGAGTATTAATTTGGTTGTGTTCATTTGCTATACAAATATCTTGTTACAAATAACATTGGCTCATATGGCGTCAATGATAGCGTACAGGGTGTCCATAAAGTTCGTGTGCACTTTAAAAAATTTATAACTTTATTTGTATTTGCGATAAAAAATGTTATAAAGTTTAATGTACCTAGTTTTAAGTATCGCTAAAATAACTAATGTGATTTCAGGCATTACTGTAAATCATTTGGCAAATGTTTTCCGTGAATTGCAAAATCGTATTACCCTTTGTATTGCTAATGATGGAGGACATGTGGAAACTTAAATAAAATTTCAATAAAACCTTAAAAAATATAGATTTACTTCTTTGTAATCCTTTTTAAAAATTATTTCTATCGCAAATACAAATAAAGTTATAATGGTTTTAAAGTGTACACGAACTTTATGGACACCCTGTATTATGTATTTTACTAATTTTCAAATCCTATACAATGTACACCTAAAATACCAATGTGGATAAACTATCCAAAATTCTTGTTTTCGTTGTTTTTTGTTCAAATACTTTTGATTATTTTACTTATTACCAAGAACTAGATATTATCAGTGTGGTAGACAAGATTCTAGCATGTTTATGGCAATGTTAAAATTCAGATTTAATTCGAAGTATGCATAAAATATTTAACATTAATAATATGTCTAATAATATGTGTAAAATATTTGACACATTTTTTTCTGATGTGGTCTAGCTCTATGCAATGCTTTTACAATTGAAGTGACTTGACAATATATGGATATTGGAATGAAATTTAAATAAGCACATGTAAATGTATTTGAGAAGGCAAGAGGAACGGCTCGTTAGTAATCATCATCTGCGTTGCTAGATTCTGCCATGTTTTTGGGAAAGCTAGAATTCAGATTTAATTCGAAGTATTTTTTTAAATCATTTCACCCCATGCAAGGCTATAAAACCACTATGACACAAGCGGTTACTGAGTGTTAGAGAATATGAGAAAAATATGCTATTAAGTATATTAAAATACGCTTGTGTCTGTGCCTGTTTGCGTTTGCGCGCTCACGCACACACAAACGCACGCACGCACGCACGCACACACATACACACATATGTGTGTGTATTTAGGCAGCAATTCTTCTTTCATGCACATTTCATTGAATGTGACAGACGAGGTGCTTTCATTTAGTTATTTATACAATTTCTCATGTGATCTAATAATTTTTTTCTTTTCGGATGATAAATTATATATATATATATATATATATATATATATATATATATATATATATATATATATATATGTATATATATATATTGATAGATAGATAGATATATGTATATATAGATATATATATTTAGTTGGATTCAACTAAATATGTTAGCACTATCACTGATATTGAGCACTTTCCAATAAGTACCGCGCATATATAATATATAAATAATATATATAAAAATATTGTATATATATATATATATATATATACATACACATATCACACACGCGCGCACACACACACACACACACACATATATATATATATAAATATATATATATTAATGTGCACGTGTGTGGGCGTTTACTTTTTCAAACGATTAAAAAACGCAACGACACTTATGAGCATCAACTATGAACACGGCCGGAATATACTGGTTGTGTTCGGGAATTAAAATATTTCTACCTTCCAGCAACCTTTAGACTGGTTATAATACAATTTAATCACTATTTATATCAGCACAGCCCAAATCCTTGCAAATGGTTAATAGATTGGCCAAAAGCGCTCGTGATGAGTAATGATTTTAATAATTTCAACACGTAATTTAGAAAGAAAATTTTTTACACAACTAACCTTTTCAACGAAACACGTACTTGAGAGGCATTGCTGCCCATATATATATATATATATATATATATATATATATATATATATATTAATGCATGTTTCATTAAATAATATAGACAAATTTTGTCTATTTATTTTAAGTAAGTTCCTTTCATATTGTCTGATAAGATTAATCACATTATCGTTAGTCACACCACAAAATCGCTTTCACGGCGCTTGACTCTACATTTGAATGATAACTCCAACATTTTTAGGCATTTAAAACAACATGCCTGGCCGCATACTCAATTCCGGAAAATCCTTGTTGAAAACACAACTATACTAAAACATGAAAACAATAAACAAAAATTTAAAATTCTTGAAGCTATATACATAAAACTGTTGAAACCTAACCTGAACAAAATAAACTATGAAATCTCCACAAATATTCTTAAATAATTTATAACAGAAGCCATTGGTTCATACCAACGGCTTTCCATACTTAATACTTCTTGTTTTTCATTCTCGAACGAGCGGCGACGCGATTTTCGTTTCCACGTCTCGTAATTACGAGTTACTTTTGAGCTTATTCAAGCAGCAAGGGAGGACTATTATTGTAGTTTCGTCTGTGTGTTGTTTGATTTATTGAAATTGTCATCTTTGATAATGGCTTATGTAAGCCGAAAGCTTAGATAGGATTTAAACATGTATCAATATGTTGTTTCCTTTTGTCTTTCAACGATAATGTGATTAAGCTTATCAAACAATGTCAAGCCGGTAAATGTTGTTTAATACTGTTTATTATAAACAAAGCATTTACTTAAATATTTGTATCTATAAAAAGAATGTATGAACATGAAAAAATGTCTTAAAATAATTGTCGGACTTCATAATGTGTGACGTCATTTGTTTACATTTGGATACGCCATGAACAGATATGAATGTACGTGAGAGAATCATGGAAGATTGTAGCTTAAAGGTAGTAAAATCGACCTTGCTAACTGAACGATCCTCTGTGGCCGAATCGGTTAAGGCACGTCATGCTATATGACGGTTCCGTATAGGATACAGGTTTTCTTTTCTGGACATAAATTATATAGAAATTAGCAGAGTATTCTGTATGTCCGGTTATTTTCGGCTACACTTTTATCTATTATCAAGGATTATTTAACTTTTACTTTTACCTGAATGCATGATTTTTTTTTGTATGTGCCGATAGTTAGAGGAATGTTTTATTTTTCAAACACGGTCAGCACATTGTGGCCGTGTTCATTGTGGCCATATTGAGTGTTGTCTTTTTCTTTTTTATTAATAATATTTCCATTAATTTTAACCTTTTTTTTACATGTGGTGAGGCTATTATATTTGTATTATCAACGTGTGTGTTCCAGATAGGGTTTGGTAGGTCGCCGGGTGTATTTAAATGAGACCTATTTGAGTTATGGTCAAAGAGATGTAACATTAGGCATGCTGTAGTATATCCAGTATAATTATTTATAAATTTGGATTGATCAGGTAAACAGTACCTTAAGGAACATGTGAATTCGTAAATAATATTAATATTAAATTGAAAAGTCTAAAATGGCCACAATGCCGTAAAAGAGCGAGTGTTTTATATGTTTTATAAATATCAATATGGCGGTCGTATTAACACTATTTCAAAAGCGCATGCGTATCACCGTATACAAAAAAAATCGATATCTTTGTCGTAGAGTTTGTGTGGGACGAGCGACACATGTACCCTTATCTGTGTGTGTGTGTGTGTGTGTGTGCGTGCGTGTGTGTGTATGTGTGTGTGTGTGAGAGAGAGTGAGATAGAGAAAGAAAGAAAGAAATAAAAAGCAAAAAGATGAAGGCGTGAGAATCTGAAGGGCTGTCTGTCGACTTTATAGATATGATCGTTAATGTTCTCTGGTTTACACTGACCTGCTAATATTACTGACACATTATTGACAGTTATCATGTAAGACAACGTCTGTTGGTTTCTTATCCTTCTTCCATTAACAAATTAAAAAAGCAATTCTTTCTCCCGGGTTCGGGACAATATATAGTTTCATAATATTTACGTTGGTTACATCATATTCCTCTTTAGATGAAGCATTTTCACTATTATTATTTTATCACTAGTTTTACTCCATCTTATTATTGTTGCTTTTTAGATGAAGCATTTTCACTATTATTATTTTATTACTAGTTTTACTCCATCTTATTATTGTTGCTTTTTAGATGAAGCATTTTCACTATTATTATTTTATTACTAGTTTTACTCCATCTTATTATTGTTGCTTTTTAGATGAAGCATTTTCACTATTATTATTTTATTATTAGTTTTACTCCATCTTATTATTGTTGCTTTTTAGATGAAGCATTTTCACTATTATTATTTTATTACTAGTTTTACTCCATCTTATTATTGTTGCTTTTTAGATGAAGCATTTTCACTATTATTATTTTATTACTAGTTTTATAAATCTTATTATTGTTGCTTTTCAGATGAAGCATTTTCACTATTATTATTTTATTACTAGTTTTACTCCATCTTATTACTGTTGCTTTTTAGATGAAGCATTTTCACTATTATTATTTCATTACTAGTTTTAATCCATCTTATTATTGTTGCTTTTTAGATGAAGCATTTTCATTATTATTATTTTATTACTAGTTTTATGTGAGTGTTGAACAAACGTAAATGTGCCTGAGCAGGCGTCTGCAACAGGTATTGGCTACTTTAATATACAAGCATACTCGGATACAAGCGGCCAGCGTTTATCATATTCATTCACATAAAGTTATTTACTGTCTGTTTATCACTGCTTCTTTGGCTTTCACTGTATCCTGTGAGTGTTAAATTATCTAGTCCAGTCATGGTCAGACTGTGACCCGCAGGCCACATACGGCCCGTTTGATCTTTCTCAATGGCACGTTTCATTTTAAAAATAAAAGAACGTTTCTTAAAAGGATTGTCTTGTTTTGTTCTCACTTGTTCACTCACCTACTCTCTCATAGATAACCACATACAGAAACAATGGTTAAGTGCAATGTTTCTTGAATTTTTTAAATTCCAGGTAAAGTAACGTTGTCAGGATTTTAAGGCATTGGCGATTTTCACTAAGGAAGACCATACGTGTTAATATCTTTTGCTTTTGAAACAGGAAACGTTCATAAGAATTTTATTCTCTAAAGAAGTAATGTTTTCATGTTCAAATACAAAATTAAATCAACTACAGGAGAATGGCATCAGAAACGGCAAACTAGAAAAGAAGTGATTATGTCCAGGCTCCATTCGATAATCCTTAAAATACGAAGATCCTCAGATATGTGTGGCAGTCCAAGAGCGAAATACCATAAAAACACTGACTGACAAACAGCAGCAATTTTAATTCAACCGGCTTAAAATATTATCAAACAAGAAACTTAAAAGAACTTTCCAAAACATTGATTCATTTTACATATTCCAGTTCCTAAGAGAAATTAAACTGATTTAAAAAATATTATGAAAAAATATATACCTATAAGAAACAGTTGTCTTAATATTTAAAATAAAACTTTTGACAGTTAAAATAAAAGACTTTATTTAAAAAAAAAAATAAATTTCGGAATTAAATGATCCAATGGGTTGATAGTTCGTAAAATAAACCAAACCGAACTTTAAATTGAATAAATTAGAAATAAATCCCATGCAGTGACATGTGTTAATTCAACTCTCCTCAGTGATAATATTATACCAAGACTTCAATAATTTTTTCTAAAAAATAATACTTTACTAACGTTTATAAGGTATATGCTTACGCATATGGTCTTTTGTAGCTGAGGTACCAACTACAAAAAATTACCTTGAATATATTTAGTAGTTCACCTCGCCTTGTAATAAGCCAAGGTTGCCCATGCCTGACTCAATGCTTTCTTTCTTTGTTGTGTGTCCCAGAAATTCCGGCAGTCTTTTTCCGACTGTAAGTCTACGTTTCCTTATGCTTGTAGTTTCCCTAAGACTTCCATCTTGCTCACATGTTCCGTCTGTGCTATTCTCAGCATCTCTTTCGCTTCAAGTCTCTTCTTCATCTCTGAGAAAATGGGTGGCATATTATTTGGAGAACAATTCATTCCATGCCAGGCGATCACACCACGAAGAATCAAGTGCTTACTGGGGTTGAAAGAGAATGAAGAAGACTTTAGAAGAAACCGGAAAAACAGTCCTCAACACAAAACAAGTGATAAACCCCTAGTCCTATTCAAAAGTCAGAGGAGGAGTATAAACCGGACGATAGGCGAACCAATCCACTCCTACTGGATTTACTGGTAGATAGATTACATATAGCATAGTATTTAAGCATTATTTTTTTTATGTTTCTTTTGACATTTTGTTATCTCTTAATTTTTTACTTAGCTTTTGGAAGGCATCTTTCCTTATTTAACTACCCCTTCGGATTTCCGTCACATTTTCTGGCTTCTATTACTACGCTATCCTGATAATTAAATTTCGAAAATATATGATTTTTATGTCTTGTGTCTTTTCTTGACAACAATACCTTATGTTTCTCACAATTAATAGTTAGTCCTTTCTTCTTGCTTTCCTATATTATCTTGTTTAAATGCCCGACAAACATGGACATTCGTGCCCCGCCCCACGCTAAAAAAACGGTTTGTCAAAAGGACGATTTTTCCTATGGTACTGCTTTTATTTTAAATCCTCTTCAGTATTGCCAAAGAGTGAAGGTAGCTAAAATAAAAGCAGTGTCATGGGAAAAAATGTAACATAGGAAAGCAAGAAGAAAGGAATAGCTATTAATTTTTTTTTCCTTTTGCTTTTCTTACAATGTCTTCCTTCGACCATATGTTGTTAAGATTATGTTTACCGAAAATAAATCGTGGCATGTCTTCGAGTTCTCATAGGATCACTTCATTGTATCGTGATTTATTAAGCGGAGCTTAGATGCGTCACAAAGAAGCCAATAAGATTGTAGAAGTTAAATAAATCGGCTGAGAACATCTGTCCTTTCTAATTCTTTGATTCACTTTTTCTATTTACTGAACTCGTTCACTATAGAAAGGTTCGATAAATCGATTAAATAAATCTATCGCATATTTAAACTCTTCGGAACAAAGTCTGTTCATAAATTTCAATTGTAAAATTCTTACTATTTTAGTGTGGTGTTAAAAACGTAACATCTAAATTTAGGACCACTTAATGTTGTTTTTTTTTCAATATATATATATATATAAATATATATATATATATATTTATATATATATATATATATATATATATATATATATATATATATATATATATATATATATATATATATATATATATATTTGAATTGGACATAGTCCGACAATTTATTTAAAGACATTTATGATATACTCTATATATATATATATATATATATATATATATATATATATATATATATATATATATGTGGTATAAAATGACAATTTGAAAAAAATCTTAGATTTTGCCGACGCGTTTCGTCTTCCGACTTTTTCAAAGCAAAAATGAAATCGAAATGTCTTTGTTGTTATAGTTACATTAAAAAATCCTTATATATATATATATATAATTATAAATTTGCTTATTTAAAAATATGGTTCCATCGCTACACAGAAGCTAAAAACTTTAAATTCAATTATAGAATTAAATTAAAGTCCCTAATTCTGTTTCATTTTCAAGCGAATTTTAGAATAACTTATTTTGAAATAACGGAGTTTTATAAGCATAATATTAAATTTAGGACCAGTTAATGTTTTTTTCAGTACATATATATATATATATATATATATATATATATATATATATATATATATATATATATATATATATATTGATGCATGTTTCATTAAATAATATAGACAAGTTTTGTCTATTTATTTTAAGTAAGTTCCTTTCATATTGTCTGATAAGATTTATAACATTATCATTGAAAGACGAAAGGAAATCACCATATTGATACAGGTTTTAATCCTATCTAAGCTTTCAGCTTAAATAAGCCATTATCAAATATGACAATTACATTTCAATATATCAAACAATACGCGGACGAAACAATAATGATAGTCTGTTTTTGTTGCATGAAAGATTTCAAAGCAACGACAAAAATCGTGTATACGAGACGCGGAAGCGAAAATCGCAACGCAGCTCGTGACGTCACACATGACCACGCGAGAGTGAAAACGAGAAGTATTAAGTATGGGAAGCCGTTGGTATGAACCAATGGCTTTTGTTATCAATTATAGGCATTTAAGAATATTTGTGGAGGTGTCAACTGTTTTATGTATATAGCTTCAAGAATTTTTAGTTTTTCTTTATTGTTTTCATGTTTAAGTATAGTTGTGTTTTCATGCATCAATGAAAAATTGCTGCCTATATATATATATATATATATATATATATATATATATATTATGAATTTACTTATTAAAAATATGGTTCCATCGCTACAGAGAAATTACTGTGTTTGAAAAACAGAAGCGAAAAAATTCAAATTCAATTTTAGAATTAAATAAAATTAAAGTCCCTAATTCTGTTTCATTTTCAAGTGAATTTTGGAATAACTTATTTTGAAATTTACGGAGTTTTATAAGCACATATATTCATAATATTAGTTTCTATGGATATATGTTTAATTAAAGAAGACAGACACGGTGCGACGATTAACATTTTTATTTAATTTTTCTTGCGTTCGAACAAGTGTTTTCTTTTCTGGACTCAGAGTGTAGAAACTATCCAAATATTCTGTAATTCACAGCTTTCTCGATATATATATATATAAATCTATCTATCTATTTATCTATCTATCTATCTATCTATCTATATATATATATATATATATATATATATATATATATATATATATATGATCCATATTAAGCAATGATTATTTAATAAATAGTGTTTATTATTTTTGTTGTCAATCTCAAGAACAGTTAGTTAGGTGCCATGCGTGATACAGGCTTAAGCAATCATGTTTCGAAAGATACATGACTGACTGCGATAGAACAGTTGCCATCCAAGGCTATAGAACCCGGTCTGTCTTGCTATTTACCCATAGCTGGGGGGTAAGGAGAAGAGCATTTATACCTTTCCTAAGGGTATAAGTACGTAAATGAATGTAATGGATTCGACTTGTCTTCAAGGCATTTTTGCCTTGCATGCAACTAAATGATTAATATAAATATATATATATATATATATATATATATATATATATATATATATATATATATATATATATATATATATATATATATATATATATATATATGATTAAATACAAAGGAAAAACTTATCTTAGCCGACGCGTTTTGTTTTCTTACCGGTTTTATCAAGGTAAATTATAAGGAAGTGATGAAAAAGATAATCTTTGTACATATTAGTGGTCTTTTTAAGCTAACATGCAGGGCAAGAATGACAATACTTTAGTCGGGGTACCGATAAAGATTTTTATTGCCTCTTCTTCATTATTTTCCTTCTCATGTGTTTGTCTCTCAACACGTTCTGATGATTGTAACTATATATATATATATATATATATATATATATATATATATATATGAATAATAACAAAAGGAAAATTTATCTTAGCCGGCCGGTTTCTCTGGTGGACTTTATCAAGGCAAATATCAAGGTACATATATATATATATATATATATATATATATATATATATATATAGCATAATGAGAGGTCACGTATTAAATATTAAATAAATAAATATATACAAAAACACAGAAATAAATACTTTCATAAAAAAACACCCAATTTTGTTTCATTCATTTTATCCAGATATTATATATATATATATATATATATATATATATATATATATATATATATATATATATATATATATATATATTGTTGTTTAAATTTAATTTAGGCGACAATTCATCCATCGCATCCAATATAGATAGATATATATATTGTTGTCTAAAATTAATTTAGACAATTTATCCATCGCATCCCATATATATATATATATATATATATATATATATATATATATATATATATATATATATATATATATATATATATATATATAACCTGATATTGAGTCGTTTCTAATAAGTACCGCGCATATAATATATAAATAATAATATATATAATATATTACACATATATTTATATTTATATACACACACTTTTCACACACACACACACATATATATATATATATATATATATATATATATATATATATATATATATATATATATATATATATATATATATATATATATATAGCGTGTGTGTGTATGTGCGTCTACCGGCAGTGATAAAGGAATGGATACATAAGAACTTTCATAAGTCATTTTGTCTCTTAATCTATGTAACTATCTGTATTTTACGTATGCAAAAACAGATGTTGAATTGTTCGTTTTTAACAACAAAACTATTGAATACACATACACACATTTAAATGCAAGCATATCTATCTATCTAATATATATATATATATATATATATATATATATATATATATATATATATAAAAAGTGTGGGTGTCTTTTTGTGCATACATTCAGGCATAAGGATACACACACATACACATATATATATTCGTATTATCTATTGATAAACGAATGCGTTGTGCGACAGCAGGTGTTGTGAATTATGAGGCTTTCCATTAATACATCTGCCGCGCGTAGGAGTTCGTTGCAATCAAGCCTCGCATAAGGTCAAATACAAACATTTAAGTCCACTATTTCATTTTACATGCCATGAAATGGACCCTGAAGTCGAAATATTTATAAAGAAATATAAAATTTATATCGAACCTTATCTCCCCAGGTATGGGTTAAATAGCAGGGAAGACTTGGTAACTCCTCTACACAACTGTGAATTCAAATCCAATTGGATGTGGGTTTGGCACCTCCACTCCGAACCAACCTTGTATAGGGAACACAGCCACAATATTTGATGTTGCGAGGTTGGGGTTCGATTCTCCATCGCTGAGTCTAATGTTAATACGAAAGAGCTGGAGAAGAAGCTGGAGAAGGAGCAGGGGAAGGAGCTGAAGAAGAAGCTGGAGAAGGAGCAAGGGAAGGAGCTGGAGAAGGAGCAGGGGAAGGAGCTGGAGAAGGAGCTAGAGGAGGAGGAGAAGAAGGGGCAAGGGAAGGTGCTGGAGAAGGAGCAGGGGAAGGAACTGGAGAAGGAGCTGGAGAAAGAGGAAGGGAAGGAGCTGGAGAAGGAGCAGTGGAAGGAGCTGGAGAAGGAGCAGGGGAAGGAGCTGGAGAAGGAGCAGGGAAGGAGCTGCAGAAGGAGCTGCAGAAGGAGCAGGAGAAGGAGAGCGAGGACGAGGAATATCGGGAGGATAGTTATAGACTTTTCTTTGGTACCAGAGATCGATGTTCTAGTCTTGATGAAAGCCAATATTTGGGATGCTGATTTTCTAAGCCGGCAGACAAACGATCTTATTCCCTTTCCGACTGTTTGCTATGGGATCATAAGCTTGTTAACTTAAAAAAGGGTAAAAATAAACATGAAGACAAATAAGTTATGGGTAAATTGAGAATGATAGGGGAAAAAAAAGGAAAATGGCGATAAGAGAGAAAGGGAGAACGTTATTAAGAGAGTTTAGAGAAAGGAGGACTTGGAGAGCGGAAGAAAAAAGGGGTGAAAGAGAGGGAGACATGGATAAAGAAATATCGAGAAAATAGGATGAGAAGAGAGAGAGAGAGAGAGAGAGAGAGAGAGAGAGAGAGAGAGAGAAAAGACAAGGAAGATGGACTTTAGAAGGAAATGGAAACAAACTTAAACAGGAAACAAGATATAAACCCCTACGCCTGTTCAAAAGACCAAGGAGGAGTGTGAGCCGGACGATAGGCGAACCTACCCACATCATTTTATCAGAAGAAGAGAAAAGTAAAGAAAAAAAGGAAATAAATAATTAGTAAATAAAATTTCTGAGTTCAGGTGGAGACATTGGCAGCAGAGAGTTAAAGCAGACTTTAGAAGGAACCGGAAACCCAATCCTAAACAGGAAACAAGGGCTAAAACTTTACTCCTCTTCAAAAGACCAAGGATGTGTGAAAACCAGACGATAAGCTTCTGCATATATATATATATATATATATATATATATATATATATATAATTTTTTAATAATTTTTATTGTTCAGTGTATATATATATATATATATATATATATATATATATATATATATATATATATATATATATATATATATACAGAGTGAGAGAGAGAAAGAGAAATAGGGTGAGGCGAGGGAGTGAGAGAGAAAAGAAAAGAAACAACGTGTAAGAGTAAAAATAGGTAAAATGAATTTATACTTGTGTCTATATGTAAACATTGGTCGTGTTTATACTTATAGGCAAACACTGAGTTTATAATAGGTAGGTACTAGTTGTCTATACTCGAGTTTGCAAGCACCCATCAAGTCGATGTTTCTTTTTGGAGGAAGTGTCTAACTTCCGACAGATGTTCAATCGGCATATTCTATTGACCCATCGATAGATTAATGAAATGGAAGTGGTGGTCAGAAAAATGACAGTGATATATATATATATATATATATGGAGAGAAAGAGAGAGAGAGAGAGAGAAGAGATAGGGTGAGCGAGGGAGTGGGAGAGAAAAGAAAAGAAACAACGTGTAAGAGTAAAAATAGAAAAAAGACTTAAAGAGGAATTGGATATATCAGAGAGAGAGGGGGGTGAGAGTGAATGAAAACGAGGGAGACAGAAAGCGAAAGGGAGAGGGAGGGATATAGAGGGAGAGAGGATGTGTGAGAGAAAGAGAGAGAGAGGGAGGGGAAGTATGAAATTGAAAAATTGCGAAAAAAGTATAAAGGGTGAGAAAGAGAGGTATCTGTAGAGTGATATAGAGGGATAGAAAAAGAAAAAAGAAAGAGGGAGTGAAAAAAGAAATAGAGAAATTGAAGGGAAGATAGAAAGAGACGACAAGAAAGAGAGGGGGAAAAAGAAAGAGAGAAAGTTCAAAAAAGATAGAGACGAAAAGAGAGGGAAAAAAGAAAGCGAGAAATTGAAGAAAAGATAGAAAGAGACGAAAAGAAAGAAAGAGGGAAAAAAGAAAGAGAGAAATTGAAGAAAAAGACAAAAATTGAGAGAGTGAAAAAAGAGAGGGAAAAAGAGAGAGATAGGACTTTTTTTAGCGACATATTAACCTCTATGAATTATTTAATGCCGAAATTTTAAGATTTTGAACAAAATTTTATTTTATTTTTGGTGATAATAATGGTTTACTGATACATGTCTCACTAATTAACCCATAGGTGGGGAGAGAACAAGTGGATTCATACTTTCACCAACGGTATTGGCGCGTAAGTGGATTTGACAAATCCGACTGGGATCGGAAACCGGCCCGCCGATTAAGAATTCAGTTTATTATCCATTGCACCACCTGCAAATTCCAGGTCGTATCACGTGGTATTCCCAAGCTAATGACCCGGTTTGACGTTGCTTAACTTCGCTGATCGAGCGGGAAAGAAAGATGGTAAAAAAAAGAAAAAGAATGCGGAAAAAGAAAGAAAGTTAAAAAAGTAAGGGAAAATATATATATATATATATATATATATATATATATATATATATATATAGAGAGAGAGAGAGAGAGAGAGAGAGAGAGAGAGATAACAAAATAACGATAGACAAAGAACGATAGACAAAAGATGAAAAAAGAAAGAGAGAAAATAAAAGAGAGAGAGAGATTGAAAAGAGTGTAAGGCAACAATGGATGCAGGAAGCAGAAGGCCACCGTTGAAGAGAAACCCATTTGTTCGTGTCGGGCTCTAGTTCCAAAAAACAAAGCACATGTGCGTATAAAAGTGCATATACCGAATGGGGCAGATATTACAGATTTTACAAGTATGCAAATGTGCTGACGGTCGTGGTTGTTGAATACGAAAGACTTATTCACACGTCATTCAATTTCCCCACATATGGGATTTTACGCGCGCTGTGTTGATGTAATATATGAAGATTTTCCATACGACACACACGCACGCACGCACACACACACACACACACACAAAAAAACAAAAAAAACCTCACCGACGCCAGTGGTTCACGTTCAAGCCAAGTAAAAGCTAGTTTTTTCAACGCATTCAAACACTTCTAACAAGGAAGGTTGGCAAAAGAAAATGTCTTATCCAATTCTTTTATTTGTTTGGCTTGAATGTCTATCCATCAGATTCTCTTCCTCTTTTCTTTTCTTTTCTTTTCTTTCTTTCTTTCTTTCTTTCTTTCTTTCTTTCTTTCTTTCTACTTACCTAACATTCTAATGTCAGTCTGATTATATGTATCCCACTCTGTTTCTATCTATCTATCTATCTATCTATCTATCTATCTATCTATCTATCTATCTATCTATCTATCTATGTCAGTCTCTTTCTTTCTTTCTTTCTTACGCACTTTCTTTCTATCTATCACCGTCTCTTTCTTTCTTTCTTTCTTTCTTTCTTTATTTCTTTATTTATTTCTGCCTTAGGCTGTTTCTATCTATCTATCTATCTATCTATCTATCTATCTATCTATCTATCTATCTATCTATCTATCTATCTCAGTCTCTTTCTTTCTGCCTTAGGCTGTTTCTATCTATCTATCTATCTATCTATCTATCTATCTATCTATCTATCTATCTATCTGTCAGTCCCTTTAGATCTATCTATCTATCTATCTATCTATCTATCTATCTATCTATCTATCTATCTATCTATCTATCTATCTGTCAGTCCCTTTAGATCTATCTATCTATCTATCTATCTATCTATCTATCTATCTATCTATCTATCTATCTATCTATCTATCTGTCAGTCCCTTTAGATCTATCTATCTATCTATCTATCTGTCAGTCCCTTTAGATCTATCTATCTATCTATCTATCTATCTATCTATCTATCTATCTATCTATCTATCTATCTGTCAGTCCCTTTAGATCTATCTATCTATCTATCTATCTATCTATCTATCTATCTATCTATCTATCTATCTATCTGTCAGTCCCTTTAGATCTATCTATCTATCTATCTATCTATCTATCTGTCAGTCCTTTTAGATCTATCTATCTATCTATCTATCTATCTATCTATCTATCTATCTATCTATCTATCTATCTATTTAAATCAGTCTTTACATGCCCATCTAGCTGTACAAGGACATAACCAATTACATTCCCAAAGTCAAATACTTGCATATATGTCCCAAATTAAGTCTTTCCTCGACTTTCCCCGCATCCATAGATATTTCACCATGTCTGACCTACATGTGCGTGTGGATAAAAAACAAATATAAAAATGGTGTGCTCTCTCAACCCAAATCAGCGTGTGCACTACCCACATGCGTGCATACCTACGCACACACGCATACATATAAATACATATATGTGTCTGTGTGTGTCTGTATTGGGAGTCTACGAGGTGTGACATTTTTTATTAGTAGTATTGAATAACGTCTGGCCTGAACCTGTCAATAAAAAACATATGTGTTTTTCCGCGCACAGAGTTGCTGTTCAATGGAAATATGACGTAGTGCTGACGTCATGACCCATTAAGCTACTTGCATACTTGGTTAACTTCGGTCGGTTTCAGGCCTGTAACCTACTGCACAGATGTTGAATAAACACCCAGACATACAGATATGCCTAAGCACGCATTCTCTCTCTCTCTCTCTCTCTCTCTTTCTCTCTCTCTTTCTCTCTCACTCTCTCTCTCTCTTTCTCTCTCTTTCTCTCTCTTTCACTCTCTCTCTCTCTCTTTCTCTCTCACTCTCTCTCTCCTTCTCTCTCACTCTCTCTCCTTCTCTCTCTCTTTCTCTCACACTTTCTCTCTCTTTCTCTTTCACTCTCTCTCTCTTTCTCTCTTTCTCTCTCACTCTCTCTCTCCTTCTCCCTCTCTTTCTCTCTCTACCTGTTTCTCTCTCTTTCTCTTTCTCTCTCACTCTCTTCTCTCTCTCTTTCTCTCTCTCACTCTCTCTCTTTCTCTCACACTCTCTCTTTCTCTCTCTCTTTCTCTCTCACACTCTCTCCTTCTCTCTCTCCTTCTCTCTCTCTCCTTCTCTCTCTATTTCTCTCTCTCACTCTCTCTTTGTCTCTCACTCTATCTCTCCTCTCTCTCTTTCTCTTTCTCACTCTATCTCTCCTTCTCTCTCTCTTTCTCTTTCTCACCCTCTCCTTCTTTCTCTCTCTCTCTCTTTCTCTCACTCAGACACAGACACTTGCGCACACATACGAACATGCAAATACTCGAACATTCAATTACACACACACTTGTATGTTGGTGTTTGCACGCACATAAATGTATTCCATAATGTAGCGGTGACAGTACTTAAGGTATGATTTACATCAGTGATTTGGATTATTTCTCATACTGTTATTTTACCCAGTCCAAAGAGCCACTCAATGTAGAGGCTTCCCGAGTGAGGTGGAAATGAAGAAGTAAGAAATTTCGTGGATGTGTAGGATAGATATCTGTTGGGACCTAATACTGAAGCTCTTTATTGTTTTATTGATTGATTTGTTTTTTGGGGTTTATAAACCCTTTGCAGGTTATTTAAAGCCAGAAAGTATTTGTTTAGAGTGTAAAAATGTTTTTGGGTGGGGGGGTGGTATTAATGATTTAGCGATAAAAGTTTTATTAATTAACTATTACTAAAGCTCGCTAGCTAAGTTATGCGTTGTTTAACTCTGTCCCTCTTGCCTTCAATCTGTTTTGTGAGTATCAATATTTCCAAGCCCTCTTTCTTCATTATGTGCCCTAGAAATGACATCTCGTACTGCGCTTAAATTCGTGAAGTCGACGTATCAGCGAGGAAAGATCATCTGAACAATTACCGTGAAATTATTTATAGACGTGACAAAGAGGAGCTACGATAGGGCATTGGAAAGCAACTGAAACTGAGATGCCAGCTCAGGATCCATAACATTGTAGATTCTTCTTTGGATTTTGTCAAGAATCTCTAGATATGTAGCAGATGCACCAGGCCAGATGTGGCAGCAATATTCGATGTACGGACGAATAGTTGACTTACAAATGTCCAAGATAGTTTCTAGCGTGAAAAAAGAATGTCAAACACGATACAGTGAACCAACTTTTCGAGCAGCAGAGTTAATTCTAAGAAAAATGCATACAAAAAGTGTACATACTTAGAATAAGAAAGTTGCTGTAACCTAGAAAGGGTTACTGAATGAGGAACAACCAAAACGGAGGTTGGAATTGAAATAGTAATCTTTATAACATCTCAACAATATAGAATACTCGCCAGCGGCGTGAAGTACGTAAACCACTGCTATTGGTGGACTACTTAGACAGCATATTACCCCCACTTACAATAGTGTTCATATTTACTCATTTGTGTTAATAGATACGGTATATAACAAAAGTGATTGCAGAAAATTCTACTACATATAATGAGGAAAGAATGTTTGGAAAATTTGTCACTCACAAGGTATAGCGGAGGCAAATGGGATAGTGGGGCAGAGGAACCCTAATTATGGACTTATTTGAATGGATGGTAGAACAGAGATTAGTAGGGGTGCGTGTTCGTTTGGGCTGGTTCTCGCACCTCTGTATATTGAGCGCTCCCCACTCGACTGGTGTTATATGTCACTCCTAGTTCCACGCTGACTATTGGTTTATGCCTGCCCAGTATCGTTCATATACAAATAGTCAGCGTCACCTAAAGAGACAAATATTATTAAGAGCTACAAAGGATAGGAAGTTGGGGAGAGCCATGAACTCCATCGTACTGAAGGGATACAGAAGAAGATTGTTAAATCATTGATTTGCATCATAAATACGGATAATGTTTCATTGTTGTCCCTCAGTTCCGAAGAAAACTTCGTCTTGTTGTTCATCAGCGGATTGGCAGGTAGTTGGTTTGGTTTGTTTTACAGCATATCAACACCTCAATGGGTTATTTAATGCCGACAAATTTTTTATTGCTGGTAATATTGTCTATATTTCTGAGATGAGGTATTATGTACACTATTTACATGATTCGGAATATTGTCCTCATCTTTGTCGCCATATTTATTACAACGTTTCGGCCGTTGTACGCTCCGGCCTTCTTCAGGTGCTTGGAATGTCGAACTGAACACTTTATTTCGCTGACTGGGGTAGACTGTTCTAGTTCCACGTGCCATGTTTAATGGATGTCAGTTATCAGTTATCTTCTGTTAATTTCCCTCTCCAAGTTCTCCATTGCCTTAACCAGGTAATGAACTCACACTCTTTGGGTCCTGTCACTGGATCTAACTAACGACTTTATCCACTGTGCCATGTGTCCTTGAGGGCGTGATGGATAAAGGTGTAAATAGTAAACTATAGTTGGTAATATCTTTTTTTTCTAAAAATGTATTGCTGGTAATATAATTTTTTTTTTCAAATTATTTCTGGTATGCATTAAAACCTATTTTTACACTTTCATAGTGTTTTGACCCCAGTTTGGGTGTCAACTATTTGCCCATAGCTGGGACCCTAACAGTTGCTACCACCCCGGGTCATGGTAGACCTGGGAACACCAGCAATTAAGAGGTGGTTCGAAACTCCTCAAAACCTCCTGATCAGCGGCCTTTCTGCTGGGCGTAATTTATCGTCTTACCCTGGACGCGGATGTAGTATATCGTCATACCCAGGACGGGGATGTATTTTACCGTCATACCCAGGACGGGGATCAGCGGCTAGCTGCGCAAATGAAATCTGGACGCGTAGAGTGTGGAGCGGTGGCGACACTGAAATCCAATGGTTGTAACTAATGCCAAAGTTCCACTGTGGTGTCGTTCTCATTGAATGGGGTTTTTTTACGCTTGGTTTGTTAACATTTTGTAGATGTTTTGGTGAACAATAACATACAATCGGGATTGGTTGACAGCTCATTAGCTCCATTGACTTCGTCTTGCACCAGTGATGGTTTTGATTGCACCTTTGTACGGTATGTTTGGTCGACCATGATATTTTCTGCCATGCGGTAGCTCTCCGTAGAACAGGCACCTGAGAGCGCCATTTTACTCCACGCCCGTGACGTGGCCAATCCATCGGGCATTGTGCTTTGATGAACATTGGTTCGATCTTAATTGAGTCCACACAATCCAAAATTTCAATGTTGGTTATGCGATGCGATGACCATATTCTAAGTATGAGGCGAAGAGCATCAACGTAAATCTTTTCCAATTCCTTGATGTGTCTGCTGCACAAGGTTCACGTAGAAGATAGAATAGAGGACCATAAGACATTGTATATGAAAGGCTGGCCACTCATACCCGAGGACGCCAGTCTACCAGGGCAGCTAGCTAATCCCTGTTGCAGGCGCCTGCTCAGGCACATTTGTGTTTGTTCAACACCCACAGAACCAACCTGTAGTTGATACTGCAACTATGCTGAGTGGACCTTAGTTACAGTTTCTGGGAGAGAGCGCGTTATTTAGCGGGATCAACAGTCTGAACAAGGCCAACACACTCAAACCCTCGGCCACGATGACTTGTGACGTCGTGCTAGCACAACCATCGACAGCTCCCAAAGGGTTCCGTCTGCACAATTTCACTCACAAATTTTGGGTCAACCGGTCGAATGGTCTTCAGTCACTTTCCAGACACGTTGGGATCGCCTCCTCCAGACCGATAACATCAAGAAATCCCTGGCGAGATTCGAACCCGGCTCTCATGGTCAGAAAGGGAACGTTCGAACAACTCGGCCATATGTTTATATATATGTGTGTTTGTATGTTATTATATAAGACGTGTATTCATTTACTGTTTAGAGAAATGAGTTGGGTGTTCTTATTTATGCAAGAAGCACAGTTGACGATAACGAAAGGTGGGGTTTATAAAGCGAAGAAACTTGATAGCGTTTACACCCCCTCCACCAAAAAAAAAAAACCTCTAAAAGCAGAAATTAAGATAAGACTACAGTGCGTTTCGTTGTTTTTCTCAAAATGACTCCCTTTGATTTTAGCTGGTAAACCTTTAATGAACCATGAAGAAGAATCCAAAGGTCAAATAAATTATGTTATCTAAACATGAAACATTTGATGTTGTACAATAAATACGATGAATTTGCGTAGCTACGCAAAACAAAGGCTGAGTAAGACTGATTAAACAACTACCGTAATTCCCCATGTATAATACGCCTTTATTCATAATAGGCTCACCTAAAATTGTGCTAAGTGTGGGAAAATGCTTCTACTCACGCATAATACGCACCCCTTGTTTGGGAATCAAATCCCATAAATTGTACCTCTCCAATTTCATTACGGTCAGCGTTTCCGACTCTTATTCAAGCTGTAATTGAAGATATTTATCAAAATTTCCAATCATCACGATTCTAAAGGAAACGGAAATACCTATATTGTGCCTTCTGCGCAGACTCAGTAACCTGTTTTTGTTCGAAAAAATGTGCAATCTACCAGATCTGTTTGTAGTTTTTCACAAAAAACGGCTTTAAACATCGATTAATATTATTCTAATTTATTTGATTTCATTTTCCATTTGTAAGTATTGTTAGGTACATATGATTGCATTTGACATCCTTATGGGGTCGAAATCGACGAATGTGTCAAAATGTCGTATGTTTGTGGTGAATAGTGATTTCGTAACTAAAATCGACCGATGAAACGGCAATTTTTTAAAGATTTTTTGTAGCTGTGCATAATGCGCACCCCTAATTTTACTTCTTTTTTTTGCGTATTATACATGGGGAACTACAGATATCGTAACTTTCATTCACTCAAACCGGCCTTATCACTGATAGAATTTATTAAACAAATTTATCAAAAAAATATCCATCCAAACCTACATTTAATTTAACGATTACATATATAGGTACATAGCAAATACTAAAAGCATAGATAGAAATTCATTGGAAATGATTTTACTATAGGAATGCATTGCAAATTATTTACTAGCCATTTATGTAAGCTGTCTTATCACTGATAGGATTTATGAAAGAAATCCATCCAAACTTTCATTCCCTCTAAGGATTACATATATAGTGACATAGCAAATACTAAAAGCATAGATAGAAATTCATTGGAAATGATTTTACTATAGGAATGCATTGCAAATTATTTACTAGCCATTTATGTAAGCTGTCTTATCACTGATAGGATTTATGAAAGAAATCCATCCAAACTTTCATTCCCTCTAAGGATTACATATATAGTGACATAGCAAATACTAAAAGCATAGATAGAAATTCATTGCAAATGATTTTACTATAGGAATGCATTGCAAATTATTTACTAGCCATTTATGTAAGCTGTCTTATCACTGATAGGATTTATGAAAGAAATCCATCCAAACTTTCATTCCCTCTAAGGATTACATATATAGTGACATAGCAAATACTAAAAGCATAGATAGAAATTCATTGCAAATGATTTTACTATAGGAATGCATTGCAAATTATTTACTAGCCATTTATGTAAGCTGTCTTATCACTGATAGGATTTATGAAAGAAATCCATCCAAACTTTCATTCCCTCTAAGGATTACATATATAGTGACATAGCAAATACTAAAAGCATAGATAGAAATTCATTGCAAATGATTTTACTATAGGAATGCATTGCAAATTATTTACTAGCCATTTATGTAAGCTGTCTTATCACTGATAGGATTTATGAAAGAAATCCATCCAAACTTTCATTCCCTCTAAGGATTACATATATAGTGACATAGCAAATACTAAAAGCATAGATAGAAATTCATTGCAAATGATTTTACTATAGGAATGCATTGCAAATTATTTACTAGCCATTTATGTAAGCTGTCTTATCACTGATAGGATTTATGAAAGAAATCCATCCAAACTTTCATTCCCTCTAAGGATTACATATATAGTGACATAGCAAATACTAAAAGCATAGATAGAAATTCATTGGAAATGATTTTACTATAGGAATGCATTGCAAATTATTTACTAGCCATTTATGTAAGCTGTCTTATCACTGATAGGATTTATGAAAGAAATCCATCCAAACTTTCATTCCCTCTAAGGATTACATATATAGTGACATAGCAAATACTAAAAGCATAGATAGAAATTCATTGGAAATGATTTTACTATAGGAATGCATTGCAAATTATTTACTAGCCATTTATGTAAGCTGTCTTATCACTGATAGGATTTATGAAAGAAATCCATCCAAACTTTCATTCCCTCTAAGGATTACATATATAGTGACATAGCAAATACTAAAAGCATAGATAGAAATTCATTGGAAATGATTTTACTATAGGAATGCATTGCAAATTATTTACTAGCCATTTATGTAAGCTGTCTTATCACTGATAGGATTTATGAAAGAAATCCATCCAAACTTTCATTCCCTCTAAGGATTACATATATAGTGACATAGCAAATACTAAAAGCATAGATAGAAATTCATTGGAAATGATTTTACTATAGGAATGCATTGCAAATTATTTACTAGCCATTTATGTAAGCTGTCTTATCACTGATAGGATTTATGAAAGAAATCCATCCAAACTTTCATTCCCTCTAAGGATTACATATATAGTGACATAGCAAATACTAAAAGCATAGATAGAAATTCATTGGAAATGATTTTACTATAGGAATGCATTGCAAATTATTTACTAGCCATTTATGTAAGCTGTCTTATCACTGATAGGATTTATGAAAGAAATCCATCCAAACTTTCATTCCCTCTAAGGATTACATATATAGTGACATAGCAAATACTAAAAGCATAGATAGAAATTCATTGGAAATGATTTTACTATAGGAATGCATTGCAAATTATTTACTAGCCATTTATGTAAGCTGTCTTATCACTGATAGGATTTATGAAAGAAATCCATCCAAACTTTCATTCCCTCTAAGGATTACATATATAGTGACATAGCAAATACTAAAAGCATAGATAGAAATTCATTGGAAATGATTTTACTATAGGAATGCATTGCAAATTATTTACTAGCCATTTATGTAAGCTGTCTTATCACTGATAGGATTTATGAAAGAAATCCATCCAAACTTTCATTCCCTCTAAGGATTACATATATAGTGACATAGCAAATACTAAAAGCATAGATAGAAATTCATTGCAAATGATTTTACTATAGGAATGCATTGCAAATTATTTACTAGCCATTTATGTAAGCTGTCTTATCACTGATAGGATTTATGAAAGAAATCCATCCAAACTTTCATTCCCTCTAAGGATTACATATATAGTGACATAGCAAATACTAAAAGCATAGATAGAAATTCATTGCAAATGATTTTACTATAGGAATGCATTGCAAATTATTTACTAGCCATTTATGTAAGCTGTCTTATCACTGATAGGATTTATGAAAGAAATCCATCCAAACTTTCATTCCCTCTAAGGATTACATATATAGTGACATAGCAAATACTAAAAGCATAGATAGAAATTCATTGCAAATGATTTTACTATAGGAATGCATTGCAAATTATTTACTAGCCATTTATGTAAGCTGTCTTATCACTGATAGGATTTATTAAACAAATCCATCCAAACTTTCATTCCCTCTAAGGATTACATATATAGTGACATAGCAAATACTAAAAGCATAGATAGAAATTCATTGGAAATGATTTTACTATAGGAATGCATTGCAAATTATTTACTAGCCATTTATGTAAGCTGTCTTATCACTGATAGGATTTATGAAAGAAATCCATCCAAACTTTCATTCCCTCTAAGGATTACATATATAGTGACATAGCAAATACTAAAAGCATAGATAGAAATTCATTGGAAATGATTTTACTATAGGAATGCATTGCAAATTATTTACTAGCCATTTATGTAAGCTGTCTTATCACTGATAGGATTTATGAAAGAAATCCATCCAAACTTTCATTCCCTCTAAGGATTACATATATAGTGACATAGCAAATACTAAAAGCATAGATAGAAATTCATTGGAAATGATTTTACTATAGGAATGCATTGCAAATTATTTACTAGCCATTTATGTAAGCTGTCTTATCACTGATAGGATTTATGAAAGAAATCCATCCAAACTTTCATTCCCTCTAAGGATTACATATATAGTGACATAGCAAATATTAAAAGCATAGATAGAAATTCATTGGAAATGATTTTACTATAGGAATGCATTGCAAATTATTTACTAGCCATTTATGTAAGCTGTCTTATCACTGATAGGATTTATGAAAGAAATCCATCCAAACTTTCATTCCCTCTAAGGATTACATATATAGTGACATAGCAAATACTAAAAGCATAGATAGAAATTCATTGGAAATGATTTTACTATAGGAATGCATTGCAAATTATTTACTAGCCATTTATGTAAGCTGTCTTATCACTGATAGGATTTATGAAAGAAATCCATCCAAACTTTCATTCCCTCTAAGGATTACATATATAGTGACATAGCAAATACTAAAAGCATAGATAGAAATTCATTGGAAATGATTTTACTATAGGAATGCATTGCAAATTATTTACTAGCCATTTATGTAAGCTGTCTTATCACTGATAGGATTTATGAAAGAAATCCATCCAAACTTTCATTCCCTCTAAGGATTACATATATAGTGACATAGCAAATACTAAAAGCATAGATAGAAATTCATTGGAAATGATTTTACTATAGGAATGCATTGCAAATTATTTACTAGCCATTTATGTAAGCTGTCTTATCACTGATAGGATTTATGAAAGAAATCCATCCAAACTTTCATTCCCTCTAAGGATTACATATATAGTGACATAGCAAATACTAAAAGCATAGATAGAAATTCATTGGAAATGATTTTACTATAGGAATGCATTGCAAATTATTTACTAGCCATTTATGTAAGCTGTCTTATCACTGATAGGATTTATGAAAGAAATCCATCCAAACTTTCATTCCCTCTAAGGATTACATATATAGTGACATAGCAAATACTAAAAGCATAGATAGAAATTCATTGGAAATGATTTTACTATAGGAATGCATTGCAAATTATTTACTAGCCATTTATGTAAGCTGTCTTATCACTGATAGGATTTATGAAAGAAATCCATCCAAACTTTCATTCCCTCTAAGGATTACATATATAGTGACATAGCAAATATTAAAAGCATAGATAGAAATTCATTGGAAATGATTTTACTATAGGAATGCATTGCAAATTATTTACTAGCCATTTATGTAAGCTGTCTTATCACTGATAGGATTTATGAAAGAAATCCATCCAAACTTTCATTCCCTCTAAGGATTACATATATAGTGACATAGCAAATACTAAAAGCATAGATAGAAATTCATTGCAAATGATTTTACTATAGGAATGCATTGCAAATTATTTACTAGCCATTTATGTAAGCTGTCTTATCACTGATAGGATTTATGAAAGAAATCCATCCAAACTTTCATTCCCTCTAAGGATTACATATATAGTGACATAGCAAATACTAAAAGCATAGATAGAAATTCATTGCAAATGATTTTACTATAGGAATGCATTGCAAATTATTTACTAGCCATTTATGTAAGCTGTCTTATCACTGATAGGATTTATTAAACAAATCCATCCAAACTTTCATTCCCTCTAAGGATTACATATATAGTGACATAGCAAATACTAAAAGCATAGATAGAAATTCATTGGAAATGATTTTACTATAGGAATGCATTGCAAATTATTTACTAGCCATTTATGTAAGCTGTCTTATCACTGATAGGATTTATGAAACAAATCCATCCAAACTTTCATTCCCTCTAAGGATTACATATATAGTGACATAGCAAATACTAAAAGCATAGATAGAAATTCATTGCAAATGATTTTACTATAGGAATGCATTGCAAATTATTTACTAGCCATTTATGTAAGCTGTCTTATCACTGATAGGATTTATGAAAGAAATCCATCCAAACTTTCATTCCCTCTAAGGATTACATATATAGTGACATAGCAAATACTAAAAGCATAGATAGAAATTCATTGCAAATGATTTTACTATAGGAATGCATTGCAAATTATTTACTAGCCATTTATGTAAGCTGTCTTATCACTGATAGGATTTATGAAAGAAATCCATCCAAACTTTCATTCCCTCTAAGGATTACATATATAGTGACATAGCAAATACTAAAAGCATAGATAGAAATTCATTGCAAATGATTTTACTATAGGAATGCATTGCAAATTATTTACTAGCCATTTATGTAAGCTGTCTTATCACTGATAGGATTTATGAAAGAAATCCATCCAAACTTTCATTCCCTCTAAGGATTACATATATAGTGACATAGCAAATACTAAAAGCATAGATAGAAATTCATTGCAAATGATTTTACTATAGGAATGCATTGCAAATTATTTACTAGCCATTTATGTAAGCTGTCTTATCACTGATAGGATTTATGAAAGAAATCCATCCAAACTTTCATTCCCTCTAAGGATTACATATATAGTGACATAGCAAATACTAAAAGCATAGATAGAAATTCATTGCAAATGATTTTACTATAGGAATGCATTGCAAATTATTTACTAGCCATTTATGTAAGCTGTCTTATCACTGATAGGATTTATGAAAGAAATCCATCCAAACTTTCATTCCCTCTAAGGATTACATATATAGTGACATAGCAAATACTAAAAGCATAGATAGAAATTCATTGCAAATGATTTTACTATAGGAATGCATTGCAAATTATTTACTAGCCATTTATGTAAGCTGTCTTATCACTGATAGGATTTATGAAAGAAATCCATCCAAACTTTCATTCCCTCTAAGGATTACATATATAGTGACATAGCAAATACTAAAAGCATAGATAGAAATTCATTGCAAATGATTTTACTATAGGAATGCATTGCAAATTATTTACTAGCCATTTATGTAAGCTGTCTTATCACTGATAGGATTTATTAAACAAATCCATCGAAACTTTCATTCCCTCTAATGATTACATATATAGTGACATAGCAAATACTAAAAGCATAGATAGAAATTCATTGGAAATGATTTTACTATAGGAATGCATTGCAAATTATTTACTAGCCATTTATGTAAGCTGTCTTATCACTGATAGGATTTATGAAAGAAATCCATCCAAACTTTCATTCCCTCTAAAGATTACATATATAGTGACATAGCAAATACTAAAAGCATAGATAGAAATTCATTGCAAATGATTTTACTATAGGAATGCATTGCAAATTATTTACTAGCCATTTATGTAAGCTGTCTTATCACTGATAGGATTTATTAAACAAATCCATCGAAACTTTCATTCCCTCTAAGGATTACATATATAGTGACATAGCAAATACTAAAAGCATAGATAGAAATTCATTGGAAATGATTTTACTATAGGAATGCATTGCAAATTATTTACTAGCCATTTATGTAAGCTGTCTTATCACTGATAGGATTTATGAAAGAAATCCATCCAAACTTTCATTCCCTCTAAAGATTACATATATAGTGACATAGCAAATACTAAAAGCATAGATAGAAATTCATTGCAAATGATTTTACTATAGGAATGCATTGCAAATTATTTACTAGCCATTTATGTAAGCTGTCTTATCACTGATAGGATTTATTAAACAAATCCATCCAAACTTTCATTCCCTCTAAGGATTACATATATAGTGACATAGCAAATACTAAAAGCATAGATAGAAATTCATTGGAAATGATTTTACTATAGGAATGCATTGCAAATTATTTACTAGCCATTTATGTAAGCTGTCTTATCACTGATAGGATTTATTAAACAAATCCATCCAAACTTTCATTCCCTCTAAGGATTACATATATAGTGACATAGCAAATACTAAAAGCATAGATAGAAATTCATTGCAAATGATTTTACTATAGGAATGCATTGCAAATTATTTACTAGCCATTTATGTAAGCTGTCTTATCACTGATAGGATTTATTAAACAAATCCATCCAAACTTTCATTCCCTCTAAGGATTACATATATAGTGACATAGCAAATACTAAAAGCATAGATAGAAATTCATTGGAAATGATTTTACTATAGGAATGCATTGCAAATTATTTACTAGCCATTTATGTAAGCTGTCTTATCACTGATAGGATTTATTAAACAAATCCATCCAAACTTTCATTCCCTCTAAGGATTACATATATAGTGACATAGCAAATATTAAAAGCATAGATAGAAATTCATTGGAAATGATTTTACTATAGGAATGCATTGCAAATTATTTACTAGCCATTTATGTAAGCTGTCTTATCACTGATAGGATTTATGAAAGAAATCCATCCAAACTTTCATTCCCTCTAAGGATTACATATATAGTGACATAGCAAATACTAAAAGCATAGATAGAAATTCATTGGAAATGATTTTACTATAGGAATGCATTGCAAATTATTTACTAGCCATTTATGTAAGCTGTCTTATCACTGATAGGATTTATGAAAGAAATCCATCGAAACTTTCATTCCCTCTAAGGATTACATATATAGTGACATAGCAAATACTAAAAGCATAGATAGAAATTCATTGGAAATGATTTTACTATAGGAATGCATTGCAAATTATTTACTAGCCATTTATGTAAGCTGTCTTATCACTGATACGATTTATTAAACAAATCCATCCAAACTTTCATTCCCTCTAAGGATTACATATATAGTGACATAGCAAATACTAAAAGCATAGATAGAAATTCATTGGAAATGATTTTACTATAGGAATGCATTGCAAATTATTTACTAGCCATTTATGTAAGCTGTCTTATCACTGATAGGATTTATTAAACAAATCCATCCAAACTTTCATTCCCTCTAAGGATTACATATATAGTGACATAGCAAATACTAAAAGCATAGATAGAAATTCATTGGAAATGATTTTACTATAGGAATGCATTGCAAATTATTTACTAGCCATTTATGTAAGCTGTCTTATCACTGATAGGATTTATTAAACAAATCCATCCAAACTTTCATTCCCTCTAAGGATTACATATATAGTGACATAGCAAATACTAAAAGCATAGATAGAAATTCATTGCAAATGATTTTACTATAGGAATGCATTGCAAATTATTTACTAGCCATTTATGTAAGCTGTCTTATCACTGATAGGATTTATGAAAGAAATCCATCCAAACTTTCATTCCCTCTAAGGATTACATATATAGTGACATAGCAAATACTAAAAGCATAGATAGAAATTCATTGGAAATGATTTTACTATAGGAATGCATTGCAAATTATTTACTAGCCATTTATGTAAGCTGTCTTATCACTGATAGGATTTATGAAAGAAATCCATCCAAACTTTCATTCCCTCTAAGGATTACATATATAGTGACATAGCAAATACTAAAAGCATAGATAGAAATTCATTGGAAATGATTTTACTATAGGAATGCATTGCAAATTATTTACTAGCCATTTATGTAAGCTGTCTTATCACTGATAGGATTTATTAAACAAATCCATCCAAACTTTCATTCCCTCTAATGATTACATATATAGTGACATAGCAAATATTAAAAGCATAGATAGAAATTCATTGGAAATGATTTTACTATAGGAATGCATTGCAAATTATTTACTAGCCATTTATGTAAGCTGTCTTATCACTGATAGGATTTATTAAACAAATCCATCCAAACTTTCATTCCCTCTAAGGATTACATATATAGTGACATAGCAAATACTAAAAGCATAGATAGAAATTCATTGGAAATGATTTTACTATAGGAATGCATTGCAAATTATTTACTAGCCATTTATGTAAGCTGTCTTATCACTGATAGGATTTATTAAACAAATCCATCCAAACTTTCATTCCCTCTAAGGATTACATATATAGTGACATAGCAAATACTAAAAGCATAGATAGAAATTCATTGGAAATGATTTTACTATAGGAATGCATTGCAAATTATTTACTAGCCATTTATGTAAGCTGTCTTATCACTGATAGGATTTATTAAACAAATCCATCCAAACTTTCATTCCCTCTAATGATTACATATATAGTGACATAGCAAATATTAAAAGCATAGATAGAAATTCATTGGAAATGATTTTACTATAGGAATGCATTGCAAATTATTTACTAGCCATTTATGTAAGCTGTCTTATCACTGATAGGATTTATGAAAGAAATCCATCCAAACTTTCATTCCCTCTAAGGATTACATATATAGTGACATAGCAAATACTAAAAGCATAGATAGAAATTCATTGGAAATGATTTTACTATAGGAATGCATTGCAAATTATTTACTAGCCATTTATGTAAGCTGTCTTATCACTGATAGGATTTATTAAACAAATCCATCCAAACTTTCATTCCCTCTAAGGATTACATATATAGTGACATAGCAAATACTAAAAGCATAGATAGAAATTCATTGGAAATGATTTTACTATAGGAATGCATTGCAAATTATTTACTAGCCATTTATGTAAGCTGTCTTATCACTGATAGGATTTATTAAACAAATCCATCCAAACTTTCATTCCCTCTAAGGATTACATATATAGTGACATAGCAAATACTAAAAGCATAGATAGAAATTCATTGGAAATGATTTTACTATAGGAATGCATTGCAAATTATTTACTAGCCATTTATGTAAGCTGTCTTATCACTGATAGGATTTATGAAAGAAATCCATCCAAACTTTCATTCCCTCTAAGGATTACATATATAGTGACATAGCAAATACTAAAAGCATAGATAGAAATTCATTGGAAATGATTTTACTATAGGAATGCATTGCAAATTATTTACTAGCCATTTATGTAAGCTGTCTTATCACTGATAGGATTTATGAAAGAAATCCATCCAAACTTTCATTCCCTCTAAGGATTACATATATAGTGACATAGCAAATACTAAAAGCATAGATAGAAATTCATTGGAAATGATTTTACTATAGGAATGCATTGCAAATTATTTACTAGCCATTTATGTAAGCTGTCTTATCACTGATAGGATTTATTAAACAAATCCATCCAAACTTTCATTCCCTCTAATGATTACATATATAGTGACATAGCAAATATTAAAAGCATAGATAGAAATTCATTGGAAATGATTTTACTATAGGAATGCATTGCAAATTATTTACTAGCCATTTATGTAAGCTGTCTTATCACTGATAGGATTTATGAAAGAAATCCATCCAAACTTTCATTCCCTCTAAGGATTACATATATAGTGACATAGCAAATACTAAAAGCATAGATAGAAATTCATTGGAAATGATTTTACTATAGGAATGCATTGCAAATTATTTACTAGCCATTTATGTAAGCTGTCTTATCACTGATAGGATTTATTAAACAAATCCATCCAAACTTTCATTCCCTCTAAGGATTACATATATAGTGACATAGCAAATACTAAAAGCATAGATAGAAATTCATTGGAAATGATTTTACTATAGGAATGCATTGCAAATTATTTACTAGCCATTTATGTAAGCTGTCTTATCACTGATAGGATTTATTAAACAAATCCATCCAAACTTTCATTCCCTCTAATGATTACATATATAGTGACATAGCAAATATTAAAAGCATAGATAGAAATTCATTGGAAATGATTTTACTATAGGAATGCATTGCAAATTATTTACTAGCCATTTATGTAAGCTGTCTTATCACTGATAGGATTTATGAAAGAAATCCATCCAAACTTTCATTCCCTCTAAGGATTACATATATAGTGACATAGCAAATACTAAAAGCATAGATAGAAATTCATTGGAAATGATTTTACTATAGGAATGCATTGCAAATTATTTACTAGCCATTTATGTAAGCTGTCTTATCACTGATAGGATTTATTAAACAAATCCATCCAAACTTTCATTCCCTCTAAGGATTACATATATAGTGACATAGCAAATACTAAAAGCATAGATAGAAATTCATTGGAAATGATTTTACTATAGGAATGCATTGCAAATTATTTACTAGCCATTTATGTAAGCTGTCTTATCACTGATAGGATTTATTAAACAAATCCATCCAAACTTTCATTCCCTCTAAGGATTACATATATAGTGACATAGCAAATACTAAAAGCATAGATAGAAATTCATTGGAAATGATTTTACTATAGGAATGCATTGCAAATTATTTACTAGCCATTTATGTAAGCTGTCTTATCACTGATAGGATTTATGAAAGAAATCCATCCAAACTTTCATTCCCTCTAAGGATTACATATATAGTGACATAGCAAATACTAAAAGCATAGATAGAAATTCATTGGAAATGATTTTACTATAGGAATGCATTGCAAATTATTTACTAGCCATTTATGTAAGCTGTCTTATCACTGATAGGATTTATTAAACAAATCCATCCAAACTTTCATTCCCTCTAAGGATTACATATATAGTGACATAGCAAATACTAAAAGCATAGATAGAAATTCATTGGAAATGATTTTACTATAGGAATGCATTGCAAATTATTTACTAGCCATTTATGTAAGCTGTCTTATCACTGATAGGATTTATTAAACAAATCCATCGAAACTTTCATTCCCTCTAATGATTACATATATAGTGACATAGCAAATACTAAAAGCATAGATAGAAATTCATTGGAAATGATTTTACTATAGGAATGCATTGCAGATTATTTACTAGCCATTTATGTAAGCTGTCTTATCACTGATAGGATTTATTAAACAAATCCATCGAAACTTTCATTCCCTCTAATGATTACATATATAGTGACATAGCAAATACTAAAAGCATAGATAGAAATTCATTGCCAATGATTTTACTATAGGAATGCATTGCAAATTATTTACTAGCCATTTATGTAAGCTGTCTTATCACTGATAGGATTTATTAAACAAATCCATCGAAACTTTCATTCCCTCTAATGATTACATATATAGTGACATAGCAAATACTAAAAGCATAGATAGAAATTCATTGGAAATGATTTTACTATAGGAATGCATTGCAAATTATTTACTAGCCATTTATGTAAGCTGTCTTATCACTGATAGGATTTATTAAACAAATCCATCCAAACTTTCATTCCCTCTAAGGATTACATATATAGTGACATAGCAAATACTAAAAGCATAGATAGAAATTCATTGCAAATGATTTTACTATAGGAATGCATTGCAAATTATTTACTAGCCATTTATGTAAGCTGTCTTATCACTGATAGGATTTATTAAACAAATCCATCCAAACTTTCATTCCCTCTAATGATTACATATATAGTGACATAGCAAATACTAAAAGCATAGATAGAAACGCTTTCATAATTTCTAATTAATTTCTGTATTTGCGATGTAAATGTATATGTAATCAATTGAATGGTGGAATGGTAGACTTATAAATATGTAAGATAGATTCTGGCTAGAATAAGTCTAGTACGTCGCTGTGAACCAATTTCCCTAGCTGCAGACTTAACAAGTGAACCAATATAATCTTTCCACTTCATATCAGCGGAAACCCTCAGCCCAAGAAGGCGCAACCAGTGAGTCTCCTGGAGGTTAGCATCAGCCATGCTGAAGGGAAGCAGAAACAAGTCCTTCATGACGATTAAAAGATAGCAGTTTTTGTTTTGGGGGCGTTAAAATTAACAAGCCATTCCTTGTCCCAGTTAACAACAGAAAGTAGGTGAATTTTCTTTTCAGCTGCCAATTTGAATTTATCAAGGCAATCAGACATTATTATGGAAAGAGTAAATAGTTGTGCCATCAACCGATAGATACCTAATTGAGAACTGATGACATTGGGAAGGTTGTTGATGAGGATGCACCATGAAAATGTTAACCGGGAGAAAGTTTAATGAGTCCCTCTCCTGGAGGTTAGCATCAGCCATGCTGATGGAAGACAAAAAGTTTCCCTTCGACGATTAAAAGAAATTAGATTCATTTTAAAGGCGTTAAAATTAACACGTCATTCCTTGCCCCAGTTAGCCAATTTTTAGATCAGCTGCCAATTTGACCTCATCGAATCGATCAGATTTACCATTAAGACAGAAGTGAATAGTTGTGTCATTAGTATAGATACCGAGCTGAGAATTGATGACATCGGGAAGGTCGTTGAGGAAAATTAGCAACAACGTAAGTCCTTTGCAATAATTCAAAAAGATCTAGAAGATTCCTAATACGATAAAAAGAAGAAGATAAGGCAGAAGAAATAATAATAATAATAATAATAATAATAATAATAATAATAATAAGAAGAAGAAGAAGAAGAAGAAGAAGAAGAAGAAGAAGAAGAAGAAGAGACAGAAGAAGAATGGGAAGGTGAATGAGACGAAGGAGAGGAAAGAATAAGAAGAGGAGGAAGAAGGAAAAGAGGAAGAGGGAGAAGAGGACAATAAAAAGAAGAAGGAGGAGGAAGAAGAGGCAGAAGAATAAGAGTAATAAAAGGAAGAAGAAGAGGAAGAAAAAGAAGAGGAAGAAGAAGAGGAAAAGAAGAAGAAATAATAAGAAGAAGCGACAGAACAAGAAGAGGAAGAAAAAGAACAGTCGTTTGAAATGAAATATTTTATTTTCTCTCGTTCTGATGTGATTAGAAAATACGGCTTCATCATCATCATGCTTTTGCCAATGTATTTGGCACTGATGATTTCACAGTGCCATCTGCCCTATCGTTTTATATGTTTACAAGCGAAATAGTTTACTTGTGACAGTAAATTGACCTTAAGAATCACTTAGATTCAGCAGAGAACAAAAAACTGCTGAAATTTGGCGATGAAACAACAAATGCAAGGATATTATTTTAAAATCTCTCACTGTACCCTCGACATAAACCCTCACACACATACATACGCAAAGAAATTGAAAAGGAATGTCCCATCCGTATGACAACCCCCTATCATAACCCGTTGGAGCCGCCACAATTCATATTGTCATGAGAAACCTAGGTGATGTCTACACTGTCTCACCAGATGCCAGAGTCCAAGTAGGCATCCTGGTCACCAGATAACGGAATTCAAAAGGGCATCTGGACAATCCAATGTTCACACTTAGTAACCACATGTCAGAGTTCATTAAGTAGTCTGGTCTGATATTCACACTGACTCTGACATCTGGTGACACAGATGTTCTCTTGCCTTGTGGCACCAGATTGCCCAAAAGTCAAAAAAACATCTGCGCATTCAGATGATCACACTGACTGACCAGATGTCAGAGTCCAAGAAGGCATCGACATCAATGGCCATATGCTTCTCTTGGACTCTGAGATCTGGAGGCACAGATGTCCACTTGGACACTTACATCTGGTGTTACAGATATCCTCTTTGGCTCCCATGTCTGGCGACACAGACGCCTCCTTGGATTGACATCTATGGACACAGATACCCGCATTGATTCAGACATCGGATTGCTGAGGAGTCAAAGAAGACATCTGGGCATTCAGATGTTCACACTGACTGACCAGATGTTAGAGTCTAAGAGGTCATCTCTGTCAGCAGATGACAGAGTTCAAGAGGGCGCCTGAGCAATCTGATGTCACAGTGACATTAGCGTGATATCGGATTGCCCAGACACCCTCTTGAACGTAGATGTTCTCTTGGACAAACATCTGGAGATACAGATGTTATCTGGGACTTTGACATCGGATTGTCCAGGCGTCCAAGAGGACATCTGGGCAATATAGATGTTCACACTGTCTGACCAGATGTCATAGTCCATAAAGTACTCTGGTCCGATATTTACACTGACTCTGACATATGGTGCCACAAATGACCTCTTTGACTCTGATATCGAGTTGCCCAGGAGTTCAAGAGGACATGTACCTATTCAGATGTGCCGTGACTGACCAGATATCACAGTCCAAGAAGATATCTGGGCCATTAGATGCCAGTGTCCAAGAGGGCATTGACATCAATGCTCATATGCACCTCTTGAACTCTGACATCTGATGGCGTAGATGTCCTCTTGTGGGTCAACAGGATATCTGAGCACTCAGATGTTCACACTGACTGAGCAGATGTTAGAGTTCAGGAGGTTATCTATGTCAGCAGATGACTAAGTTCAAGAGGGCGTCTGGGCAAATCGATGTCACATTGACTAACCGTATGTCAGAGTTCATGAGATAGTCTGGTTCGATATTCACACTGACTCTGACATTTGGTAACACAGATACTTTCTTGGTCTCTGACATCAGATGTTCACACTAACTAATCAGATGTTAGAGTCAAAGATGATATCTGTGTCGCCATGAGGGCATCTGGAGAATCCGATTGATTCATCAAATGTCAAAGTCCGAGAGCATCAACATCTTTGACACTATAATCGGATTGCATAGGAGTCCACCGTCTGACCAGATATCAGAGTCCAAGATGGAATCTGGTTCACCAGATGTCAGAGTCCAAGAGGACATATGGACATTTCGATGTTCACACTGGTACACAGAGTAAATCTGTGTCACCTGCGCATTCAGATCTGGTGTCAGAATCGAAGAAGCCATCTGAGTATTCCGATATTCACATTAAGTGGCCAGATGTCAGAGTCCAAGACGGCATTGACATCTGGTGAGTCAATGTGAACATCGGAATACCCACTTGGTCTCTGACATCTAGAGACACAGATGTACTCTTGAACTCTGACATCAGTTTGTCCAGGAGTCCAAGACAACATCTGTCCTTTCAGATGTTCACACTGACTGACCAGATCTCAATGACCGAGAAGGTATCTGCGTCACTAGATGGCAAAGTCCAAGGGCGCGTCTGAGCATTCCGATGTTCACATTGACTTCCCCAGATGTCAGTCCAAAAGGATATCATCTGGTGAGTCGATATGAACATCTGAATGCCCAGAAGCTCTCAGACATCTGGCGACACAGATGCCCTCACTTACCAGATGTTAGTGAAGATAACAGATTAGATATCAGAGTCCAAGAGAGCATCTGGGCATCCCATTGTTCACGCTGACTTATCCTAATGTTCAGTGCCCTGGGTAAGACGATAAACTACATCCGCGTCCTGGGTAAGACGATAAACTACATCCGCGTCCTGGGTAAGACGATAAACTACGTCCAACAGCAAGGCCTCTGATTAGGAGGTTAAGAGGATCGTGGAACTACCTCTTAATTGCTGGTGTTCCTAGGCCCACCCTGACCCGGAATGGTAGCACCTGTTAGGGTCCCAGTATTGGCAAATAGTTAATCCCCAAACTGAGGTAAAAAGCATTATAAAAGTGTAAAAATAGGTTTAATACCAGAAATACTTTTTTGAAGAAGAAAAAAAAAACCATTACCAGCACTATATTTTTGAAAAAAAATTTTTTAACCAACAATAGATTTTTGAAAAAAAAAAAATTATTTCCAGTAATATATTTTTCAAGAAAACTATTGCCAGCAATATATTTTTGTAAAAAAATATTACCAGCAATACGTTTTTGAAAAAAAAAATTACCAGAAAAAATAAAGTTTTAAAATAATATTACCAGCTATATATTTTTGAGGAAAAAATATTACCAGAAATAGATTTTTGATAAAACAAAATATTACCAGAAAAAATAAAGTTGTCGGCATTAAATAACCCATTGAGGTTGATATACCGTAAAACACAACAAACCAATCAAACCAACCTGATGTTCACACTGACATACCAGATGTCGGAGTCCAAGAGAGCTTGTGGGCATTCCGATGTTCAGATCTCGGTGTTCCCATTACGTCAAATTACGGTGGCGCCACATTCAATCATATTTGCCTACTACTATCCCATGACTTTTGGCACATCAGTGTATATCTAGATACATTACAATCACTTGGAATCTGTTGAGATTTTGGGAAAGCTTTTCAAACAGAAACAGAAAGTATTTGTATTATTTATTGTTTCTTTTAAAAAATTTATAATAATTACATTGTCGACTGGATTTGTAGAATGTTGGAAATACCCCATCTCTCTCCGTCTCTTTTTTTTTTTTTTTGGACTCGCTTTTGTCCGTCTAGCTGTCCGTCTGCCTGTCGCTCTTTACTTGTCTGTCTTTCTCACAGACTCCATCTAGATCAGTGGTTTTCAACCAGGGTTAAGCGGAACCCTAGCGTTCCGCCAGTAAAGCCCAAGGGTTCCGCAAGAAGTTACACAAGTACTGTGATTGACACGACCCAATATTAAAGATTTGTGCAAGAAACATCAGGCTCAAGTTTCTCATTGAATTTTTAATGAAAATAAATCCATTTAAACTGAAGTTTTTTAATACGTGTGTAATAACCGTAGAAGCCAGATTAAAATTGCATATGGACGTATACAATATTTTTACAGTTTGTCTTTGTATTTTTTTGTAAATAAATCTGAAGATGAGTATTTTTATTTTATTTTAATAATCGAAAGCTTTTTTTTTGCATAAGACAATTAATTTTAACAAATGCGTTAACAATGTGTTGTGTCCCTTCAGAACGTACGCGATGACGGCTCTCCACAATTTCCTGTCCTTAATGAATGAATAACTAAGCTCTTAATGAATTTCGTCTTTTTGTTGTTTCTCTTCAACCGTGTTCTGCCATTCACTTAAGCTCATAAAGTGATTATCTCAGCGTAACCTAGGTGTGGCACAAGACCGAAAGTGTATTGCGCCCAGTGAGATAAGCTTGCTAACCATTGCACCATATCAAAGCGCCTTAAATGATTTTCAAAGAATAGCTTAGATATGGCACAAGGTCGAAAGTGTAGGACACCCAATGAGGATCGAATTCACTAATCAGTCGTAATTGATCTAGCGAGATAAGCTTGTTAGCCATTACATCACGCCGAAGTGCCTAAAATGTTTTTCTAAATCTACGGTAGATGTGGCACAAGGCAGAAAATGTGAGCCACCCAGTGACAATTGAAGTCACGGCCCAGTCGTAATTGATCTAACGAGACAAGCTTGCTAACTATTACGCCACGTCGAAGTAGGCAACGCCTTTATCCACTGTGCCACGTGTGCTCAAGGACACCTAGCACAGTGGATAAAGGCGTTAGTTAGATCCAGTGACAGGACCCAAAGAGTGTGAGTTCAGTACCTGGTTAAGGCAGTGGAGAACTCGGAGAAGGGAATTAACAGGAGATAACTGATAACTGACATCCATTAAACATGGCACGTGGAACTAGAACAGTCTATCCCCAGTGAGTGAAATAAAGGGTTCAGTTCGAAATTCCAACCACCTGAAGAAGGCCGGAGCATTACAACGGCCGAAACGTTATAATAAATATGGTGACAAAGATGAGGACAATAGTCCGAATAATGTAAATAGTGTACATAATACCTCATCTCAGAAATATAGACAGATAATAATACATTATAAAAACTTTATTAAATAAATTTATATTTACGTAATAAAACATATATTCATTCAATTCACTACACTGCATTAGAACTTTTTATGAACAAATATCTCGAATATTTGGTAACTGCGTCATTGGTGTCGGGGCTATATGGGTGTCATTGTAAACGTAATCGGTATGGCTGGAAAATTGTTCCATGACTTGATGGCAAATAAATAACTAGATGCATGCTGTTTTGCCGCCGTTACTTATTTTGTAATAAATGTGAGGGAGAAAGAAGTATATATAATAAAAAATATAATTATTGCGAAAACATTATCAAGAAAAAATGAAACTAAGTACACAAAAAGGAGGCATCTATACTTTATGCTATTTCAATAAATACAAATCTCCCTAAGCAGACGGCTGCTGCTTAATGACCATCACCTTTGAAAATTATAATATGGTAAATAATAAAATTGGTACAAATTGTCACCCCAGGGTTACTTGAATGGAAAGGCCTGTTAAGAGATATCAGTTTGCAATTCCATTAAAAATAGTAAATATTTTCTTATTAAATTCTAATTGAATTTGATCTCAATGATATTGTTTAATGTCACGAATAATTATTATTACAATAACTTTTTTTGCCCCATAAACTGCTTTTTAAAGGAACCGAACGGGTTTATGGGTAGTCTAATATAGATTTGAATTATACTTAATATTGTAAAAGATTCTGAGCTCGAATAAGAAAGAATTTTTTCAAAGTTTGATTTTTGGCCATATATATATATATATATATATATATATATATATATATATATATATATATATATATATATATATATATATATATAATTTGTTCATTTATTTAAACTCAAGTAACAATAACTTCCAAAGTCTAACCAAGTTGTCTCTTGTTCTGAAAACTTCCGTTACTTACGTGTTCGGTCCATGGTAGTCTTGGCACCATATTTCTCTCATTTCAAGTCTCGTCTTCATCTGTGAGAAAATTATCCAGTATTCACTACCATGTAAAAAGTTAGATATTACGCAGCAGTCCAGTATTCTTTCCGTTGCTTCTAACGAAATTTTCCTGTTTCTTTATACGTTGCTTAGTTTCTGTAAGGCGTCTTTCTTACTTCTAATGTAAAAAAATAGATATTACACAACAGTTCAATACTCTTTTCTATGTTTCTAGTAAAATTTTCCTGTTTCTTAATACTTTCCTTAGATTCTGGAAGGCACTTTCACTATTGTAATGTGAAAAATTATATTATATGCAGCAGTTCAGTACACTTTTTTTCTGTTTCTAATGATATTTTCCTGTTTCTTTATACGTTGCTTAGTTTCTGGAAGGCGTTTTTCTCTATTCTAATGTAAAAAAAATAGATATTACACAACAGTTCAGTAATCTTTTCTATGTTCCTAATGAAATTTTCCTGTTTCTTAATACTTTCCTTAGTTTCTGGAAGGTACTGTCCCTATTGTAATGTAAAACATTATATTATATGCAGCAGTTTAGTACACTTGCCTCTGTTTCTAATGAAATTTTACTGTTAGTTAATACTTTGCTTATTTTCTGGAAGGCATCTTTTCCTATTCTAAATTAAATAAATTAGATATTACCCAGCAGTTCAGTAATCTTTTCTATGTTTCTAATGAAATTTTCCCGTTTCTTAATACATTGCTTACTTTAGGGAAGTGTCCAAAACATAAATGGAGTTATTTCTAATGAATTAATGAATTTTACTCACAATTCGACATTACTTCTTATTACTATTTAGTATATACTCGTATTTGAGTATACATCCTTGTTTTAAACCGTAGAATTCAACATCGACCTGCCAGAACATTTGAGAGTCTTAATAAAACATAATTTCATTATTAAAACTCCCGCTTGCCCATCATCATATACGTTGAATTATATATATATATATATATATATATATATATATATATATATATATATATATGTCCCAATAGTGGATATATTGGTGAATCTGGAAATAATTTTAAATTTCGCTTCAACAACCATAAACTAACCATACGTCAAAACAATCCTTATTCCCCCATAGGTGAACATTTTAATCAACCAGGACACTCATTAGAAAACTGTAAATGTGTATTGATAGATTCTGATTTTAGTTCCACATACACACGCAGAAAAAAAAAGAAAAATACTGGATTTTAAAATTAAAATTAAATACATATAAACTAGGGTTAAATAAAGACTTGGGTATTTAAAATCTTTATAAATATTTCAATAGTTAAACAAAAAAATTTTGTTAGATATAGTTAAAAATTTTTTTAAACAACATCTAAAATATTACTACAGTTAGATTTACGTTAGAAATATTCAAACACAGTTGCATTCCATATCACATGACGTCCGCGTCTCGCGATGGACGCTACCTAATGTAAACAAACTTCTGAAAACAGCCACTTCTGATGAAAGATCAGGGCCGATCTGAAATATCAAATATATATATATATATAAAAATATAAATAAATATTTTCACAAAAA